>JAXCHB010000076.1:2080000-3312500 GCA_036926305.1 Uropetala carovei
TGAGGTTTATATCCCTATGGGCATGTATAGCAGGTATAAACGAGTTAGAAACTTGGGAAAATATCTGTATTAATTGATCTGCATGGCAAAAATAAAAGTTTATATTAATGAAAACAATTCATTGACGAATAAAAAATTGAACATTTGTATAAAACTTGATTGAAGAATTTACTAAACGTGTTTTTTAATGCCTTTCCAATGGTGATTGAACTGCATCGTTCTTCTTCTAAGCATGCATCTCCCTTTTGCAGTTAATTTTTAAACGTAAATGCGCTGCGACGATGCGCAGAACTTGTTACTAATCATCCGTAAACAAGTTAACGTGTAGCGAGGCCGAGTTATAAAGAGTTAACGGCGTTATGGCGAAAAACGTAATAACGTTATGTTAGGCGACGTGTAACTGAGAACGACTGTTTATGCGAACCATGAATTTAGTTTTGTCCCACATTTCTCAAAATGTCGCGGGAAATAATTTAGTACAAACACATGAGCGAAGATTTCCAAACACGTATTTTCGAATGTTTTCACCCCCGTGATGCAAAATGAGGGATTTACGGTTTTCATTCAAAAACCACCATTCCCAAATTCCCGGTCTTTCATCAGGATATCGTTTGATGCAGTGCCCGGCTGAAATCAAGGACGTAAGAGCTTTTCGATCCGAACGAATTTTCCGGAATTAACACGTAATTACCCAGCCCTCACTTGAAACGATAACCAACCATAAAATATATGCGATAACGCTCCTGCTGGAAGAGAAAAATAAATAATCAAATCCGTTTTTTTTAATCGCAAATCCCGTTGCACATTTTCCATGCAGATTCCCTTTTTAAGCATCGTTTCTACTTTTCGGCCGGGAGACTTGATTGCGCCCATCACCGCTCGCTAATCCCCTACCTCCGCCCACGCATTCGGCAATCTTTCCGCCTCCCCCTCTCCTACTAACCCCAAAGTACCCCTTTCTCCCACCTCTTCTTCTCTCCCCCTTTTCCCTCCCTCTCGATTTCCGATCCTTCCTCCGCTAATCCCCGAAACTCGACGGAAAATCCTCGGCCGGCCCCTCCCTTCCCCCGCCTCCCTTTCTCTCTCCTCCGCTTCCTTTCACGCTCCCCACCCCCTCAACCCTCTGCTTAAACACAACAAGGGGACTAGAAACCCGAGGGAACCACCTCGGTACTTTTATTGACCCCTGCCGTTACATGCGCTGTAGGTTGAAGATACGCCTCAGCACCAGGTTCGTTTTAAGATAGGGGAAAAGGGTTAAGAGGGTTAGGATATGCGAAATGCGTTACCCGTCTCGTAAGGGTCACCGTACGCACACACAACCCATTTAGAGCAATTCCCTTGGAGGGGAGAGGGAGATATATGTATGGGTCGTACGGAGCGAGTCCCTAAATGGCTGTAATTGAGTACCTACGTCACGTTAAGGAGAAGTCGGAGTGGACGCATAGGCGCGTATCTACTGCTTGGTTTGGCGCTGATAATGTGCGACGGAAAGGGGAAAAGCGATGTAAACATCAAACTAGGCACATTTCCCAACGTCCACCTCGTAAACAGTGGATTGAGAATCAATGGCGCGCAAGTCGAACTTTCCTTGATCGCTTTTATCATATTACTCTTTATTTCGGAATTTTAAAAAAGCAAATTTGTTTAATCTCCAGCACTAACTGAGAATATGGAGGAATAAACTATGATAAACGGGTTGACATAACCTGGAAACTGCAATTAAATATTCCGCTAAGTAGAAAAGAGCAGTGGTACTCCGAATCGCTCATCATTCAACATTTTTTCCTTTGACATTATTTTCCCAACGGCCTAACTTTGGAAAGTTTTCGAAAGTTTCCATTTTTTAAATAAACTTCTTAATCAGCTGCTTCTTTCGATCCTTGAGGCTCAAGTATGTTCACACACGGCCTTTCCAACAACATTCGTCGTTTTCCTTTCCCCAAAACTACAACCGCAGCATCTATTTTATTTATTCCTCTCAAGTATCTATTTAATATGTGTTTATTTTTATAATTAGCACACGTATTGCACTTTTTATACCTTATCTCTCATTGTTCTTTAACGTTCGCTTTGGTTTCCGTACCAATGGTTCCCTTAACCCTCTTTTTCACAGTATCCATTAGTCTTAACATTCGCGGATTTGTCATTCGCGATTATAACGACCGTGACCCCCGTGAGTGTTAAGAGCCTACTCTATTTAAAGTATCGTAGGATTTCTGTGTACTCCATATTTTAATATTGTCTCGTATCCAAATTCCAATCCAACGTCTAATCGTCTACACCGTTTTCCACCTACTTAAGATACACTCAAATAATGAGATAACCGATTTTATTGACAGGTCGCGTGTTTGAGAGCCTTGAATCTAGGCGTCGTCAAACGCCTTTCGAATGCCTAATGTAGCACTGACTGCAAAATATTCAGGTGAAATTTGTACAACGGGCTATTTTTGTAGTTAAATTTTAAATTTAAGTATGGCGTGCACAAGAGAATTCTCTAATCTCCCCTCCTTTTCTTCAAGATGCAGTCCGACTGACAATGAGACGCCCCTTCTTCGCAGAAGAATCCTCTTCTGAATCCTGTTAACAACGTTGTGGAGTGAAAAGGCCTATTTGCTTTCCACCGCAGGATAAGCCCAGGTAGGGAGGCGTCGACTCGATGGTCCTAACCTCATCATTTCCTTTCAGCTTCAGTTGTGAAATTAGTCGAAAGTTAAGTATGCTATCGTATTTAATGCTTTGCGAAATGGAAATATCAAAATTAGAATAAGGAGGAGGATATTGAAGGGAACGGAAGAGTTAAGTTAATTATAGTTCATATAGGCCGCTGGGAAATTCATTGTTGATCTATGTATTATGTCTGTATAAATAAAACTTTCCTTCTGTTATCATTCTTCTCTATTGGTCTACGCATGGATCCCTTTTAATGTAATTAATGCGTGGGGAATTAATTATCCGTGCACTAAAAGGAACTTCGGCCGATTGAAAGCCAAAAGCAAAGTTCTACATTCAGTACAGGTAATACTAAATAATAATACTAAATAATAATTCAAATGGTATAGATAATTCAGATTTAGTAGTCCCTCGCCAATCGCGATTTTGAGTATCCGCGCTTGAAAATGTATACCTGTTTTTCATAACCGCTGTGTCCAGCCTTGTGTACCCGCGGTTTTTCGCCTGGCCATTTATAGTTGGCTTATTTACTAATACAGTATTAAAATATATGGTATTGAAGAAGTTACGTACTAACTATTATTTACCAGAATGAGACACATAGGAAAGAGGATTTTTAGCTCGCGATAAAACCACGAGTCGCTCGGAATTTTATGGAAGTGTTGATTTTACCAGCATTCTCTGAAGCGTAAAGCAAGGCGGCCTGCGTCAGTAGGGGCTGCTCTGTCATTATATTTTAATGTACAACATTCATTTTTATTTTTTGTATCTTAATATGATAAACATGTTTTTTATTATAGCACATGTATTTTTAACATTGAAGTGTACATAATAGAACTTTATAAAGTTCTCTCAATGATCATTCCCAATTTTCCATAAGTCCTGGCACGCGTCAATTGAGTTGGGAACGTAAACCCAGCGGTTGGCGAGAGATTGCTGCGATTATAAATATAAAGATAGATATCTTCTTTATTTTTGGGCGAGATTGAGACTGGGCAGTCTCTTCTAACATATAACCCATTGTCAGTTACAAAAAATTAAAAAATTACAAAATTTTAGTTAAAAAATACAAATAAAGTACACGAATGATGGAAAAACAAATTAGGCAGTCTGCTATATATGTACAAAAACGAGGTATGAATGTAAATATGAATTTATCTTCTCTGCAGTCGTTACGACGAAACATTACTCGAGTCATATTTTGACATTTTTATTCATTTATA
Source organism: Uropetala carovei (assembly GCA_036926305.1). NCBI lineage: Eukaryota > Metazoa > Arthropoda > Insecta > Odonata > Petaluridae > Uropetala > Uropetala carovei. The sequence goes on from JAXCHB010000076.1 coordinate 2,083,897, forward strand.
TACTATTTCAAAAAAGAAAAACTCCTTAACCGTACAAGGTGAATCTAGAGACACAACAACCAGTAAAAGGGGGAGGGGAGCGAAGAAAGAGAAAAAAGGAAAAAGATAGAGGAAAAGAATATCTACTTACATGTTTGCGGGGTTTTAATCCACGCCAGGAACCCGAAGTCACTCGCTCATACACTCACTCACTCACACAAGAACTAATCCTAAGGAGTTACTCCTCGCCAGTGATCCGCTTTCGCCCGGGATGTCTGCAGGTTTATGTGTCTTCCGACAGCGACAGGGACCTGTCAGACAGAATACTCACTCTCACACGCACTCAAGAAAACAGACGCAACTCTCTAGATATCCGGTAGAACACTATATACCTATTTCGAGAGCAATGCTCAGTAGCTGACGTGAAATCATTTTTTTTGTTTTTTTTACCGGAGTTGTTTTGTAATAATCGAAATGCAAGTTTTGAGGGTGTTTTTTATGTCTGTGATCATCTTGTTTAAGGGATTTTGGTGGGTTTTGGTGTATTAATATCACGGAAATCTACGACTTATATTTGTCTGCAATGAGATATTTTAATTCAGCCAACTTGCCTAATAGATACTTTCTTTCACCCGTGCACACTTCCTGACATCGGGTGTCTTTTGTTTATTTTAAATTAAAAAATTTATCAGTGATAAATCTTACTTGTGAATCAAGAAATATATCACACCTGAGAGTCATTCCTTCGGCGTCTTTAAACCCATCTTTTAAAATCATTTCCACAATCAAGTGAATGGGAAATCGACTGGCATTTCATTCATGCTGAATGCATCATTGTAACTTATATTCTTTTCTCGACACATTGGTGTTCAGCTTTTCGACTCTTACTTTATTTAATTATAACAGTTAACTCTACCTGGGCTTACTTTGCACTCCCGTATTACGATTTATATTTTTCCTTCAGTATTTTTGTTACTATTTTGTCGATATTTATTATCATTGCTCTCTTAAATTCAACTCTTAACAAACACTTCAACATCATCTCGCCTTATGAATACATGACTGAACTAAACCGGGTATACCAGGTATATATACATGGCACACGAGTTGCATTAATGCGACAACTCGATTTATGAAACTGCTTCCCACATATACACTGTTTCACCGCTAATCTAAAAGCTTAAGCGACTAAATTGTTAAATTGACAGCGTTAACTGAGGCCTTCATGAAATTAGAGACAATAATATAGTAAGTATCTCGTACGGCGTTCTGAAAATCTCAAATAAATGCATGCATGACTAATAAAAAGATACCATCCGCATCGCATTGGTAGGATTCATGCTAAGTTTCCTTTAGATTAATCGATTTTTAATTATTACAATCTTCTTGAATTATAAGTCTAATGGTCGCATAAAAATAGTTTACAATGGTATTTTACCTGATATGGGTCGCAGTCTCATACCACCTAGGTCAGTGATGGCGACATATAAGTGGCACGCAAGACGATTTTGGTTGGCACGCCAACGAAAGGCAAAAATGAAGCAAAGCATTTACCGTACTGATTGAGCGCTGCAAAAACATTTGTGTTATTTAGTTAACTATTGTAAACGTTAGTTTTACGGTTACAATCCTATGTCTTGATCACGAATTTAATTTATTTGGCACGCAAAAAAATCAAGAACTTTTTGTGGCACGCGAGGTGGAAAAGATTCGACAATTTCAATAATATTGGCACGCGGACAATAAAAGGTTCGTCGTCACTGACCTAGATTCTTCTCTATCCTTGTCCCCTCATTTAGATATTCCTTGTCATGAAACTCATATCTATTTATAAATTACTTACCGATTCAGTTTAATAAGCGGCGGAGTAAGGACGAGACCGTTTTCGGCTCGCAAATTTGAAAAATAAATTCGCGATAAATCTCCCTCTTAGCGAATAGACTTTGAATTGTTTATTTTTGCAGTGGATCGCAGGATGGATCGGAATGTTCTCCTAAACATTCTTGCTTGTCTGGCCTTTTGTGTAGAGTCGTATTGGAATGAAAGAGATTTATGCGGTAGCTGGAAAGATTTTTTATAATACTTTCCGTCGCCATACCAACGGTTGGAAAGCAATTACGTTGAATGAACGCTTATACCCTACGAGTATTCTCTTTCTTCTAATTTTTGAGTCTCTCGAAACGTTGGATCGAGGATAATCGCAACAATAAATCGGCGATAATGAGTTCGTAGGATGATTTAATGCGTTGCGAATAATCCGTAACTTTTGGAAATTACCCAGACGTTTCGCGTTTCCAAGCTACAAGCAGCGAGATAAAAGCTAGCTAACTGCCGGAAAGATTCTGTGCGATTCTAGTTGTTTGAATAAATATCCGTATGCACCCTCTCCTAGGCTTAATGCTCGATCGTAATTCATCTTCTTAATTTTTTCCAAAAAAGAGCACACAGAAAACATGGTTCCTTGCTGGATAATTGGAGATTATGTTCTGAAGTATTTTATCTCGTGATTGCATAGTTATATTTATTACTTTTAACACTATTTGATACATTAATCTTCTTTGTTAAGGTTCAGTTAATGTATGAAAGTGGAAATATTTTCACTTAGAATAACGACAACGTAAGTTGTTTTAGAGAATTTCTAGATTAGTACAATCACTTATATTTCGTATTGATCGTGAAAAAATAAGCGATTTTGATGGTCATGAAATAAATAAAGTGTTTTTATCGGAATTAAAGATTATCAATATAATTCATTCCGAACATTCTATCTCTGCATAATACGCACGTTTAAGCAATGTTTTTACATTTATCCTGTTTTAATTGTTAAAAATTTAAAATAAGAAAATAAGGGAATTTCCTCCATACAACTTCAATAGAAAACGCACCTACTGGAGTGAATCTCGGTTTATTCTGAATTCAAAGCAAAATTTTCCCATTAAACATGTTTTTGATCCGTGACGAACAAAATATGGAAATAAGTAATGGTAATTAATGTAAGAAGTGCAGTCTAAATCCTCTCAGGAGATTCAAGAATAGAAATACCGTATTTATTTCCAGTAAGTTGGCAGCCTTGATAGAACTCTATGATTCAAATTTGATAATCTCTCTCTCCCCCTCTCCCTCTCTCTCTCTCTCCCTCTCTCTCCCTCTCTCTCTCCCTCCCTCTCTCTCTCCCTCTCTCTCCCTCTCTCTCTCTCCCTCTCTCTCTCTCCCTCTCCCTCTCTCCCTCTCCCTCTCCCTCTCTCCCTCTCTCTCTCTCCCTCTCCCTCTCTCTCTCTCCCTCTCCCTCTCTCTCTCTCCCTCTCTCTCTCTCCATCCCTCTCTCTCCCTCCCTCCCCCTCCCTCCCTCCCTCCCTTGTATGTGAATAATAGTCCCCCAATGTACAGTTATGATACAGACATTCAATTTCATTCTAAACTAAGCAACCCACAAAAATGCATGCGGAAAGAAATATCAAATTTATTTAATCTCCTCTTAAATTCCAAAATAGCAATTATTTTCTTGGATGAATATTTTTACTAGTAAAAGCGAAATTTTTATTTATTTACGGTAAGTAGGCACCCTTGATTTTGGGATTTGACCTGAGAGTATTATGTCAATCCACTTTCTTAACATTAATGTTAAATACCAAATTTCATCTAAATCTGTTCAAATACAGATTCCCTCCTATATGCGTAAAGTCAAACAAACGAAAAGATCAAATACACCAAGCGCTTTCTTAATTGAAAAAGGATCGCGTATAAAAACATAATATATAAGATACAACCTTCACTTAAATAAAATTGAATTCGAGATTTACAATCATCTCTTCGCGCCCTCGTAATAATCGCTCGGTTTCAAGCTGTTTAGATTCAGCGTCCCGCCCCTTTTCCGCCCACCTATTATTCTCCCCTCGCAAGAAAAGACATACACATCCGGGCGCAATTACGTTTTGATAGCAAACCTGCTTCGGAGCCTAAATGCAGCTATAAAACCTCCATTTCCTACCCTCGCGCCCATCGCGCACTCTCTCTATCTCTCTCTCCTCAACCTTTTACAAGCTTTATGTCATAGCCGGGGTGATGATTTTTAGAACGTACTTTGGATTCCGAAAACCCTTGTTCGTTAGAACTCCGAGGCTCCGGTAATTAAACCGAAGTCGTGTTAGTGTTAGGCAATTTGGATTACCGGGCCATTCAGCGAAGCCGGCAACTTTAGCAGCCAGCGCACGAACGAGTTCATTGTCCGAAGATTTATGGCCCCAGGGTTTCGGAAGGAAGCAAAGGGACGACATCCGCCCAACCAGGTGAGAGTTGTAGAGTGTGAGGAGGAGGAAAAGGGGGATTGGAATAGGAACGGGAGGGTGGGAAGGGGGAGGACGAGGACTAATTAAACCTCCTTCTCCCTCTCTCACACACACTCTTCATCCCCCAACGGACCCGCATATCTCCCTTACAGACCTACTATTTCTCTGGCTCTCTCTCACTCCCATAGGGGCGACGCCGCGGTACAAAAAGTGACGGTACCGATAGGAATCCTATATATATATATGTATGTATGTATATATGTATATATATAAAGAGATATGTAGTGTTTCCGTCCTGCCCTCGGGGGCGAGTCCGTCTCGGCCAATGTCGAATGGATCTGCCCTCCGAACTTAAGGTGATTAAACGCGGAACATTTTTTTTCTTCTCTCCTACGTCCGTCGCTGGGGATATTTCCGGTGATCACTCAAAGTTAAAAATGTTGGGACATAATTTTCAGCCATACAGTAAGGGAGTGATCATTTTTTCAATTAAAGCTAGTCACGTTCGAATAGACTTTTAAAGCATGTGGCGTGCGGGGAAAGGTTATATGAACGTTAATCCTCCCATGGTGATTTTTTAATCAAAACTATGAATGTGTAAATAGAGAAAATTGAAATCTCGTAGCGTGAATATTAAACTTCTGTTTAATATGTACGTGAAATAACTTTGGATATTTTGTTGGAAGTCCATTTTAATTAAATTTATCCTCTGCAGTTTGTGTGATAGATAACAGTAAGAATACACCCGAAAAATTTTGTAGATAAAAGTCCGAAGTTAGTTGAACAATGTTACGTAGTGGTCTGATTTGAAACAATTTTAAATTTATATTGACGAGAAATGTGTCGTTAATTTAACACAGGTTATCTACTAAGTGCCATGGAATGATGACTTTCAAAATTCGGATTGCATTGCAAACTCAATATAAAATACTAGCTGAAACGCCCGGCTTCGCTCGGGAAAGAGTTTTCTTTTAAGTAGCAAACGATTTTTATTGCTTTATACTTTAAAAGTATTCATAGACTATATTTAGGCATGAATCCATTTGTACCCTTTATCTTGGTGTTAGCTATTCTTCCTCTACGGCGCGCGAAATTTAGCTTTGTTGCCGCCTGGAAAATGGTCATCTAAACCGATAAATTTTGCGCTTAAAGGAAAATTAACACGTAATACGACAAAACATGAACAGAATTAAAATATTCAGTCTTTCATGCGTAAAATAAGCCATTTCCCGTGATCATAAGTTAATATTTAGGTATATTTATATTCACATCAGTGAAGGGCCGCATGGCATTTTGGGGTTTCTCCACACCAATTCCCATGCATTCTTATGGAAATTGTATTTTGTAGACCCCATGGGGTATAAGAGACCCCACGGTCTGCAAACCTAGACCAAATTCTTCCTTTGGTCCATAGGACGTCCCATGAAACTTTTGAATTTGATAGCTTCAACGGTGTAAAAACGCATAAAGAACATACACTTTAAAATATTTATAAGATTGAGATAGCATGTATAAACTACAAAACTTCCAATTCTGCGACAGAAGGCCATTTATGGATTTATTCAAGTATGTCCTATTTCAAGGAGCGTGGTATTTAATTTTGGGCATGCCATGAGCTCCACTTTCGTGTAGAACAGGGATGGCAAATGATTTTTGAGGCGCGTGCCAAAAAGTAGTGTGAACCATCAGAATTTTTTTCGCGTGCCACTAGTTTACTTCTTCTCTAAGAAACTTCATGTTTTATACAGAAAATACAAGCTTACGCGTGCCAAGTAAAATCGTCTGCGTGCCACTTCTGGCACGCGTGTCACGTATTTACCATCCCTGGTGTAGAATATATATCGTCGCTTCCATGGCAAAATCTCTTATGAGGCTCAAATGAACATTTTTAAATTTCGATGTCATTGTATACAGTATACTATATCTTGTAGCAAAACCACGTATTATATTGGCCAATAGGAAATCGTTATTTTCTATTTTTCAAAACCTCGTCAGTTTGTCTATTTTTTCGAGTGCAAGAACAAGTATCGGATATTTTGTATAATATTCTGATATGAGGTTTTGCGACCACGATATTAAAATGGGTTAAAACGATGAAGTTCTTTGTGACTTTAACTTAGGTCGGAGTAATAAGTTTGAGTGCTTGCACGTAAATTAAGGAACTTCTAACTCTCTTAACCATTACGTGGGTAGTTCTCCAATGCCTTCCTACAACGGACAAAATTCCTGGATTTGCTTCCTACCCAGAGGGTCTCATAATCTGGGGACAATATCTCTCAGTAATATCAAACGAGAGATTCGACAGATTGAATTACATTCCAAGAAGCCTTTATTTAACTGCTAATACCTCCATTAAATAGCTTCCATTCGTGTGGAATTTCAAAAATGGGCTTCAACAAACTCACACTCTTCCAAAAAGAAATGTTGCTAAGGCAACGCTTTCACATTATCCTTTGCAAGTATATTTCCCCGAACAGCTCAATCCAGTTTAAATTCCAAAAGAACGAATTCGTTATATCGGCTGATTTGAAAAGCTTTAGTGTCAAAATATTTAATCGATCTTTATTCTTAACATCGAATGACTTATTAATGAGTTTTGAGAAAATGCGATTTATGATTAAATATTGTTGTCAATCAATGATTAATTGATTGAAACTGGTAAAAAATTAAAATTTCAGAAAAAGGTAAAAATTAAATATAATATTTCTGTTGCATGAAGTTATAACGATTATATCCCAGCTTCTCAATACTCTCATCATTTAAAGATGCGCGTAATGTATTAGCAAAGAGGCTAATTGCATTACAAATTCTCTCTCTCTATGCATTAGATATATATATATATATATATATATATATATATATATATATATATATATATATATCTAAAGCATTGGATATATTCTTCACTAGATTTTGACGTTCCATGGTGCTTTTCAGAACAATTATTTCAATCTTTGAAAAATGTTATATTTCTTTAATGAAGGATACAAATTCTATGCTCTTGCATTTCTTTCTTCATATTTCTGTTTTCTGATACAAATGAATCCAGTTTATCTGCCGCTATATTTCCTTGATGCTTCTGTACTTTATAATCAGTTTGATCTCTACTCTTTTCCTTGACTACGTCCTCGTTGCTATGATTTTGAGAGAATGGAATGTATCGTTTCATATAATGGCAATTTTATCCCAAGAGGGATTTTGAAGTCTCAAGAGTAAATTGTGAATTTAATCCTAGCTGAAATGTAATGCATGTAAACATTTAAGTAACGAAAATTACTTAAAGCCCAAACATAAATGACAGTTAGTGTAAAAGTACGATAACCAAAATTATCCTGATTTTTATTTTTTTAATCAACAACTAAAGTACGTAAATAATGTGCAAAATGCGATTTAATGATTTAGGAAGCACGGGAATGTGTTAGAGCTCCAACTCTTCTACTTGGACTATGCCTTTTTATTTATTGTAATAACCTATACCTACTAGAAAATATTCTAACGCTGCGATTTGTTAATTTCATACCGTATTATTTAAAACAATAAAGTTAAAAAATACGTATATTTCTCAAAAACCTCATGATAACACATGAACATATCTTTCTACTTATCTACAGCTTGTAATTTGTAACAACCGATTGCCAACAAAATGCAAAAATGCCGCATTACAAACTTCTTTATAATTAAACTGGAAACTAAGATTAACTGATAATGCATTGACGATTTCCAATCACTGATGCTTAAAGTTATTACTAAGGGATTTTTTTAGACAAACGGGTAAGATGATGATTTAATCGATTATTGTAATTACTCTTTTCAAGACGATTGAATTTTATATTATGCTATATATTCCTTTATCATTTCCAAGTGATATTTCTTCAAATTTTAACAATGGATGAACGTAAAAGTGTTACTTTCATTTATCAATATCAGAATCTAATTGTTAGTACATAGTATTACTTTCCAAAGTTTAACTGAATGAAAAATGTATTTATTGCAGAAAATTCAAAATAACAGGGTTAGGCTAGAATTTTAAATAGCACTGAGTGATATAAAAGTCCATATATATTTTGTTGAAATAATGGTATTTTGATATTTTTCTCCAGGCCATGACTATTTAGGTCTAAGATTGGAATTGTGCATCGTCAGCGTATCTTCAAATATTTTCGCTACATTGCGTAACACATTCTCATGCACCTTTACTTTATAAATCCCTACCTAAAGATCCTCAAACAGCTCTTCACGCTGTTGTCTTTTAACAAGGTGGCACTCCATGTCACTATGCAAACATCGTTCGGGCGTACCTTCAACGAGCTCTTACCAAATCGCTGAATTGGACGCAGTGAAAACAGACCCCAGGCGGCACATTTCCGGATTTAACGCCATTAGACGTCTTTGGGTGGAGTTTTGTAAAGTCTGCCGCATACAAAACAATAATTACGGACTGTGAACAAGCATTGTTAGGACAGTTGCTAAAAAAAAATAACCCCAGAGGTGTTTGTTACGCAATGCAGCGGACAGTTTTGAGATTTGAAGATATACTGATGATGCATACACACACACACACGTCGAATCTTTTACCTACGCGTTTATAGTCTGCAGAAAAAATATTAAAATATCATTATTTCAACAAAATAGAGAATTTTATATACATATATTAGAATGTCAAACTTGCGATTACAGAAGCTATCAAAGAGTAGTAGATGGGAACGAGAGGCAGGAAAAGGGGGCGGTGGCAACACCCTAGCAAAAGGGGAAGGGTGTTCCTTGACCGAGTGTTTTCAACCTGTTGCCTTCCGCGACAAACTATGAGAGTCAAGAGGGAAGGAGGGTTTACTGCGAACTGGGAGAAGGAAATAAAGGGTAGTGAGGAAGGAAAATTTGTGCAAGAGAGACTATGACGGAAGGATGGAGGCAGTAATTAAGGGGAGGTCTTGGTTAAAAATTTCAGCGCTCTCACGCCGAGTTTTTATTTTACGACCGAAGTGTTTCAAAAGTTTTGCTTTTTAAATGCTTTCCAAGTGAACGCTTTAATGGATTAACTCCGTCCTTCCGGAAAAGAATGGAGCAACTGGAATAAGAAAGATTGCTTATCTAAAGGGGCATTTTTGTGTTTTAGGACGCGAGACTCTATCTTCTTAATTTGTTCGAATAAGTCTGGCGATTGTTTTTCCTAAAATTAAGAGACACTATGCTTTATAGTAATTTGGTCACGATTTCGTTTTTTCAAGCGAATTAAATAATAACAAGCAGAGGGATATCCATGGAAATAAAAATAGCGCGTTTTTTCTTATGTTATTAAATTCGATAATATTTTGTTTTATTTCTTTATAATTTCTCCCATTAACCTAATTGACGCACTGAGACGAAATTGGAATTATATGCGAAAAATTTAGCTTAGCTTAATTTATTTTAATGTAGTTATACCGCCATATATCCTGTCACTAGTGCTCAGTTGTAAAGTGGCATCAATGAGGAAATGTACGCTAAAAATTCCACCTTTCCGTCCTTTATAACTTTGGAGATATTAAAAATAAATAATGGGCCCCTGTCCGATCCTGCACGTTTTCCAAAACTTAAATCCAAAGAAAAATGAATGGCAGTAATACAGTTAAAGTTTTAGCTCTATATCTTTTAAGGTTTTGCCACAATTTCAATTTAAGCAAGTGCACAGACGGATATATATGTCAAAGTGAAACTATACGCACATTTCCTTTTTAAACGCTTTAAAATTTATTGTATTTAAGTAAGACTTGTAGAAAACTTTTTTTGTTACATGCTGGGAAAATATTTACTAATTAAAGGGAAATGAATTTGATTCATCATAATGTAGAAGTTCAGCTAGCGTTTCATTAGATAATTTACAACAATATCAATCCGTTTATAAATAAATTATTCGCTTAAAAATATTTCGGCGGTATTTTATGCCAATTACCCTTTTCCTACTAAATGGATTTTTGTAAATGTAATCCTCGCTTACTCTTTGTAAGTTTATTTTTTCCATTATAATTTTTGAAGCCGAAAGCTTTTGTGCCTTACTTTTTAGTGTTAAAAATTTTCTGAATTCTTATGAGGCATCACAAGTAAACCAGGTATGAAGGATTTCAAAAATTACGTAGCACAGAATATAGTTTATTTCCTTCGTGACTTTATTATTATATATTATACATAGAAACCCTTAATCGAATGACTGAGTAATTATATATTATAAAATATTTTTGTTTGGTGATCATATGGGACTGAAAAATAGCTTTATAAAGTTTATTTGTCAAATGTAATAGAATTAATAAACCACATCAATACATATATATTTCATCGCATTTGATAAATCCATATATCTACATTTGTTTAAAATCAAGTAAAAATTATGCAACTAATTTTGTGAATAAAGTACTTACTAAACCATCTTCCCGCGCAGTTCGATCAAAACTCCATGAAAATGTAGATTGCGGAAATCATTTTATCCGACGAAAAACTAAACATCTTGGAGAAAATACTCCGGTGCGTCACTTTCTTCTTCGTTTCTTCGTTATATAATTAGAATATCTATCAAATATTTGTCAAGACTGCTGGTGATACACTACTAAATCTTCTACTGTCTGTCATAAGTTATCTATTTCAAACATTCAAGATCCATCCTACAAAGAACTAAGAACCGCCGTTGTTAATTCGCCCATTAAAATTAATCATCGCATAAATCATGAAAATCTTACGGTTAGACTGGTAATTCCCTACAAACGCGCACACAGATTTCGAGAGAAATCGTAATAACTCTCTCGAAGCTATTATAGCAAAATCATAATAACGGTCTTATTCATCGGTTAAAACACTAAATCGCAGGATATAGCCAAATTTCATGACACTCCTCTCGGAATGAATGCAACATAATAAATGGCATCCTAAAAGGTTCGATCTATTCTCCGACACAATATTCCTCGCGCAATTTCTCACGCACACACAGCGTTTTCTCTTGCAAATAAAAAAAGATCGAGCGAAGTGAAGAAAAATCCCGCTGTAATTTTCCTCCCTCCGCAGGCTCCTCAATCTTCCGCAAGCAAAATGTGACGTGAGGCTGGCTGTCTTTGACGAGAAGCGCCTTTCACGAACACCTTGTGATGCATAATGGCGAACGTCAACGAAGCGAGGTGAAAAAAGGAGCCTTCGGGAGGCGGGAGCGAAACCAAATATACGCGAAAGAGAAGGAGGTAGAAGACCTCTTCACAACGCCGACAATGTAAGAGGCTATAGGTTCAAACTTCGATCCTTTCCTAACCCCCAAACCTCTCATACCTGCCTTCGACGACGCTTCCCTTCCCCCTTCCTCTTTACGAATTTCTTTCCTCCCCAAAAGCGGAGTACGTAACGCGCTCTATATACCTTTCTGTAACACGTGTTCGGAGTTCTCAGGAAACTTCCCGATACGCCACAAAGGAGAATGCACCAGAGAGTGGGAGAATGGGGCACCGCTTCAGTTCGTTGGAGTTTCGCGAGGGGAAATGAAAAAAAATCGACGAAATGTACGAGGAAAGAAAAAACGTGTAGATGAAAAGATGCTACTTAATCCGCCTTTCAATCGCTGAATGGAGAGGAAAAATCGTGCGAGCGACCTTTGCTAAGTGGGAAAAACTCAAGAATGAATATAATGGCGCGTTATTTTGATGCATTTCTCATTTTTTCGCCGGTGGTGCGAACGGTATCACGCTGAAGCTTGTTCATTCCCATAATTTCTTGCGGTTGTTTTTCTGTGTTTAAAAAGTTTCCGGAGGAAAAGGTAAGAGTTCTTGCATTTTGGCGTATGTTATATTGATTTTTTGATTAAATTCCTATTGATATCCTGATTGATGCGGCTATGACGTTTAAAGTGTTTTTTGTTTCATTCTTGATTTTTATCAGAAAATAACTGTAAAATTGAAAGCGCGATGTTTTTTTTTTAAATAAGCTTCACCTAATAATAGTTTTATAAATGTTCTAATTTGGAAGTGTTCCTTCAATTTGCATGGCAATTTTGGTCATTATTAAATTATCAAATGTTATACTGAAAATTTGATCTTCATATAATGAAGCGTAATTGCCCATTTGTTCTGTAAATTATTTATCTCAACATTAAAATTTCAAGCAATTTTTTCATCGTTTGTGAAATTGGATCGCTAGTACTATATTGGTTTCCATTTCCAAAGCCATTTCATCCCAAATAGATGAAGCAGCGGGAGCTCTTGCCGTTCAAAAGGGAATCTGAGTGTGCGTGTTTGTACAAAAGGGACCATAAGACGGGGGACGAAGCTTCATGCAAATAGGAGTTTCAGAGGGCAGCTCTGAATTCGCGCGCTGTTTGTTGTTTCTTGATAAAAAAAACTGATCCAATTAATGCGGGAGGAGCGCTTCTCGCATCGATGGAGAGGTCTCGGGACTAGTCCATTCAAGCGAAGGGTTTCGGAAACACTCTCACTCACTCCCTTCCCCTTCCCCGCCCTCCCTTTCCCAATGGCCTCGCTTTCACTCTCTCTTCCTCCAATTCGCTGTTTTCCCTTTCGGTTTTACTCCAATTCACTCCTTCTCTCTCTCTCTTGGCATCATACAGCCCGTTCAATTCCTATAACCACAACAGTTTTCTATCTTGGAAAGAATTATTATGTAAGGGAATCATATCTTTGCATTCGCGTACATCATTAAATCAGATCTCGTCGGTATAATTATACATGCTCTTTCTCAGAATCCCAGTACCCTAAGGAGTTACTTTTCTTTCCGGACAATACCTCTCTTTCCCCCCTCTCCCTCTCTCTCCCTCTTCTCCCTCTCTCTCTCTCCCTCTCCCCCTCTCCTTCTCTCTCTCCCCCTCTCTCTCCCCCTCTCTCTCCCCCTCTCTCTCCCTCTCTCCCCCTCTCTCCCTCTTTCTCTCTCCCCCCCTCTCTCTGCATGTCAATTAATTTAATGTTGTTTTTAGGCTTACAGCAAGAGAAACGAAAAGATAATTAACGGTGTCATGAATGCAATCGTGGTAAGGATGAGAATACACGCAGAAATCCCTTTGGATTTGCCTTAATTAATTTAAAATAGTCATCGTGAGTGATTTGAGAAACTTCGAAGAAAATATAAAGCCTAGAGTTGTCAAATACCAGAGGTTAAATGGGAGGCCACCGAAGGCGAACAAGCCGGACAAATTTCGTATTTACTGGCATAATTCCCTTCCTGACATTCTCGGACCCTAACGTTTAGTTTTGATAAGTAGGAAATATTAATTCTGAGGTTATTATCGCCCTCCATTTTCCTTTAAATAGGAATATAAAAGTACGGTCTTACTTAATTCGCTTGAACTCTTTAATGTTTATTACATACTATTTTTAAATAGGTTCTGTATAGTGATAAAAACCGACAAAATTCAATAATTCAGTTTGGTCCTCAAACTTCACACTTCCCATACCAATCATCGCTGTTAACATTAACATGAATACAAATGTTACTTTAAAACAAGCTTTTTTTAGAATAGCCCCAATTCATATCAAACGTTTTGCCATTTCATAGGTCCAGAGATTGATGCATTGCTGCCAACTATCTTCCATTCAATGTAGAAGCGTTAGGGATTATATGTACTTGAACGTCTCAATCCTTCACGTTGACTGTGATTTCCCAGTATTTTTACAACCTCATCATTGTTCTCGGAGAGGCAACTCCTGGGTATTTCTCGGAAGATAAGCATACAAAACATGCACATATTAAAAAAATTCTAATATTTCTTAATGGATAAAATCTACAAAGGTAAGGTAGCAAGGTTGCCAGTGGTGGGATTGCTCTGAGCGCTAGTATTGATATGCTACTGAGGGATAGGCTCAGTGTGTTATCCTTTGCCAGAAATGTTACAAGTGAAAGGAAGCGGTTATTGATAATTTGGAAATAGAACCGTTCCTTCTTCTCTATTACTTGTCAAAATATCTAAGGGGTTCGCGATAGATATCAGCAAAAAGAGGAAGGTATCATCAACACAAACAACAACATTCGTTAGTAAAATGTCGGGCAAAAGCAGTGTAACTTAAAATACCGGCCGGACATGTCCTGCTTTTGCCGGATGTCTGGTGACCATAGTCAAGGATGTTGTGAAGATGAAGCAGCGATTATTGCCGCCAAGAATTCTACAGGTTTTTTTCAAATAGGTTTTTTCAGTTTTTATCATTTCAGTTGGTGAATGCTATTTTTTATTACATTATATATTTATATGTTTAGAAAACATTAGATAGTTTGTATGACTAAATCAATCGGATTCGATAACTTTGATTCAAATTTACTTCACAAAAAGTAACACACATAAGTGTCACATTTCAACGGGAAGTTTGACGCATTGATAAAGTATTAAGCGAAAATTTTGAAGTTGAATTTTCACGATTAATTTTAGACATTTATCAATGATGACATCACTTATAATAAGTACAAATTGCGTTACTACTATTAAAAGCAATTTTGTAGTTGAAATGAACGCAGAATTTATTCAGTCTTTCCATTAAGATTTAATTCCGGTAGACTCTAAAACCACCTCAAATTCTTGGTGTAATATTTACATTTTACTTGTCCGCGCTTCGGTTAGATTTTTTCTTATTAAAACGTTCAATCACATCCAAACCAAACAAGAATCTCGTCTAATATATCTGCAGCTCCTTTACTGGGATCAGAAGACTCAATATCCTCGATCGAAAAAACTTCCACAAAAAGAATACAATCTTGAATTCCTCCTCCTATTGCGTCCTATCAGATTATTCCTCCAACTTCCCTCCTTCTATCGGAAGAATTCCCGCAAAAGTATTCGAGATTTCTTTTTGCATTCCTTACAACATTCCGATAAATTTCTCTCCTGCTCTTTCTTGGGAAGATCCTTATAATTTGATGTTGTCCTGCGCCACTATTTTTCTACTTTATCCGTTAATACAATATAAGAAGAATCTCAAATATTTTGATCAAGGAAGACTATAAACGTAGCAATTCTTGCCTAACGATTCTTCCTTCCCTAACTATACAACAGCACTGCTGTGACTGAATGATTTATGATGAAATTTGGCACTGGCGACCGCCTCATAATAACTGAGGACCTAATTACATCTACGTTGGACGATTTAGTCTGTCCACTTGTAAAAATTTCAAATGTTGCATTTATGTAACAGCATCGCACGCGCTGTATGAATTTTAATGATATGCGTAGTAACCTTAGTAAATATAATTTAAATATAAAATTGTGCAAAAAAGTTCAATTTTTCAGAGCTAAAAATGTAAATGAAAAAAGGTGCTCTCGCTACAGTTGGTACATCCTTTGGCAAAAAAATATTACATGACTCTGCGAGAGTCAAACAAACATTTTTTGTCGCAAAGCATTTTGGTGGAATTAGTATTATTTGACAAAAGTCCCGACCGAAACTTAAATTCCACGAAACGCTCGTAATGTACGCTACGCAGAGAAAGTTCACTCGCGCACTTTTTTTTTGCTTTGTGACGAGTAAACATCCGAGTGTTTTCCTTTCGTTTTTTAATCATCATCATATTGTCAACGGAAGTCTATTACGTCTTATTTATGTCCAAGCCTATGAAAACCGCACATTAATCTTGCCAGTCTCACAACGTCAGCATTTGTTAAAAAAACAAAATAAAATCGCTCCACTGGTTCCCAGAAATTCCTCCCCAAGCTCTTTCATTGTGTCCGTCCGCTCCCACGCAGAACTTTCACCTCCTCGTCTTCCTCCTCCATGTTCCGCCCAAAATGGCGGTGGCCATAGAGGTGAAGGAAACACACTAACAGAGGCAGAAATATCAAAGCCTTGGGCCGTCCATAATCCAACCATTTCAGAATGTCTCGACATTCTCATACCGCGGAACTTTCCCCCGATCCTCTCTCCCTTCTTCCCCCCTCCTTCCCGTCCCCTCTTTTCACCTCCTCCCTTCCTTCCTCCATCCCCACCCCTCGCTCTAAGGACCATCCTTCTTCGTCTTCATATTGATTCGAGAGAGGGATGGCCGGAAGGGTCGAAAGAGAGAGGGAATATAGAGGCGGGTTTCGCTATTCTCTCTCTATCTCTCTCTCTCTCTCCCCCCTCACTCTTATCTCTTCTTCTTCTTAGTAATTGATACGAAATCCTGGAAAAGCAAAGGTTTGAATCTCGTTCCATTTGGTCCTCTCCTTACTCCCTCCCTCCTTTCTTACCTGTACGCTTTCAACCAATTCTATTTTCCCAATGTTGCCACATCCGTCCCGATTCTCTCTTTATCACAGTCCGTGTCTCTCCCCTCTATCCACCCTCTTCCTCCCTATCTCTTTCATCTCTCCCTACCCTATCTTCCTCCCTCTTTTCCTACCTCAAGTAGATTTAGCAGATTTTTCACGCCCCCCCCCCCCCCCCCCCCCCCCTTCTGCGGGTGTTTTTACTAAATTATGGCGCATTACTCTCGTAACTGGATTTATCCCCTTAAATAAACTGAATATCTTTCTTTTTGTTACTATTATTACGCTGTTTAATTGTAATTAAAGAGTATATTTTCACTTTACTCATCTTTGATCGATATTGCTTTCATTTTTACTGTTGTACTTTTTGTTTTCTTGATTGAAATTTTTATTCATCATTATTATGTAACGTGATTTATTCTATTGTAAACGAAGAGTAGGTGTTAAGAGGAGGCTTATAAGCCTCAACCTCGCTCAGATAAAGGCTTCTGTCTATCTATCTACGTCCTCCTCTCCCTCCGTCTCTCTCCTCCGTCCCTCCCCGCCACCATTCCCCACCCTACCCACTCCACCTCTCACCCACTCTCTCAAACCCGGTCCCATGAGGAAGGAAACCTCCCTTTTCTCCTGCGACTCTCCCTCCTCCCCTCCACCCGGAAGAGTCTTAAAATATCGAGAAATTCCAATTCCCCGCCTTATGCTAGGGATGCACTTCTCCGCTCATTTCGGAAGGAGAGTGAGAGAAAGAGGATTTGAAGTGAATAAGGGAGGAGAGGAAGGAAGGGACGGGAAGGATGAAGGAGAGCTATCGGGGGAGGCTTGCTCAAGGGAGGAGAAGTAAAGTCTTCCCGAGGTGACCCATTTTAAATGGCTTCGAGGCAGACGAAAGGAATTCCCCTCTAGCTGGATTATTTCCTATTTTATTTCTTTCTTTTTAGATCTCGGTGACATGAAAGATTCGTCGTTTGATCAGGGAATTCTAAATTGCTGGCGTAATACGCATATTTCAATGAATTGCAGAAATGACGTGTGTGTTCGACCTTCTCTGTCGATTGCCTCTCCCACTTCTCTCTCTCTCTCTATCTCTGTCCCTCCCCCTCTCCCTCCCTCCCTCTCTCCCTCCTCTCCCTCCCTCTCTCCCTCTCTCCCTCCCTCTCCCTCTCCCTCTCTCCCTTCCTCCCTCTCTCTCTCTCATTCTGTCTATCTATCTCTCTCTGTATCTTTCGCTCGACATGATTCTGCAATTATAATCACTGTCACCCTTTGATCGCGAAATTGCGCGCGATGTCGAAATTAAATGTTCGTTCGTTGGCTGCTGTGGCCAATAAGAATTAAATAACGTTTATTCGGTCAGTTATGATAATTAATTGATAATTAATTTTTTACCCTAATATTGTTATTAAGGAAAATATCTTGATTCTAATGGACAACACTCTATATGAGCGCTAACGATAAGTACATTGGACGTTGGTATATAAGCGATTGCCGATGATAGACAAAATTTACGCTGGATTACAAAATTATTATGGTCAAACAGAATCGGTAGCCATTGATCTCCATAAATTTGGTTCCTATAAATGCATTATATTTGACATATTCATTTTTTGTTCTAAACTCCAACTAATATGAACAGCAAAAGAAAAAGTTCGTAATTAATTAGAATACTTTAAATTTTAAGTAAGGACCCTCTTTGGATTCTAAAACAGTGAAGTAAAACTCTTTAGCTTTACTTTACCTTACTCTTCATTTAATCGGAAGATTGAGCGTGGCGACATGCATAGGTAATCCTAAAGATTGTTGCGAAATACATTACGAGAAGTAATTTCACACACGATAGAGGGTAAAAAAAGGGGGGAAGAAACGTCCATTTTCCTTCCCCGCATATCCCCTGCGTCTATCCCACCGCTCGTATGAATGCCAGTCACGCGATTCGAGTAATAACGTCATTACCCTTTCGATCGGAGGAAGAGGAGTGGTTTAATGGAAAGGGATGAGAGAGAAGCGAAGTGGAAAAGGAGATGGAAAGGAGGAATCAGGAGGGATTGACATTTGAAGGATAGGAGAGCGCAGATAGGCTGGGAGTGTAATGGGGGGAATTAGTGGAGTGGAGAATGCCTGCGACCTCCCGTGCAAGCGAAAGGGTGGAATCACGGCGTAACTCGGGAAGGCCTCGTTCAGACAGTAGGACTCTCTAACCATTTTCCCTCTCTCCTCCCCGTTGCAATTTCAGATGCGACAGGCGAGGATTACCAAATACCACGGAAAATCGGTTTTATTTCACATTCCAGGCAGCTAATTTCAATTGCTGCTGGAGTACGACTTGTCTCATAATTTTTTAAAAAGAAAATTGAAAGCTATCTCGAAATTTATTTGTACAAATAATGTCACGTTTCTTTTAAACGCCCTCTTCGTGTTCTCTCATATTTTTTCAAATGTATCGTTTATTTAAGCTTACTATACGTATAATGCAGTAATATATTGGGACTCGTATTTTCATTTTGGTATAATTTTAAAGATAGAATGGAAACACTGAATAGAGCAGCGGGGAAAGAAAAACATAATATGTGATAAATACACTTTAATAGGAGATAATGCATTATAAACTGTAAAATCTTAACAGGCAATGCTGTTTTATACTATCGTTAACTGGTAAAAACGTAAAATTATATTTAAGATTTTTTAAATGCTAAATTACGTCATAGACAGACATTTAAGGTATCGGTCCTAGCGAAATAATTACTCTAATGTAAATAGATTAACTTTTTTATACATTCATATTCTGTAATTTACAAAAATAGGAGTTCATACAGTATGAAAATTATTTATTGAGTGTTATAATATAATAAATTATTAACCTGTAGCAATTTGCGATTTATCTTACGTTTTATTAGAAGTAATTATGGTTCTATGATACATATACAAAAAGTCATTATGTCAAGTTGATTTGGGAACCATTATTTCACAGAAATAAAAAATCAGCTTTAGACCCTTATTTAAGCGTATATTCAATCCGACTGAAATTATGTCTGATCCACTCAATAGCGACGCCATCAACGTGGTGATAAAAACTACCCGACGCTCAACCAAGTCGCCGGAGGAATTTCAATCCGCCACCGCGCTGTATTGTCGCCGCCTCACACTCCCCTTAACCTCAAGCCATAAAGAGGAGCGCGCTGCATTTCAATTGTTCGCCTAACCCCTCTAGCTTCGCCAACCCACCTAAGGGTGAGGATCGTTTGAATGGCGTTCCGAAACACTCTCTTCATCCACGCCAACGAGGTGACATCGAGACAAAAGGCGCGCAGTAAGAAAAAAATTGAAAAGAGTAAATACGCGGAAGGCTTGGAGGAAAAAGGCAATAGAGGGAAGTGGAGAAGGAAAAGGAAAGAGAAACGGAGAGAGATGTATTTTAAGCGAGAAACGGAAGAGGTTGAAAAGAATCTATCGAGATGAATTTTAAACTTCGGTAAGAGATGGACTGGAGGAGATGATGGCATAAAAAAGATCGAAGAGGGGAAAAGGCCTGTTAGGGAGAGGGAGGGAAAAATAGGGAGGAGAGAAATGAAGGGAGAAAGAGAGGGGGTAGAGAGAGGAGGTGGGAGGTAAGAGGGGAGGGAGAAGTTGTAGATAACGAGGGGAGAGGAAGAGGATGGAGCATTAGAGAGAGTAGAGTGAGGGATAGTAAATCTCAAGTGGGTGAGAGAGAGAGAGAGAAGCGAATCGACTCTGGAAACGCCGATTCCTTCTCTCCCACCTGAAGAGTCGGGCGATTGTCTCCGTTGAAGTGAGGATGAGGAGCAGTTTTAAGAGAGGGAGGAAGAGGGGGAGGGAATAAAAAATTGAGAGGGAGAAAAAGCTCTGAGAGAAAGAGATGGGTAGGAAAAGTGTAGATACAGGGGGAGGGGATGAGAGATAAAAAGAGAGAGAGAGAGATAGGGAAGTTGGAGGGAGGGTAGGAGAAAGAGGAGAACAGGTGAGAGGACGAGAATAATGGAAGTCACAAGAGGCAAATCCCACTTCGCCCGAGGTATTCAAGGAAGAAAGATTTGGAGAAGGAGGTATTGAGAGACGGAGGAGAGAGAAGAGGGGTGGGAGGATGGTATGGGATAGGGGTGTAAAAATAACAGAGAGAGAGAGAGAGACGCAAAGGGAGGAGGAAAAGCAGGATTGGTGTTGGGATGGAGGTGGGAGAATTCTCCGCTCAGAATGTAGGCATTCCGAGATGGGAATGGAAATTCGCATTGGAAGGAGTCCTTTTTAGCGTCGGGAGATTTATTTTTCTCTCTTTTCCTAACTCCATCTCTACTTTTCTCTCTCTCTCTCTCTTTCTCGTTCCTTGTCACTCCTTCCCCCACCGTACTCTTCGCCTCGTTGTCGGGCGTCAGCAAAAGTGAGGAGGACGTGATGCAC
This sequence comes from Uropetala carovei, assembly GCA_036926305.1. NCBI lineage: Eukaryota > Metazoa > Arthropoda > Insecta > Odonata > Petaluridae > Uropetala > Uropetala carovei. The sequence goes on from JAXCHB010000076.1 coordinate 2,104,759, forward strand.
AATGGCAAATATTCGATGGATAGTCATTTCTTGTCCCCTTTTTATTTGCACTCCGAAAGTGGTTTCGGTAGGCTATGAATGGGGAGAGGAGAAGGGGAGTAGAAAAGGTTTGGACAGGAATGAAGTCGATTTATTTTAGCATTCGGAGGAAAGGGAAGGGATGTTTTGGTAAGAATTAGAAAGGACTTAATTTGTCTTCTGTGAGAGTAAAAGGAAAGAAGTTTTTCTAGGTGAGTAAATATCCTAGGAAATAAAGAGTATTCAATTATAACTGACAGGATATGGATTATCCTCCATAGTTACTTTACCGGAATAATCGAAATTTCCAATAAAATGGGTGAAAATTTAATTAAGTAGATAAATCAATATTTGCTTTAGATCTACATATTTATGAAATTCGGGGCTGGTGAATTTTTCAATCAGAAAAATGAATTTCATGTCAAATAATTATTTAAAGGATTTTGTAATTAACATTAATCGGTTTACGACAAGTACATTTATGAATATTGAAATGAATTTCATGTCAGGTGATTATTTAAAGGTTTTTTGTAATTAACGTTAATCGAATTACGAAAAATACATTTGAAAATATAATATTAGTAGCTCGTTTCTTCATCTCAGGTTGATTGGCATGGTTATTTCTGCTTAAAATTATATTTCTCTAACACAGGATATTTTGTTCTCCAAATCTTTAAGTCTCCATTGTTTGTCATTAACGCTAATCTATGAGCAGAAAAAATCAATAACCTTTGCACTTATATTCTCGAGACCGCGCTATACGATACCTTAAATTATCCTCGAGGAACTACCGTCTCGCAGAAGAGCATCACAAGCCCAAAGTGTATTAAGGTCGAAGTAAAAAGTGTTCCTTTTCTGCTCCATTGTACCGCTATGTTATCCGACACACTAAATCAAATTCGAAATTGTTGGTTTTTTTTCGCTATCGAGATAAAGTATGGCTTTAAAGGATGTAGATGCGGAGGAAAAGAAAAAAACTTTTTTAAATGATATAAATGACGTATAAAATTTTGCGGAAAAAATTTCCCAGCCATCAAAAAAGGGAGAATGGATGTCTTTTTGAAATATAAGACGTTGAAAAACGATCGAACGGAGCCAAAGGCATACGTCAGCGGAATCGGAATAAGAGGGCGTTCTTCTTTGGGAGTAAGGGAAACGAAGGGAGAATTGGAGAAAAGAGAGGAGGGGTGGAGAATAAGGAGAAGAGATGAGAGGGATAGGGAGGTGGAAGAGGGAATGGGGGAGAAAGATAGAGAGGGTGAGAGAAATAAAAAAAAATAGCCCAATTTCGTGAATGAGGCCGGCGGGAGAAGTAGTATAAAGATCGGATGGTCTTATAAAGTGAATTAAGGAATAAATTCTTCGCCGAAATCGCTTCTAATGAGTATCCATTCGAGCCTTTCATTAAAAATACATTTAACAGTCTCCTATTAAAGTAATAAGATTCATTATCAGATTGGGCGGAGAGTCTTTAAGCCAAACGAAATGCCCATGATCTCGAGCTTAAATGAGTGGTAATGATCAATTACCCTCGAATTGATTTCTCTGTCTATAAACACAGACGTATATATAGGTATAAAACCAGGGCCGGTTTCAGGCGTATGCGATGTAAGCGACCGCTTACGGGCGACACCTCGGTGGGGCGGCAAAATGATAGTTTCAAAGTTTTACATTGTTTGAATCAAGCCAACGCGATGCATTGTTAATTTTTCTTAACCTCTTTATTGGAACATATTAACGTATAAGCAGATTTTAGGGCGGGGGAAATGACTCTTGTTACAAAGTAAGTGGCTTTTGTTACAAATGAAATGGCTCTTCACAACGAAGCTCGCCAATGACGGCAAAATGTCTTGATCATTAGATCATCCAATGTTTTATTTATTGTTTCTGAAAGTATTTAGTGTAATATATGTTCTGAAAAAATAAAATGTTGCCTACCTTTGATATACAGATGGGCGGCAAAGTTTTACCTCGCTTTTCAACTGAAACCGGCCCTGTATAAAACTATTGAAAAATAATACAAAACAATTATTTTGTAGTTCGAATAGTTATCAGAAATTGCAATATTTTCATTACTTAAAACTAATTCGCTGGCTTAAAAGCATCGAGCTACATTTTCCGAACATCAGAATAAACATAATCAAACGCCAGAATTGATAACCTATTCCTTGGGTATGTTATTTGGACATTAAATCTCGCCGGTAAACTGTATTTTAGGGTTGTGTGACAGTGATATTTAAATAGCGCCGCATTTGTTTTAATTAAATCACATTCCGGTTGTTCCTGAGATTTGTAATTTTACATGGAACTCATAATTTACAGATTTAAACCTAAATCTGTCATCGGCAATACGTGTCGCTAACAACGATGTGCAACTTGCTATATTCTCCAACGATACCTCAAACGAGTGGCTTCTTTTATTCACGTGAACTCTTCGTCATCTCATCATCCGAAAAAAATATGAAAAGGACGCAAGCTTTATGTTTGTTTCAAAGAAAAGCCGTGTAATTTTCTACTCTGAAAGTCCTCTCGATTTTAATTTGAAATTTCACACTGGCATCAGTGCCCTCAAAACTGCCCTTTTGTATTTCCAATTCGTTCGATGCCTCCTCCTCTCCCAACCCGCCGTTTGTCGCCAGCATCGCCATACGCCAAATGTCCTTTTTTTCCATTCTCGCGTTTCCTTTCACCTCACGCGACCTTCGCCGCCCGTAACAGTATCGCCATTTCATCGGATACGCTTCTCCACGCACCCGCACGATCATCACCCCATTTATCTGTCTCTCTTTTCAACTTCATCGGCACGTCATTCACGCGCATCACTATGTAGCCCCTTTCTCTCCTCTCTCTCTCGATTTTCTTTCGCTGTTTCCTCTCCTTTCACTTTATTTCGCTTTGTCTCTGTTTCTGTCTCGCTGGTACTTTTCGTCTATTAACCTCCAATGTCCATGGTGGAACAAACGGAAAATTACCAAACGAAAACGTGTAAACGAAGTATAGTAACTGTTTGACCCCAAATGCATCTCACTCCGTTTTTGAGTCGGTGAAGCACCACTGATGACGGTTGCTTTGTAATCATTTTCGTGGATATTGGAGCGGCTTAATTTTACCTTTCTATTCTGGCCATCACGATAACGTGTTAATTCGTTTTTGAAACGTAGCAAATACTGGGTAGATCATAGCAAATTCTCGTGGGTGCAACATTAAGTGTAGAATTTCACTAACAATATAAAGGGGGATTATAACACTAGGAAAGTCTCATTGAAGAGCGATGTTGTGATAGATATAAAATTGGAAATTTGCATCGTCCTCATATTGTCGTGGTCATTTGACTGTTAGTGTGCATGTCCTTGAGGTGAAATTGGATTCACAACTTTGTCCTGCCGTGCGCAATCTTCGTCGCTCATTGATAATTTTCTTTCCTTGTTGGGTTGAATCCGTTACTTCTTTTTTATTCTTCTAATTTTATTCAGCTATGAGTTAAGTATTTATGTATATATGCATACCATGCAAAAACTGAATATCGTCTTCAAACAAATTCATAGTAGTTTCAGTGTACATGTACGGTTTTGCTTAGATTGCACCCAAACAATCATCTCTTTCTAGGACTCTTAGTGGAAATTTTAATATTATGGTCTGAAGCAGTGGTAGGCAACCATTTCCGTATCGTGAGCCGCATAGGCGAAAATGAACCCTTCGGTGGGCCGCATTGGAAATGGTCAATTGGATTATATTTAAATCTTAAGTTACCTAGTAATTCTTAGGCACCGTACGCGTGGAAACGAAGTTAGATTTAGCTTTTTATGGTTAACATTTCAATATTAAAAATCATGATGGAATTCAATCTTAGAAATATCTTTGAGAAAAAAATCAAAAACAGCATTAAAAATAATTTATTTGAATTGAGAAATATTTAATAAGAGGCCGCAATTTAACGTTAGATATTTAAACAGATGTTGCTACACGGAAAATAATATTTGGTAGTTAATTAAAATAAATTAAAAAGTTTTGAAAACTACTACGAAACACTGGCGGTGGGCCGCATAACATTGCCAAGTGGGCCGCATCCGGCCTTCGGGCCGCAGGTTGGCCACCCCTGGTCTAGAGTAGTAAATCACACGTGGAATAATAAGTATAAGGTTAAAACTTGTTTCAGATGCATTCCTTGATTATCCCTTCATCTAGGTCATTCACGAAGGTTAATTGGCAATCTTTTCATTCCAAACGTATTTGACCCAGAATCTTTATTAGAAAAATGCGAACTATAGCATCGATATCAACTACAAAAATAACTTGAACTCAGACGATACGTTGGTTAGCCAGTAGGAACCATTAATCACTTGAGCAGACATCGCACCGTTCTCGTAACAAAATGTGTGAGCCATTTGAGAAAGGATTTAAGACATCATCAAAACTTCCTCTTGCGCTAACGTCTCACGAGAATTCTGAACAAAACTCTGCAACTAATCTTTAAGGAAAAATTATTTACGAAAAAAACTGAAGAGACCTCAAATGTTCCTAGCGTGACCTACACACCAAAGGTGATGCTTAATCCAAGCTATGGATGTTTAAAAGTAAAAGTATTCGAGGTTAAGTTTAAATTGTTTTAAATTTTGATTTGGTAAAAACCGTAGCCATTGTTTAATTTTTCAGAAAATTTCTTGAAAATTTTTAAGATAAATTGAAAAATAGTACTACGGTTTTTCGTGTTCGAATGCGGTGATTCCTCTCCTCAACTATCACACCGTATTTCCTCCAATCGTGGATTTTAATTTGCCCTTATTATTCCTCTTTTCGCTCATATATAGCTACGATTCTCATCCCTTTTCTTCTGTCTACTTGCTTCATCGTTCGTCTTCATTTCCGCGTTTATGTTTCTTTAGATTCTGTCACACTCTCATCCAATTTACTTTTCTCCCACTTCTACCTACTGTTTCCGCCCTTTCTGCTTTTCTTCGCCATTCTCCTTTATCTCTCCTATCTCCCTCCACCCAAGGGTGCTTTTAGGGTTAGGATGGTAACTACCCTGCCCTCTCAAGATTTCAGACAACGGAACAAAATTAATAAGATAATAAAAAATAACATCGAAACTGTATTTACTATGTTGTACATACAAAGTGTTCTTTACCGGATAAAAGTACTAGAGGAAAGCCATAACAAAAAGTTTCAGACTATAAATACCTTGGAAGCATCATAACGAGAGAATCAAAATGTACCGATGAAATAAATACTAGAATGGCGAAAGCAGAGGCCGTTTTCAGAAGAAAGAAACTCCTTCTAACGGCGAATATAAAGGAGGATATCTGCAAGAATTTGATAAAATTCTATGTATGGAGTATAGCTTTGTATGGGGCAGAAACACGGACGCTAAGGAAAAATGATATTAATTACTTGGGAAGCTTTAAAATGTGAACATGGAGAAGAATGCTGAAGATAAAATGGATTTATCGGATGGAAAACGAAGAAGTACTACGGAGAATAGGAGAGGAGCGAATGATTATACAGACTATCAGAAAGAGCAAGGCGAACTGCATTGGACATTACCTGAGGAGAGATAGCATGATTAAAGAAGTGTTAGAAGGGAAACTGGATGGAAAAAGAGAAGGAGGTAGGAAAAGGTTTCAGCTGATAGACGACTTCAAAAGGAAAGAGAGGTATCAAGACATGAAGAAAACTGCGGAAAATAGGAGTATATAACCAGGTTTGACCCTGAATAATCACGGACCTGTCTACGGAAGGACTACCTACGATGACGACAGTGTTATATATTTCATTTTTACATACTAAAATCGGTTTCCTTTGGGAAATATTTTAAAACAGTTTATTCTTTCATCTTTGATTACCCCCACCCAAGGATGAAGCCTGTATCCGTCCTTGCCTCCACCTCTCTCTCTCTCTCTCCCTCCCTCTCCCCCCCCCCATCTCCCTCTCCCTCCCCCTCTCCATCCCCCCCCCTCTCTCTCTCTCTCTTCCGCCCACTTTCTTCATTCATCTCCCTCTGACGGTCTCGCATATCTATCTAATCTATGCTTATTATTCCTTTTCTCTCCCTCTTTAATTCTCTCCCGTTCTTCTCTATAGAGTTTCGGAGGAGAGGACAATCTAGATTCAGAAGGACGAGAAACCAGATAAAAATCCAACTTCGTTTAAAGGGCTTTCTCCTCCGCATTCTCCTACTCACGGACTAATAGCTCTCAATCTCTGCTATAGCTCTTATCGTTTACTCTTATCCGTCTCCTTTATCCGCCTTTCCATCCGTACCTTGCTCACTCTCTCTACCTCTTTTTAACTTTGAGAAGTCTTCCCCTATAATTTCCTCTGTGCATAATTTATGCCTCGGTTTCTCTCTCTCTCTCATTGATTTCCTTCTTTCCTCAATCTTGCCGAAATTCAGCTTTTTCTCCTCCTTGCAAGCAGTCATTTTTGTAACTCGTTAAAATGCATAGATATGAGCATCGTTAATTTTTAAGTTCGGTCTGATAGACCTTTACTCTCCTGTAGCTATCCTCGTATGCAGAATATAGTTTCTATTTTAACTTATAATTCCGTTACGCACGGTGTTAATAATTTGTTCGTCTAATCTCTAAGACCAGGAAAACATTATTATAGTGGTTCGATGGCATGCGTAATCTATTATTTGACCATTTAAATAATTTCGAACGTATCACCAGAAGGCTTTGCGAAAATGATGGAGGCGTTGAAAATGTTGATTCAGAGTCTCAAGTTTGCGAAACAAAAATCTCGTGTTGATTTGTTTCTCGGAAATCCTGCCCGTTTTCCTCCATCAAATCTCTCCGAGTATTTCCCTTCCATTTCGCTCCAGATCTCTTCATTAATATCTCCGCCTTTCTCCTACATCTGTGTATGCATACGAATGCCTCTCTTTTTCTTCTCTCTCTCTCTTTTCTACCTCTACCGTCCTATCGCTTTCGTTTCCACTCTCTTTCCCGTTCTCTCTCCCTCTTCAATCGCCGTTACGCTTCAGATGTTCCTCGTATCGAGATAAACCTCAAATAACTTCGTCGAATCTATCCACACGTGTTCATTCACACACCTGTATTGAAATTTGTTTACGGGTCGTTAACAGCTAGTTTTTTTTTCAGCCAGTTAAAAAAATTATCGCCGATTAAAGCCCGCTTTTATGTTGTGGATGTCGCAAAGCAATCGTCGTTTACATCTGTATTTTAGGGTTGGATTAAATTTTACCCGAACAACCGAAATTTCCTTACTTTAACCGAAATCTATCCCGTACAATAGTCCTCGCGTTTAATTCTTCCACTCGAGTAAAATCAGTGTGTACGTAGATAATTTTGTAATATCTTTTAAGTAATTGACGAAACAGTTTGAGATTACGTAGCGGCGTGGGAATTACCGGAATTTTCAAAATATAATACGCATTTTTGCACAGACATTATCTACTGAATATTACGCGTATCATGCATGGTGAAAAACTAAGCGTTTGCAGCCGGTCAATAACAGTATTTACTTATGCAATAGTAATGCTTATTATACATGGTGATTAGACAAACTCGACTTTCCTCTCCTTAAATCTTGGTTCTTATAATGTTTGGATGCGTATTATGTTCGGCAAGTTACGATAATAGCAAAAGATTTATATACGTATCTTGGGAGGTGAAATTCATACGCTAATGAAGTAGTTCTCAAACTCTTTTAGTCTAATTGTAAGGTCTTAATGTGAATAAAAAATTTCGAGGCTCCCAACTTAAAAAATTGACTTAAAATGTTATTTAGCAATTTCAAAGGATAATTACTAATTAACCTTAATGATATCTAAGAAGTACTTTTTCTATGAAATTGTGCGTTTATAATTAAATTTGGTAATTAATGCAGCATATTATTTCTCAGCTTATTCTTTATTTAGTATTAAAAATAATTCAGCATCTTCGTTATCGGCCCATTCTCGGCCCCCCCCCCCCCCCCCCCTTCCCCCGGGAAATAGCTTCACGGCCCCGCGGGAGGCCGCGGCTCACACTTTTAGAAATATTACGCTAATGGATAGAAACTTTAGGATGACAATATACTAACATTTAAATCCATCAGCAGTAGCACTCCTCTACCCACCTCTAGATGGGGACTTCATAGTCCCAATATATGTACAGTTTGAGTAACAGTGGACTTTCCAAGACTTTTATCAGATACTTAGTATGTTTATCTCATTTCTCAACGTGAGAAATTCTTAAGTTAGGGGTCAACTTTAATTTTATGTAAACCTCGGATGATAAACTCTACCTACCTACATTTCTAAATCTCATCGAGACAAAAGAAAACAATCGCGATATCCCCCAGTTATTTCCAGCATCCAAACCAGTTCGTTCAATAGCATTGGCTCCTCTCACACGTACAACTCGGGGAAAAACATGTCGAATCCGTATCTTCCCTTCGGCTTCTATCCACTCACCTTTCACCGCATGCTATGTATTTCTCCTTTTCTCTCCGATATCTCTTTATCTCTCCCTCCCTCTCTCCCTCCCACCCACCTCTCATAGTCGTTCAGATCCTCTCGTAACTTTTTTCTTCAATCTTCCTTCCAATCTAGCCGACTCTTTCTTCGCTCCTCTCATTTTCCGTCCCACCTACCCTCTTGCACTCACTCTCTCTCTTCCTCTCGAGGGCCCAAACCACTTTACCAACTCCATTAACCCTCTCATATGCCCTTCGATTCGTCTTTCTCACTCTTTTATATCCGATTTTTCATCTCTTTCCAAATGCTTCAGTTCCTCTTAAAGATTACGGGAATGCGTATCTGCTCTCTCGCCACTATTTCTTCACTAACAAATAAAGGATATATTTTTGGAAAGCAACGACGAAGGAAAAAAATCTGCTGAACCGTTCGCCGTCTCATGAAACGGCTGGGAAAGCAAAAGTGAGGTATAACTTTGGTGATATTCGTGCCGCATATCAGAGCCAAAAAGAGCATCTGATTCATTTATACTCGGATATGTGTAAATATTTGACGATTTTTCATTTGAAACTTATGTCATTAGTTTGCGGATGTGATTTTTAAGATAATTCCAAGTTAAGGAAATCTATATCCGTTTTAAGCTACACGTTAGTTATTTGCCGATTTTTGATTCTACAAGGCATCTTTATTCTTTGGAATCAATTATTCGTGCAATAACACGAAGAATGGCTGCCTTGTAGCTTAATTCGGACCTGGTTTTTATGTGTTGTGACTTTTAGAATAACCTTAATTATCAATCGTTTTTGGGTCATTAGGTGTGTTCGGTAATTCATTTACGAAAACGTTTACGTGCCCGTGTGTTTTTTACGTTTTCATCGGCCAAATGTATGTAGGAACAGTAGACACACTTTTTCAATTAAATGAGATATTGATCAAGGTAAAATAATGTCACGAATCATAAAATATAAAGTTTTAATAAAAAGTTCGTTATTGTTGCGGTGAGTACTATAAAGCAATCCTCCATATCCCCTCCTCACAACCTTTTTTTTTACATAAAAGGTAATATAGTTTAAGTTTTGACTAAATAAATAATAAATGTATCATCTCGTGAGTCCCATAATAGATACTTCATAGTGAATTAAAGCTACGCAATGGGACCGGGATTAACGATCGTAGAAACATTAATATTCGCCTTGAAAATGAAATGTATCCTTTTATAGCCGCATCGTCGTTTTATATTTTTTGAATTACAAGAGATGAATAACAGATTTTAAATTACCTAGATGCAAAAAAGTTTTTTTCATTAAATTCCTGAATGGTTCTCCTTTTCGTTATTGTTTGTCAACAACGAGCATAGCGTGCAGAAGAACTTTTGCCAGACGTCTAGAAAAATAATACCTTTTCTGATAACATCGGAATTCCGACGGTAATCTTTCTTTCAACATAATAAAAAAACACGATATTTTTTACCGGGCTCGTTTTTTCGAAAAGAAAAATAATTACCTTTCTCCCTTTTGTCGTTCTCCTTTTATCTGTGCCACCATGAGACGGGAAAGTGAATACATTCCCATGTTGCCGTTCAACGAATAAATAAATAAAAGCACCAGATAACGAGGAGCCAATTATATTTGCCTCTGATTCTTTTAGCACTTTCGTCGTAAAATTCATATCTCTCAAATTCTCGTTCGGGAGAGAGACGAAGATTAAAGAAAAGAAATAAAATTTCCGGACTTCACCAAAGAGCTGAATGGTGTGTGGGAAGGTATCAGGATGTATCCACGGCCGGATATGGCATTAATTTCGCCTCGCGAATTACTTCCGAATCGGATCCCCATCTTTATCCCTTAGCGCTAATGCGAAGAGGGTAAACAATGCAATATCCATGACAATTGGATAATATGCTCCAACGGATCCATCATATCACGATATATTTTTTCATTCCGTTAAAGGAGCGTTCTCCACTTATACGTAATTCTTCGTAAATAAACAATGCCTTTTAATAATAACCGGAAACTTCTCCCGACTGTTATTTACAATGGAAGCAAATGATTATTATTATTTGATGAACTAAGTCGCGTTAGGGATGTACTGTCTTGATCCTAATGCGCCTCAACGCGGTGGCGGGAAGTGTGAATGTTTCCCTGTTTTGCTTGCGAATCCTTTTCTGTCTGGCGTTTTGCTTTTGTTCAGGATAATGCATTTTTCGAATCGCAATCAAAACATTTGTCCAATTATCTCGCTAATTTAGGAGTTAGTGACGGCCGAAGGTTAAATGCTAGGGCTGATTTCATTAAATAAGGAATCGAGAAGGCAGGAGAATGTATGCAATAAGCGTTGATATATTGAGTGTCTTTGCCAATAGTGTTCAATTTACGAGTACCTATAACTAGCGCTTCCTTTGGAAGAATGTTTGACTTCGTACACGGTCACAGTTTAAACTTAAATTAAAAAATATCGCTTTCATGAATTTTCGGTTACTAAATTTATGAACTCGTATTTAAAAAGATGTTTTTCAATGATAAATTTTAATTTCAATATTTAACAACTACTAACTTTAAACTTGGTTAGATAAATAGATTTCAAGAGATGGTTATTGAAACATGGCTTTCGAGGCTGGCAAAGTAAGATAGTTATAGCATTTTTAAGGTATTAGATATAACTTATTTACGCTTAAAATTTATTTAGAGTAACTCATCTTTCTTCTCCAAGAAAATGGAATTTTTTTAGCTTGCTTAATTTTAATTTTCTATTTTTCCTGCTTAAACTTATAATTGGATTTTTAAGTGAGTAATGAAATTTCCTCCTGTTCTAGATCTGTCTTCAATCGCTAACAACTTCTTCTCGGATAATTGCATTAAGCCGCTTCGCTTTTAAAAGACTATTTAGTAAGAATTCCTTGAGATTGTTATTTGTACTTCGTAATTGTTTTCTCTTTCAAAAAGTTTCCATCGCTCTTTTCTTTCTCTTTGAATTTATACTTTTCTAAACAAGAAACATTTTAAATAAGACTTTTAGCATTCCACACAAAGTTTAAATATGATTTTTAAAAGAAACGAAATTGAAGTTAAAATATGATATTTTTTAATGTCTTGAAAGCCAGTGATTGTGAGTCTTTGTCAAGATAGGGATTGTGTTTCTTTTCATTTCTTCGTCAATTCATCTTGAGAGCATTTACATCGTTCCGGTATTTCTACTATCCATTATTCTTAAGAGATGAGCGCAGTCATTTCGTTCTTAAATGTTTAAAAAAACAAAGTTTTTCTAACTTTTCCATAGCATTGCCAAGCAGTTTGAGATTGGAAAAATAATACTGTAAGAGCTCCACAATATAAAATTGACTGACACAAAATACTCGTTTATAATAAGTGTGCTTAAGTCCTTGACGAAAACTAATATATTGCTTACATAAAGATCTCGTTATTACACGTCATGACTTATAAAGTACCTTGATGTTTGTAATGGCTAGGTTATACTGTATAAAATTCGCCGCCAACGTACAGATCACGCCCAAATAATTCAAATAATTTTTTTAAAGAAACCTTCCTAGTAGATGTCGAAGGTATTTTTTCCTTCGTGCCCGTTTCCTATCGACAGAAAACTTGGCCGAGCTTCGTTGAGAATGCACGCGTGTAACTCACTGCTCGAGTAACACCAGGAATCACTTCGAAAGGGGCTTTCCATATTTAAAGGAATCGGAGAATAAAGGAAAAAGTACCCATCTAATCATAAGAGTAAAGTAAAGAGCGGAGAGCGGGGATGAAAAGCGGAATAATGGAAAGACGAGGGAAAGGAACGAAAAAGAAAATGAAACGGGTAGGAGCGGAGACATGCGATGCCCTCGGATGGAACGCTAGGGAAGGGAATGGCGGCAAGGAGAGGAAAAAAGAAGTTAGGGTTGAAGCCTTGTCCGTGGCAACGACAGAGCAGAATAGGTGTTTCAGAAGGAGAGGGCCATCTAGAGAGGTAAGCTTCTTCAGCGAGAGGCCCGAAAGGATGAGAATGAGGAAAAAGGGAGAAGGAAAAAAAATGAAAAAGAAGACGAAAAAGAGATGGAGATAAATAAGGAGCAAATCCTTCCGACGTAGCCACGTGAACCGAAGGAACGTAATCCTCGTGTAGGGTTTCTTTGTTGCCCACGGGTGTGGCAGGTGGACGGAGGGAATTCGGGCCGAGTAGAGAGAGAGAGAGAGAGGGAGGAACTCGAGGGTACATTAAGGGGGGAAGAAAACGTAAGGTAAAAGAAAAGGGAAATAAATACAAGAGGAAGGTGGGAGAAGGAGAGAGTGGCATAATTCGAGGGATTACCTCTCTCTCTCTCTCCCTCCCTCCATTTCCTTCTTTCGTTCTTTTTTTGGGAGGAGTTCGCGCGGATCAAGAGGGTATTTTTTTGAGAGGCAGCTGAAACAAGGGAGCGATACAGAGGTCTCCTTTAGATCTGATACGAGGTAAATCCTGGAAAGGCAAGGGCTTTCTCCAGGAAGGATCCCACTTGCCTTCTCTCCGTGTGTCCATTTGGCGAACGGACGCCGAGAGAAACGCGTAATTTGAATTTTAAATGCTTCCGAGAAATAAATACATTCTAGGGAATTGTAAATTAGACGAAAACATTGGAAGATTTTATCTTTTAAATCTGCCTTAAGTGTCTGGCGTTTGCCCGCTAAAATAAAAATTACCAAAATGGTAGACTTATAACGTGATTCCGCATTGCTTGGAGACTATAATTCATGGTAATATCAATGAATTTCATGCAACTGCTTTCTGTATACGGCTCCAAATTTAATTTAAATTGAGCAATTCAGATATATTTACGCTTTTGTAAGCGTTTGACTGTTTTTAAAGCGCTTTTTCTGTCTACCCTTGAGAACAGTAAAGTCCAACAAATCTCCAATACTTAATTTTAATAGAGAAAGTCCGTCTTGAATTTTTCTTTAATTTTAAATATAAAGCTACGGATTTTAATGATTTGTTTGTGCAAACGCCCTTATAATCGGTTCCAAGCGAAGATTTATATTTAAAAATTTCGAAACCTAATAACTTGTCATTTAATAAATAATTATTCTCATAAAACTAAAGCGGTAAAAAACCTCGAGCCAGTTTAGAGGATAATTTTCTTCTCTATCTCATCTATTGTTCATTAATTTCATCTAGGAAACACGCGGCGAAAAAAAGCGAGAGGCCCTGATTCAGAAAACTTTTAGAGACGACAAAATTAAAGCCGGGATTTCTAACAAAATTCGAGTTAATAGAGTAAAAAAAAAAACTCCCGCCCAAATCCTTCGCCGTAAACCTTTTGAAAATTAAAACGGTTATTAATTATTTTTTTCCTTCTAAACTGAAGGGAGGGAGGAGAGAGGGTTAAAATTTCCACGAGATACGGCTGTTGAATAACGCTTGAAAAAGCCCTCGAGAAGGGACGTAAGAGAGGAAGTGAGTGGTTGGAGATGGCTGGCTATGAGGAGGGTGGAAAGATATGAGGCGCGCGGACAAGGAGAGGAAAGGGCGAGGAAGGGGAACGAGGGGAAGATGGAGGAGGAGAGGAAGAAGGACGAGCGGGGAAAACTGACGCGAAAACGGCCAACTGAGAGAGAGAGAGAGGGATGGTGTAAGAGAGAGAGAGAGGACGAAATAGGCCCTAAGAGGAATGGAAAGAGAGAGAGAATCCACGAAAGAGGAAAAGCAAGGACTTGGGGTTGGTGGCACCAAAAGGAGAGTTTCGCGAACACACCGCCAGGAGCGCAATGAGAACGAGAGGAGAGGGGGGGAGAGCAATAGGGACGGACGGAACGGTGTGTGTGTGCGTGGGGGAGAGAGAGAGAAGAAAAGAAAGAGAGAAGTAAAGGGAGAGTGAAATGGAGAGAGAAAGAGAGGGCGGCAAAAGGGGAGTGGAGTTTAAGGCGAAGCGGAAGTTGGTAGAGAGAAAATCTGAGTGATGACGCAAATGATGGGATTTGGAGAGGGAGAGAGAGAGAGAGAAAGAGGTGGGAAGGAGGAAGTGGGAGAGACGAAGAAGAGTCTGGAGTAGATGGAGGAATGGATGAAGGAGATGGGGAGATTAAGACGGAGGGGAGAGAGAGGTATGGAGTCAGAGAGAAGGGAAAAATCGAGGATGAGTGAGAGAGAGAGAGACGCTGAATTAGGAGACCTATGGAAGGAGATGGCTCTGGAGTTGTAGAGGAGCAGAAGTTTGAGCAACACGAAAGTAGGAAGGCAAGAGAGAAAATTGAGGTGATGCGAACTTTGAAGAAGAAGAATGCGACCTAGATAGGTTTCAATATTTGCTGGGGCGTTAAACAAATGATGTTTTATGGGAATATGAGAAAATTAAACGTTTTCCCCTCGTAAAATATATTGTGTTTATGAGATAAAACTGACATTCTGTCTCCGTGGAGTGTGGTACGGTCTGTGATTATTTTCCACTAAATAAATTTTTCGTTTCGATTTTTTAACATTTTAATGATTCATTTGTATGTTTAGCACAAAATTTTTATTCGGGGATTTCTACTAAACCAGCGCAGCGATTGTCATTGCAAAAGGTTATCGTGGAAGCTTTCAAGGGACCATTCTTGTTTTTTTCATAATCCCCATTGAGAATAGTCACTGGTGGCAGAACTAGAATTTCCTCCTATACGAAAAAGTCACTTATCCAGTATTTATTACTAAATAAATATTATTAAATACGTATAAACTTTTTCTTTCTCGCGTTACGTTAAAATGGAAAATTAATATCTTAATTAAATCGGGAAATTCATTATAGTATGACTACGCCGGCGCCGCCTTAAATTATATCATAGGAAATTTAATTTTTACGACAAATAGTGTTAATATAATATATTTATTAAACTTTAGTTCTGAGCAATGAATATATTTACATAAAATTAAAGTGGAAATAAGGTAATTATGTTAATCAATCAACTTACTTCAGTAAATGTACTCCCTAAAAATTCAAGCTTTGATTTTTCACAGTAGCGATATCCCGGGACGGATAATTAATTGAGAATTGTTAAAAACCCTGCTCTTGTTTCAAAATAACAATTTCGTCGAACTAACTTCCGCCTCTTTTTATACGAGCCTTCAGTAGATACCCGAGATACGGGAAAAGTGGCTACAGAAAACAGTAATAATTAGTGTTGAATAGCGACGCGGATGAGCGAAAAAAATACCGAATCTCCGAAAATAAAAAAGAAAAGAAAAGGAAGCGTGAGTCAGTGAACTAGAATGAGGAAAGGATGAGGTGTGTATGCGCTCGGGCGCGCGTGGGGGGTGGGAAGGACCGGATTCCCCTGTATTTTTTTTTGTTTCTCGGCCCCTAAAAAGTAATACGTAAAAGTTTTCGCGAGCGGTGAAAGGCGAGAACGATGTCAAATAAGACAGCAGAGAGCTGTCTCGGTATAAAGTGGCTGAGTTGGAAAGATAAACAAGAACCTCGCGGAATAAAAGGGCTTGCGATGGAAGGAGGAGGAGGGGTAAAAAAAAAAAAAAGATGAGGAATCCTCGAATGGGATAAAGCGAAAGACTTGCGCGGAGGTAATTAAAAAGATAAACGAACTGTTGACGACGCAGACGAGGCCTTTAAGGCTTCCCATGCTTTCCTCTCTCTCTCCTTTACTTTCCTTCTTTGCCTCCAAGGTATTCCGGGTTGCGTTGCCCCGTCGCTTTTCAACCGGGCGACGCCATCCAAGGAGGAAGAGGCGGAGTTTTAAAAGGGAAGGGACGATGAGGAGGAGATAGGCGAGGGCGAAGGGGGAGCGGGGGACGGATGTGGAAATGAGGGAAAGCGTGCGCGAGGAGAGGCGGGCTCAAAATGAGTGAGAGTCGGGAGAAAGGGGGAGGAGAAGAATTGGACGTGTAAGGACTTGAATGGATAAATAAAGAGGCCGGATGTTAACTTAAGGAGGGAAAAAAATTAGAAAGAGTTATTTAAGGGGAAAAAATGACGGACGTCGCGCTACTTATAAATAAACTTCGTAATGTAATAACGCAGCCTAAAAAATTGCCCGGTGAGGGGAAAAAAAATCGCGTAGTTGAAAATGCAAATTCTTGCGACGGGTGGATTTATTTTCTAAAAAAAAATCCCTCGTTATGCTAAATGTAATGTAAATCAACTTTTTGAGATGTTATTTTCCACGTTATTTATGTTTATAGTAATTTTTAATGTCTCTTTCGATGGCTAAAACTTCCATCTGCGATATTTATCCGTACAAAATGAATAAAAACTAGAGTATCAATACTTTTGAATATATGTATCATTCGATAAATGTCTTCCTTGTTCTAAAAATATTGACTGTTACTCAATAAATGTTTGTTGTAGTTTGAGGCGGAAAGAAAATGGAAAGCAAATAGAGAAAGGCCAAGTAATGTGAATGCGCAAATAAGACCAAAAATAAAGGTTTAAAAGGAAGACTTGGAAAAAGAAACATAGCGGAAAAGGTAAGAAACAATTAAGCTAGCGGTTTCAAAACTTTATAAGGGAAATTTAATGCAAAAGAAAGGGATGAGAAGAGAAAGGGACAGACTAAACTTCAGGTAGCGAAAAGGGAAAGAGGATAAAGACACAGAGATACATGCGGAAACAAAAATTAGAATTTAACCCAGTAGAAATAATCCGCTTTTAGAGATATTATATATGTCCATGCATGGAAAACCGTATAAGCGTCTGATCAGAGCCTTTTAACGAAATAACGCACATATATTAAGCGCATGCGCAAAAGAAAAGACAAAATGAGATATCAAATACACATTCCTATTTACTATCCATCAAATTGAGTTGATGTATATAAACTATAATAAGCTGAAATCCTGTATACAATTTTGAGCGAAACAGCCTGGAAGTAACGATATCGCATGCAAAATAGAAAGAGATGTAATTCTGTTCTCTTTTCAACGGCGACAAGATAAGTAACATAATTTTTTGGATAAGGAATTTAAATGATAAACAACTTGATGCGCTAAAAAAAATAAACAGAATATTAATCCAAGACGAATGCTATGTAAAATAACGCGGGGAAAACGGATTAGGATAAGGAGTAAAAAGTTTTTTTTTTAAATAGGTACGAAGTAGAGGAAGAGAAATTTATACGCAGAGCGGATTAAAATTAAAAGGTACGGCTTCTTTGTCGAGGCGTTGGAGTTGGAGGAGAGAGAGACTACTGACGAGGGAGGGAGGGAGGAAGGAAGGAAATTGGGAATTAAGGTGCGAGGAGAGGAGAAGGGAGAGGGAGGAGGAAGATCCGGGGAGAGAAGCAGGAAGGTCAGATGAAGGTGGATGGAGCGAAAGGGAGCGGGGGAGCGAGATAGTGTGGGGAAGAGGCGGAGAGAGCGACAGAGCGAGTAGAGAAGAGGTTATAGGGGATGGAGGCCGAGTTTCGAGTTTGACGTGGGAACGAGCGGAGGGGGAAAGAGCGCAGGTGGAAGGGGGAGGGGAGGAGGGGTAGGGAACCCCGGTGGTCAATGGGGTTATGAGGCTTCATGGGCGTGGGCGTTGGGTAGATGGAGTGGTCAAGGTAACTCCGCTGAGGTTTGCCTCAAGGGAGGACGTGCGATGGAGAGAAGAGCGGGAGCGTATGCGGAGAGAGGAAGGAAGGAGAGGGAGAGAGAGAGAGAGAGCGTGTGGCTTTGATGGGATGAAGTTTGGCGCGGTTTATTGTAGGGGGGAGGGAAAGGTGTTGAGGCCTGGCCGTGGAGATAATAGTCTATCAGGATGTTTGGTGCTGCTGCACGCCTCAAATTGACCGCCGAGAATCTCGTTGTCAGGTGTACGCGTCTGAGCTTGATAATCGATACGGGCGATATTAACGAGAAATGTTGTCTTAAGTGCTTGTTCCAAAAAAGTGTCATGAACCGGAAACCTCAATATTTACTCCCCATATCCAGCCATTTTGATGAATGAATTTTGAAACGAAAACTTCCGATGAAATACATTCAATTAATGGAAGATAATTAATGGGTGGCGAAATGTCATGGGCAGTCGGTTAGTTCACATATATGAATTATTTCACATGGCGGCGCAGTTGTTCATTGTATCAAATATATGTCATTTTGGAACTAATTTTTTTCGCTTATTTTTGGGCCGTAAATTATACTAAAAACAACTACACGTCGGGTAAGCAGATCGTTGCGAAGCGGAGAATAATTTATTCGTTTTGAACATTTCATAATTTTCTAGACGGCTCTTCGTCGCTCTATGATTTAATTGATAATTTAATCTTAATTTCGTAAAACTACTAATCTTTAGTGAATGATACAATTCTTGATAATTAACTAAAGAAGAAAACAGAGATAAAAATAAGTATATTGCCTCCGAGAACGCTTGATAAAGGAAAATTTGAAAACGCCATGTTGTAAATAAAATAAAATACTTATGGTTTGCGCTGATTTCTGTGGAGAAGCGGGTGATTTTTTTGGACTAAGGATTTTAGATTGATGAGCATTGCGGAAATTGACAGGCGTTTCATTAGATTTGGAAAATAAAACAGGACAAGTCGTAATTAACGTAGGGTAGTTAAGCGCCCGTTTAATGTAAATGAAAATTAAGGTCGGAGCGACAAGTAGTAATTATTAAACAATTATTCCAGAGAGAAAACATAGTTTTAAGAGAAGAGGATTTGTATGTTGGGATAGGGATTTTGGAATTCGGTCTAAGGAAGTAGAGGGAAAAAAGAGCTCGGTGGTAGATTTAGTAAAAGGAATAGGGTGGTAATAACCAATTTAAGCTTCATAATAGGTGGAGATAGGCTTAAAAAATTACAGATAATAAACACATTAAAGCATTAGCTACACTAGATTATGTTTAGGTAAGGATATAGAAAAAGTTAGAACTCATAATATGTAGTTACCGGTAGCGGGTGGTGATTAGGATCTTCATTTGGTGGTCATGCTGTTAAATATGAAATACAGTGAAAACCGGTTAACACGAATTGCTGGGGATAGGCACAATAATTTCGTGTAATCCGAATTTCGGGTTATCCGAATGTCATGTTAACATTTTTAATGGTAAAATTTTCATTTTTCAAATATGGAATTAGGCTCGTAGGCAAATCCATGATACATATCAATAAATACACAGCCGAAGATATTAACACAATCATGGGGAAACCTTATCTCAAGTGCCATTTCGTGTTATCCGAAGAATATTGCATGTATTTATTTTCGTGGGACCGAAAAATATTTTCGTGCTAAGCGATATTTCGTGGAAACCGTTTCGCGTTATCTAATGAATATATATATTGAAAGGCACTGGAACGGACCGAGCACGCGTTTCGTGTTAACCGATATTTGGTTTAAAGCGTTTCCGTGTTAAGTGGTTTCCACTGTATATGATAAATGGAAAAAGGGAAACATCTCCTAAATGGCAGTTATTAAAGAGAATAAAAACAATAAGATCAACAAACGCTTAAGAAAAGCTTATAAAATGCTGATAAACAAACATTTATTGAGAATTGAAATGTTACGTGGCATTGTAAAAACGATAGGGAAGGTATCCTCGAAGAAAATAAACGATGGGTTTCAGAGGAGATAATAAATAAAAGCGAGAAGGGGATGGAGTCAGGTTATTAGGGAAAATAGGAGATGTAGAGGGAATTAAATCACAAACTTAAAAGTTTCATTGCTAAAAGAAAATAATTTCGCTGGAAAGGGCAATTTGAAGGCATGGAGAAATTTTAGAGGCACGTTGCGCCCGACCGTTGTCTAGAATAGGAAAAGTGTTAATTAGAACAGGAAGAAAAATTTAATAACCAAACTTAAGACAAAAATATTAGTTGAGCTTGAAGATTCGACGTAAAGTTTGAAATTGCACGGAAGAATTACGTAGAAAACATCTTAGAACCGATGTAATTTATATAAATATAAGGAAAACGTATAAAATGTTAGTTTAGATCCATGAAAATAAAACTCGTACAGGGGCAAGGACCATTGATTGAGTAAAGATGTGAAAATATTGGAAGATTTTCAGAATTGGCTGCCGTATAAACGCGAGGAAATTAGTTGGCCTGAGAAGAAAACTGAGCAGGTATAAAATGAAGTAGGAGAAGAGGAAAGCTTGATTAGAGTAAATAGAGAGAGAGAGAGAGAAGGTGGATGAGGTTTTGAAAGGCTCTTACAGAAATTTATAGAAGAGTGGATTCTAGCAAAGAAGAAGGAAAGACTTAGGCATAGAATTGGGAATTTGGATAGTTTAAATGAAAGGAATAGTTATGAGAGAATGAAGGGAAAGGCTTTAGATTTGGGTAAATTGGGAAGGGTGAACCGAAACCTTGCCGAGAGTTGGAGAACCTTAATTGATTGAATTGATTCATAAGACTTTGACACTTATTTTCCAAAGAATTTTGGATGTTTTTTTTACATATTAGATTTCCTCTCCCATCTTTTCAAAATGATTAATTTTTTTCTTCGGAAATTATATCTCTTAAGGAGGGAGGTTCTCGATATAAGTCAGGAAGACTAATTACGATCACTTAATTAAGGGGGAATAGCTGTTGATTCCGCTTTAATTACACCCGGTGGAAGCATTGAAATTTAATTAACTGTCTCTAGCATCTGTGCTTGTCGTAGATTAAACGTTCATTTAACTATAAATAGTTCGAACACTGCATACATAATGTATTATAATGATGATTTCGCTATTCTCTTTGAAATTAATAATTTACTCACAGAAAAATAAAGCCGCCATAATTATATTAATACTATTGATGCCTTTCAAGGGGCAAAAATATCTTCTCTTCTAACTCCAGCGTCTCAAATCTAATCTCCTAAAATGATCGAAACACTATATTTATATCCCTCAAAGTATCCATACTTAAATGCGCGTTATATTCAAGGCCATCTTTTCGGTTAAATTAATTGAGATTAATATAACCCTCGAGCTCTAACTCCGAAATCTTTAGATGAATTCGACTAATTTATTTTCCAGCTTCCAGCTCCATCCTCTCTTTCCCCCCTCTCCTTCCTTCTCTCCCACAAGCAAGTCGTCTTTCCTTGCTTTGTTTGGCTCCGTGCCAAGCTAAGTTGGTTCTCCTTGGGGCAGATGCTCCTCCGCTTCACCCCGCGCTACCAGACGTGGATTTACAATGGAGTCGAGGGGGAAAGTTTGCAGGTTGAAAGGGAAAGCGTTAGCGGATGAAGGCAAAGGGAGTGAGTGGGTGAGAGAGAAACGAAGGGAGAGGAAGAGGAGAGGTAACTACGGAATCCTTACTAACTCAACCCGCCTCTTAATCTGTAAATCAAAACTTCTAAAGGAAAAAGTAATTGCGTGCATGAAAAATTCAATCCAACGCGCGGTAGGTTTTTTAATGGTAAAATGTCTGCAATTCCACCAATATAAAGTTGTACTTTGGATTTTTCGTTAGGGCTTAAGAGCTTTATCTGAAATCTTCGATTATTTTGTATTTGTATTGTACACTAAGGGAATGGCGGTGGGCTACCATTCTGTTGGTTCAAGTTCAAATCTAGTGGAGGAGGGATTTTTTCTTGGCTTACCTTCTTTTATTATGTGTCTCGAGAAAAACGTTAAGTAAAAAGCGCTCCGTCCTTCGGAAGGGATGATTAACCGTTACTTCTTTGGTGTCTGTCGCTAAGAGCAGGTTAATAGCAGTACAGGGTTTCCCTCCTCCCGTCTCTGTGTATATTACGTGCGTCACTGTAACAATGTGGTTGCGTGATAGGCTAACAACCTATCTGCGCAAATCTGATGAGAAATCCTCTTTAAAAGAGGACGCCTTGGCCTTTCATGAGCTGTATTGTTTGCGTATATGTATGATAGATTACTGTGTAAGTGAAGGAAATTGTGTGAAGAGGAGATTACTTTTTGCCATAGACATGAAAAGTCTTAGCTAAGTTGATTTGTACTTAGTATAAAATTAATATTTCACCAAGTTTTCTTTCACGGCGATATGCTGATCTCAGTAAGCGTTTTATAAACATTATTTACTTTATCTAAGAATTTTTAAGTGATTCTCTTAATCAAAAAAACATCTGTTATTAACTGGTGGTCACATAAAAGCGATCTCTTTAGTGCAAGATGCCAAAAATTATGTAATATGTTATCTTCGTAGTTTGTAAATGTACGCCTTCTATGTTCTCTACCGATGGATTTTTGTGGATTTTTTTCATTATTTATATAAATTTATATTGCAATATGAATAAATTCTTGCGAATAAATACATTAACACTTTCTCACTTTCTATAATTGAGAAATCAGCTCAATTAAATAAAAATTCTCTTCTATTTCACTGTAGTATTCAATCAATTGTATATTACTTTATTAGGTTAGATTTCGGATCTACAAATTCCTTCTTCCTTACATCATATGACACTTTTCCCTTCCATTTGTATTTTGAATTCGTCAAGTTTTCTTTGCAAATTCGTTGAAAATTGTTATATACTCAACCTAATTACAACAATAATGTAGCATTGCACACCTCCACGCCAAATAAGATTTTTATATATGTCTTCGCCCTTCTTAACCAAAATGTAAAAATAACCGTTGGATTACTGGCAAAAATCAATACAATGTCATCGGCAAATTATTATCCGAATAAATAAAAGTGATATACTCAAGTCATGCGGAAGAAAATATGCTCAATACTGATTCATTAAAATATGTATTCCTTCAAAGAGGGAACTTACTTTTGCCTTTTTTCTATTTACAAAATTGAACAAAAATGCATATTCATTTTATAAGTTTTGATAAAAAATATTAAAACTCCTTAAAATATTTTATTTTTAACAAATTATTGGTCAGTTATTGTTATTAGTTTGAAATATACTTTAATCTACCTCAAATTTATTTTAAACACCTATTTGTATCTTAATAATATCGCGAAAATATGCCATTAATTTCGCATTTTCGCCTATTTTCGACCTTAAGTATTAAGTATTTAATACCACTGCAGTATGCTAGAGGAAATTTTTATAATTATTGTCATTAGCCATTATTATTATATTACTTATTATTATACGATAAATCACTTCAATGTACTTAATATCACCAGGGTAAACTACAGGAAACATTATTTAATTATCCGCATAAACCATAATAAGCAGCGGTTTCATTTTACAGGTTATTATCATAGCAATAGCTTCAATAATTGTAGGCACAAAATCTGCTTTTACTACAAGTAAATTAGATACGTAATTCACTATGAATAAGCTGTAGGTTTCAACTTTTTAAAATCTTATCTTTGTCATTCTGACGTACGACTTCAGCGAGTGAGTGACAGATATTTGCATGTATTTTTAGAAAGATTGTTAAAGTATGCATCAAAAATCGATGTAGCAACTCTTTGTCTGTGAAAAAATTGACAACAAAACAATTTTCAACAAAGATGCATCTCCCGTTATGTTTTCGTGGTAAATTATGCTCTCAGTCTCATTAATACAGTGCAAGGTAAGAGAAAAAATTTCCTTGGTAAACACAGTGAAATAGCTAAGGTCGTATTTTGAGTGTCTTTCTAATTCTTCTGTTTATAAAAATTCATCAACTCGGACTAAAATCTATGATAATAACCCCAGTATGAGTTCATAACAATTAGATCATGTCTCGTACATGACAATATTGCACAAACACAAACTGTAAAATTTTCTCAAACCACATAAATGAGTCACAGCTTTACGTTAAACTCATTGATTGAAAGTACGGTAAAACATAAAAATAAAAAGGACTTATAATGTCCTATCTATATTATTGGAGTTTTTCGACGCCCCTTTAAGGGATATTGCAAAACTTCCCCTTACTTACTGTTCCTCCAATAAAAGTAACAAATTAGTTCAAGTCGAAAGATATTATGGAGATCACTTTTAAGTAAGCGTTCAACAAGTCAAAAATTTACCCGCTCATTAAATATTTACATAGGTGCCATCTAATTCGATGTAACAACATTGAACAATATAAATTTTGAAAAGTAAAACATATCATAAAACCAAAGTTTTTTTCAAACTTCAAGAGTACTTGAGTTATGTAATTATGATTACACACATTTTTGATATTTTCACTATTTCCACGAATTTTTACTGATTTGTACCTTGATAATAATTATAATCTGACAGTGAATTCCAAAATTTCTTTTGAAATTCCATTCATAAATCTAAAATTATAGCACCGCGTAAAATAAAAAAAGGTTTACTTCAGTATTTCTCGGCGAAGAAAGGTGTACGGAATTAAGGATAAGTTATTCCTAAAATATTCTTCGCCGTAGCTCGACCTCCTATCACATTCTTTTTTTTTTTAATCTCGCATTATTTATTGCGTCGATTATACGCTTAGAATTTTTGAATAAATTTTTCATTACATTTAATTTCCTTCTTAAGGGTCGCGTTACACTCATACTGACCAAACATGGAGTCTTGTTAATCAAACCGCACGTATCGCGTAAGAGGCTCGACTCATCATGATCTGTAAGCATGCGATATTGAATTCAGCCGAGCGAAAACTTAATCTCTTATTCCCCGCATTCCTTTTCCACTCCTCCGCCTTTCTCCGCCCACACCCTTTCTCCCCTTTTTATCCTCCAGGAAATCTCATTCGCTCTCCCGCCACTCCCTCCCTTAACCCTTTTTTCCCCCCCTCCTACCTTTCCCTCGACCCTTCGCTTTGGCACCCTTCCCCGCATTCCCTTCCTTTTCCCTGGCGTTTCATTCCCTTCCGAGAAACGCCCCGGAGTTAATTGCCCGGTTTCTCTGACCGCCACGCTCCTTGCGTCAATGTCGTGCACGGCAAACCGCGTAATTCTCACCGCCGCTGTGCTGCTGCGGCTTGGGGGCGTAGGGCCGGAAATAGAAGGGCGAAGAGAGGTGGGAACGAGGAGAGGAGAGAGGAGGAAGGAAGGGAGGTTGGCGGAATAAAAGTGAAGAAAGAAAAAGGAGAGCGAGTAGGCTGGCGGTAAAAGGGGACCTACTTACCTATTGTGGGAAGAGAGAGGAAGGAAAAACACGGGGGGGTGATCGTGCTGTCCGAAATGCGTGAAACCGAAGCCTTCTCAAAATTCTACCCTTTTTGTTAAGCGACAGGGTTGGTTCTGTAAGAGTGATCCTAATGCGATTCCTTCTCGGGCGTCTTTTTCGGGGGAAAAATTTCGCGCGTTTGAGGAGGAAGGAATATTTTTCGCTACTGGTGACTGTATTCGATGTCCAAATGAAATATTCACTGTGCTTAATTCCTATGTGTAAATCATTATAGCGTGTTTGGACGATATAATTCACCGAAGAAGCCAATATTTTGTGGTGATAGGTAATTTTAAATAAAAAATAAAACAAGTTGCACGCGATATAGTTAACTTTATACTATTTACAGAAATTTAAGGTCCACGACCGGTTTCGATGAATGTTCATTTCTCAAAACCCTCCTGTAACTTAAGTTTGTGGAAATAGTACTAAGTGTATAAAAATCGCATACAGTTTCTTTACTTCAAATCATACCCATTCCCCTTTATCACGATAAATCCTTTTCAATTAAACGGTCATCAGCGTTACGTAATAAAACAAAGCTCTATACCAAAACTTATTCCATCTGTGACTAACCAGCCACAGAATGTAATCTTCGCGTTTATTTTTCTAATTTTGAAATTAATTTTTGCTTGTGAATAATATGTTTCGACAATATGTAATAAGGGTTTTAACTTTATCCGTGACTTTAATTCATCTTCAAAAGATATTGGCCTCCTTTTATTAATATTTTTCTTATATAATGCAATAGTAGCAATACAATAGTCTGATCTATTCAAGTTTGATGAGCAAGGAGATCATTTTGTGCTACGAGAAAATACCGAATATTTTTCTCCAGTTTCTAGTTTTCAGGAGAGCCAATTTTACTTTGTTTACCGAATCGTTCGTGCAAAACTCTTACAAGACCGTAAATGAATTACATAAAATAAATATATTGGAAAATGGACCGAAGTAACAATAGGGGAAATGCTGTAATTTAATTGGCTTGAAAAAACTGTAAAGCGGGAGGGAAAATTACCGGAATTGGACGACGTCATTCATTCATAAACATCGATCCATATTCGGTATTTGTTTGCGTGAGACGGAAATAATCTACTACAATCGCCGCCGACTTCCGCCACGATAGGCTCGACATTTCGTCTTCCTTTTTCTTTCTTTCTCTCAATTTCCTCTTTCTCCGCGGCGGAATATGGTATATCATTCGGATCTTGATAGTCGATTCGCGACATTGAAAATGGGATTCTTTTTACGAATAGCTATTTCTTATTCGTATTTTTGCAAGAACATACATCTCAATGATGGTGATTGAGTATTCTCCCGTTTACTTTCCACTCCCTCTTGCCCACTTCCTGTCTCTCCCTCTCAATCCCTCTACCTTTTACTCCTCCTACCTCTC
Source organism: Uropetala carovei (assembly GCA_036926305.1). NCBI lineage: Eukaryota > Metazoa > Arthropoda > Insecta > Odonata > Petaluridae > Uropetala > Uropetala carovei. The sequence continues at coordinate 2,131,530 of JAXCHB010000076.1, forward strand.
ACTCTCCTTACCTCTCAATCTCTTTACTTCTCTTTCTTTCTCACTCTCTACCTCTCACTCCTTCTACCTCTCACTCCCTCAACTTCTCACTTTCTCTACCCCTCACTCTCTACCTCTCACCCTCTCTACCTCTCTATCTCTACATCTCATTCCCTCTCACTCCTACCTCTCACTCCCTTAACTTCTTACTCTCTCTACCCCTCACTCTCTCTATTCTCACTCTCTCTACTTCTCACTTCCTCTACCTCTCACTCCCTCAACTTCTTACTCACTCTACCTCTCACTATTTCTATCTACCTCTCAATCTATCAACTTCTCATTCTCTCAACTTCTCATTCTCTACCTCTCACTCTCGACCTCTCACTCTCTCTTCCTCTCAGTCTCTCTACTTCTCACTCCCTCTCACTTCTTCTACCTCTCACTCCCTCAACTTCTCACTCTCTCTTCCTCTCACTTTCTCTACTTCTCACTTCCTATACCTCTCACTTTCTCTACTTCTCACTTCCTATACCTCTCACTCTCTACCTCTCACTCCTTCTACCTCTCACTCCTTCTACCTCTCACTCCTTCAACTTCTCACTCTCTCTACCCCTCACTCTCTATCTCACTCTCTCTACTTCTCACTTCCTCTACCTCTCACTCCCTCAACTTCTTACTCACTCTCTCTCTCTACCTCTCACTATTTCTATCTTCCTCTCAATCTCTCAACTTCTCATCCTCTCAACTTCTCATTCTCTCAACTTCTCACTCTCAACCTCTCACTCTCGACCTCTCACTCTCTCTTCCTCTCAATATCTCTACTTCTCACTCCCTCTCACTCCTTCTACCTCTCACTCTCTCTACCTCTCACTCCCTCAACTTCTCACTCCCTCTCCGTACCTCTCACTCTCTCTACTTCTCACTTCCTCTACCTCTCACTCCCTCTCTTCTTCCGCCGTCTCAGTTTGCGTGAAATTGTACGGAAGCAGGACGGAAGACGAAGAGGAAATTGGATAGAGGGACGAAGGAGAAGATAAAATAGAAGATAGAGAGAACCGAGAACGAGAGAGGAAGGAGTGAAGTAGGTGGATGAGGAACAGGGAGGTTGGGAGTGGCCCCGTGTGGGATGTTTGCAATTCTGCGCGGCGGAGCCGAGAAGGGGAGGGAAAAAAAGGCCGAAGTCGTTTGCCTCGTTTGCCATGCAAATTCTTCGGTCACGGATGAATGAGTGATTAATGCGAAGACGCTTGGGCAATCGAAAGGGATAACTCGCGATTGATTGAGCGGCAAGGCGAACGAGGAAGAGGGGGTAGAGTAGAGGAGACGAATTGGAATCGAACCTCCCTCTCTCACTCTCCAATGTATTTTTTATCCCTTTTAAGCCAATCGATTACGAATCATTCCGATTCGCCGATTTTTTCGTTCTTGATAAATTAATACACATTTTTTCTTCTCTCTCCGCTGCCTTTTGATGAAAAATCTCATCTATATGCCTCTCTTTCCTCTGGGAAAAAATTGAAACGTCCAAATTTCGCAGCGTCTTCGATATTTCCGCTCATTTATTTCTTCGAGCATTTCGTAACGTTCCGTGATTTTCGTCGGGACCGAAGCGTTTCGTATTTTTCCAATATCTTAGAGGAGGAAATTCTTATTTTCGTTTCGCAAAAAATTTTTTCGGGGATGTGAAGTCGAGTCAAGTCGAAACTCAATTATTGGTCATCAGGAGATTTCAAAAATATTTTATCTCTGCATGGAGTTCTATAAATATAAATTAACGAAGTCAAGAGTTATCCCGAGCCTGAATGTGTCCGTTTAAATCGAATTGCTTTGTAGGATATTTTTACCGGCTTCACTCAAATCGTGAGTTTCATATTAATAATTCGTAGATACAAAAAAGTATCAAACGTTAAAAAAATTTCTCGAACGATTTTTATTGCTAGATCCCTACTTTCATCTCACCGAAGACGCCTAATTTTCCTTTCGCAATTTCGAAGGTTTTTCTCTCCTCGGAACGCAAGTTTCACTTATTTCAACGAAGTCAAAGGAAAACACCCTCCACTTTCATATTTCATCGGAATAAGCAAATAAGCAAATCTGTTAACTGCCTACATTAAACCTTTTTCGTGATAAATAATCTTAAAAGTGATAACACTTCATGACCTCCGCCGTAAGATACATTAAGCGAGCATGATAAGAACACGTGCAAGGCTTAGTTAGGTTCGCTGTTCTTGAGCCAAAAATAAAAAGGGGAACCCCTTTTGCATTTTCCTCCACTAAAGTAAATTTATGTTCGAATACATTCCTTTCCCTCCGAGCCTCTCTCTCCCTTCCATCTTGCCTCCCTTTTTAAAACCTTCCTCCCAGCTACGACTTCCACTCTCTCCCTCACCTCCTCCGCCCTTTTTTCTCATACCTTATCCACGAGAATTTTACTGCCTTTTGTTTTTATTTCCGTCTTTATGTCCCGAAACTGCCACTACGTCATTTCCTGCACGTGCTTATATTCCCCCCCCCCCCCCCCATGCATTTTTCCACCTTCGCTTCTGATAACTTTTTGATGTCTCACTCTTGACTTCGTTTCGAGAGGAATGGATAATGAACACGAGAAAATATTAGAGAGGTAAATACGGGAAAAACGGGATTTAAGAGAGCGAAAGGGGAGAAGGATAGGAGAGAGAAAAAAATGTCTTCCGCTGGAGTAATTAAAAATTTGTTGAATTTACGACGTGAATTTGCAGCAAGATATCGTCAATAGCGAAAGTAATTCTCGATTACGATGAGGCGGAAGGCTGAAAGTAAGATAGATTGAGGAAAGGGGGGAGATGTTAAACAGTTGGGGAAGAGAGGCGGTTGAGCGGTGAGAATGTGGCAACGCTGGGAGGGATGTGAGATTTTTTTAATGGAATGAGAAGCGGCTGGTGGTGGTGGGTGGGAAATTGAGAATTGAAGAGAAAGCGAGAGAGAGAGAGAAAAACAAAGCGGACGGCGGTGGTAAGAATTAAAAAGAGCAATGATTCGTTTCGTCTTCCCTCTCTCCTCCTCCCCTTCTCTCTTTCTCTCTCTGATTAAGAAGTGAATTTTAAATTCTGAACCTCTGTTTCCTGAAAAGCTCTTATTCCCTCAAGCGCCCTCTCTTTCTCTTTCAGGTCCTTCCCTCTCCACCCTCTCTCATACCCGCTCTCCCTCTCTCACACCCACATTCTTATCCCTCAACCTCCTTTAAAAACTTCAAATTCCTCCCACGCCCTCCGCGACGTAGTCTTCTTCCTATTATGCATATAACCTTTATAAATTATTCCGCGTTCTTGTTTTGCCAGGGAAAATTTTTCCCCCCTGTTTCTCTCCCCCTTTCTTCCGCTATCATTTTCTACACTTATAGTCTCCCTTTTGTCATTAAACGACCAGAATCAATGGATTCCTCAAATGGAATTCATATATTTTTTGATACTTTTGCTTTCCGACCGATAATAGTGATTTAATAAAGATATTCCGCTTTGTCGCACGAGTTGCGTTGTAATAGAATTATTTTTAACCTTTTTAAAGAGATTGAGCGCGAATTTTATTATATCCAAGGGCATCTTTGTATTTATATGTTAAGTGTTTAGTATATATTTAAAATTATGTAACACAAGCATTATTTCACTATATTAGTATGTATTTTTTCGTTTCAATTTCTTACCATTTTCCCCTAGCTCATGTTTAATTTTAATCTTGAATAGTCGTTATTGGCATCTCACTCAGTTTTATGAATTAGGTGGCCTCAAATTCATTAGATAGTTGATGGAATGAATTTGTATTCATTTATGTAACCCTCGTGAAATTCTATTCATCATTTTCGAATATAATTCATTAAGGAAGCCCCTATTTCGTACAATTCCATATTGAACGTCATATAACACCATTACAAAGAGCAGAACTAAATCTACTTAGGTATAAAATATATTTTTCAAATTTGACATATCATTTGTTTCTGTTATGGCAGACGTGACAAAAAATAAAGGAAAATTTATTGTATAACACTAAATTATTAACTTACGTCTTGAGAGACTCCACGTTTTATTTGAATGCCAATAAAAGATTTCGGGAACATTGTCTCCCGTGTTTAACCCGCCGCCGTAATAAAATACTCTGATTAGGGCGGTAATTGAGTCAGGCATTCCAGCCCGCCTTTCGGAAACTATTAACCATAATTTATACAGATTTTAATATGTGAGCCACGCACAGTTTTGGTATTAAATGAAACTCGAATTTACAAACTGGGAGTCAGCGTCGCCGGAACACTTACATGGCTTTCCGCATGATTCATGCCCTCCTCGTTTCCTCCTTATTGCAAGTGGAAGGAAAGCCGAGATGGAAAATTGAGAATCAGAGAGAGAGATGTAAGCAGGAAAGGCGCGCGTATAAGGAAAGGAAATAAAACTGCTACCGGAGCAATCTAAAACCTAAGAGAATGCCGTTAGTATCACCTCTGCTCCTCTCTCATATTTCGCGGGCGAGCCACCTTCTCACGTCAGAGAAATCGCTTTCTTTCTCGCGGAGAGAAGGGGAAAAACCTTCTCATTAACTCAATTCTTCCTTCATCTTATCCGTTTTTCGCATTTTCATGAAAATCTCTTTATCTCGGCCTGCTTCGTAGCCATAACTCTTCGCCTTCAACGAGCTCCTCAACGCCCTCTCCCTCTCATTCTTTTTTCTCCTCTCTCTTTTTTTCTCTCGGCCAGTTCTTTCCCTCTCATTTTCCTCTCCTTATTTTCCCCTCGCCCTCCAAACGTTTCTTCGCCTTCGTACTCCTTTTTTATTCGTCTCATTCCCCGATTATTACTCCCCTCCTTTTATGCTGCGCTTTCCAGTTCCTCCGTTTCGACTCGATCCCCTATATTTCGTCTCCCTTTCCTTTATCTCTTTATTTTACTTCGCCTAATTTTTCAATCCGGTCTTAGCGTCGGGTTACGATGAAAGCTTCGGATCTTTCAAATGGTGCCTGAAATACAATCGCGAGATACATCACTCGAGGCGTTTCATTGTCTTTTTCTCATTCGTCCTCGAAATGTCTCGTGTTTCTCTCCTCCGTTTAATTCCGCGCCGAATTGTTTAAATCTTTCGATAGTCTCTCTATCCATCCGTCTCTTGAATAAGATATATTCATTATTCGTCAACTCTCCTTTCAACGATTCCGTCCGTCTCTGAGAACCCTTCTGATTTCGTCACAGAAAATACGTCGTATTGAATGTCATCTTTTTAATGTCTCCGAAGGGCGTATCTTCTTCCGCTTAACCTTCTTACCCATATTACAAAAGGTTTTCTCTCTATAACAATTTGCGACGAAGTAAAATATAAAAGTATATTTTTGTCGTCGATGAATAAAAGACTTTAAAAAAAAGTTCATTTAAGCAAAAATTAGAATGTCTGCAGGTAATTCCACTTCAATAAAATGATTCAATCATTTTTTTAGCACGTTTTCTTAAAGGAAAACAAGTAGGATACCCTTGCTAAAGCAAGAGGTGTAAGCACGTTTTCGTGAAATGTTTCGGAGTTATGGTTTGCCTCCCCTATTGGGCAGGGGACAATCCGCACCCTTGGAATGTACATTCTAACGGGACCTTGTCTTTGCGTGAATTACCACTTCCGTGAAACCATAAAAAATTTAATCCATCCGAGCATGTGATTCATTTTCTATTGCTACGCGAATTTGTATTTCAAATCATATGCTATCAAGAATGATATGTTGCTTCAGACATTATTTTAACTATTACTCCGGATAAATAATTCTTTCGGGTACGTATTAATTGAGCGAACTTCGAAAACTTTTACGCTAAGAACGTTTTTCTTCGAAAATCCCGATTGAGTTAACATTGTTAGAAAAAAGTCTCAGTCTTCCTTTCCGCTTTTTCTCCCCATTCAGCATTTCTTCGCTTCGATCTCTGACTCCTCTTCCTCTCTCATTCTCTCTCTCTCTCTCTCTCTCTTTTTTCCTATCTCTTCTTCTGTCTCGCCCTTTTTGCCTCCTATCTCCCTTCATCTTCTCGAGCCTGACACACCGTATATTCTCCTTTCCTCTTTTCCGGAAAATCTCTCCCCAGTCTCGCTCTCTATCTCTCGATCCCTCCTCTTCCTTTCTCTCTCTATTTGATTCCCGTTCCGCATTCAATTGCCTCTAGTCCCCACGTTTCCCCAATCTCTTCTCTCCCCGTCGCTCCTCTCCTCTCCACCTTATCCCCCCCCCCCTCACTTTTCCCCGATTTCGCACATCTCCCCTTTTTCCCGAAGAAAAAAAGGAGCCGTTTTCTCGGGATCCGATGAAAATTAAAACGAGGAGCTCTAATAAATTTATTCTCGAATTAAAATACATCAAATATTCATTAATTCGGACTAATGAGTTTCCTGCAAGGCGAGAGCGTGCGTGTACTTTTTTGGTCGAAAGGACGTAAGGAAGCGGGTGGGCACAAGGTTTTTCCAGAGGGGGAGGGTAAAAACGGGATGTAGTAACAGGGAGGGAGAGTATTTGAATGAATGAGAGGAGGTCGATGGCGTGGGTGCGAGAATGGAGGAGGGGATAATATAGGGTGCGTAGCAGTAAGGGCGAAAGAGAAGAGGAAGGACGGAAGGAGTAGAGAAAGGGAAGGGGGAAAAACAGAAACGAGGAAAGGAGGTGTCCGAGGAGCGTGGAGGGTGAAGCGGAAGCAAATAAGCGGAGGAGGGATTTTTTCACGTTTAAGAAAGCTGTCGCGTACCGCCGTAGAAAGGAACAAGGGGTTTTTTTTTTTTGAGGGGCGAGGAAAAAATGAGAAAGTCGGGCGAGGAAGAGAAGGGGAGAAAGGGAAAGGGGAAAAAGTTATGTGGGCTTGGATGCTGTACCTTTTTGGGACTGGGGGGCGCCCACCTCTTCCTTAATCCCGACTGTTGTATTTTTTTTTATCTTTCTTAATCTTTTCCTCCTTAAAGGGTTCTGGTTATGCATCCTAAAAAGTCTAATCAGGTTGGTAGCATATGGAGGAGGAAAAAAATTTAAATCAAAACGAGAGGGAAGGCGAAGTACATCATCTTATGTAATATAAAGGTAATATCCCTCTTAAATTCAGAAGGCACTACAATCGCAAAAGATGCAGTTGAAATATATTGCCTTTTCCGATAATGTCGGCTTTTGTTATTTTATATTTTGTGCTGAAAAATGGGTTTAATGACCTATTTTTAGGCTTCAATTTTAGAATAAAATTTAAAATTGCATTGCGTTTTTAATGATATTTTTATGTGATTTATTGATTTTACCAATAAATTACAAATCGCTTGGAATAAAGGTCTCCTTATATAGGTCGAATATGTATAAATTCCACAACATTCAAACTTGGTGATAAAAATACCGCTCATTCGTTCACTGTTGATAAATAAATAGTCAAGTCTGATAAAATAAGTTGAAATCAATAATGATTAGGTTGTTATGAGTTTAAGTTCGTTAATCTGAAACTACTGAAAATTTCCTTAATTAAATAACCCCTTTAAAGAATAATTTTCAAATGTAGAGCACACATTCAAATATGCTCTTGCGCTTACACGTACATGTCGAATTGGTATAAATTTGCTATCTTTTAAAATCTTTAGTCAGTAGTCAATTTGTCTTTATCGCAAAATAGATTCAGTGGCGGATATCAAAGGCGCACAAGAGAAATCATCTCCATCTCATTCTATAAGAAAAATTTAGTAATTCGTTATTACAATACAAAATTCAATTCTTCCTTGATCAAGAGAAATGTTCAAGATAATTTAAACCGTAAAGAGAATGGCCAATTCACTATATTAATGTTTAACATATTAAAAGTAGGATGATTGATAAATAATTGATTTAAAATAGGAAGCGAAACATGGATATGAATAAAACGACAAAGAAGAAAACAAAATTGAATACAGTATATTAAACGTACTCTTCCTGATTAGGTAAAGCATACAATGAAGGTGGCCAGTATCAGAGACGCTGCTTGAATTCAAGAACTGAAAGATTTTTCTGGTGCCCTGTAAGAGTATGATACTATCACAAGGCTTGGCTTGTGCATTGCAAAACAACAACTCATACAATTCCAGGAGCCATGAAAATAATAACGGTGTAATGTTGGGAAATGTGGAAACGTGAAAAAAATCTGCTATGACCACTGGGAATCGAACCCGGGTCTTCAACTTGCCGGGTGGATATTCTACCACTGAACTACAGTAACAGACTAATTACCCCGTTATGTAATGTTGTTTTATAAACAGTTTCATGAAAATATCTTTTTAATTAAAGGATGAAATTATTATAAACAATTTAATATTTTACTTTCATCATTATGCACTCAAAATATTAATTAATTAAACAGATGCAACCATTGCAACACTATATTCTATGAATTTGCTTTTTAGTCACCTACTAACATTATATTCGTCAACGCAATTTTATAGAGATATTCAGGAAAATAAGTATAAATATCGCCCCTAAAATTTACGAAATAATCAGAACTGTAATAAAATTCATCTTTGCTATATGTGAATCATTCAGTTCACATTAAAGTCTCACAAGATTTCCGCCTCAGCAAAATGCATGAGACAAATTCCGTCGTAGCTAATAGTTTACTGAAAATCGCTAGGAATCTGCAATATGAAAGCATGTAAATTTCCGGGACATAAAAGATTATTGAAAGTAGAAATTGGCAATCAATGCCAACACGAATTCAAAAACCCTGAAACAACATGATATGTAGAAAACCTGTCATAATATGTAGCAAAAATTTAAAACTCTGAGCTTATAGGAATTAAAAACATTCTATTCGTCGGAAATTCTTGTTGTGGCATTTTAAAGTCAACATATGAAAATGCAATCGCGGAAAATATCGTCATCGAAAGTCGAAAATTCGAGTTGAACGTCCCACAGTATGTTTGCGATACGGAAATCACAATTGAGTAGCCCAACTTTCGCGACCTTTCGGTATCTTAGAGCGCTCTAAGGAGAAAAATTTACGGGGCATGTATCAAGAACGACAACAGAATAAAATGGCAACTGAATTCCCTGTCAAGGCAGGAAGCTACAGTCACCTCTAAGCGGTCACTCCCGAGATTAATGGAAACGTAACAATAGATGAAATGATCGGAAAGGGGACAGAGCAACATTCCGCCGTTTGGAGGTTTGTGACATCGCAAGATATAGCGTGAAGAGAGAGAGAGAAACAGAGTGAGAGTGAATGTGAATAGCGGGTGACCTCAAAATTCTTTGTAGGTGGAGGTGGAGAGCAGAGCAGGATGGAGAGGGAGAGAGAGAGGAGGAAGGATGTATTGACGTGGAAAGGAAGGGAGAAATGGGAGTAGGGCGGAAAGAAGGTAGAGAATGATTGGGCGAAAGGGAGAAAGAGAGACGGACGATTTGGGGAGCTACATTACCCGATAGAGGGAGGAGGGGGGGTGAGAGATTGAGGAAAGTCTAGAGAAAAGCGGTATAAAAATAATAACGAAAGATAGTGATGAGGTGCAGAGAAAAAAGATTGGAGAGATAAAAGAAGGGAAAGAGATAGAGAGGTTTATGGAGGATAACTTTTTTCTCCTTTCCGTGTGGAAACAGATGGAGCCAGCGACAGTGACTCATACTTTCTCGACTCAACCCACGTCAACTTCATCTCCATCTCATCCTCCTGCCCTCTGCCATCTTTTCTTTCCTCCCCCGCTCCATTTCTTGTCCCTAAACTCCTCTCGCCTCATTAATTGCAACTTTCGCCTTCTTTAGGCTGTTGTTTTTCTCCGTCCCCGTCACGTTCACCCCCTCAGAATGCGGTGTTCTACGCCCCCGGGGAATATTCAACACGCTAAAGTTATAATTCTTTATCTCTCCTCTTTTGTTCCATTCTCGGCTTCTTTTTGCCTCCACTTTTACTTTTAATTCGCTTTTCATATTCTAAACCTCCTCTGACTCTCATTTTTACCGCGAGTCGCTCAATTTTTCATTAATCCGCCGCTTTGTGTACGTCTCGCGCATGCGGGAGCTTTTTTTGTCATGTAGCGACGAGAAATGGCTTAGAATGTCTTCCATTGAAATTTTAGTTAAAGCATTATGACGGTGGAAGTGACTTAACTGGAACCCGTATATCGTTAACGTGTCTTTAAAGACGCAACAGTCCCTGTTTCGTCCTAAATTTTATTTCTTTATAAATTATTCCCGTACCAAAATTATCGCGAAGATTAATTAAGATTCCATTTTAATAGGAACTTGCTGCTGTCTGGGTTAAAAAAAATGAGTCACGCTGGAGTTTATCTTTCTTGTACCAGGGAGCTTAAAATTTAAAATGAGACAGTAAACTTTTTGTGTTAATCATTTGAAATGTTTTACCTTTTCCTTTTACTTGAACCAAACAACGCCTAAAATAATGAAAATTTATTTTCCTGTCGTCTACAGATTTGATTTAACGTGAAAATTTTGCGTTTTTTTCGGGTAAAAATCTTTCGTCGTCAAGGACACTCGCATTGTTACTCATTTTGGCATATATTAGTGCATCCCTCAGAGGTTCCCCTTCTCCCTATCTCCGGTGATGTCAATCTCCATACCGTCCAATTTTCGAACAATTACCATTTCGTAATTAAATCTTTGTCATAGGCTGCTATTGTAGTCGACAAATTTTTCACATGATACGCTGCTATAAATTGTAAAGGTAGAACACAGAAAATACATTGCCCTGAGATTAGTTAATTTATTGAAGCGAAAGTAAATGAAAATATAAAGTTCTAGTAATTAATTCTGTAAAAATGTTGATAAAATTTTTTAAGTAAAGCTATAAATCATTTTATTTTCTGATTCAAAATTATACATATGTATAAAGAATAAAAGAACACTCATACTATAAAGTCTTAAATCTGACGAAATTTCCTTGGTCGATTTTCTTTCCATACTACTTCTTGGTAAATTGGAATAGTTGATAAAGTTAATTACATTTAGATGGAAAACCTGTTCTTTGCCTTACGACATTATTTATTTTCCTTTTATCTGAGAAATTGTGTATGTTGTGCGCTAATTAACGTTTTAGTGTAAGATGCATTGATTTGAGATAGGCTAATTTGTTGAAGCGAAAGTAAGCGGTATTACACAGCGTATACTTATGTATGGTGATGAATTTCTTTCATTTTAATGACATTTTTACAATTTTTTGACGAAGGCCCTGTCTCCTCTCTCCTTCTCTCACGCTGTTGTGTTAGTGTCTGTCGACGGATACTATGGTCTCAGGTTCAAATCCCGCTGAGGTCATGGATGTGCTTGCCATTCCGGGTAAGATGTAAGAATAGACCAGATGGTCTAAATCCCGCCGTTAAACAAAGAGGATTACCTATTATTAATACTAGCGTACTTTCCCGTCAAAAGTGACGTATATATGAATCAAGTATTAAAATTAAGACTACAATTTCCTCCTTCCTTTCTCTCTTTCTCCATCCTATTCTCCCTCTCTCTCTCTCCATCCCATTCTCCTCCATCTCTTCTTCCCAATGCCCTCTACTCCCTCCAATTCTCTTTCCATTCTCCTTCACACTCTTCTCCCCTCCCTCCCATTCCCCTTTCTCTCCCGCTGTCCTCTTCTCACTCTCCCCTCAAAAATGTATCTGTCTCATGTCAGTCAGCGTGATGTACGTAAAAATCTTACATACAGAATTAATATTTATTTGATGAACATTAAGCTAGAAAGCTTTTATATGCCCAAAACTAATTTAATTTTCTGAAACGTACTGTTATGTGAATTTTATATTTTTACTTTTTAAAGTTAAAATAAATTCATAAATGTTATTTTGCCGTTTTTCGTAAAAGATTAAAAACTTATCTCCGCGTTTTTTTGTTGAAAATCCACGGTAGGAAAATGTAATTTCGTTCTTTCAGGCGTTCCTTGTTTCAAGTCCCGAATTACCTTGATGATATGCTACACTCATACCTGTGCTAATCAGGTGGATAAAATAAACCCTCCTGGAATCGAACACGTGATCTAACGATAGAAGATGGCAGGACATAAGTTGCAAGAGGTAGATCCCAGTATACCGCGAAATAATCGTCGATCCGTTCTCGACATGTCACATGCGGCCCCCGAGAGCGCTTCATGCGGCCCGCGAAAACATGATGAAAAAATATTCGTTGAAGTTTAATAGAAGCAATTTTGTATTTTTAGTGAAATTATGGTCTCAAATTCTTTTTAGTGAAATTGCTATGTTAGTAAATTATTTAGATATTATTTTCACTAGTTGTAGGCTATCAAATCTCTAGTTAACTGCTGATGTAAACGTTCATCCGTCTCGCTGAAACTCTCATGAAATATTCGGAACGAATACGAATATGGCCCACCATGCAAAAAAACCAGTCCACCTCTGTTCTAAACAAACACACAAACAAACTGATCACGATTACTATTATAATGGATTATTACATTTACATGAATACTCTTCAAGGCGCCAGAAGCGTTTGGCAATGGGTAATGTTACTATAAATTCTTCCAGTCTGAAGACATTTTTCTCAGTTCCTTGGTTGCTTGCTATTCCTACTTGGTAAGTTCTAATTACAAATTAATTGTAAGCATAGCTGCTATGATCATGCTATTGTACATAAATTATGGTTCATGCATTATAGCAGTTATGTAAATTTATTATAATTGATTGAATTTACTAATAAACAAGCGATACTCGATTAAAATTTTATTTTATCCCAACAAATTTGATGAATTGTGAAAAGTGTGAACGAAAAACGATGATGATATCACAAAACGAACGTTATTAATTCAAGAAAATTCGAAGATTTCCAAATATTTTCTTTAAAAACAGTAGAATAACTGGTAAAAGCGCAATTAATTAATAAATCTAGAAATCTAATTCCACTATTTGTGTGCCTACCTGAGGTATCAGGAGTTAACGAAACATGCAGGATGATTATTGCATTCGAGAATCACAATTAAGTTGTATTTTAATGCATACACAAGAGAGAAATATTAAATTTTATTGTTCAAGTTTAATTCTATGCTAAATATTCATTTAAAATATCTTAAATAAATTTATCAATTCTTAAATTCACATTACATGAAGGAGCTTAGCCTATTGTTTAGATACCGTTTTGTTACTGAGCCATTGTGGCAACCGCGATCATCAACTCTGTAATCAAAATAATGGTAAAAATAATGGGAATCATTCAGGATATCATGCAAGAAATATTTCATAAAGCATACGTCGTAAAAATATACTCTTCGGTTTATTTATTGGATTATATATATTTTCATGATTCCCGAGTGAATAAATCACCTTGTGTATGCATATATATATATATATATATATAAACTTATCACAGGTGATCCAGTCGAATTGCATTATGCTCTTGAAAAAGTAGTATCTTTAAGGCATATCTTTCACCCTTCCTGACGAACCAATACCCGAATGGCATCGATACTTCGCTCGTATAAAATCTCTAAATTGGTAATGTCCCGCGGTCCCGTAATAACGGCAGCACGACCCATTTCACCTCCATCCCTCAACTTTTCCCCCAACCCTAACCCTTTTAGCTCCTTTCATCTCCCATTACTCGGACATTTGTTTTTTCCCGCCCTCCCCTCCTCCCTTCCTTCCCCGTCTTTTATTTTACAGGCCTCATACCCCGTCTTATTTACTCTTTTCCTTCACTTCACCTTACCCACGGCGTCCTTTTTACGGCGGCTAATAACGAGGTATGCAGTTTTGTGCCAACATCTATCTTTTTCTCTCTTCTCCCTCCTCTTATATCCCCTCTTCTCTCCCTTCCTGTCTTTCTCTCTCCTTCACTTTCCCTTCCCCCTACATCTACCTCACCTCCACCTTTCCAACTTTTCCAGTACTTGGTACAACAAACTTCATAAATTATTTCTCGGGTTTTGTCGGAACCAGAGAGAGGATATTATGGACCTCGTCCCGCCGGTGAATAATGCATAGCGTGTGCCCCCTCTCCTCCCTCCCCTTTTCTCTCCCTCTCTCTCTCCATTCCATCCCTATTTCAACTGTCTTCCTCCCTTTTACTACTTGAGGTCAGTTCTCTTTCGTACTCCCTCCGCCTTTCCTTCCCACTCCCCCACACCCTTTCCTCCTCGTCCACCTTGCTCTCTCTACACACAAAAGACCTTTTTTCCCACTCTTATCAATGTAACGATAAATGGGAGAGAGGACTTGCCTTTTTCCTTCTTCTCTGTCTAGAAATATAGAAGAGAGACTACTTCTCGCGCGCGTCAAGGAAGGAAGTGACAATATATATATATATATATATATATATATATATATATATATATATATATAACACATATATATATAAACGGTTAGGCGATGTATTCCGCCCAGGCGATTGAGCTTTATAGTTTTTCTTATCTTTCAATGAAAGCTCCAATTTATTTTTTATCTATCTTGCCTCGGGAATTTCCCAATAAAGAAGGTGTCCTACGGTGCCTTCGAAATTTTTGAGAGACGGTATAATGTGCGATATAAATTAATGAGAATCAATAAAAGACGCTGCGACATTATTACATATTGTCGTTTAATTTAAATAAGATTATAAATGTAAATTCACTTAATAGTTCTTTGTGATGTTTCTTTTAGGTTATATCCCTTGAATAAAACCTGCGTTATTCCCTTTTCGTTTGGACAAAATGTATGTTTACGAACATAAAACATTAAAATAAAACTTTGACTTTCTTTTGAGTTTTTTAATTCTAAGAATCCATAGCTTAATCGCGGATGTAAAATATTTTGCTGCTGTTACAATGTCCGAACTATGACAAAGTATATTTTGTAATCTCTGCGATATTTCGCGGAAGTAAGAATGATAAATTTGTAGAAATCCCCATTTTTAATAGACAAAATCTCCGAATAATGGGTAGGACATTATTTTTTAGCACCAGAAACTCTAAAGCAGGTGCATTTAAGAGTTCAAATATCACCAGGGTGACATTTCGTCCTCAGTGCAAGCAATGGGTTCAGGTGTTAGGGAAGGAATTATGGTCTCCATCAGAACGGGAGGGGAAGGAGGGGAGTAAGAGAGGAGGAAGAGGACGGAAAGAGAGGTAAAGGAATTTAAGGAAGGAAATGAGAACGAAAGGAAGGCGAGCAAATGAAGAGAGATGAAAGAGAATTGGACGAAGGGAAAGAGGAAAGGAACTCTGAAGATTTCCCCATAAGAGTTGGAAGGGGGCTGAGAGAGAAAGGACAATGAAGAGAGATAGAGAAGAATTTTGTGGTGGAAGGAAGGAGGAACATCGATGGAGATAATTCTGTAGATTGAGAAAGAAAATACGGCATTGGGATCGCATCAGGACAGATTAAAATGAGGTGGGGAAAACGTATTAGATAGGATATATATTTGTTTATTTATATTCCTATAAGAATGTTTCTATAAAGTGAACAGCGTCTGAGAATAACATACATTCGCCACTTTGGGAACTGACGTAAAAATTAATTCATAAATATAAAAACAGGAATTGTGTGTTTATGCATAGATTCAAGTAAAAACAATTGAAAATTTCTGAGGACTATATGTACAATGGATAAATAATGTACTTAATTTCAAATAATATTATGGAAAGTTCCCATTCCATATGGCTTACCTATAGTAGTTCCTCACAGTGATTGCAGAAACATTCGACGTAATTGGCTTGAATGCTATAGCAAATGAAATGAAAATTAATCCAATCGGTACTACCTGTCTTTCAACTTCAAATTTACAATAGTCCGCGAATCAATTAATGCTCTAAGTGACACGGCGTAATTCTTAAATTATTCATACATCAGCATTATCAGCTAGTGAGTCATTAGCAGAATTAGTTTATTTTCGAATTTAGCTAAAATTCGTATCTTCCCAATAGATCCTACAACGATGTGTTTCGTTTATTATGCACCATATATCGATTCCAGTCCCATTGCATCGTTAGATTAAGAGCGTTGGATGAAATGATAGGGTCGTGGCTATGTTTAAACGGGCAACGCAGAGGAAAATTAAAAACCGCGAGAAGAGGAGAGATCGGAATTGGGGAAAAAATAGACATCGTTTGTTTGAGCTCGAACGGATGTATGTAAAGAGGACCCTCTCGATGCGCCATCTCTCAATTATCCGCTTTCTGAATCCGTGTGTAGTATTTCCTACCTTCTCTCCCTTAAAACTCCTGAACTCTTCTCTTCAACGTTCTCCTCTCTTCTCTTTTGGCACCTCTCCTCCCCCGCGCCTTTACCGACTCCTCCTCTCATTCGTTATCCTCCTAGCTGCCAACGACTGCGTCAGCTTCCCCGCCTACGTTCTGCCCCTTGCTCTCCCCCCCTCCCTCCCTTACGGCCCTCGTTCCTCCTTCCCCCTCCCTTCGTCCTCATCCCGCCTCTTCCTCTCCGTTCGCACGTGCACCTAAGCACCAGCGATTGGAGAGGGATCTGGAGGGAGGGAGAGGAGACAATTCTGGAGGGACGGTTGGGACGTACTATCCCAGACTCCGGATAAAAAAAAACAAGGGACTCGCTTTTAACCGTTCGTATATTTTTTCTGCGACGAAAACTCCCCCGGCCGTTTTATTTTTTCATTTCTGCTTTCAGCCAGAATTACCCACGTGGCAACACGTGCATTCGTGAGGATAAAAAGGATGCAGATCAACCCTCGATTAGAAATCCGCCAAACATGAACGTGCACGATGTGTTCTATCTTCTGCTGTGTACGGCTAGTTACCGCATTCTTTCTCCAAATTCTTACAAGGGAAGGGAAAATGGCGGTCGCTGCAGTAGAACGATGTGTGTGTGTGAAAACACGCTTTTAGCATCCGTCATGCTACAAGAATAAAGGCAGTCTTTTTTGTACTTTTGCATAATAAGAACAAAATTGCAAATCTTCCTTATTTGCATGCGCTTCACACCCCTCCAGTCTTAGGTTTTCCTTTTATTTTGCGTTTTAATCTTCCTTCGGTTCGGTGTTTCATTCTCTCGAGCAGTCGACTCTTTGGGAAAGAGAAAAATATCTTTTGATGATGAGGAGTAAAAAAATTTCAAAGGAAGCGTATAAAACCGCGATGTTTACTTCATAGATGTCGTAAACACATTCGTGCGATTAAATTCCTTCGCAAGCCCTTTCAAGACATCCTCGAATGCAAGCAGACAAATCTACTCGGTTGCTCAGTGGAAAGTCTAAGACTTCAGGATATTGCGACACCATCCGACGCTCTCGACTGAGTTATTCTCTTTTAAATTTTAGTTTCTGCAAAATAGCAAAGTTTGCTTCGCTTAAAAATATTTTGTTTAAAAGTTTATATTTTTATTTCGACTCTTGAATAACATAATTTCAACAGGGAAGTAGAAAATAATTTTATCTGTTCGCGACCAAATAACGTTTGCAAAGAAGATGAATAAAAATCCTGCTTTTGCATATGATAAATAATTTTATTTTCAGTGTCACGATCAATTGTTTGAACAAAGAACCTTTTCTTTTGTTCTTGTAGAAATTAAAACTTAATATCAAGCCAATAAAAATCACAACAGTGAGAAAACCAAAAAATAGTTTTGGAATGCAACCAACAGAGCATACATAATTATCGAATATTATAATTTCAAGCGCACCTTAATAAATAATAGAAATACGATGTTTGCGTCTGATTTAATTGCTATGGAGGCAACATTGTGTTTTGTGCATGTCGTAGTTATCTTGTAAATCTCAAATAAAATGAATGTGAGTAATTGTTACGTCGTACATACATCATTATATACCAGAAATGATAATTTCATGTTATTATATTTAGCCGACAACTTCTCCAATCTCGTAAACCTAAAGGACCGTAATTTCTGATAAGGTCTGCAGTAAATTGGCCGACCAAAGTTTCCGAATGTCACGAGAAACTTGAAGTTTAGTTCAGAGGACAGCACACGAAAGGCATCCTTAACTCCCGATGTATGTGTATGCATAGATATATACATAGAATCATCGGAGCTCCACGAGGGACCGCATTCACTTTGTGCCGAACCAATTCGTGGTCAAGCAACCTCTACCGAAGCCATCCGCTTATCGTTAACTCGAGAAACTCTCTGGCAATTATGGCGTAACAGAATGAAGCCTGCGTGAACGTTGTTCCCATGTGATTTTTGCCCTCCCCTTTGCTTCTTCTTTTCTCTTCTCCTCTCGAAAATTTCCACGAAGTCCTCCCTCTCTCCCTTTCCCCTCCTCCTGGGTCCAGACCTCCGTCACTCTTCGAAGTTAATGGTCCGCCTGCTTTCGGAATAGAGATGAAGAGAGGAGGGGAAGAATGGGGGAGTTTAGCTGCGACCATCACGGACACATCCCCCTCACTACCGCTCCCCCTCACTACCTCTCCCCCTCACCCTCCCCCTCCATCCCAAATCCCCGACTCATTCCCACATTATCAAATTACTCATGCTTCGGCGAGCACATTTTATTTTTCCCTAGCTATTTAAGGTCCAGCACCGCAATTTACCTGCCCAAATTATATTAAGGCTTTTATCTCGGCGGTCTAAATTCGCCCGTACCTTAAAGTGAATGAAAGGGATTGCGTCTTGTTGGATTTGAGGGCCGGCGGCAGATTGTGAATCTTTTGGGATAATTCATGCACGCGCACGTATGACGAAACACGCATCAACTTGTCTGGAAAATCCTGTCCGTATAAAAATTTCGCTTCGTAATCTTAAATAGGAAGTTCTCTCGTATGTTTTTGTCTCTAAGTAACGTAGAGTGTTTTCATAAAATGTCGGTGGTCCTGCATTTTTGTTTTTAGATATCGATTTTATTTTTGTTAATTCAGGTTTTATGCCTTTAATTGTGGTCTGCCTTTGTTCGATATCTAAACATCGATTTTTAACTGAGTTTTAATCTTACTTACAGTTATTGTGAGCTTGAGTCTGATGGTCGCTGCCAAATAGCGTACGTAACACAATCACTGTCATTGACATTTTTAGGAGATATTACGCTCGTTCAAGCGTGCGCACGACGCCTACGCATGCATACGCCGGCCTTGGAGACGAATTAAGCCCGCTCATGAAATATGCCAAGGGGTCAGACGGCTTAACGCGCCATCCGAAAAGGATGTATTATGTAGGCGTGAGTTCATCTAGCATTACTGGCTTGTTTTGCAGATAAATTTTTAAAACTCTAAATGTTCTTTTTCAATAGTTCATAATAAAATTCATTCCATGCAAAAAAATGAACGATATACTAATAATCTGGGAATATACGTGAATTTCGCGATTTCATGATCAGTAATATAATTCTATAAATGCTTACTTTAATAACGAAAGTTAATTAATCAATAGATCTATATTAATTTACGTAATACAAGGTTGAAATATGTGCAAAATATTTTCCAGATATTTAAATTTCGTCGATTTCAGAGGATTTGCTAATATTTTAACAATTCGACGCTTTGAAATCACGTGGCGCGTTCGAAAAAAACATTTCAACACGAAATCGCGTTTTCCACCCTCAAGAGCCCCAAGTACTAAAAATATTTACGGCTATTTATCAACCTCACGAAAAAGATCTTGTTTATTTTCTTTGCACACCAAAATTCACCGCGAGATGATTGTATTAAAATTAAGTTCGAAGAAAAGAGACGCTTCTTCAACAGGCAGAGATGGCTTAATTATAGCTCCCGAAAAACCTTTCCCAACACTTAAAAACGTAACGTAAGCTTTAGTCCAACTCTTCTGTTCACTTTACGTTAAAAAGTCTTTTATCTACACTCGACCTGCCGTCCTCCTCTTTTCCATCGCATAGACGGCCCCCTCCCCTCCCTCCCTCCCTCCCGCCTCTCTCCACCCCCGTACCATGCTATCTTCCCATTCAAAACCTTCCTCGACCACTCCCTCCCCACAAATAATCACCGCGGCGGCAGTGAGAGAGTGGGAGTCGGTGGGCGGCCCCTTTTATCCTGAGAGGAAGGGGGTCTCCTCCCCGTGGTCGCTTCCCGCCGGCCCTTTTCCGACCTCTGCGGAGGCGGCGTAACGACCAGAGAGAGAGAGAGAGAAATCCATGCCTCTAGCGGTCCTCATCTCCCCTTTCCACCCCACCTGCAACCCGCAATCCCTATCCTTCTTGCCCCTCTCGGTCCTCCCTCTCATCCTCCTTCTAGGTCGTGTATCAACCCACCACGTTGCCCCCCCACGCACCGCAGGGCTAACCCACTTCGCGTCCCACCCCCTCCCCTCCCCTCCCCCCCCACCGACCTTATATCCCTTCCCGCCTCGCCTTTTTCATCCATGCAAAGGCCTTATTAATCTTGCTCGTCTCTTTTACGGCACGGCGCCCTCGCTTCATTTGTTCATTCTCCATCTTCCTGGGTAATCCCGAAACGGGGGTCGTAATTGAAATGGATCGCTCGGTAGGAAAGTTATGCGAAGGACGCCTTTTCGCGCGGCGCCGAATTTGGGACATAATAAAAGAAGGGGCTGAAAGGGTTTTTTTTTAATTCTAAGGGTTCTCTCTATCTCTCTCTATCTCTCTCGCTCTCTCACGGAAGGGACGTGTCACGAGGAACAAATGCATGTGGCGCCTCATCGCTCAACATGAACTCAGGAGCGCTAATGCGTAATGCGTTTCGTTCGCCACGGGTTTTGTTCTTGGGAGGGCGTCGTGTAGGCGATGAGTTTGAGGTAGGGTGATTTATTAGATCGCGGGGGGATATAGGGATTAGACGTGCCGGAGTGCGGACCGTTAAAAGAAGAACCGGTTCGTGTCACATTTAATGGAAAAGAGTGTACGGTGGAATTTTAGCGTAATTGACCGTTTCGGCGACCGTCGCTCTGATTTTTGACTCGTCTATGTTGGATTCAACTGTCACGTTTAGCAGCTAGAGAGATTATTTTCTGTCAGTAATAGTCGTCGGTCGTTTCTGATAGATACATGTGCGATGCATGGTAACGTCAGATAACAAGTAGTTCGAATAAAAACCTTTGCGTGATTCAATAATATAAAGGATAAACATGTTACAGAATTATTTTCAGTTTCGTGCAACTTCATGCGTATCGTTGATGAGGATTATAATATCGTATTAAAAAAATTAACGGAGCCGTTGGGCTTCTCGACAGTTTTGCGAATCCAAAGTGTTCTGGCAGGCAAGGGATGTACCCTCACTCAATTCACACACAAAAAAACCTTCCTCCTTCTATTATACCTCCTACCCACTACCCACACCCTTCCTCTCTCTCTCTCAATCCCACGAAAACAAAAAAAAAGTAAGATGTGACACTAAGTCTTTCAAATATCAAACTAATTCAAAATCTTTTCAAGACTCAAATTGCCTTACTGTTACCCATCTTTTGACGGATAAAAAGATTATAAGCTCCTCCTTCACGATAAGGCGATTTTTAATTCCAAAAACGCAATGAGTCCACCGTAATGGACTTCTCAAAAAAGAAAAACTCCCACGTGAGGATCTTCTTAGGTTGAAAAAATATATTCAGGAGTTTTTAATCCTCTTCGGAGAAGTAATCATCCTCTTTACTACCACATATACTTCCCTGCTAAGGAAACTTCTCTTTTACGGCGGTGGCAATCATTGGGGCGTCCACATTCATCCAGTCCCTTTCATATTTTTTCTCTCCTCATCTCCCTTTCTTCCTCCATACCTCTCTCCCTTCCCCCCTTCCTCTTTTCCTTCCTCCCTTCTCTCTCGCTTCCTTTCTCTCCCTCCCTCCTTTTTTATCGTGTCCTTCCTCTCCCTCCCACTCTCCCGTCATCTTCCCCTCTTTATCAACCTTTCTTTCTCTTCCTCTCTTTCTTCCTCTTCCATTCTCCGTCCATCTCTAACTTTACCTTTCACTTTTTTGTGCCCTTCTCTGTGCCGTTATTCGTCCCTTCCTCCCATCTGTTATTTCTCCCTTTCGCTCGTCCTCTTTCTCTTCCATTCTCACTATTACTCATTTCTCGCCCATCTCTTTCCGTCGTGCGAATATTAAAGGCGGTCATGCGAAGTTAAACCGCTGATTCGTTGTCCACCTCGTGGCCATCCTATTTCTCTTCGTCCGACCCTTTCCTTCTCCTTTCCTAAATCCCTCGCATTTCACGCTCCTTCAAACAACAACCCCTAATACGCCCTTCAACTCCCTACAGTCCACCCACACCCCTCCGATCGTACTCTGTACATGCTCCGGAACGTCTCATTCCTCATTGGACACTATACCCGAATCGCCCACGCAGTCCCTTACTGCGCCTTTCTTTTATGGTAAGTGATTAACTACGCGAACTAGTGGCGTGGTATCCTTTATATCCCTCCGCATCTCTCCTTCCGAACGGTGATTATCCACGCATCCCCTCTTTTTCACACACTCTCTCTCTCTCCGTTTCCTTACCCTCCCCTCCCCCTCTACCCTTCCTTCCTGCTATCATTTCCTCTTTATTCCTCTCCTCTATTCCCTCTCTTTCTCTCATTCGTTATCTATCAGTTCTCTTCCTGTCTATTCCTCCCTTCCCTTCTCTCTTTCACTCTATTTTTCTCACTTCTCACCCTCTCTTATCTCTCTCTCTCTCTCCCCCTTCCTCTTCCCTCCCCTTACCCCGTTCTTCCTTCTCATTCATTCTCTCTTCCTTTATCTCTCATTACCATTCTCTCCACCGACCACTCTCGCTCTCCGCCTATCGGTTTCTCTTTGTCTCCCTCCCTTTCATTCTCTCTCCGCTTTCTCTCACTCCCGAGCACCCCTTTCCTATTGAGTGGGCTTAGAGATTTCTCACGCTCCAGTGGTTATTTCACCTCCGCCTCTCTCTCTCTCTCTATTTCTCTCCCTATATCTCTGAGGGCTCTCTCCGTCTCTTTATCTCCGATGTTCGCTATTTTCCTCTTTGATTTGCCTATTCCATTTGGCTACCTCCTTATAATAACTGCTCCAAGGAAAATGGTGGATACCCGTCTCAGCCTGTTTAACCGTGGCCCTTTTTGGAAGGGACGAATGGCCTTGTAATGAACAACACGTATAAACCTTATGCGAGTAACGAGAATCAAATATGAATTATAACGAAAAATTATAGTTTTAAACTGTGCATATCGAGTAGTAAAATGAATATAGATAAGATAATACAGAAAATTCAGGTTTTCTTTAATTTTTATTGATGTTATTCACATGACACTTCATTAAATATCAATCACTTCAAATTTATCATTAAAACTTTTATATGCGTTATTCATAATATTTGCTAATCCTGAGTCTACGTTATAAAATTTGTTTTAGTGGGAATTTTTCTCTTCTCGGTTTAGCAAGAAATTATTTCATCGAATCATATGTCTGAGCATCCATTCAGACCAAATTAAAGTGGCGCTTGTTTAATTACCTGTGTAACTAATAAAGAATACATTCGTCTAATAATAAATAAAATAAACCTTTATTCACTTATTTACTGCTAGCGTTAACTCTTTCACTTAATATTAATCGAACTCATTTAAATACAATTTATCGCGTCGCGAAATGAATGGTGCTAGTTTTTCAACTTTAGAAATCACGCATCAAGTTTGAAAATTTATCCAAACATTCATTGTTCTACTCATTTGCATTTAATCACCTTTTGTTAGGCTGCAAAACTTTCCAATCTAACTTCATCAACGTTTCCTGAGCAAAGGCGTACAGGAAATGTACGTCATAGGCAAATTTAAAGGAACCCAAACATCTCTCGCCCCATCCTTTACACCCATTCTTCTTTATTCACTCGCCTTTAAACTTCCTCTTTGCCACGAAACCCCTATACCACATTTCCCTAGGGATTCTCTTCCTCCACTTCCTCCGCATTCTCTATCCCCCGCGCGCTCTCTCTCTCTCCCTCTACCTCTCTCCCTTTTCTCCCTTCGTCATCGTCCTCATTTCTCTCCTCGCTCTTTCTCTTTCACACTTTTCTACTTTGAAACTTTTTCTTTAGTCCCTATCCTTATTCCTCCCCTATCTTCCAACTCTTCTCTCTCCCCTTCCTTCTTCCTCCAGCCTTTCGTCATAATCCTCTCTCTCTCTCTCCCTCCCATCTCCCTTATCACCCTATCTCTCCCTACCCAAGCCTTCCAAGCCTCGCCACCTTCATTATCTCTCTCCTTCATTGTCCGCCACCCCATTCCCTCTTCTGTCATCTTCCGAGCTCTCTCCCTCTCTCACACGCACGCACACACAGCCAACACACACATACACATTCCCCACGTCAGAACTTATGCAATTAGATTAGCCTTGGAAGTATTGTAGTAGCTTCACCCAACGTCCAAGGGATGCGCCTCTCGGCTGAGTAGTCCAGGAGAAGCAGCGCTCGCCCCACGGCACGCCAACCTAGCTCACCCCGCCCCCTGAGCTTTATTCCCTTTCCCTGCCATTTATGTAATACCTCTCTCTCTCTCTCCCCATTTACCTTCCTTTATATTTCTCGCGCCGCCCCTTCCATCCCTCACACTCCCAAAAAGCTGATCCTTCTCTCCCTGCTTCTCAGCGTTTTTTTTCTTTGCGAACCTCTACGGCGGAGCACGGTCGTCTTCCGACGGACTCTCGGAAATGCGGAGAAATGCAGCGGAGTCGCAAGTAAGGTATACGTAATGAACGTGTGCGCGACGGAGATAGAGGAGGGAATATCTGCTGCGTTTTTCGGGGTCGCTCGTGCGTTAAGATTTCCTCCGGCGTTTGAGAGAGAAATGCGAAAATGGACGGTAGCGGAAGAGAAGATAGTTCCGGTTAAGACTCTTGAGCGTCTTTGAAGTTCGTGTGTATTCAAACCGTTCGGATGTTTCGAGTTTTTTTTAAGAGCTTAATTTCTTTTACGGATCAACGATTTGAAGCTGTAAATTTCAAACGCCGAGTTGATTACTTTTTTCCAAAGTAATTCCGCGATTTCTACGCTTGAATTGCTAAGTAATGGAATGAACAAAAAACTATACCAGAAAATATTTTACTATGTTTAGACTGATAAACCGTTATTGAAATGGTAAATTCGAGCTGGAGTCATATTTACGGTAAATAATTTTTTCAGCTTTATATCAGGATTACGAAATAGCATCTATTCTAAATAAGTGTTAGAAATTCTTTCAAATTGTCACCAGAAATTTTAAAAGGTATGCTTGTGCTTTATCTTGTATCTCAACCTTAACTCGTGTCCCATCATGATAGAAACAAACCCCCACCTTTTTCAATAAATGGATTTTCAGCTTAAAAGCATTTTATTATTATATTAATCATTTTAAGGGAATTAATACAGTAATCATTTTATTGGGAAAAACTTGTATGCTAATTATTTTAGAAACTTCGCGTCCCACCTAAACGACCTTCGCATCCTACTGGTTGAGAAACTCTGCCCTAGAAACGTATTCAGAAATCTTTTCTGCATGGCGGGCCGCACTGATGGTTACGAATTCTTCGGGAATCTGCGTCGGAAGTAGCAAACGTTTCAATGGGCCGGATTAAAGCTTAAATAAGGGAGTTAACTTAAGATTTTGAGATATTATATAAGTGAAAATTAATTCCAAGTTAGAATTTTTGGCGAAATTATTAATATTCATGGTTTTGTTGTCATAAATTTTAATATTCAATGAATTTCCTGGTGTTTTAAAATTATTTGCATTAAAATTTCGCGTTCGCTTTAAACACTCTTTGGGGCCACATGCGTCCCGTGAGTCGTAGGTTGCCGACCCTTGCTCTAGAACAGTGCTTCTCAACATTTTTTGCTCCACGGCACACCTTCATGCATGCTTAAGAACATCGCGGCACACCAAACCACCCCTAATTAATTTCACTGCCTAAATACACATTTTTAAAGAAAAAACTAGCGTAACAAGTAAAAGTCGCAGTTATATTAGATTTTTACGATTGGTAAAGCAATATTCAAATAATTGTATAATTTTATTGTACACAAAATACGTACATAATTCAACGCGTAAAAATGTTATGCTCTTCGATGGAAAATTGAGGCTTGCCTTTTTGGTACAAAGACGCTTTATATATCGCTCAATAATAGAAAGAGCTTCAAGAAGTTCTTCGTCTAGGTTCCTTTTAATACTTTTAATATGGGCCGTTGACGAACAACTAAATTCGCATAAATACGTTGTTGAATTTGGAACGTGATATCGATGGCATATTCAGATATTGAAGGGTATTCGCCTTTAGCTTTAAGCCAACACACATCTAAAGGTAGCACACTGATTTTAAGTTGTATGGTCCTTGCTAAGGTCTACCATTTCCTCTCGTAGTTTCATGATAAGTTCCTTAGATGATAAAATTTATGCGAATTTGTTTGTTTAAAACGTTTTTAAAAATTAAATATCCTCGGTGTGTGCGGCACACTAGTCCCTTCCTCGCGGCACACCGGTTGTGAAGCGCTGCTCTAGAACACCAATGCTACAGTGCAGCCACCAGAGAATTCCAGCCCCGACATACTTACATATTACTACAACAAAATATATATTAACCCGGCCAAAGCAACATTGGCCTAGATATGTCATGAAAAATTAACTTTAATTCCTTTCGCGTAGAGATACCATATGATCTTTGTTTTACAAACTTATATACCTACGCTAATAAGCATATGGAAAGAAACCTCTCAAAAAAAATTAGTAATGGAAGGAATTTCTAACCTAACAAGTGCTTACGTATTTTTGCGTTACCTTTATTCCATTTTTTTCCCGCTCAGCGCGAATTTCAACGGTGACGCGAAAAACTTCTCTCGCTATGTTACTACTGCTTCGCAAATTTAAACAAGATACAAGACGTTACTGTTTCATTCGACCTCTTCTCCTTAACTTCCGCTTAATTTCCGGGTCAGTTTGTTATTTTCTCATCTCGAATATGTTTTTCCTCGTTCCCTTTGACACTCATCAAGTGATTAGCAACACGATGTACGCGTGGATAACTCGTGATCTTGAAGGCTAACTTCCTCTTGGTAAATTCTCATATTTGCCCATACCTTGGAGATGGAGCTTACAAAACTTCTCTTACAATTCTCCTTACTAAATATGTAGTATCTGTGTTTGTGTGTAATTCCCTTTTCCATCTCTCCACCTGCCACTGCCATCTCTGAAAGATATGAGAGAAAAAGAGAGAAAATCCTTTATTCCGGCTCCATCCTATTCCGACGGAGTCAAAAACTTTCTCGTACAAAACTTTTTCCCCTCGTCTTTAATCAAATTTACTCTTCTCTCGGATATTAACAATTCTCATGATATCATCCTTTTCAGAAGCAACCTTTTCGAGTAAGGTTGACCGTACTTCGTGCCGTATATAGAGCATTCGAAGGTTTCATTTTCGCGCAGTATGCGTTGGCGGTGGGTCTCATTCTATCAGTAATTGAGCGTTGCATCGGTTTTAGGCGATGATTTTTTTCTTTTGTCGAAGCGTGAATTTTTTAAATTTGCACCTCGTTTTTGTCATCTCTCTGTATTTCGCCTTATAACTCCTCATATTACCTCATCTTACGTCACGTTTATAATTTTCTGTGATAAATACGTGTTGCAATAAACTAATAGGTCTTGCATCTCTCCTCAAAAACTTTTTTATAATAACATCCTGCGCTTGCAGCAATCGCACGCTACATGTAGTCCCATAGGAACTCATCTTCACGGTTTAAATCGTGTCTTACAAGTGGGAGAACAATTTCGAAAGTTTTCAACTCGTTTCTTCTTTACTTTTACTCCCAAAAATTCTCGGCGTATTTTGTCTCATCTCACCGTATCCAAGCTTAAAATGTAATTCCGAGTTGGTGCCTTACATGTTTCGCCATTGTTTCTCCCCAACCCTCTCTCTCTCTCGCCTTCCGGGCTGACATCGCCAAACAGTTTACGCAGTTTGCAGTTCTTCTTACTTATCCTTCTTTGTCTTTCGTATTCCCCGCACTCTGTGCGTCTATCTTTCGAAGCCTCTTTCGCACTTCCATCTCTCCTCATTATTTTTTCGCGTCTTTGTTTAGTCTTTCCTACTTTATTCTTTTTAAATTAACCCATTTTATTACGTTCCAGTCTTTAATTTAGGATTCCCGTTTCATTCAAACATTTTCCCTTTCACCCTCCGTTTACTTGCTTGTCTCGCTATATATATATGTATATATACACACATACATACATACACATATACACACATACACACACACACACACACTCTATACCTCATACCAGAATAATTCCCATCCTCTATTAACCCAACCAACCCTTTTTCTCTCCATTGCAATCCTTCCGCTCGCTTTTCTTTGCTCGAAACGACCGCAAAATCGTGTCTTATCAAGTAGTGGTCGGATTAAATAAACATTTTCAGACGATAAATTTATTTTGTTTCCGAAGTCAATATTTTTTTTCCGAAAGAATCGTCATAAGCTGACGTTATCGATTCTCCGCTGCACCTTTCCATATCCACACAGACTTTCCTTATAAGTAGCCCACCTCCCGTTTCTCATTACTCCCTTTTCTTTAGTCCCCCCTTCCTACTCTCTCGTCGTACCATTTTCTCCCCT
Source organism: Uropetala carovei (assembly GCA_036926305.1). Taxonomy (NCBI): domain Eukaryota; kingdom Metazoa; phylum Arthropoda; class Insecta; order Odonata; family Petaluridae; genus Uropetala; species Uropetala carovei. The sequence continues at coordinate 2,159,917 of JAXCHB010000076.1, forward strand.
CCTGTGCGCATATACGTCCCGATACCAATTTTTCCGCTTCCCCATTCTTCTCCTTCGCCGCATTCATCTCGGCTATCTCCGCGACTCCATATGCAGCCAACTCATTCCTTCATTTCTTCCCTCTTCCTCCCCCTTTCCATCCCCCGTCTCCATCCGTGTCTGTTTGTATCATTCCTCTTCCTCCTTAACCGAACCGAACGTCCCCAAGCCTCTGCCTCTTTTACCTCCTCGTCTCTCTCCCTTTCTTTACTCTCCATTCCTCCACCCCGCACTCCACGCCCTCTTTCCACTCCACGCCCTCTTTCCACCCCACCCCCCCCCCCCCTCCTACCGTTAATCTCCTAGGTGCCACAGTTGTCTCGGGGCATTACGCACAACGAGGTACTCCCTCCGCCTTCTCTTCTCCTCGTACTCCTACTCCACTCTCTTCCCTCTCCATCCACGCCTCCTCCTCCTCCCATCATCCCAAAACATTCCCCTAATAACCCTTATCGCAGCATCCTCCACATCCGTGCGTGTCTCCTCGGATCCGAGCATTTCAGAAATGAGACCTACCTCCCCTTTGAGGTGGAGGCGGAAGAAAGGAGATGAGGAGGTTGAGGAGGAGAATAAAAAGAGGAGTAAGCCGGGAGGAGGGAGTAGGGCTTTCCTTGCGCAGTGAGAGCGGGGATATCCTAGGGTAGCGCGGGAGATTGGTAGGGATATCTTCGCGAGAGCTGAGAGCAGAGATGGAAATCCTCCTTTCCTCGTTAAGAAGCCTAAGGGCGGCTCTGAATTTAATTACCCCGCGGATAAGTCCTGCTTCTGAACGGGTCGGAATTTTAAGCGGTTTGCCCTCTGATAGTGACGGGGAGCAACATTGAATTTAAACCTTAATGACAACAGGGTTACCCTATTTATGCTTACCTTGATTTAGAGTCATATTTAATGTAGATGTACGGGTAAGAATCTCTGCATATACGTGTGTGCGTGAGAATGGGCGTGTGTGCGTACGTATAAGGCCGTTTCATTTTCGTATTTTTTTATCCGATCCCTCAGACTACGAGGTTGTCCTTAGTTACAAATATATTACAAGAAATACGACTATGTTAGTTAGTTAGTTGGTTGTTTTTCTTGGTGAAACTATAAATTTTGCCCTTACCTTTCAAAATTATCCAAATCTTGAGGATACCTAAAACAGGAAACGAGAAACATCCCCAAAAGAATACGTCCATAAAGCTGATGAAATAATTACACTTCAATCCAAAAATTGTTTCAAAATTATCAATAATTAATACTTTAATTCGCGATATTTGAATGCTATAGTACAATTTTTTAACAAAGACCAAGCTATAGCTAGAATTTTCGCTTGAACATTTAATTCAAAATCAAACAACTTTGTTTTGATAGTGAATATTTAAACATTTTGATTTTATAACTCCCTGAATAAATACAATTCCGTATTTACCTTAGTTTTCACACTTTTAGAAGTTTTACGTAGGAAAAATGAGCTCCGTGTTGACGAGAACTCTCAGTAGAATATACTTCGAGAGATAACACCTAAAGGCTAAATTACTCCGTTTTCTCCATAGTTTTTAGCGTGCAGTTTTCTTGATAGCAAATCTGACAAAAATAGAACTCGAACCACGTACGCTTCTCGGGAGCTAGAAATTCGGCGCCTCCCGGGTTCGCCTCACTTGAAACTTCCTCTCCAGCGCTAATTAAAACCCACTCTCTGATCTCCATGACGAAACTCCTCGTTGTTTCCCCTTGTCCGGCATCGTTTTCTTTTTTCCACTCTATTCCCTCCTACTTCCTCCGTTCGCTCCGCTCTGACGTTATCTCCGCCTGGTTCCCTATCCTTTTTCTCTATCTCTATTTCTCTCTCCCACTCTCTCCCATCTCCAATTTACTCCCCCCTCTCTCTATTCTCTCTCTGTCTCTCTCAGTATTTCCCACGCGCGCACAGACTCGCCGCCTACGCTCACAAAAGCTCGTTTCCTTCCTGGAGCCGGGAAAGAAACTCCATTTTCTGTCTCTTCTTATTGCAGAGTCACTTGAGCTGGAATAATTTGTCCGAACCCCTCCTACCTCTCCAATTCTTCCTACCGACGCGAAATTAAGAGTCACGGTGAAAGAGCGCGATCTGAAGGGGCAAAAGGGAGACAAGAAGAGAGGGAGAGAAACAACCTGAGAATGCCAATTTCCACTTGACCGCACCGAAGGAGAGATAAATCATGGTAATTTTCTCCCCGGCGACTGCTTGAAAAAGGTTTCAAGCGGATGGGAAAGAAGGTGGAGGATATTTTTTTTTTAAATAACGTCTTGTAAACTTTATCCTTGGGGATTTTCGCCATTAAGGATGCGTTTCTTCTTTCGGAAAGGAAATGTTGTTCGAGTTACGGAGGACGTCATCTCGAGACTTAAAGCGCAATATTTTCCTCCAACTGGTAGATTTACGGATGGATAAACGCGATCAAGTATACAGCACGACTCCAGTAATCATTCTTTTGCTTCTAAAAAGTTATTTGCTTTCATTGTATTCCGGAATTTTTTTTTTATTAATGGGCTACGTACTCTATAGATTTTTTATCGGATTTGAGTTATAATTTTGTCTTAAGTTTATCTGCCGAAAAAACTTTCCAATATTATTTAAAATGAATTAATTTCTGAGTGTCTCGTAGAAAAAAATGTTTCTTCCGCCGCTGACTCAAGGATATAAAATATCCGAGCGTTTTCTTTTGTTTTATTTCTTAAAATATGCACATAATATGTGCTCGTATTTATCAAAGCGTGCACAAAGAGTGCTGATGGTGGAATTTTCACTTATGTAGAACAAATATTTTTTAATGTTCCAAAATATTCTATCTTTAAAATAATTAACAAAAGTAATTTACTTTATAAAATTTCCAAAGGTATTATTTTTTGGAGATAGCCTGCACAGAAAATTGTATTGATTTCGAATACTGAACAGCCTTGAACTTTATACTGTTATCTTCGTTTTCCTTTTGTGCGAGCCGTTCGATCCGCTCGAGTTCAATCTCTCATTCCTTTGGTAACTATTTTTCACTCGGGACAAAGGGAAAAATAAAAAAAGTTCGGAAAAACTAGGTTTCTTGTTGGAAAAAGATGAATTCACCGATCAAACCATAAGTGGGATAAAATATCCGGAATACTGATACAAATAGAAATAAAATATTTAAAAAATTGGACATCCTCCAGAGACGATAACCATTTAATAGTTGTGTTAGTAAGTTTATCATTAACTTGTAAAACCAATCTCCACTTGAAATTAAACATAATTGGACATACAACATACTAGGTACTCAAGAGATAAAGAATAAATAGAATAGAATTCGACAGAACATTGTAATCTTGAAAATTTTCAATGCTCACTCCGTACATACTTATTGGAATGCCATTAAATTAAATACCAAAGATCGCCTTATTCCCGTAGACTTAAAGGAAAAGCAGATTAGTCTGAGTTTTAAATCGTGTAAATCAGTCTGTTTCATAATTCTACATCTCCAAATTTATTTGAAAGATAAATTTAGTCGCTATAGATTGATTAACTTTAAAAATGGTTGCATAATCTCAGAATTTCGGCAATGCATTAAGTAAAAGTTCTTTCGTCGTGATTTCTATGGGAGACAGAGAGTTTAATAATTGATCGCCTTCCTATTTTTAAGCGCAGGTTTATGCGAGAATACCTTCATAGTAATTTATCCTTTTATTGATTGATTTGCTTCAAATATCTTCCCGAGCTAAACGGTCATTCTTCATTGTTCTTAAATATCCAATAGATCGCGTCAAAGTTTAAAGATACAACGATATAAATGTGCTCTTTTCTATCTTTCATTTGGTGAAAACTTCCGGCGTTCCCCATGGAGTATTTAGAAAAGGCGTTTGTATTGAATTAAGATTTGTTGAGCGCATCTATTAAAAGAATTTTATTTGCATCGTCAGTCTATCGGCTCCCTTGTCTGTACATACACATCAGACGTTTTATCGTTGACCCACTTCGATTTAACTTTAAATTAAGGATTTATATCAAAGTAGAAGACGCAAATGATACATTTAGGTTAAATTTATCTGTCAAAGCTGCAACGTTACTGGAAGAAAAAAATGAACTTTTTGTTTTAACTCGTAAAATATTCCTTGGAGAATATAATTTGTGCAGAGGCTGTGGAGCAGAACAAAGTGAACGTTTCTTCTCATATACATATTTTTATGGAATGCGCTGCTTTGATGAATATAAGGTATTTTATATTGCATATCAGCATCGTGTGGACACATCCGCTTTAGCCATTTGAGACTTCATTAAACTACGAGAGTAAAAGGACTTATCTGGGTCATATCAGGAGGGCAAATTTTCCCTTGTTTACATTTATTTACGGTGTGAAAATTACGTATTTCGGTCATATATTTCAATAGAAGCTGTCTGAATTGCAGAAATAAAATTATCAGAGCTACCGAGTTACTGAAAAAATAAATTACAATTGCTAAAACTGCTTAGAGAAACGCCTAATTTATGCCTCTTTTCAAGCGCGAGTTACTCTTACGTGCTTGTTCTCAACTTGCATTAATCTCGATAAAATATTACCTTTATATTAAAACATTTTCATTAAACAACAAACTTTGTGAGCAACAAATAATGAATAAAACTACTAGACATCGTTTTTCAGTCGGTTTATCTCGTAAGCGGCGAATTAAATTGGAATTAAACAGAGTATTTGTTTACCTAAAAGTAAGGAATGTGGACCTCTAAAACGAGCTCAAAGTAAAACTTTTAGCTTCAACTATGTTAAATAATTTAATAAATTAAATTAAGTTTTGAACTTTAAAATTGCAATCACTGTAACGTTTAAAATCACCTCTTGCGGAAAAAATTGCTTCTTGAGCTTCCGACTATCGCCTTCGTTTATTTAATGACTTTTTCACAAAATAAATTATTTATTACATAAAGTTTTTATCTAGTACGATGTAAATGGGAAAAACCGTAATTTTTTCAAGTCGCCTTCTGTTATGTTGAAATGTTTATTTTATTTTTAATTCTACATTGGAGAAATATATAACGACTAAATACTTTCTTTTCCTAATCCCCCTAGGGTAACTTCCTATAACTGTGTTTACCTGGAATTGATTCATTCTAAAATCCTTGCGTTTAAATTTTTACGTCTTCTAGGCCTTATTTATTTGAGTTGAATTGTAAATTATCTATTGAAGTCCTTCTTTAAATAAAAATCATTAGGATTACTGTATTAAGAAAAATAATCATTGTTTGGTTGCCAAACAAAACCATTGCCTTTGTGAAACTATAACATTCAAGCCTTATATAAATATCCTATTATTAAATGGTAGTGCTCGATAAAATATTTCATTATCTGAATACGCAAATGCTGGCTAAATAACCTTACATTATTTCAATACCAAACTGCCTGTTGTATTAAAGAATGCACTAAACATCACAGGAATCCACCTTCAGGGCTTTTGTTTATATAAATTACCTCTCTTTTCGCAGAGATGGGTATCGACCAAAAAAAAAGGAGAAACTTTAGAGGACCGCCCAAGGAGTCATACGGTACATCACGTGGCTATCGGAGGGTAACGACACCGAAGGAGACGGAAAAGAAGGCAGAGTCGATTATGTCGTAAGAGGACAAGAAAAGAATCGCAGGAGGAGAAGTAAGAGGAGGGTTTGAGAGAATGGGAAAGAAAACCATCTTCCTCCTCCTCCTCTTACCTCGCCACCCCTCTACCCCTTTAACTCCCTCCTCCTCTTTTCTAAAAACACCCTCCGACAACCCTCTCAGACTCTGAGCACTTTCCGAACCCCAGCCTCCATACGGTGATATTTCATTCACTTTCCGACCCGCCTACTTCACCTCTTACGTCTTTCCTCTCCCCCTCAATTTTACCTCTCTCTCTCTCTCATTCTCTCTGAGTCACCACAAGAACCAAGATTCTTCCCTCCCTACTCTTCCTTTTTTTCTCTCTCATCCCGTTCGCTCACACCCCCAAAAAACCTTCTCTAGAACCAACTCTCTTTCCCTTTATATTTCAACTTCTCTCCTCTCCCCTCTCGAACTCGCCGTCAACCCTCCCTCCCTACCTCACTCCTCCCTCTCCCTCTCTCTCTCTCACCCATCCCATCCTACGCCATCATCCCCCTTTTCATTCCCCCCGTCTCTTTTTTTAACCCCTTTGCGAGTGCAATCAACTCGAAACGAGGCTCAATGAAATGTAAAATCCGTGTCGTGGAGACAACGGAAGTGGAAGGTTGCGGGAAACGCGAAAAGCGGCGAGCATTCGCTCGCTCGCACACACACACACACACACACTCGCGCATACACAGACACGCAAGCAAAAATAAGAAGAGAGGGACCGTAGAGGAGGGAAAGAGAGAAAAAAAACATAAAGGGGAAAAAGGAAGAAAAACGCAGGAAAATGGCATCCGAGGGAAAAGATTTATTGCGCGTGTGGGGGTCTGAGTGAGGGAATGGGGTGGAGAAGAATTCCGGAGAAAGATGGGTTTGGAGGAGTAAAGGAATAAGGTGGAGCGCGAGAGTGAGAGAGAGAGATATTGAACAGGAGAGAGGGAGAAGGAGGGAGGGTTAATGGCCAGTATGAAAACAATAGAAGGAGAGGAGCGCAAAGGGACAATGTGGCCGAAACAAAGGCGAAGGAAAAACTAAGAATGTACTCAGACGCTTTATACTTTAATATTGAGGGGGAAAATTTAATTATGCCCTTCAAAGTGGGCAAATTTTATAAAATGTGCTTTTATTACGCGTCAGGGTACGCGATTAATTTGAAAGATGTCGTTCTATATAAAAAAAAGAAAAGAAACTCCGGTTATCGTCTCCGGGATGAGTAATTTCGTTGTATAAAGATGCGAGATTTACCATACAAAAACTCTTTTATTAAATCCGGTAAACTTTGTTTTAATCTCTTCGAGAGATAACTTAAATATCTGAAAGGGAAAAATGTAGTCAGCGACTGATGGATAATTTGTATTGTTTTATTGATAGAATTTTTAATTATGGTTACATTTCTCAGCCTCTTAACATATAGTTGACAATATAAGATAGGTCGTCTAAATTAAAACCGCCCATTCAGCTATCGCGGAGAGTAATTTATCTCTAAATTTTAACATCTATGTGAACATCTGAAAACCAGGAAAACGAGATTTTCATTTGTTTTTAAATATAGAACATACATTGTATTTGTTGACAAAATGATTTTCAACCAAGATTACATATCATGAAAATCGACGATAGCAGCTAAAATTAGGACGACTTTTCCTATGCAGTTGCATCATTTAAACAAGAATACACTCAAGTAAAACATTCATCAAGAATACAATATCTTTTCAAAAGTTATAGAGCAGAACAAAAGAACCATTGTTTTCCATACAAAATGTTTTGATATTTTGAATTAAATACAAGATAAAATGTAACATTTCGGCTATATTATTAAATCAGTACTGTCAATTAAAATAGGGGAGATAATGGCATACTCGAGTAATATTGCTCAACTAAGGCTGTCATATTATCGGAAATAAAATTTTAAATTTCGACTTTTTAATCTTATGCTATAACTTCATTAACTAAGGTATTTAGAATATTTTTGAAAAACAAAGAGATAATAACGAAATTGAATCGTGAACCAGGGCAGTCACATTATTGGAAATAAAACAAAATTTTCAATTCCTGAATATTTGGGGGAAAGCCGTTCAAATTATACTACGATTCTTGTTCTCTTTGTCTTTTACAAAAAAAATTCATAATTCACAAAAAATACTGCATAAAGAGAAATTTAGCGAAAAATCGAGAAATATTTTTGTGATTTATTAGAGTATAAATTGATGAGTTCTCTTGACAATATTTATATGTAAACATAAATAATTGAAAAAGTGCTACATCCCTACTGTAAGTTTCCGCGTTCATAAATCTTAATCAAGTGTTGTCCGGGACATATAATTCCAATTCGTCCATCTTTTTCCAACCGACGCACACACCGCGTTGAACGGCAGCGCACTTAGGATCCTCAAAGGCGTACGAAATGCTCATCGGAGCATCATGAAGGAAATTGATTGCAGGGACGACATACGGAGAATAAAAAGAGAAAGTTTCGGAGATTTCGATGACTTAGTAAGTGGTCAAAGAATCCGATGGCGCCCGCGTCATAACTCATCGGATGGATCACGACGACGGTGGCTTTCATACGGCAAAGAGTCCATAGATTCGGACGTTCTTTCCGCAAATACAGGATATAAAAGCCGTTTGCAACGATTCGTTGGTCTCGCCATGACTGCGGAATTGTTGCCAAGGCGGATAACAGGACCCTTAAAGCGCTGCCAAGAATATGGCTATAATCGAGAGAGAGAGAGGGAGAGAGAAGGGACGAATAGAGCGTGAAGAGGAAGTTGAAGGAGATAGAAAGAAGAAGGTTAGGGAGGGTCAGAGGCTTTGGTTTGATGATGAATTGCTCGCGGATGAAATGAAACCGAGTGTTCGGGGGCGTAGGAAGGATTTTCTCGGAATCGATATCACTTAAGTGGAAGATTCGAAGGAAGGGAAAAGGATTCGAAACGGATCAGCAAAGGGAGTATTGAGCTCTCACTTATTTCGGTGGAGCATTGACAAGCTGAAAAAGCCTACTCGTTTGAGATATATATATATCTCCTCCGTGAATGGGGACGAGATGGAGGGAAACACTTCCGCAATTAAATTAAACGAACGACACCAGACACGCAACGCGGTTGGGTTTTTCCTTCCATCTACGGAAGAAAAATAATACGTTCTTGAACATGTAATCGGTAAGAAATTGAGGAAAAGATTTGGCCATTCTGTTGATATGTATTATTTTTATGGGCTGTGTTTCATTTTTGTTGAGTGGATTTCACAATTCGACCAGCAGAAATTGTCCTTCGCCTTTAATTATTTCATAGAATTAATAAAGTTATTATTTTCAAAATTTTCTTACTTGAAATCGTGTGCGCGTAACGCGAGTTTAGTTTTTAAAGCGCATACATTTAAAGATATTATTACGTTAATGTTTTGCATGAATTTTTACGGTTTTTAAAATAATTTATGTGCTTTGGAAAGGGTAATATATAGCATGAAATAAATCTGTAACTCTATTTTTGTGACAAAGTTCGACTTGAATCTCGCCTCACTGTTCCTTCGATCACACGACAGGAATGATGATGATTGATGACAACTATGCGAAGATAATTGAAAATAGATTAACATCAGCCAGTAACACAGTCTTAATATGGAAGGTATCTCTGTTGTGAAGGGATTCGTAGAAAAATTCCAGAGTAAAGTCTTTGCTAAGAGGTAGGATGGAATGCTGCAGACATTGCTCTTCGTCTTTTTTGGCGGAGAGAACTTTTTACACATCAAGCTTCTTGGAAATTGCTTTGCGCTGCTTTTGCGGAGATTGATTATTTGCAGGATCAAGGCTCACGTACATTCTTCACAGAAAAAAAATTAACCGGGGCATAGTCAACCAGTACAAGTAAGAACACATTTAATATAAGCGTAGAATTTTCGATAAAATGGCTTCATTGTCAAGGAAAGATATTTCCTTTAAGGAAATTATTCCAGAGAATTTGAAATGCAACGAAAAGAACTGTAAAATTAGAGCACGGGGTCTGCACTCGGATATTCGCTTCTTTTCATCAGACTCTGTATTTACCGCTTAGAATGTATGTAGCGTTGAAAGAGGGGGAGTTACACTGGAGATCACATTTCTGAGTTCGAATGAAAAGAGTAATTCTCTGTAGGGGAAAAAACTTTGAAGCAATTTCTGAGCTCATGTTCGCTTAAATTTTGTGATTGTGATCATAACCTTTCCTATGAAAGCCGTTTTCAGTTTTATTGTGAAAGAGTTCGCAATGCTTTCTTGGAAATTTGAACGGTCATATGTTCTCCTAAAAATTTTCTAAAGATATGCACCCCACTGCCGAGATGAATTTCTCATTTGAGAAATTTTCGTTTCAAATTATATATATTGTGAGAAAACAATGAATCAATCATTTAGATATCTGTAATTAACTCGCTTCAAAAACAATTTTTAAGATTCTTTTTGTATGTAAAATTGAATAAGATGATTCGATCAAAGTATTTTTGCTTATTCATATTTAGTATTTTATGGAACGCATAAAGAAAATAATTAATCGAGCTCCCAGCAGTTTTGCATGGAACATAATTGTATGAAATATGAAATTATTCGTATTTGTCGAAACATATATACACGTTTTTTTTATACTGAAACCAAAAAGGTAAAGAACGGCAAAATTATTTTCTCATTTTTATTAATAATTTCTCGCATATATATATAAACCTTTAAGCAAGTTGACTATTGACTAATCTATGCTCTCTTGATGCAAGTCCTTCCTTCTTTAACCCCTCTCTTTTTTTCTTCCCTTATATATATTTATTGCCTCTTACTTATGTACATTTATTTCCTCTCCACACTCTATTCCGTCAGACCCCGAATCCTTTTTTCGTAACCTTTTTCTTTCCATCCTGAATTACATTGCACGCCATGGACATCTTATTTTATCCTCCCGAAAATGTATCCGAGTAACTAGGACGCAAGTATGTTAGGATGACTGCTGGCTGCTGCAGAAATGCTCACTTAATTACGTCCAGTCAATCTTTCTTAATGAGTCGACCCAAAAAACATTTCTCTTCGATTTTCCGGTATTTATCTTTCAATGTAAGCGGAGAAAATTTCATATTTTCCATTTTGTTACTTTCTTTCCAAATACGCATATTTTCTGGTAATATTTTTGCTTTGTAGTTTGATTGTCTAAAAAAAGTAAATGTATAAACAAAAATATATTCATGAAATGCTACCAGGACAGATCCAAATGAAATATTTGCCGTGCTGAATTCAATTCATGTCTCCTTGTTAGTGAAAGGGTTAATATTTTTTCACGAAAATTCCCAACAATTTTTAAATCTAGAACGCAAACAGAGATTTCTCCGGGCAAACACTGGGAAGCACTGGTCCGTGGATGCACCTGCAATCATAATCTTCAGTTTCTTACTGCCGTATCATTAACCTGGGAAAACATTGGATGTTTCGAGTTCCAAGCTTCGTTTCCGCCTACTTACTGTATATTTGAAACCAGTCTGTACTGTTTGTCTTCAATTCTTCCACAAGCGCATCCGTGCTAGAAATAACAATTGTGAAATAACGTAATTGAATCGCAAATGTTGTTTATTCGATCGTTTTATGACTACCTATATCATTTGTTGCTCCATTGGCAAAGATCGCGTTATTTTTTTAATTTTTATTTTTGTTGCACGCAAGACTTCAGCAGTCATTGCAACATTTCTACTCAATCCAGCCGCTAGGATATTTTTGAAATAATAATTATACGAAAAGAGAATATTATGCCCCATACTCTCGAGTAAGAAATATTGTCATATTGATTCTTCTCCAAATATTAACCATTCTATCAATTGTTAAGTGACAGCTGCACGAGATGCAATTCTGTATAAAAACGTAGGTAATTTCTTGCAACACAAAATAAGGAAACTCAAGTGAACACTCATAAATCTGGAGCTTTTTTAAATTGCTTACAGGCATAAATTAATTTCCTTTTTAAACGACATTTATCAATTAATTATAAATTACTTTAAGTTGAATGCAGGCATAAAAATAAATGCACATAAAAAGCAATTGTAAAAACATTAAATTCTAAATAATATTCTTCAGTTATGCAAAATAACATATACAGAAATACAATTTGGCCTTCGAGGCTACCTTGTAAGAAGTGATAGAGCGCTCACGACTCCAAGTACATCGCCCTAAAAAGTATTCCGTTACTTACCCCCCCCCCCCCCCCCCCCCCCCCCCATTCAGAAGAATAAATCCAAAAAGCGTATTTTAGCGCATTCAAAACTGATGGATGATCTTTCTTTCATTGATTATTTTATGCTAAATGTCAAATTTTGTTCTTCATTGTTATTATTCCGTTCATATGTTTTGAATAAAATTTTTGAATTTGTACGTCACCAGAACCATGAGGACTGAAAGCTGATATGTGAGACATGGTGTGAATAAATAATTGTAAGCGTTAATGGTTAAGATATAATTTTCTGAAATGTATTCTTTTAGAAAAAATATTTTAGGAAGAAATATGCCAAGTTTTCAAGAGTCTTTTCGTTTTATTAATTTTATATTTAGTTTAACATTTGTGTTTTGAAAACAGTAAATTTTAATAAAGCAAGATATTAAGTTAATTTATAATTGGCGTAGATTCAATTAATAGGAAATATGAAAGTATAAAATAATTAAGAATGAATTAAATGAAGTTTTTCCGTACTAATAATGTTTTAATCTATTCTGAATAAGCCAAGAGTCCGAGATAACATTCAGAAAGGTTCTTTATTCACATTTAAAAATTAATTACCAATGAATAATTCGTTCGTTTTTGCTATATATGAGCTTATTCTCTTTGTTAATTTTACGTTCATTGTTTGCATATTCATATAGACTTTTAAGTAGATACGTATGCATTTAGATTCACCTCCTCAACTAAGGTTCGAGGTTGAATAAAGCTTTTATAATAAAAGTACTAAGGTCTTTTTCAACTCTAAAATCCCGTCATTATATGACAGACAATAGTAATGGTGTTCCATTCAATTGCAGTGAAAATGAGAAGCGACAATTCTTTTTTCTCCACTTAAAAATCCAATACGAAACGAGACGTATTAATCGACATCGCACGACATCATACCTTCGTTTTTTCGCGTAAAAATATAAACCGAGCAAGAATTATAAAGCGATTGTTTTCAAATCCCCTTTTATTTTTTTAAATAAAAGACTAGCTAAGGACACGGTCTCTTCTTTCTTCCCCACCGAATCGCGCGCGTACAGCGTGCTAAGAAGGCGTTTTCGATATCACATCTCTCGGAAGATTTTTTGCATTATTTCGACTCTCCCGTGTATGCGAGGGAGCAAGAGGGAAAGACAGAAAGAAAGATGGAGAATGGAATACGAAAAAAAAGCGTTTGACTCCATAAACCACTTTTTTACGCCACTCGGCACCCCTTGTGTCGTGCCGCACGGGCACCATTCGACAAAACCCCGCCACAGACCCCGTATCCACGCAAAGCTCGCACCTCCCCCTTCCAACTCCCATTCTCATCCACTTCCCCACCTCAATTCTTCCGACGTCATCTCTCCATACAGCACCCACGTTCTCTCTCCCTTTTCCTACAAAAAAAAAGAGAAAAACTCGGCGTAACACTCCTCGAGAACCTATTCCAAAGCAGTGTCTTTCTCTCCTCCTGCCGCATTTTTTTCCTTCTTTGTTACTATTTGGTGCCACTCTGGTGATAGATGTTCATTGCCTCGCCCGAACTCATTATTTTTCTCCCTCGAAAGGAAGGAATGTTTCCCGATAAATTTTCCGCTATATTTTCATCTATTTCAATATAACGCGCTTCGCGTTTTTTGTTCCCTTTTGCTTCGATTTTCCTTTTTTCGCTTCGCAGAAATGGTCTCGAAATAACTGAACCCTCGGAAAAACAGAAATGGGTGAATTATCGCTCACAAAGCGATAGTTAGAGAGAAACCACTTTCTCGGCGAGTGGAATAGTAACTAGGGCGTAGGCGTAATTAAGTTACGTGTGAATAGGAAGGTAAAATATCTCTCGTCTCGGTTTAAATTGTTACTTTGTTGCTACACGTGTGAGTTTACGATGTGCCTTTTAGTACTCTATAATACGGAAGTTTCAGAGAATGGTTTATTTATCTTCACATATTATGCGCAAGGAAACAATGGTATTCTTGTCGTATGCGGTCTATGCTATCCCGCATACGACAATAATACCTAAAGTGGTATTCATGGGAACAAATATCATTTAAATTGTTTTTTAATTTTTCAAAACAACATTAACAGAAACTGATTGGCCGGTCTCGACATTTGCAAACCCAATCACCGGACAATGGGGAGGGATATTCAAATATCTCCCTAAAAACGTCGTTATTGGTAATCTTCGTGAGGACCAAAGTTGTAGAGAATAATATTTCTTCCGAGTTATGTTTGAAACAAATTTTCGTAGAACCATCCATTTCGGAGATATTTAACTTTTTCGTAATTTCCAGTATTCAGCGCCACCACCATGTAGCGGTGAATTCTGTAAACATATTCAAAATATAATTTACGGCAATAAGGACGACTGTATTCTTTTACGATAAGAAATCATAATTTTGGCATATAGTGCTATTCATAATAATTTAAATATCTATACCCCAAATATGGAGAAAGTCATGTGTTGGCCACATCAGATTTTACTTTCTAATATACGAAGGATATGGAGAAAGTATTGTTATCGCGAAAAAATTCGACCTCGAGATTTTTTCATTTTCTCCATTTGAATAACATTGGGATGAGTGCAGCTTATTTTTCATTAGGATTTTTTAATTACTTAGAAACATGGTACGAAATTGAGACTTTGATGGTTCTATGAAGGAAAAAACAAAGTTTATTTTTATTGAAGACAGAATCTGAATCCTGATCGAATTAGCGCAAAAACGCGTTTAGAGTCAGAAAAATACGTGATTTTATCAGTTTTATGACAATGCCAATTATAAGCTACCATGACAACTCTCATTGTCGCCGAAGGAGTCCTATGGTCGTCTTGGAGAGGTCATAGCCTCTGGAGGTTTCGCTGTACCAGATTTACTAAAGATCGATAAAATACAATATTTCTAATATCCATTTTCAGGTGAAATACAAGGGGATATTTATTTACTGGGAGGGCATGCGGTTAACGTAATAATTAATCAGAAAAATCTGCCCCAACTTTTAGTTAACGCTGGTAAAAATGGCTTCACTCTATGAAGTATATATACTCTTCCGTTTACCGTGTTATGATTGGCTGGTCGGAAGCATGTGGCTTCCCCATCCGCCCTGGACCGACCCAAGACCGCCCGCCAATAGATAGATAGTTAGACAAAAAAAGAAGAAAAAAGTATAGGATAGGCAAAAAGGAACTCCCCCCTTAATGGCAAGGGACGGTCCGGGCAGGATACCAGACCAGATTTTTAGGTATTTTTAAAAGTTTTGAAGATATAGTCACGAAACCTTTTGTTCCCCATATAATACATATCAATACAGTACATTGGACGTACTATTTCACCATTATGGGTTTAATATACATTTTATCGTAACAACGGCTAAGCAATTGCAATAATAAATTCAGAAATCAACGAAAATAATTGTCTATAGTGTGATGGAGCATAAAAATTGTTTCTTTACTTACACGTAAACTTATACGCACTTTAGAGTATAGAACTATAGAGTGTAGACGTGTAGAGAGTATACTTTTCAAACAGATTTCGTAATCCAAAGTATATCCAATATCTCATGGATATCAACGCAAACGTAAACACACAAAATGTTAGACAACTGTTCACAAAGCTCTCTTATAGCTGATTGTCGCTCACAAATAGGTTTTTATATATCGTCATTATAATTGGGACAGTCCCTTTTATCCCCTGTGTATCTTGTGAACCACCTAACCCATCGTCATCTCTCAAACATATGGCTAGCAAATGTTTATTCTGAGTATGATTTTACACGAATTGATAAACATGAAATTAAATTGCTTCATATAAATAATAATAAACATGAAATTAAAAGCCGAATAGAGGGTTTTTATTGTTATAATTATAATTTATGCACCGCAATTGGAATTTCTGAAATTTTGCTTTAGTATTTCACAAACGACGTATATGCGAAGCGACACAACTTATCACGAAACACGTTCCTTAATCGATTGGTGACGTATATGCGAAACAAGGTATAGCGGGATTTACTGTATTGCCTTTCGCATATCAGCAAACATTCAACTTTTATTTTATCAGCGCAACTATAACACGATCAATTTCGGAGTGATAAAATTGACACTCATAACACGAGCTAAAGGTATTCGACTTTGTGAAAAGAAGCGTACAATTTTCAAAGCGATGTCGTCTTTTTACTTTCTTCATATACTTAGTATGAAGAAAGTATTGTTTTCATGAAAAAAATCGACTTCGCGATTCCAACGGAAATACGTTTTGAGGTCCCTATAACACGTTTGGACTATTTTCGGAATATCTGTATATATGTAATTGTGGGCGCTCTAACTCGAAAAATACTTGCTATATCGTTACCAAATTTCATATATAACACTTTGGTATGAGCACAAAGAGCTGATTACTTTTTGGACAATACCAGTTAAACGGAAGTCGAGGTTTATTCGAAACCCGATTCGGTTTTTGCGTTAAAACATCATTATTGCACATACAACTCGATACAAATATTATAGAGAATTTAATTTCCTACAACTTTTATTTGAAACAATTTTCCATAGCAGTTATTGTTTCGGAATTATTTATAAATAATCGGTTTTTTCGATTTCCGTCAAATATCTCGTTAAAAACGCCGTTACTGGTAATATTTGTAAGGACCATAGTTGTATAGAATAATATTTCTTCAAAGTAGATAATTAATTTATTCGTAAATTTTCAGTATACAGCGGTGAATTCTGTAAGCATATTCGAAATATAATTTACGGCAATAAGGACGACTGTATTCTTTTACGATACGAAATCATAATTTTGCTTTATAATGCTATTCATAATAATTTAAATATCTATACCCCAAATATGGAGAAAGTCATCAGATTTTTCATGAATATAATACTCTCTCTATACTACGTATATGAAGAAAGTAAAAAATACTAAGGGTGATCTATGGCATTAATAAATATGTAGATTAATGACAATAAAAGGTCTACTATACTACCATACATTTAAACAGCCCATTTTAGCTAAAATTGGATTATAAATGTAGAGCTATTGTATTATTCTTTGAGAGGTACTATCTACCTTTAAGGCAGCTTTAATTTCAGTATTGCATATAGAATGAATTTCTATATCAGTTGATTGTAATCCTAACTATAATTTAAGTAATGCAAACCTAGGGATAGAATGTTACCTTGAAGTAGAAATTATAATAAACAATAAAATATTAAATATTTTAAGACAGCAAACATTTTATACCTTCCATATCAAGTACAATTTTCCCTTAATAACTTACGCCAGCACAACTGCAAAACTTTATATTACGCATCAGCGAATTACGATGCACGATTGTTTGCTAGTACCTAATTCAGCCGTGAGAGGTGCGCACGGTTCCCATGTGTTTCTATTACCCGCCAAAAAGGTGGAAACGTGTTTACATTGTGTCTTAGTTTTTAACTACAATAACTCTTACCAAACCTATAGTTTACTGATAGTGATGTCATTTTAATTATAAGAAGTGTCTGTTTTAACATAATAGTGGTGTTGGAAAAGTTTGCGCTTTTTGTATTCGCTCAAACTCTACATTTGTAAAAGTGTGTTTTGAACATAGACGTGGATGTGAGACTAAATCGCAATGTCATCATTACTTTTTGCTGAGCTTGCTGCCACTTGCAATGCTCTTGGATATTATGATGGCATCAAGTATCATAAAGATGTTCATTGTCTTGGTACGTTATTATTAGCGTAGTTAGCAATATCCTGTCTTTCGGTACTACGTTTTATTGTATTTTCATTGCAGAGACAATCAAGGATATTATACGTTACCTACGTAGAGATGATGATAACCATGAAATACGACGTTACTTAGGAGAAGCAAATATCGTAAAAACGGATATAATACCAATTTTCAAGGATCATTCCGATGACAATTATTTGTTTGAAGTAATACTTAGGTAATGTTTTTCTTTATTTGCTTGTTCTGCGCGTTTACTTTAGATGACAATTGATTATTTTTCCTAATTTACAACAATTATATTTTAGATTGCTGGTTAATCTCACAAATCCGGTGCTTATACTTTTTCGTGAGGAACTGCCTGAAGATAAAACTACTAGAAATTATTATCTCCAAATGATTGGTCATCTTCAAGCATATAAAGAGGCATTTGTAGATGAAGCTGTTTGGACAATTTTAGGGAAAAAATTGGGAGATATTCTGCAAATTGTGAGTAGAAGACTACGAATCATACGAATTGCAAAGTTCATTTTTTGAAATAATGTTTAACATTGAATTTTTAATATGCTATCTACATATGGGCATTATTTTTTATGGAAGAATAACATAATATATTATTTTCAATTGAAGGATATAATGGTTTAAATGTTATATCGCCTCTAACAAACATGTAATGCTCATTTTTTAAGAAAAACCTTTGTTCAAATACACATTTATTAAGAACACATTTACAGTGTTTTCTCAAGAAATGTTTACATTTAAAATAGTTATTAAATTATATGTACTATATAATCTATACTAATGTTTGTTGATAAATAGTTTTAGTAATATTTAAATTCATCTATGAGGTGTGGCAAAGTTCCTGGAATATCCCTGTAAAAGCTGTGTTTAATTACCTACCCACTAAGTGTTGCTTTCACCTTCAAAGTAGTCTTCTTGGGCAGCAATACACTTTATGAGTCTGTTTCCACTGTTCAAAGCATTTCCGGAACTCATTTTCTGGAATGCTCTTAGGATGGTCATCGCGTGTCTCTTGAGTGTCGGTGATGTCTGAAAATCTTTGGCCCTTCAAAGCGGTCTTCAGTATTCAGAAGAGCCATAAGTCACATGGGGCCAAATCTGGCGAATATGGTGGATGGTCCAATTTTGTGATCGATTATTTTGCCAAAAACTCCTGGACAGCGAGCGCCTCATGAGTAGGGGTGCTGAAACTTTTCTCATTTCCAAATCTTCTGTCAAAATCTTCCTCACAGTTTCTCTGTCAAAATTCAGTTCTTCTGCCCTCATTCTCACAGTCAATCGTCTGTCTGAATGAACCAATTTCCGCACCGTTTCCACATTTTTATTTGTGCAGTGAGTTTTCGGACGTCCAGTTCTTTCACGTCCTCCCAACCCTCTTTAAATAGGTTATGCTACTTATAGAAACTTCTTCATTGCATAAGCAACATAAACCATTCTTAACATCTGCAGAGTTTCACTCGCACTTTTGCCTAACTTTGCACAAAACTTGATGGTAAGGCCAGGGCGACACGAGAGTTTTCTCGCGACGATGGCGAGCGTGAAGAAACGACCGGTGCAACTAGACGCCTAGAGGCGGCCAAACGAGGCATTCAGAAACGATCGTTGAAAAACTCTAGTGCCAAATGGAGCAGTGATAAAACGACCGACAGATAGCGTTGCACGTACATTTCATACTTTTTCCTATTCACCTGTAGTTATGGACCTGCAAGCGAAAGCGATTGTTGCTTGTGCGCCGCCGGAGGCGCCAAAGACAAAGGAAGTGGTGGATTCATCCCATAATTACCAAGAGGGCAACGAGGAGGAAGTTCAGAGAGCTCCATGAGAAGTTGAAGGAATACCCAGAGAAATATTTTGGGTTTTACCGAATGTCTGTGACATCTTTCAACGATGTCTCATTCAAACGTGTCCCCTGCTCGCTTATTGGCCTGTGGAACCACACTCTTCACTGCCCCTTGCTGTGGGGTCTGTGGTCTTTTTCCTGCCGTGACGTGTTTTCTCGGTCATTACCAGAAGTGCTGTTAACAAAGATATTAATGTATATATTATATATATTAATTCTAATATAAATAAGTTTCGAAGTTTTTTAAATTGTTTAATCGAATGTAGTTGACTTACAGCCGAGTTTGCAGGACTGGAATTAAGAAGGTCATATGGTTGCTTTCTTTTTTTTGTCCAACTTCCAAAATTTCGTAAAATATCCCTAAGGGATTTCCACCTCTTCTGCACCTGCTTCCCTGAAAGCAAATTTAAAAAAAATAAACACAAGGAATTTATATTTGTTTATCTGTTTTCATGTACCTAGGATCTGGTTGCTTGTTCCGATCATTGCATTTTAAATATTTACTAGGAAGGTCAACAATAGCAGGAATTATGAAAGAAACGTGTGAGGCGTTATGGGAGAATTTGAGGGGCGATTACATGATGGATGTTACCACGGAAGACTGGATGAATATCAGCAAGAAGTTTAACAGCAGGGCCAACTTTCCAAATTGCATCGGTGCTGTTGATGGGAAACATATCAGGATTAATAGCCTGTCTCATAGTGGCAGTAATTTTTTTAACTACAAAAAATATTTCTCTATTGTGTCGATGGCTATTGCAGATGCCGACTATTGCTTTACTTATATTAATGTTGGTGCTTATGGTAGAAACAGTGATTCTAATGTTTTCAAAGAGAGTGCATTGGGGAAAAATTATACTCGGAAGAGTTGCAATTACCGGAACCTATTGTGCTACCTAATGACATAGGAGACCATCCCATCCCTTACGTGTTTGTTGCCGATGAGGCTTTTGCTGTTTGTAAAAACTTAGTTCATCCTTACCCGAGTAATCTAACCAAGGAAAGGAGAATTTTTAATTATTGCCTTTCACAAGCAACGAGATTTGTCGAATGTGCGTTCGGGATATTATCTAATAAATGGAGAATATTGCATCGGTCTATTGATGTGGGTTCCGAATTTGCCGATATCATAACCAAGGCATGCTGCGTACTACATAATTACGTGCAAAAACGGGATGGGTATAATTTTGATGATATATTAACGTGCCCATTGGAGAGCATTCTCGCTATGGGTACAAGAGGAAATCAAGATGGGATAGCAGTCAGAGGTTACTTGGCGGGATATTTTTCCAGCCCTCAAGGTTCAATTCCATGGCAAAACAATCATAATTTATGAATTTATAGCAATTGGATTTACGTAAATAACAGATGTACTTATATTCACAATAAAATGTACATAAAGCAAATTTGAATTAAATTTTATTTAAAATAAAAAATGCGTTCACACCCAATTCCGTCTTCTTTTCAGGTGTCAACTCCTCCCATTGGTCCTGCGCAATCCCTTTACAGACACTCTCCCATGCCGACAACTACATGCTTATGTGCCTATAGCAGTCGCTGGATAGATCGTAAAGGCAGGGATGCATTCAGACTTTGCATATTAAATGCTCGCTGTCAAAGAATTCCACACGCTCACATTCCATGATCACTAACGAAGTAATCTCACATGCTCCAAACGCTCTATAAAGTTTCCAACAAGTCTGAGTTCAACTCGACGACTGCAACAGAGGGGCAACGGGAAAACGCTCCATGTGGCCACCCTCGAACGTTATCGCCATGCTTTTGAAATGTGCCCTGGCCCATACATCCAGCATTCGACCTTGAGAACACGTCCCCCCCCCCCCCCTCTGGTCAGGTGGGCGAAAAACGACTGTGTGGCATATTCCATAAGGAAACAAAAGACCTATTTTGTAGCGTTATCTTGATGCCAGTCTTTGTCGCAAAAAACGCTCGTGTGGCCCTAGCCTAATGTGTTGCTGCAACAATTGATCACCCATTTTTCTGCCGGGACCAAAACACACGCTTCTATAAACACTGCCACTGCTTCCTTACTACTACCTTACTTCCTTTACCACCACACCAGATGCAAGCACAGACATGTGGCAACATGTCGCTGGCTGGCTATTTCTCACCTGTTATTCGACAAGACATCTGTGCGGACATTCCAGGAACTTTATTGTCACACCTTGTATATGATAACCTAATAACAATAGGCTTATGATAGCTAAAGGTGCTCTCATAAATGAATTCTAATATGAAATTCGTTATCGACATAGAGGTAAATACTCTATCATTGTTTTAGTTCTGGTATATTGCCAGATTCCTGTTTGATGCAAGATGAAGTCCATATCAATGGCTTAAGAATTCTTTGAGAGGATTCTCTTCTTTTAGATTCACATTAAAGCATCACATAATGTTACATGATCGTTTTTAAATAAGGTTGAAGAATGGCGATAAAAAATATCAAATTTATAGAATAATTAGACTGTTTACAATATTAGTTTAAAGTTAACTCATTTTCCATATTTTGTGCCCTTTAACAGTTGAAATTCAAACAAAAGGAGGATTTATAAAAGGCAAATCTTAATATTTTTATTAATACCTACCCAACCAAAAAAGAAATTTCTTAAAGCAAAAAGTTCACTGTCAAGAGATGGACAACAAAGCTATAAAACTAACTTGCTTTTTCTGGAATTGGAAATGTCTAAAGATAGTGCTGTCCCTTAATATTATATTTAATGTATATTTAAATTATTTTATTCACAGGAATGGCAAGAAAGAGATGAGGATTCCAATTTATCAATTATGAGAATATTAACTCTTGCTAGAAATGTACTACAAGTTCCTGCAGATCCAATTTCTGAGAAAAGGCCTGATAATGATGCTAGTCTTCATGACCAGGTAAAACGTTTCTTATTGTGCTAGCAGCAGCGTTTTTATTTTGATGGACTAATATAATTGTATGAGAGAAGTTTATGTTCTTCATCCTTAATATTTTTTTTAATTTTTCATCAGATTTTGTGGTCATTCCATGTATCTGGTTTGGTGGATATATTCCTATACATAGCTTGTTCTGAAAATGAAGACCAGTACTACATGCATATACTTGAGGTAGAATATTCACTCAATTTAATATTGATTTTCAAATAAAACCTCTTTATAATATTAAGTTTGAAATATGTTAAGAATTTTTGCAATTTGGCTCAATCCTTTGGAATTCTTTTCAGATTGTCTCTCAAATGCTTAGAGAGCAAAATGCTGGCCAAATTGCTGTAGCCGCTGCTCAGCGAAGTATTTCTGAACAGCAGCGAGATGAAAGTGAACTCTTAGCCATACGTAAAAAGGAATTACAGGCCCGTCAAGACAGATTACGGAAATATGCTGGTGCTAGGTAACTTTTATTTGGAATTTATTTTGAAAAATTTTATAAACATCTTCTAACGTTTAATTTTTTTTCAGACACACTAGGTTTTTGGGTACCTACTGCGTCAAAAATGTCCCTTCAATCAGTGACCGAGACATGATATACCATCGTCCTCTAAGTAACTTGGAATCCTTGAACTTAGATCGTGACAAGGTTAGTCAAGTCACTTTTCATTTATGGTTTCTTTTGTTAACTTATCTACTCTGTTGAATAAATGAAAAAATAAAATAATTTTATTCTAGAAAAAATTAAAACTGCCCAAGAATCGTATGCCATTAAAAGAAGAAACAGATGAGAGAAGATCTGCATTCAGCATCAGGCTTTTTCTGAAGGAATTTTGTGTCGAATTTCTTAATGGAGCTTACAACAACCTTATGTACAGTGTGAAGGTATGCTACATTTTGTTGTTTTAAGTATTCTGTTTCTTGGTAACATTTTAATTAAGCCTCATGATAATAATTTTGAAGGTAAAACTATCTGTTGCGATAGCTATTAATGAAATTAATGTTGCATTTATGTAATAAAAATTATTCTATCCTTCCTTTGTAGCATAAAATAGCAGGTGGTGAAACCCAACCAAATGATGAATCTTACTATCTCTGGTCTATGAAATTCTTCATGGAGTTTAACCGATGCTACAAATTTAGGGTTGAACTTGTTAGGTGATGTATCAAGTGTCTCTGTTTTCATACACTATCCTGAATACTGTTTAACTTTTCTTAAATTGATAATATTTCAATTTTTTTCTACAGTGAAACAATATCAATTCAGACTTTTCATTTTGTCCAGACACAGATAGAGAATTATTTTGAAATGATGAAATTAGACAAAAAAAAGGTTCCAATATGGTCTAGGCGTTTGCATGTTGCCATCAAAGCTTACCAGGTAGGAATTTGTTCTTTTTAATCATGTGGCATATTTTTAGTAAATATCGTTATTTTTTTAGTTTCTTCAGGTAAGAAAATTGATATTAAACTGCAAACTTTCTACCACCATCACAGGAGCTTTTGATGACATTGGGTGCAATGACTGCATCACCAGATCAGAAAATCAGGGAATCTGCACAAGTAATAAAAAGCAATATTTTTTATGTAGTTGAGTACAGAGAACTTTGTTTGATACTCATACAGTCCTTTGACCCTGTGAAAATGTCCATATCATGCCTCCAAGATCTAATTAAAACAGCTCATGTATTTATGAAATTGCTGGAGGACCATTGTCGAAGCAATCGAACAGTATTAGTTCAGAAGAAAAAGGTGAAACGCAAGAAGGGGAATAAGAAGAGAAGTGTCCCTGCAGGACAGTCATCAGGCAAGTATATGTTATGTGATTTTGCCTTATTTTGTATTTGGTTTCTTCATGCCAGTACAGGCGACTCCCGAGATTCGACGGGGATGCATTCCTGAAAACGTGGTCAAATCTCGAATGTCGAACGCCGTTTTTCCACAGACTTGCATGTTATAATTGGGGGATACGTTCCCGCATCTCGGCTTGTGCAAGTCGTTTGCTACAAACGACTTGCGCGAGCCAGACCGAGCCACCTGCAGTACCTTCCTGCATACATCTATCTATACCTACAACTATATATCGCAGCGAAATTAATATAAAAGTTATTAAAAAGCACAAAATATCTTGCAGCCTCGCCAGTTAATTTAGGGTTATGCAAACCTGCCCTTGTCTTAAATCTGTCAAACCAGCCGTCAAATTATGTGAATTTATCACGTTCTAGATTTTCTCCTTGTTTCACACAAGTCCTAATAGTTGAACGACACTCTTTTATTTGATTCACTTGCATTATCACTATTACATTTCCTTTTAGATATCATGTCAAGTGATAAATTTATAAATAAATTTAAATAAAAGATTAACAGAAAAAATCTGATGTGGCCAACACGACTTTCTCCACATTTGGTATAGATAATTAAATTCTTTGTATGAATAGCATTATAAGGCAAAATTATTATTTCGTATCGTAAAAGTATAGAGTCGTCCTTATTGCCGTAAATTACGTAAATTTTGAATGTTTACATAATCCACCGCTACATGGTGGTGGCGCTGTATACTGCAAATTAAGAAAAAGCAAAATATCTCCGAAATGGATGGTTCTACGAAAATTTGTTTCAAACAAAACTTGGAAGAAATATTATTCTCTACAACTTTGATCCTCACGAAGATTACCAATAATGTTTTTAAGGAGAAAACCGAAAAACCGGTTATTTATAAATAACTCCTAAACAATAACTACAATAGAAAATTCTTTCAAATGAAAGTTGTAGGAAATTACATTCTCTATAACTTTTGTATAGAATTGTAAATACAATAATGATGTTTTAACGAAGAAATATCGCAAAAATCGAATCGGGTTTCGAATAAACCTCGACTTCCGGTTACCCGTTGTTGTCCAAAAACTAATCAGTTCTTTGTGCTCATGTTAAAGTGTTATATATGAAGTTTGGCAACGATATGGCACATACTTTTTGAGTTAGAGCGCCCACAATAACATACACATACGCGCACACAGACATCATTCCGAAAATAGTCTAAACGTGTTCTAGGGACCTCAAAACGTGTATTTCCGTTGAAATCTCGAAGTCGATTTTTTTCATGAATACAATACTTTCCCATTACTATGTATGGAGAAAGTAAAAAGAGTGAAATCAGTGCAAATTCAAACAATTAGAGCAGAAATAACTATGTCTTCACTGAAACTAAACATTGCGTGGTTGGTCAGGACGAAAATTACTTCGCATAAACTAGCTCCCAATTTGATTGGCAGCATCGAAATCTCGAGTTTGTCGAATCTCGAACTGTAGAATCTCGGGAGTTGCCTGTATTAGAATTTTTCTTTTTGAAAGGTTATACTTTCAACGTGTAAAATGAATTGTTATAGATTTTACTGTTTGTCCTATATCTATTATTTTGCTTTTATTTCATTCCTTTTTAAAATCTTATTAAAGGGGAATTTTCTGAAATTATTTAATGGGAGCATTTATTTTTACTTTTTAAATTCTTGCCATAAATTTTAACATAATTATCTAATGTCACTCCTTTGTGTCAAATAACAAAAGGACAGGTATTAATGCTCTTCATATATTCTCAGTATTTTGAATGATTTTTGTTCTACTTGAAATTTTCAGAGAATGGTGAAGACAGGGAGAAAAACCTTGAAGAACAATGGGAAGAAATAGGACCACAACTCTCTGCTGTTCTTCAAGGCGAATTTGAAATACCCACTGACGTCGTTCCATTTGATGCAACATCAGATGTAGGAATTGATGATCAAAGGTTTGTTATTTAAAACAATATTAAGCTTTTAATTCATTATGAGAATTGTTTTTCACTTTTAGAATTCTAATGTAAAATTTATCTTTCTATTATGTTCTAATTCAGAGCGGATGCAATGAGAAAAATTCATGACCTTCTCAGGCAACAGAAGTCAGAAGAAGCAATTGGTTTTCTGAGAGCAGCAAGGTAATGTAAATTATTGTTGCTGATGTTTTACAATATGGTGTTTTTATTTATGTGGATACGACTAAAATATATAATGTGTCAATCTTTTTAATTATTAAAGCATGTAAGATAAAGATAAGATTATCCTGTTCAAAAAATATCTGACAGTTTTGTAGATGTTTTATTTTTTCATGCTTTACATTTTTTATAGTTTATTTAATATCAGGCTTAATAATTTTATTTTGTTAAAGAATGTAGATTTTTATTTATATTAAATACAGGGTTGGTTAATGTGTTGTTTCCCAAAAGCAAAGGTCATGGGTTAAAATCCTGGCAAGGATGTTTGTATGTGCTTGTCAATACAGCTATTATAACATTATAATTGGAAAGCCTATTTTGTGTTAAATGTTTTCATTACAGATTATTTGAGGAAGAATTCATGCAGTTTTGTTTAATTTTTTTATGTCCTCACTTCTATGCAACCTTTAAATTTGCTTAATTTAACTGTAATTGTGTATGGTTATTAATTTCTACATTCTAGGGAGGTTTGGCCAGAAAACGACTATTTTGGGAATGCATTCATGGCTCCAGAAGAAGAGTTTATGGCCCTCAGAGATATTTTCCTTGCTGACATCCAACGTGAGTACACTTAATTCTTCCTGGCAGTGGTAGTTGCCACATTCAGTTAGATTAATTTTGTCTTTAAACTCGCTTTAAAGGAAGAATTTTTGTCATGTGAAAACGTGTAGTTTTCAGGTCTTCAATAAGTATCAAGGCAGCTTTTTGAGCAGAATTTTCTTGAATTTATCAAATGGCCAATTTCGATCATTCTCCCGTTTCATTTGTATTCCGTCAATTCAATTTATTTGCAATTCCGATTATGATTTATTACACCGTTATATTAGGAGTTACCTGTATTGGCATTTGATATTCTGTTGAATAAAAGTTTTATACCCTCTGACACCATTTAGGCGTTTATTTTTTAATCCGAATCGCGTTGTTTTCGCTCTGACAAAATGTCTGCGGATCTACAGATTTGCGTCCGTTATAACTCCCACTAAATAAAAAAAAATCCTCTCGCTACACGGTGGACTAATGGCCGTCATAGTCATCGCGTCCACCGGAATAATTTTCGCCATTTATTTTTAATCCCTCGTCGCTTCCATCGGCAGTCAGAATTCGGCATTTAGCGCAATGCGTCTCTTTTCCTCCCATTAAAGTTTTTCGAGGGAGGGAAATTACGAGGTGATTGGTGGCAATCACCGTTTAACGTGGTCAATTTGCTCCTCTTTCCCAACCTCTTCCATCCGAACTCGTTAGGTAAAGAGAGGGGGAGAGCGCGCGAGAGGGTGGGAGTAGAAAGCAGTAAAAGGGAGCGGCGCGGAGTAGCAGAGGGAGTCCGAAGTGGCCGGCAGTCACCTCCACGGCGAACGGGAGAGAGAGAGAGAGAGGTGTCCCTTTCCCGTCGTCCCCCTCCCGCATCCCTTCTCCCACTCTTCCCTAACGCCAATCCCGACACCTCCGACCACAGAGATCGATGGTCCCGGAGACTTCCACTCGGATGCTACCATTTTCCTCCTTCTTCTTTATTTCCTCAATCCCCCATCCTCTCTCTCTCTATACCTCCGCATCCCGCCCACCCACGCACACAACGATGGTTGTCCCGCGTTCACAATTGCCGTCTACTCAACCCTCGCCACCTCCGTCGTGTTTTATCGCCGACACCCTATGCCCCTGTCAACCCTCATGGGGCTCCCTCAACCCCTTCTCTTCCATCCTCCTCTTTCCCCTCCCCAGTACCCTCCCTCGTCTCATCTTGTAATCCCCCAACCCTTAGCTCCCTCTCCGTTCATCCCTTCTTCACTCTTCTCCTGTTCCCTCTGCGTCCTCGTTATGTTTCGACATCAATTCTTTTTTTTTCCTCCCCAAACGGACTCCCCGCTAGTTACGTCCGCCTACCTCGCCATAAGGATCTCCTCCCTCCTTATTTGACTCTTTGTCGTCTCGGGATTTTTCCCTCTCTCCCTCTTTCTATTCTCCCTTCTTTCTCTCCCAAATTCTCTTCTCCTCCGTCTTCCTCTCCGGTTCACGGCGTCGTTTTCGGGGAGTGTAGGACGCATGGCGGTTGACCCGCAGCCAATGTCGGTTTGACCCTCCTCACTATCTCTCCCTCCCTTTTTCTTTCTTTCTCTCTCTCTCAGTCGACCTCCTCTTGACAGATCGAAGCGTCGAACTGCCTGCCCCGGCGCCAATTTCGCCTCGGATTCTTCCTCCACCTCTAACATCCCCGCGGACTTTTCATTCCGTGACCCTACGCCCTACCTCCCATCGCTCTCGACCTCTCCCCCCTCCCCCCCCCCCTCTATCTCTTAACCCGCTCTCGCCATCCTCCTTCTTGGGAGCCCTCTTGCTCTCCCTCCTTCACTCAACCACTCGTCGTTTTCTTATTTTGGAGAGGATCCATTGTCCTCGTTCCTTCTAGGGGGGCCTCTCTTTCCGAGAATCGAAGGGAGAGAGAGGACGGAGGAAGAAAGAGGAGTCTTTAGTGACCTTCTCCAAAAAATGTCCCATCCTCCACTTCCTTCCCATCTCTCGGTCTTCTCGATAGAATATGACCCGTGCACTACAACCTTTCCGGGGTCTCTTTCTATCCAGATAGTCCATTGGGTGCTTTACCGGCGTCAGCTAAATCATCCGGAGTGAACGTGATGTTTTTCCCCGCTATGGAAGAGAGGAAGACGGCAATACTTTCCCCTTCCCGTCGCTCCGCGTCCATATAGTCGTAGCCTTTGTCCTCGCGGTCCTTTCTCTGGCCCGCTTTTACGTTTTTTTTACGCCCCTCGCGCACGTTGTGTCTCTTTAAGTTCCCCACACGTCCGTTGCTGGAAAGTTGAGGAGTGTCTCGCGTATTGTGAAAATGTTTTCCAACTTGGGGACTTCCCTGATAGTTTATACTTGGTACTTGCGATGTGAATTTCGAGTTGGAAGGACAGGCATAATGCCGATTATTTTTCACGTTCTGCTGAACTTCGATTTCATTGTCCGAGGAACGTAGTAATGGTAATCGTTTGTTTTCTCTCTGGCGTGGAAAAACCCTACTTTCTTTTGGTTGCGGAAAATTTATGATTTATTTTGTTAACTTATCGATTCTGTTGAATCAGTGAAAAAATAAAATACATTTTTTTCTAAAAAAATCAAAACTTCCCAAGAATCGTATGCCATTAAAAGAAGAAACAAATGAGAAAAGATATTCGTTCAGTATCAGACTTTTTCTGAAGGAATTCCTTTTTGAAACATTCGAAACGTTGGCCGAAACTCTAAATTGGGATAATAAATTGAATCAGGAAAGCATTATCATACACATGATTTATTTAAATTAATGAAGGCAACCGATCGGCTGTAGTTACACGGTTTTTAGAAAATATACGTAAAAGAAATAGGGTTTCACCCTGTATTATCAGCAAATCAGTTACCAGTCTAGCACTCATTTTTCGCTGTCATTTTCCCTCGCAATCTGCAAATTCTTTGTCGCATTGACACTTGTCTCTATTTATCTTAATCTCTTGCCCCCCCTCCCTAAATCTCTAGTTTCTGCCTCTTACTCTCTCGTTCCCCTCTCAATTTTCTTCTCTCCGTTCCTCTTGTTTCCTAACGCCCTCCATTTCCTTTCTCTCACCTGCTCTTTCCACTCACCTTCCATCCTTTTCCTTCCGCCTCGCAAAGAATTCCCCATAGTCTACCCTCCGCCACCCTCTCTCCGCCTCTTCCTTTTCTATTTCTCTCATTCGCTCTCTCTCCTTCTCTCTCCTTCACGCAGCCTTACCAAATTGCCTTCCGCGAGATCAGTTTCGACCCTCGAAGCGAAGAAGGGGATGCTTTCTCTTTATCCTCACTCTTTCCTCCCTGATCTTCCGTTCCACGTGGCCCTTTACCAATCCCCTACCTTCCTCCTTTCAGTCACTCCCGTCCAATCACCTCCTCACCTGCTCATGCCAGGAGAAGAAATTTTCTCCGTCTTCGCTTTCCAAAAACGGCCCTATACTCCTCTCTGTGTTCCACGCCTATCGCCTTTAAAATCCCTCATCCCGTTCTTTTCCATTGTCCAAAGGTTATAGCTAAGGCTTTTCCGCTCAAGTCGCCTCGTATCAAGGGGAAATTGCGCTTACTCTGTCCCTGTGTGTGTGTATGGCTCTTAAACTTCTCTTCTGAAGTCGACGCTCATATCAACGGCTAAAGTATTCGAGGCAATATTCGAGGAGCTTGGGGTGAAAACTTCGTGGAAGCGTCCGCCCGACTTATAATGGCATGACATTATTGTTGTTTTACCTGAGGAAGAGGGCGCTTTTGTATCTTTCAGATAGGATCCGCTTTGTGCGTGTGTGCTGTCCGCTTTCGGTTCGATCGTTTTTCGCCTCCGCGCAGCATCGTCTTCTATCATCATATTTCGTTTTTGGTATTCTGTTAAAGCTAAGGTACTTCCCGTGGTGAAAAATGTGAGCGTTTTTTCATAAATTTGAATGAAGTTATATGTACGTAGGAGATAATAAAAAAAACTGCTATTCCTTTCTCAGCGGAGCAGGTTCGCGTGACTTACAATCTAGAAGTGATCTTTGTTTTACAGTCCAGCCTTGGAAGTGAATATTTTTTTTCAAGGCGTCAAATCCGCCTTCATAATTCACCGCCATCAAGTGCGATACGACCTAGTAAAAACCACCCTGCTAATTGAGCGTTTTGCCTCGTTTCCCATTATAGCTATAGAGACAACAGTAGAATAACGATGGCGACTTGCATTTTTATACCTAAACTTAAGCGGTCAGCAAGGCTAGCGTATTTCTGAGAAAAATCTCGATAATTTCTATAGTCTCACCACTTCGTTTCAATGTTATTTTGCGAATAGCTTCAGGACGAATGTTTATCAAATTTTTGTTTTTCTCATGCCTGCGTATATATCAAGCTTTCGGAGAATTTATTTTAATTAAAAAGCTTTACACGTCGTCAAAACATTTTTTCGTGATGTCGAAAAATAATCAGATTCCGAGAAAGTTGTTGCCCGTCGTTCGGAATGGGTCCTGTGGCATAAGGTTTAATTCTGCTTATCCCGCTGTCTCTCTCCTCCCCCTCTCTCTCTGTACCTCTCTCTACCTCTCCCTCCCACTCCCCCCCCCTCTCTCTCTCTCAACGCGAGAACCATTCCAGTTATAAAATACATAACTAAATTTTACGGAGTTGTCTATCCAGCGTGACGTAAATTGGCTCGGAGGAAAGCGAGAGAAAGAGAAAGGCTCACTCGCTATATTACTTTCGGGAACACCGCAAAACCAAATGAATCGTACGCTTTATTAGCGAATCCTTGGCTCTCATTTTCTCCCATTCCCTCTATTCACCTACTTCAGTCTCTCTCTCTCTCTCCTTTGCCAAATTAACGCTGATGGTGGAATGGGGTTTGATGGGAGCCGTGGGCGGACTTCTCGTTACACTTCTCCTTCCTCTCTCTCTCTCCCTCCCTCTCCCCCCCCTCCCTCCCTCCCTCTCCCTCTCTCTCCCTCCCTCTCTCCCTCCCTCTCTCCCTCCCTCTCTCCCTCCCTCTCTCCCTCCCTCCCTCTCTCTCTCCCTCCCTCCCTCTCTCTCCCTCTCTCTCCCTCCCTCTCTCCCTCCCTCTCCCTCCCTCTCTCTCACTCCCTCCCTCTCTCTCTTCCTCCCTCTCCCTCCCTCACTCTCCCTCCCTCCCTCCCTCTCACTCCCTCCCTCTCTCTCTCCCTCACTCCCTCCCTCTCTCTCTCCCTCCCTCCCTCCCTCACTCCCTCACTCCCTCTCCCTCCCTCTCTCTCCCTCCCTCCCTCCCTCTCTCCCTCCCTCCCTCCCTCTCTCCCTCCCTCCCTCTCCCTCTCTTCCTTCCTCCCTCTCGCACTCCCTCCTTTGCTCCTACTCGCATCCCGACATCTCTTCTCGCCAGGGCGTGTTTATGAGGCCGTCCTCGCTCGGCCCAACTGCCGATTGCGAGGGAGGGTGCCGTGGCGTGCGTGCGTGTGCACCTGTGTGTGCGAGTGAGCGCGCGCCGCTTGTACATCTGCCTCGTCGCGGGATTGCCTTTCCATTTAATTAACTCCGAGGTGGAACTCGAGGGGCGGTCCCGCTCCTGTCAACCTCCTACCCTCCCCTCTTTCTCTCACTCTCTGTATACGTACATCATCCATTTTCGCCGTCCCACTCTCTCTCCATCCTTTCTTTTATCGCCTTTTCCTTTTCGAGTTTAGCTTTCGCACTTCCCGTAGAGAGGGAGAGATAAGCCGTCGCGGAGGGATGTCTTGCGAGAGCCCGCGGCAGGAAAGGTGGACCCCGTCCAAAGGGATACAACGGGGGAAATCGGCCGTTCCTATTCCTATCCCTTCCTTCCTCGCACTCTGCATTTCCGTGGCTGGAGGGAAGGGTCTCCGTGGTCCTTTTTTTTTTTTTTTGAGGTAGTCCCACCCGGATAGGGCGGTAAAGGGTTGAATTCGACTTCGCTTTTCCCATCACACTGTATCCTGTGGGAGCATTGGGCAAAAAAGAGGGCGGAGCAGGTGTTGTTTATTTCACTAGTCCCTCCTCCCCCTCTCCTCTCACATACACCTCTCCTCCGGCCTCCCCTGGCCTTCTACTTCACTCGCGTTACCTTTTTGTTCCCGTTATTCCTCGCCACCTCTTTCCCCAAATCCCTCTGCGTCTCCGCCCAGCTTCTACGTGGTTCTACACCCTGCATTTTGTATGTGCAGTGTGACCGTATCCTCGTTGGTTTTTTTTTCACTGTTCTCCGTTCGAGTTTTGTATTTCCCGAATTGTCCGGTCTCTCACTGGTGCCGTCCCTCCCTATTCTCTGCCTTTCTCTCTCTCTTCCAAAATCCCCTCTTCCCCCTCACCTCAGTGCCGCGATCTATGTGACGTATTAAATGCTCTTGTCACTGTTTTCGCCCATGTTGTTTTTTTTTGTCCGTCGCTGCTCTGTTTTTGTTCCTCTCCGACGCTTCAGCTTGTTACCTTCGTTAGATTTAGATTTATTTAATGCGACTTTTTTCCCCTCCCAACTCCCAGCCGCGATCATATTTCCCGCCCATTCGGTCGCTTCATGCTCGCGCGGATCCCTTCTTTTGTTTTTTTTTCATCCCCTAAAGGGATTAAAACGTTTCCCATCTCCTTAAAAACATGTGTCAGCCGTAAGTTAGTGGGAGTTGTGTATATTTTTTCATTTTCGTCCGTTAATAGCTCGGAATGGCCGAATGAAAGAATAAAAATGTCCCTTCGTCGCTCGCTTTTACCCCGAAAATGTTTGCCCAGCATCGTCATAACCTCGCCAAAAAAACCCCACCCGCCTCGCAAGCTGGAAATATTTATCGTAGTTTAACCTTCGTATTATCATTTTATACGGACCGGATTAACAAGAGTTTTCGTGCAGTTCCGTTTCCAGAAGTAACGCCCGTTATTCGGATGATAATATAAAAATAAAAAGATTTTTTTAGAGCGGAAAAGTAAATAAAGGTCGCGGAATCGAGGGTTGGGATTCGTCGCTGTAGTCCATGCTCCCTCTTTTTTTTCGAAGAATGTCTCGCAAACCGTTTGCCCCTCCGCTCATTCCATGCACGGTCGTCGACGACGTTATCTCACCGAAAAGCGCGTGTTTTATGATTCCCAAATGACAGAATTTATGGCACGGGCGTAGTGGTCTCTCTAGTCCTGCTCCGCGTTAAAAGCTCCCAAAAATAACGAGGCGATGAAAATGCTCGTTTCAAACCATCCTTCAGGCTCCTCACTCCGGCCCGATCAATGGAGATTAGTAATTAATTTCGTAGACCACATAGAATGTCAAGCCGAGCGTGAAGATGAATTCCGGTCCTCGTTTTTTTTAATTGATATTTTCAGTATTTTTTATCATTTTTAATTGGATCGTCGTATCTTCCTTGCTTATTATTAACGTTATAAATGACGTTCATATGCGATCATTCCCACGGCATAACGCGTACCTACGACCCCATCTTTGGGAGGTAATCGTGCTTCAACTTCTTAGTCGAGGCAGGCAGCTGATTTCTTTGTGATTCAGCAGTCTCTATATAATTCTTATGTTTAATTTCTTTATTAATGTGTCTTGCATGTTACAGTATTAGTATCTCATAAAAACTTCTAAAATTAGTTTCTGTTAAAAAAAGAGAATTCGTCTTTTGTAAGAAAGCCTCAATTTTATTAATTAAGTCCTTAGATTACTATAATTTTAGTAACTGCAAGTATTAAATTAGTGCCAGTTGAAATATTTGAAATTGCATCCCAAACATCGTGTGTAGTCGGAAGAGGCGAACGAATTTTTTTCTATTCTGTTTATAAAGTGGATCTCTGCCATATAATATTAATTTTCTTCATTAGAAGTGGCCGCATTTTTACTATCGTTATTTATGTTATTTTAAAGTATTATTCAAATTTATTATATTTATCTTATTTAACTAGTATTCTCCCGTTGATATTCATTAATGAATGTCAAATGGTAGTTGGAAGGCGAGAGAGAATGATCAACTTTTCTGAGCCATGCCTATAAAATTAAATTAATTTTTTTCGTATTTACCTTTTCGCAGTTTCTTTGAAAAGTACTGAAGTTTTAGCACTAATCCGCCGGCTATAAAATTCTTTCGCGCATTCCCGTCATTTCTGCCGAAATGTTTGATCAGGAAAAATAATCAATCTTGTCGCAAGATGTCGCCACCTTCTTTTTGTACCTGTCACGGGATTCAAAGCCCAGCCTTATCTCCCCTTTTCTTTCTATCCCTTTCCTTTTTTTTTCCTGAATGGACGCCGAATTCATTTAATCCCCAAAGCCTTCATTTCCGAGATCTTTTATAATGAAATCCATTTCCGACGTCTGATTTAATTACTCATTTATTCCTGGGTCCCTCCAAGAGTAGACGCTGCGCTTTTCGCAGACTTGGTTTCTGAATCCAACTCGCTGCTCCTTCAACCTCCCTCCTCCTCTCATTCCGCCTCCCTCTCTAAATCCCCCTGTCCCACTGCTCCTCCCCCGAAACTTCCTCGTCTGCCTCCCCCTCCCCTTTCTTCTCCGCCCCCACCTTTCCTAGACTGTACTCGGGCGAATTCAGGACCCCAAGTCGGGTATTTTTTCCGCTTCATTTTTATCCCGTAGTCAGACCCGAGTGGGTCGGCTGCTAGGAATGTCATCCGCGTGTCTCCTTTCCATCCTAGCCTCTTTTCTCCCCCCTCCACGGGTTCGATTCTTCGCAATCAAGAGAGCACTTCATATATTCTTGGCGTCTCCTCTTTTCTTCCCCCCTGCTACACCTCCTATTTCCTCTCTCTCTCTTCATCCCCCTTCCGTTCGCCCTACCCACACTCTTTTGCCACGTAAGGCTCCCGCTTGGTCCTTGAGGAGAAAAGGGTGCGACGGTGGAGAGGGAAAAAGGAAGGGAGAAAAGACTTTTATAAGAGAGGCGACTCGTCCATAGGTCGTCGACGTAAAACTTCTCTCGCCTCTTTACAACGGACGCCTTTCCGTCTTTGTTTGCTTGTTTTTTCCCTTTTTTTATCATTTCTCCGAGAAAATCCCGGTGTCATAATGGATTTTCTTCCGTTTTCCTGGATGTGTGTTTATGCGGGCGGCGTTGTGGCCTTTCTTTCGTTCTTTTCTCGACCGGATTTATCCCACCTCTTCCCTGTCCTCCCCTTTCCGGCAATTACATTCGTTGTTTCGCCTTTGTTTCCTCCCGTTTACGTCGCCACCATGTGTTTCTGTGTGTCTCGGACGTGGGATGACACGTGAGTCCGTATATTGTGGGAGTATAATTATTCGTTCGAAAGTTTTTTTCCTTGGTTGCTTCGTTTTGTTCGACGATCGGCGTGGAAAGAAATCGTGCGTTAAGGGTAGTCTGTTATTAAAAAACGAGGCGGTTAATTTTCTTTTACGGTAAAATTTGCTCGTGTCTATCCCTTTGATGCATCGCCGTTTGACGGGGAAATTGGAGGCACATGTGCGGCTAAATTAACCCACTCGCCTCGTTTGACGAGCTGTGGTCGTGCGATATTCCTTGGACTTAAAATCTAAGGACGATCTGTAGCCGTCATGCGTCACCAACCTTTTTCAAGGGTCTGCTTATTTCCTCCAAATACTCAAATGTTATCATAGTTCTTAGGTGGTTTATTTTACACCTTAGAATAGCCCAGTTCGGGAGAGTTTTTACTGCGAAAAAAGTTTCGTTGTGTAGTAAGGCATTACGGCTTCCCGCGAAAGACCTGTGTTAGATGCAGAGAGAGTAAATGCGTTAGTAGAAAATATTTTAGCCAGTACTGAAGGTTCTATTTTTGACAGCAATTACAAAGAAAATGGGCAATGGCATCGCTTATTTACTAGAAAATATTGTTCCTATTCACTTACCAGATCTATTTTATGTTTATCGTTTCATAAAAACTTCGTAGGAAGTGTTGCAATATAAAAATATAATTGTATTTTAAACCAAACTTCAGGATTTTTATCGGAATTCTATCTCAATTGGTGAGCCTTGTGACTTCAAACGACTCCAGCGCCAGTAGCTTCTCAGTCTAAATCACCATGTGAGGAGAGAGAAAACCCGGTGCCGGTGTGGCGGGCAACTTTAACCTACTTGACTCTTATCGAGAAGCACCAAGGGGACACCAACAGCTTTACTTCCTTTTCGAATGAATCGCGCAAATATGGGACTGGGCAACTTCAGAAAAAGTATTATTTTCGTAGGATTCGTGCCCGGTTCGTACTGGATATGATCAGCGTAGCAGGCCAACTTCCTCACCACTACGCCACGGCTCCCCGGTGTCGGAATTCTGGAATTGGATGTGGACCTTTAAATCCGAGGCGATTGGTTTAATTGCTCTTACGTTTGTCGCCTCTGTAAATACGAGCTCGTTTTAACGTGACTACTCATCCGTAAAATCAGGGGAAAATAAATATCTCATAGATTTTTATTTATGACCTCTTGATTGGAGGGTCTTTTTCGGTTAGTTGAAAGCGGGAGTCGCCAAGGTGATGGAAAACATGTTTTCGTTTGATCCAGGCTTTGGTTGTTTAAGTCGTATGAAAAATTGATCGCCCAAGGCTGCCTAACGTGCGTTCCTCCTAATTGCCGCATTCCACTTTCAGTACTAATCAGGTCATATTTTACGCTCGTGTAGCGCTAAAAGCGAGCGTGCCACTATGACATCGGCTTTATGGGGCGTTAAGGGGTCGTAGTCGTTCCATCCAATATTCCGACGGCCCGAGTAATGTAGTTATCAAAAATCCCGAAATCATACTCATACGTGAGTGTGCGCGCGCGTGTAAATAGTTATTAGTAAGTTAACTAAATTCAAACGGTTTAATTCAGTACGTTAGCCTTTAATTGACTTAATTCTATCGCTTAAGGTAAAGGTAAATATGTCCACCTGAATGACTTTGTTTAATATCACATCAAAATTTTACAGCTTCGCACCTGATGAGGATATATTTGTGCATGTAAATATACATACGTAGATATGCATATAATATAAATACACTCGCTCATATACATAACCAAACATCCTATTAATACGTCGTTAAATAATCGCTAGTAAATAGTCGACCGTGGCAAAGGTTTCGAAGCTGCTTTTCGCTTAGAATTACGTTCCTCTCTGATAAGACCATTCGAGCGAGCACAATAAGGACTTTGAGGAGGAGTAAAATCAAATTGGCTGGAAGCGGCGAATCTTTAGAGAACGCGAGGCTTTAGTACGAGAAGGACTTCGAAGAAATTCAAGAGGGGGAGTAATAAAGGGGTTCCTAAGGTTTCACAATCTCCTCCCAAGAGAAGTATTCCGATCCTATCTTTATTTAACAAGTACTTTCCGTACTGTTTTCAGATGCCTTTCTCCCTTCCTTTTTTTCCCGCCGACGCTTCTCTGACAAGCGTTTCGCCGCCGCCGCTTCATATATCCCGCAGAAAGGGGTCGGCGTAGGAACTATTCCCTTTCGCTCCCTGACCCGTCCCTTCTCTCCTCCGGTTGTTCTCGGCGTCATCCTCGTGTTGTGCTGTGTCAACACGAGTGGAATAGAAAGAGGTAGTTGATCGCTACTGGCGCTACAGCTATTCTATCGCGAGGGTCGGTGGTTTATCTTTGTATAGGAAAACTTTCATTACAAGCAGCAGTGGATACGGAAACATTTTCCCTGTTAAATAATGCTCGATATAAATAGTTTCCTCATTCCCACTAATGAAATTTTTTTCGTGATTTCTCGTCGACTATTCGGCGTGCCCCACATCTCAAGGCGCTAGAGAATCGAAACCGTATTTTCCTCTTGCAAACTATTCGGTTGGTCTCGGCAGACGCATCTCTCTCTCTCTCGCGGCGGGGAAAGCCCGTCTCGCACGTTCCATTTACTCCTCCTCCCTCCTCAACCCTTCCTCTCTCTCTCTCTCTCTCTCCCTTCGTCAATTTTCCCTTCTCCACCGCATTCTCTTCCCATTCTCGTCACCCAAGAAAATACCCCCAACTTGCCGCCCGCCGCCTCGTTGCCACCAAAATGGGAGGATATGAAGCATTTTCTCACTCCGATGTTTCCTCGAGTTATCCCCTCGCCCGCTTTGTTTTACTCCCGACATAAGACGAAACTGACAACGAAACATCCTCGGATTCATGAAAATCCCGAACTCTGTTTCTTCCCCTTCCTGCTCCCCGTCTCATCACTCTCCATTTTCTCTTCCCCTCTCCTCCCGCCGTTACCAACTCGTTCGCTCCTTACTCTTATGCCCATTTTCCTCCGCACGTTTGCCTCCTTCCTCTCTTGTTCCTCCTCCGCGGTGGAGAGGAAACACCCTCGTCACCCTCTT
The DNA here is from genome assembly GCA_036926305.1 of Uropetala carovei. Lineage (NCBI taxonomy): Eukaryota > Metazoa > Arthropoda > Insecta > Odonata > Petaluridae > Uropetala > Uropetala carovei. The sequence continues at coordinate 2,199,030 of JAXCHB010000076.1, forward strand.
AGAATTCGCGCGAATTCTTGCATCTCAACCTCCAACCGATCCGTTTCTCTGCTCGCTCTAAATTCCTTCCCTGTTCTCTCTTTCTCTTATCTCTCCGACTACCAGCACCGCTCTCCTTTGCTCGTTCTCTCTCTTTCTCTCATCCCACAATCTACTTAGCCGCCAACAGTAGCACGACGCTCCATCTCGCCGTCTCTCTCTCTCTTCTTCCGTTGGTCTTTTTGGCTCGTACTTCTTTCCGCCCTCATACCGTCTGCCTCCGCCGTCAACGTTTTCCCTGCCTTCTCCCTCATGATTAATAATCTCGCCATTTCTCTCCCGCTAATTATAGCACTTTTTTCCTTTGTCGTCGTTATGCGTCATTTTTTTATTCCGCGTCTGGCTGCGTCGTTTCTTTTTTGTTTCTTTTTCGGGTTCTCCCTCCATCTCTCCGTTGCCGTATTTTATTCGAAAAATTACGAATCGAGTTATCCGTGGGTACTTCGTTAATAAATAGATAAGATAAAATAAATATAAAATAAATAAATAAGCTGAATTTTTTTTTTTAAACGTCTCATCCTCCTTGATCGATGCGAAGCACATCCGTCGCGAATGCGTTAATTTTGTCTAGGGATAGGCTACTTTTTTCTATCGGGTGTCGTTCCTTACCAGTAATATGCTAATTGTTTTACTTTCCCGCGCTTGATGGCACTGTTTATTTAGTTTCATTTTCTGTTAAACTTCACATCCTTGGCCTTCTGCAGAGAGATTTTTAAACAGTAACGAAAAGAAATGCATTCCCAACGCAGGTGTCGAACCCGCATCCATAGCGTTAGAAGGTAGATACGATAGCCAACGCCATGTCAATTCTGGCCGTCGTTAAATTTTAAGGAAATTTTAGAGCTGCACAAAAAAGTTGTTTGCAAGCCGGCTTAAAAAAAATGCATCGCAGGGGAATTATGATTTTGAAAAACGGGCGTGGCTTCTTACATCGCGATTTAGACACACATGCGATCGTTTTCGAAAATATTTGCTTTCTTCTAAAACTATCAAATTTTAGTTAATATTTTAGGTTAACACAACTGAAAACGACAGACGGAGACAAAGTAGTCAAATGCAATTAAATTTTGGTTAAAAAGTAGGTTATTCTTTTGTAACTTTAAAGTGTAATATAAGTAATAATATTTAAATTAACAACAGCGTAAAATTAATTTGACAACTGCACAAACTTGTTAGAGCTACACGTTAAAATAGGCCCTGTTTAAATACATTTCATCCCAAGCGTTTAGAAGTGTTGCTCTTTTGTATAAGAAGTCCTGAATGTGATGGGAACTGTACAGATCGGAGTACAATTGAAATAAACGCATTTTAAGTGTATTTTTTGTAATTTTTCCGCGAATAGCGTGCCACATAAACTCTCTTCGCGTGTCATAGTTGGCCGAGCCGTTTCAGACGCACCGTCTCTTATTATACATAGGTATGAGTTGTCCAGAGAAAAATTAAATCATTGTCTTTGAGAGGTTTATAACATTATGCTAATTAGCTACGTCTCCAGACTGTTTGTAGATTATTCCTTTAGTCGCAAAAGATATGAGTTACCCAGAAACATATTTCTGCTATAAAGAAGGAGTGAAAAATTCCCATATGCCAGTATCAGCTACGGAAGAATTATCATCGAAAGAGCACATTTTTAGCATTTTATTTTTACAGGAGCTACGAGCATTTGCTTAATTTCATATTTTTCTGTCGTTTCTTCAGTCTCATTCGTCCTACCTCTTGACGTATCTTTTTGCACTCCCTCCAGAGGAGCAGATGGGATGTTCTCGTATTCATTGTCATTTTCCTAGACAAATATGCTCTATGAAGTTGAGTTGAGCTTCCCGATTGCCTTCGTCCCGATGCGGAAGAGGGCTCGAATACTCTCTGCTCTCTGAAGCAGTGTGTCGCCGTAGAAGGCATGCGCCCCAATTCCAATTAATTGATTATCTATATTCCGAGACGGTGTTTGCCCTTCGGGGAGGATTTGTTTGTTTCTGGTTTCGCTTGCCGTCCTGAATCGGAGGGAAGCCAAGAACGTCTTCCCGTTTATTTGTCTGCCCGGTTAGTGTAACACGATATACGGAATTACATTCCATCTTTTAAATCATGAAATGATACGATGCTTCACAGCAAGGGTCGGAAAACTCTTCTACATTGAAAGCGATGAACGCATTGGAAGTAGGAAATGTCTCGGCGAACCGCATTACACTTTACATTTGAAGTTACTTAGAGATTCTGTGGAATCATATAAGCGGAAATCAAGACATTTTTAACCATTAAAATGCCAGCCTTCAAGGTTTTTTATCTTAAAGTCAATTAAAAATATAAAACTGCATGTTAAATTTTGCGGATAGATTTTCGTCATATCTTCGCGGGCTGCATAAAATGTTCTCGAGGGCCGCGTGCGGCCCGTGGGCCTTAGTTTAAAGACCTCTGATTAACAGTATGTCGGAGCGAGCATTTTGTAGAAATAACACGTCTCCCAGTGTATTAAATGATTAGTTTCATTGTCTTCACTCGTGTAGGCACGTATTTAAAAGATCTTATTCGAAAGTCTACTTTTTCTCTCTATAAATAAATATCGTTTATACTGGAGAAGTAATATTTGTTCGTACTGAAAATGTTAAAGGTATATTTCAGCCAAGCGCCGTGTCCCAACCATGATTTTTAAAACTCTTCTATGCCTCCCTTCGTCGTTCCACGTCGTGTCGACCTGGGAACTCGTTTACTCAGATTATTTTATTTTGATACTCTTCCAAATATTTGCTTTCGATCTCCATCCGGCTCCGTGGATTAATCAACGGAATGGGTGTCGTGTCACTTTGATGTTTCCGGTTATGTTCTGCGAACGGATCGTCGTTTGCCTTTCTACCTCTTCTCTTTCCCTTCCAACCTCACGTCCCCCCAAAACTAACATGCTCCGATCAGCTGCAAGAGATATCATATCGTGCCCGCAATTGTCAATACGCTCTTGAGGATTGCATCGCCGGATCTCTCTTACGCTCTCCCCCGTCCCCTTCCTCTCCTTCTCCTGGCCGACTCCCGCAAAGTGGACTCTGGTTTAATCACGACGTTTCCGCTGGAATTCAGTTCGAGTTCCACCCAGATATTTACTTCTCAATCACGGAGATCAATTATGGAACTTTTTTTTTTCGGCGGATCTCAGCAGATATCTTTTGTTTTTGCCCTTCCGTGAACTCACGTTCCTTACTCGCTACTCCCACTCTTGTTTCCCTCGCTTCCTCTCTCTCTCACTCTCTCCGCTTCCTTCCACCGCTCTCCCTCCATTTCCCTCCCCTTTTTTTTATTTTCCTTCCCTCATCCCCTCTATCCATCCCTTTCCCTCGCTCTCTTTCATCTTTCCTACATTTATTTCACCCCTTCCCCCTCTTCTCTCACCCCTCTCCTCCCTCCTCTCTTTCCCCTCACTTCCTCCCCAACTCCTTCCCCCTTATCCGCAGGAAAACGCTACGATATCCTTTTCCCTTCTTATCGCCCTTTTCAAGAAATCTCCCCCGCAAACGCTTTCCATTTATCTTGTATTGGGCTGCAGACTCTATCCACCGATATCACCTCTATTCTACTGCATTCTCCCTCCCCCTTCTCTCTCTATGTTATTCCCTTCTCCCTACCTACCTATTCCTCTCACTCTCTCCGCTTTTTTAAACCGATATTTCCAATTAGATTCCAAGAACGGGTCCTGAGCCGCAGACTTGCTTCGCCTCTCCGGCTCCTTTCACTTGTTTTATCCCTTTTCTCTTCGTCTATCTTTCGTCTTCTATCGATACCTCTCTACTATCTTTATTTCTCTCGATCCGTGCCCACACTGTCGCTGCCAAAATATTGTTTTTCCTTTCTCCCCAGAGGTGCCGTTCGGTTTTCTTTTGTGATTAATAAGAGGAATAGGTAGGGTGAGGAGATGATGTCCGCGGACGGCGGGTGGATGAGTGGTGACAGGAGGAATTCGAGGGATGGAAAGAGTCGGGGAGAAAGAGGAAGAATTGTCTCGGCTTTTATCTCACGCCGCGCGCCGGACTGACTCCCCGGACGTTGGCATTTCTTTGCGGATATCTGTTGAAAGTCTTTTAATTTCTCGGCGGCGCGGAGACGCGTGTGGGATGAACGTGGCTTATTTTTACCAATGTCGCTCGAATTACCGTCTCTGAAGTAAAAGATAGTGTGTGTGTGTTTGGAGGTTGGAGTAATCTTCTTTACCTGAAAGAGACAGGTTATTTTTCAATTAAGGTATCTGTGATTTTTTTTTAATTTGAGGTAATTTTTATTTTCCTTGTTTTGAAGATCCTAGGTGTTGATATAACGTCGCGTATCGTCAAAGGAGCTATGGAAGTTAAGCGTTTATTATTGAAAAACGGCAACCATTACAGTTTGTGCGACCCAAATTTACAATTTGCAAATTAATATGGAGAACTTGGTTCCTAATTGCCTGTATATTAAAGTGAACATTGTTTAATTTTACTGTCAGGACTTAACTCCGCACTTAATCGCTTTAAGAATTACAATTGAATGCCAAAAAATATCCACTTTTCAAACCATTAATAACGCATTGTCGTTGCATTGGTTGTTTTGAGATAAAATATTGTTCGCGTAGATTGCGATAATAGCCAGAGCTTCTTTGTTCTTCGATTAGACTTACCATTCCCAAATCGTCAATAAAACCAGTAATACTATATATACATGCGTGGATGCAGGATTTAATCGCAGATTTAAATATTTGTTTGCATATTTTTCAAATATTGAGCTTTATTCTGCTTGAGCTACTAAATTATAATCGATGTAATAATAATTTAACATGGTTAGATATGAGCATATATTATGTGTCTAACAATAAGCGGATTACTATACCTTAAATTAGTAAATTAACCTGATATACATTTTCTCGTGAAAAAAATTGTCTGACTGCATCGAAGAATTTTAAATGAATAATGCTAAAAAAAATTCTAAATCATAGTAACCGATGTGTCATTTGTTTACTTAATAGCGTAAACGTTACAAGAATCGGTCCATTTTTGGAGTAATTGTGATGGAATGGTATAGATTTATTTGCAGTTGGTTAAACGGTAAAACTTCTTGTAATTTTCTTTTAGAAATAACACTGACAAATTGCGATGACATTTAAATTTCTTAGTTTTAAGGAAAATATTTTCGGTAATTTATTTCATATATTTTGTTTGGAAGGAAAATTTTCTAAGACAATTTTCTTCGGCATTTAACGTTTTTAAAGTCACAAATTCCTACTTTACTGACATAAATATTGAAGTATTTTCTGTGTTCGCAATCTAATCCTTCATTTTCTTTATGTCCTTAGAGAAAATTCTTTGCATATTTGTCCTGTTTCTTTCTGTATACTACTGAAAGTAAAATAAATACATTTATTACCATTTTTCCGGAAATCATTACTTTTGTCCAGGATGTTTTGCAATTTATTATATAAAAATTCCTTCCAACAGCGATTAGGCGTTTAAATAGCCACTTATAATATGATCGAACAAGAGATAGGAGTATTGATTCCCTTTTACGGATTCATTTCGCTCGGTTTATTTTTCTCCTCAATTTAAAAGAGCGTGAGTCGCTTTTATTTAGAATCTTTTTCCGTACCTTCCCCGCGTATTATACCTTTTTTGGTATCAGGCGAAGCTCGTTAAAGTTCTGCGGTGCGCTCGTCATCCAGAATTTACTCTCCGTCCCCTAAAAGTTTTCTTCTCTGTCGTGGTCATCGTCATGACTCCGCTCCCTCCTGATCCCTCCCACTCTCCTCTCCCTTTTTTATTTATTTTGTGCATTTTTTCCTTTTTTCTCTTTCTCTCCCTTCCCGTGTCGTATACCCTACATCCATCTTTATGCCCACCTCGTCTCCACGTCCGTCCCCTCTCCCTCTCTCCTTTCGTCCCGTCCCACCCCCTAGCCTGTCCCCTGCTCAAATCATCCCGTCGATCCTTGCCCTCTTCCTCCCTCCCCTCCTCCATTCCACCCTACTCTCTGCCTCCCTCCACGTGGATCCCCTAATGTTTTCCCAGGTCACGCCCCGCCTATCCGCCTTCCGCCTGACTCCCCCCCCCCTCCTTATCCTTCCCTCCCCCCGCACCCCCTTCCCCCTCACTCCCTCTTTCCCATCCTTCTAAGGCTCTTATCCCTCCCGCCCACCCGTTTGAGGAGGAATTCTGGAGACACATCGGAAGTCTTTATTCTCGTGTATCACGTCCTACTTTCTCTCTCCCTCTCTCTCTTTCTTTTCCTCACGGGTTTCTTCCCTATCAAGACACGCCATTCGTTTCGCCTTCCTCAAAAACTCCCTCCTCCTTTCCCTCCCCCTCTCTATTTCTCCTCCTGCGCTGCCTCGACCAACTCCCATCCTCTTTATTGACCGCTGTGGCACGTTACAAGTTTTTCCTCCTACCTCTCCCACCGTCATCCTCCCCCCCCTCTCTCCCTCTCTCTCTCTTTCTTTCTCTCTCTCTCGACTACCTCTCGCGAAGTAATCCCCTTCCTCTCCCTCTCTCTCTCTCGCATTCTTTTTTATTTTATTTTCGTACGACTTCCGCTCCGGCATGCCCTAATGTCATGTGGGAGACGTTTCCATTCCGGTCTCCCGTTTTTCTTATTTTTTTAAGCAAATGTTCCGAACGAATCGCGCGGAGTGCCGTCGGAAGCCATATCAGTATACCAAAGCCCACCTTAGTTTCTCCCATCGACGTTATTCTTTCCGCTCCCCTCGTTTCTTCGCATTCTCTTCTTATTGCATCCTCTTCTCACCGCCACCCCCTTCACTCTATTTCCGTATTCTAACCTCCCTCTTTCTTTCGCCCCACATCCTCCCAGTATGGTCGTCGATATTTTCCCGTGAATGAGCTTATGTTTTTTTTAACCTTTACTATTAACTCTTCTGTTAGTTCTGCCGTTATTGTCGGAACGGTAAGGAAACTTTAATAAAAAGTGACTTAAGCTAATATTCAGATGGTTTTCGAACAAAATTTCATACTTCTGGTTGTAAATCTTTGTCGAGGGTGTGTGTGTGTATGCCCGCACATAAGGACATATACCTATATACACACACAAACATACATTTGTGCGCGCACACATATACATGGTCATCGAAAAAGAATTCCGGGATTTCAAAATTTAATATCTGTACTGTATTATACAAGACCTCGTCATCATTCTGTGTAAACTTATGACGCCATAGTGACGTAACCCACTATTGCTCTTATATAAAAGGCCAGACTGCCGCAATTTTATTTCAGAATAACCGATCAAGATATGTATTTTTTGATGTATTATTCGTATTCCCTGTGAAAAACTACAGAAATATATTTTTAATCGCGTTCCTGCGGTATTTTTTAAGAAAACCAAGCTCCAGCTATATCAGATGAGCTTGAAATTTGGCACAGCTATATGTTCAATTTATTATTTAATTGTCTTAAAATCCTTTTTCTTTTTGTCTTTATTAATGAAATGGAGGATAAAAAAGAAAGGGAATACATGAAATTATATCGCGAAAGATTTAACTTGATTTTTTTTATTTTTGGGTGAATATCGCTAATACAGGGGCCCCTTAGTCTCTTTAAATACAAAACAAAGCTCGCTTGTCATTTTTAGAAAATGTGTAAAAACTCTCAAAATTTAATGCCATACTTTAATAGGTCTCGATGTGAGCACCATTTGTAGCTCTACAAACATCTAAGCGGTAGACCATGTGCGGTGAAGCATGTCCGGTGTGATTGTTGCTACAGCTGCAGAGATTCTCCATCGTAGGTGGTCCAAGTCACGAATTTTTTCAGCAAAGACAATGTTTTTCACATACCCCCACATGAAAACATCCATTGGCGTTAGATCAGGACTTCTTGGAGGCCAAGCTATTGGTCCACATCTTCCAATCCAACAATTAGGAAACCTAGCATCAAGAGCACGGAGAACCTGTAGACTGAAATGAGGTGGATCTTGTTGGAAAATAACAGTAGTTGCATTTTCTCCTTCAATATCTTCAACTTGGGATAAAACTAACTACTCTAACACATCTAGATAAATGTCCCCAGTAATGTTTCTTTCCGCAAAAAAGAAATGTCCAACCACACGGTCATGCTGTAGTCCACACCATGCGTTCACTTTTGGGGAGTCACGTACGTACTCACAAAATTCATTCGGTTGTTCTGATCCCCAAATTCTGCAGTTGTGACGGTTGACGCAGTCATTGTGTGAAAATTAGCTTCGTCCATGAACATTACCCGTTGTAAGTAGTCTTCATTGTCACAAATTTCACTTAACATGAAATTAGCAAATTCTACACGTTTTGGACGATCAGTGACTTTAATTTCATGTCTTAGTTGAATTTTGTACGCGTGTAATTTTAGGTGCTTATGCAGCACATTCTGAGTGGTGGTCTTAGGTACACCAAGTTCCAAACTGCGGCGAGCGATACATTTTTTTGGTCTCCGTCCACATGACTGTCTGATGCATTCCACAGTCTCTTCGGATGTTCGTGGTCTTCCTGTTGATTTCTGCTTTTCAACACTTCCCGTTTCTTTAAACTGATTAAACCACCGTGGATTTGTTTTGTGAGTAGGCGTTTCTATTGCTACATAGGCCGAAAATTACGTTGAACTGTCACAATTGACTTGAACTCGGCATACCATAGCACGCACTGAGCTTTCTGCTGAACGGACGCCATCTCACTGACTGGAGCTGGCACGTAACGTGAATGCCACCGTGCATCCGCAATCACAGTGGCGAGAAAAGAGGATAAAACTTGGTGAGTTTTTACACATTCTAATACAAAAGTCATGTTTACATGTCTCAAATTTACCGATATATTAAACATTGAAAACCCGGAATTCTTTTTCGTTGACCCTGTATATATATATATATCATCATCATCATCAGCCTTTTTCAGTCCACTGACGGACGAAGGCCTCCCCCAGACTCTTCCAGTTTTCCCTCCTCCAAGTTTGCCCCAAGAACTTAACAAGCTCTCTGTCCCAACTGTCTTTCGGTCTTCTTTTTGGTCTCTTGATGTTTCTGTGTATATATATATATATATATCGCCATGGACGTCCACAACACCAAGTAAGTGTCCACTGGCTCCCTCCTATCTCTCTCAACTACTAGTTGCAATCCTATATATATATATATCGCCATGGACGTCCACAACACCAAGTAAGTGTCCACTGGATCCCTCCTATCCCTCTCAACTACTAGTTGCAATCCTATATATACACACACACACACACACGTACATGTATATAAATATCTACAAATATAAACATATATACTACCGGATCGAAAAAATAAACGTGGTCCATTTCTCTCTCTATATCTCTGTCTCTCCGTTGTTATTGCGTCTGTTCGTCGAATTTTCCCGAAATATTCCGCCGGCGATTTGCGGTCCTTTTTTCCACTTCCCTTCGGCTGTAATTTTACGTCTAATAATCTGTTCGCCCCGCAGCGTTGTCGCTTTCGAAAAATTAATCGATATATTGCATAAGTCGAATTGTCTCTCCTTGTGCACGTACTCGATTATCGATCATTTTCTACCCCAAGCTGTCTATCGGCGATGAATATTTTGCAAAAAAAAATGCCATTTTACGCGCGAAGAATATCATTATGTAGCTTCAATAAACAGTCGCATGCCTGCCGTGAAAGGGAAAGGAAAATACCCCGTTCGCCTTTCTATTTTTAAAAGAAACCCGCTCGGTTAAAGCTCGCGTTTTCCACAGTTTTAAAGGCTGTTTCCATAAGAGAGGATCGTTTTTGGGGGCTTTGTTTATTTATTTAAAAAAAACCGCTTCCTATTCGAAAATTTGCCTTAGGCGTCCGCTCCAATCCCGATATTCCGATTAATTCGGCCCGCTCGTAACTTTCTCCTCCTTTCCCTGCCTTCCGTATTTTTTTTCGTTTCTCAATTACGCACCGCCGTCGGACCAAACCGCAATAAAAAGGCCTCGGAAGGTCATTGGAATGGAAGATGGTCTTACCAAGGTTGCGTAGGATGTTTTTTCCCCGCTTCCTCCCAATTTATTGCGGCTGCCAACGAATGTTCTTCTGCTTTCTTGTGTTGCCTAGTTGACGGAGACTAGCGCATAAATTTCAGTTTCACTTCTTTTTTTTTAGCTATTTCTTCTTGCGGAGTTCATTTTTTTCCTTATTTCCTTGCGTTTCCCTTCTCCCCCGCCCCCGTCGTCTCTTTCGATTCTCCACGAAGATCTCCCCTGTTCCTTTGATGACCGTCGGAAATTCTTTCCGCGCTACCTGTGGAGCAAGATCTTCCTCGGCAGCTCGCACGGGGTGTGTGGATCCTTTAGTTGCAAAAACTCAAACAAGAGTGGTAGTCTAGTGGGTAAAAAATGAAAACATTTGTGTGTGGAGGAGCTTAACGCAGTGTTACGGATACATTTCGGGTATGGGTGGATATAGGCGTGTTTTTTAAAAATTTTGTATGCATAGGCAGAAGAAATATGTGTATAAGTTTCTTCGTTCAGTTTTAACAATGAACATTATCCGCTTGCAGACTTATATCCATTAGTATTCTCACGCCCTCTACGTATGTGTTAATTTCTTAACTCTTTCGAAGGCGTCTGATAACAATCCATCTCCACGCCTTTAACGTATTCAAATTTCAAGCCAGTCGCGTCTTAAATCATGCGTTTTATTCTAAAGAAACATCCGATTCAGCTTTTGTCATTTTTGGTAGTCCATATATCCTTTATATTCTCTAACGTGGCTTGTAATACTTGCGTTGATATAAATTAGAAGTAGATAGATATTTTTATACTAAATGTGGATCTATCCCAAATTTAGGCTCAATCCGCCAGTTATTAATATATTTTTTACTTTATCCATTTTACGAATTTCCTGTTGTTCTCCATTTCTCCATTTCTCCATTTTGAATAATTCCAAGTATATCATATCGTTTTTCCTAAGCGTTTGTTTTTCCCTTCACAAAGGAATACGATATTTTTACGAGTAATAATAATAGAATATCGGTGATATAATATGGCCGTCTTTTTGGATCTGGTAAGCACTGATGGGTTGCAATGCGCTCGCCGTGATGAATTCGAGGTGTAATTAAAATTCATATATTTCTGTTTGGTTTAATTCTCTTTTGTGTTGTCGACAGAAGAATTGTTCACTTTTATTTCCACATTGCTAACCAATAGGGCTGTTTTTTCTCCCAAATCTCATGTGTTCTGGCTTGTGATGTCTTTGACATAAATCAGACACCATTATTTAAAAAATACCGTGTAAAGAAGAAATATTTTTTTCAGTATGTGTGTCATCTTTGGAATCCAGGTTTTTAAATTGCTTTTGTCCCTGAATCTGACCATTCTTCTTTTCTAAAAAAAATTCGCGTATTCCTCTTGAGAAGGAATTCTTTAGCCTCGTTCGATTGCATGAGGAATGTTTTTATTGATTTTTTCACCCGGGGCGTTGTATTTCGCGGATAAAGTATTTCTCCGTTAATGCAGTCAAATTTCAGCGGGTCGAATTTTCGACGGCTCGGGAAAGCTATTTTTAACCGATAGAACTCTTATTATTATTTTTTCCAAAAATCACTGTTTCTCTGACTTTTCAGTTTGCTCTAAACTTCAGATCATAGAAAGTCGGCAGTGGTAGTGTTTTCAGTAGTGAAAGAAGAATCGCCAAATATCATGCAGTTAAAATCGGAAGGTGTGAAATCGATGTTTTGTTTATATTAAACTATTAGGTAAAATGCCCATCGTATATAAAATCTGAAGTTCATATGGTGTTAATATACCATAGTGTCATTATTTCTTAATGAATTATGAAAACTTATAATCAAAACTTTTAACTGTAAAGTATTGTTTCCTTGGTTAAAGCAATTGTTTTTAAGCTGTTTAAAAATTACATTATTTGCCCTGAGTTATCATAGAGTTAAATATCCTTTTATTTATGATCAATTTAAAAGCGTAATAATGAATCGTAATTTTATTCTTTGATTTACACCGATATTAACCATTAATCTTTATCGATTTATGTTTTTTGAGAAATTGTTATGACTTTTTAAACTGATGTTTATCGCCATGGGGAAACCAAAAATGATGAATCGGCAATATAGGTTATATCCAGTGGCGTAGCGCAATCATTCTGCCCCCCCTCCCCCCTCCCCCGCCACGGACAAGTAGGAATAATTCACTGTAATCATACAACATAAATTAGGCGCTTTTCATATCCTTTAGTATATGACTTTAATTATAATGAGTGAAGCTTGGAAAATAAACATAATTACACTTTTGAAGGCAATTACATATATAAAAAATACATGAAAGTCTTTTTAATTTTTTCATTCTCACGTGAAAAAAATTTCCATTTGAACAATTTATAGCAGTTAAAAACATTTCATCTCTAGGTATTTTTTGTCCTTAGGAGTTTTTTTCATAATAATAATCTACACTGAAAGACCTGTTCGGTTTACAGGGTTCATATCTCAAAATGATTGTTTTAATGTTGGGATAATTAACATTTTCAGAAAAGTTTCTTCTATCCGAAGGATATACTGGCAAACCTATTTATCACAATCTAAGGAACACCTCGCTCCTGAAATTTCTTCGCTTTCTACCATTACATCAACGTTTTCGCGAGGAATACTACTATTATAGAGCTACTTATTATTAAACTACGTGCATCACTACACTGTACATTACCCAGTGTCTTGCCCACATCTTTAGTGTCACTGCGATGTTTTACTCCAGATGACAAATCGCTGGCGGACTGCTTTTGGTTTGAAAAACTTGTCAATAATTTCGCATTCTTTTGAAGGGAACGTTCACATTCTCGTTTAAATTTACTTTTTGAGCACTACTTAGCTGAGTTGACTTAGACATATTAAAATATAAAGGTCATCATATTTTATATTTTAATATAAAAGGGAAAATGTTTCACTAAAACAAACTTTAATTAATTCACAGCTCACAATTACACTGCTTAACTTACGAGAAAGAATGAGAAAATCACAAATCAATGAAGATACTGGCTTTTTCTTTTTTGTCGACGCCTTGGTAACTCTCAAATTCACCTAAATGCAACTACTGGAATAAAAAGGGCGGCGAAGTACGTAACAAGCAAAATTTTGGCTAAGACTGAATGCAGGGATACTAGTGGAGTCTCCACTCTCTCACTCACTCCAAGTCCGCTCTCATAACATCGGTCAAGATCTTTCACCGTTAATGTCTTTGGGAATGTTGTTTGTGCACTAGACACATTACGTGGCATATACGTTAATTAAAAACCGAGTGTAACATAGAAATGCCCAACTTTCACTCTTCTTCCGTCTTTCCTCCATGTTAAACTCTCTCCCTTACCATATTGACCCCTTCTCGTTGTCACGTGCATCTTTTGTCCAAGCTGGTTTGACGCATCTCTCAACCAAACAGTAGTGTCTTACCTTGCTGAGTTTATATGATCTCTGTTTTTTTATTATATTTATTTGAATTTTATTTATTGACTTGTTGTAAAGCCCACTGTAAATTGGCATTTTCTGCTGTATGTGGACTAATCTTGAATAAATAAATAAATGCTAACGGTTCTGCTCTACGCGTAGCACTTTATAAACAGACCGCAGGCGTAGGTCGTGGACGTGTTTATTCGTCGCCGTAATTACTAAGAGCCCATACGCCTCTTCCTCGTAGGAGGAAAAACAAGGTAGTGTCCCTATATTCTCGTATAGTTCAAGCATCTTTTCTTTCATCTCCCTCTTAACATTTTTCTTTGTCCGTGAGACCATTTAGCTATGGTTCGCTCTGTGCCCCCTTCAGCCCTGCCCCCCCCCCCCCCCCCCTCTCCCCGCCACGCGGGGGTGTCCGCTACGCCACTAGTTATATCTAACTAATAGAAAAAGGATACCGGGGCTAGTTGAGGCTTTTTTCAGAGTTCGCTTTTTCAGTGAATAAAGGAAAGATCAGAGGAGCCATTGGCAGTATCCTCCAAGAAATACCGCAAGCTGTCTGGAAAAATTATGCGGGAAGCACTGAAATGTATTCAGTATAGTGGGAGCCACCGTCGGCATTTAGTTTGAGAATTTACGGGCATCAGGATTTATGTCTTAACATTTCTATGCGGTTTGTTTTGGTATATATAAATTTATCACGGTTCCCTGATAAAATATCACTAGTTGTTAATTGAAAATTTGCATAAACCAAAATTCTACGTTATAATACCCAATATTTTCATAAGTTTTTTATGAATTCTGTACAGTATATCTTTTAAATTATACGAATAACAGCTCTTAACTGTGCATTATCCTAGTATATAATGGATAATTAGTTCACTATTTCCATTTTAAGATACAAAGAATTTCAATCATGCCCGAAAGTTTGTTAAAAATTACAATATTACCTCCTCATAACGCCAGTATCAGGAAAGAGGTAATACATTAATGTTGTGACCACAGCTTCTTATGGCGACATAAGTTGCCAGCCTCGACTTAACCGTGTCACAAATGGTCCCCGTTCTTTATTTTTATTAATGAACACCTCTTCCCTCTACAATCCCTCTTCCTATTCTCGACCCACCAACTTGCAACTTCTCCTATGTGTAACATTTACCTTTATATCGTTGGAATTCCGCAAAGCTGCGACCTCGTCAGTTGTTTTCGGTCTAACTCGAACCAGTGTTTTGGTAACACCAAGGTAATTCCTGATATATTTCCGCATATTCGGAGCTAATTAAAATTTTACCAGAGGGTGTTATTTTCCCACATCGTTATTATTTTCCCGTTCCTCGAGAAGCAATCTCTTAGGACGGCGCGAAATTTAGTATCCTGCGACATAGGCAACCCAATTGCCAAAGTCCGCAAGGTGCGCTTCTGGGTGCTCCGAATTGATCGCACGTAAGATTCTGTAGGAAAGGTAAAAATAGCGTCCGGCGGCAATTTCGCTCTACTCTGACCCTTTGTTTAATGTCCTACATATCCTCTCATCCTCCTTTCAGGATCCGGACCCGGATAAATGACGTGCTCAATTTTTCCTCACATGATTGCCCTTCTTAGAACTTTCCCATGACATAGAGGAAGTTAAGCCGTGCCGAGGAAGGGAAAACGGTGAAGAGAGAGAATTATATAAATCTCTAAAAAGAAAAAAAATAGGACTCGGCGGGATTCTCCTCGTAATCGTCCACTATTTATCCTCCTCTTCTAGGTCGAAACGAGGGCCTTCCAAAAACCAAACCAAAAGGGATTTCTTTCACGTGCAACTCGGGTAGTTTTGAAGGCTTTGCGAAGTTGCCGCACCCGTGAGAAGAGGTCGTTCCCATTAAAGAAGGCCCGGGTGAGAGGACCAAAAGGTAAAGGCCGTCCATCGGCTGATCCGCTTCGATGTCCTCAATGGTTCCCAGGGCAAAACTTTGTGGCTTTTTTTTTCCCTTCCGCCATTCCCTCTGTCCCTCCTCTTTTCTCCGAAGGTTTTACATGAATCCTCGCGTCGATCCGCGGCAATGTTTTTTTCATTCTTTTATTCTAACGGTAAGAGACATACGGTTATGAGTTGGAAGGATTGAGAATGTTCGCATGTAAAAGAACTTTTCTTTCTCTCTTTACATCTCTCTCGCTTGCTTGGTTGTCTAAATAAAAGAACCTCCGTGTCCTATTCGCTCATGATATCTCTCTTTCTGTTGGAGCATGTTATGTCTTCCTTTCTCGAAAGAATGGACGCAATAGTAGGTCGCTTCCGATTGAATCCCCGGGACATTAGCGGACGTCATAAAAAGAAACCCTTTGAAGGCCTTCGTCGTCTCTCTCGTTCCATTCCCCCCTCTCTCTCTCTCTCTACCTCTTTCCTTAAATCCCCTTTTCTAAATTTCTTCTCTTTTGCTCATGTCTTTCTGTTGTGTTTTCCACCTACTCTTTCTTCCTATTGATACATGACGGTCGTGGCTCCTCGTCTTGGGTTTCTGTTTCAAATGTTTTGAGTCGGAGAAAAAGAGAGGGAGTTAGAAAAGCCTATTCTCTCCCTAAATATCATCTCTGTTTATAGAACGCTCGAGGAAAATCTTCGGTGTCCTATTTTTAGGCGAATGCCCTTTTTTAAATAAATACTCGCCTGTTGTGATTGGTTTGTTCATCCATCCGAACATATCCGGGATTTATTTCGATAAATTTGTTATTTAGGGTTAATGTCGAATTAGAAGACGAGCATGTCACACTCGCCGATTCAGTTGCCACTTTTCTGAGAACAAAAATTAATTTTTTACTTTAATTGTAAAATGTCTGAGAGAAATATTTTTTTCGGAATTTGTAGTGCAGGTTGAAAGAAACACAAACAAGGTAATCGAGTATCCAACAATAAGTTTGTTGATTTTTAACCGTTATTTTACGTCTTTAAAGTGCAAATATAAATTAATTCGTCCGTGATTCTGTTCTTTTCGATCAAATTTTTTTTCAGAAATAGTTATCGGTTATGGTATCAAACTTTTGCTGTGAATTGCTATTTTTATCGTATAGCCTCTTAATTTAGATTAATCGGAAAGTAGTGACCCAGCGAAAATAACGGAGTGGAGAAATGACGTCATCGACATTTAGGAAACAAAATAAATTTCATCCGATATTGATTAACCAAGCATTTTTAACCTATCCTTACTGTCTACATAGAGTAATATTTTATGGAACGAATAAAATTTGCACTTCCGTGGGGCCTGGTAGATCGCGTTTCAAAAACTTTATTCAATTTAAGGTAAAATCTCGCTAATCCGATTTCCGCGTGTCCGGACTTGAGTTAATCCGGACTAGGTCTGGTCCGAGCCATCTTTGTTAATATTCGAGAGTGGCTCTGAATAAAATGTTTTGTATGAAAAATAAAAAAACGTGAAAATATAAAAGGTTTTATTTTAAAAAATAAAAAGTGTAGTCTGGAATGCACTAGTTAAAATAAAAGTAAGCATTGTAGTAACTTTCATAGTACACATAGCCCTCAAAACCTGTCGGTTATATATTTGATCATTTACAAATTTAATATAAAGTAAGTTTGTTTTTTTTTGTTTTATAGGTTTATTATGCTTCATTTAAAAGTATTAAGCAGTTTTTCTGTAAGTATATTTCGGACATTCGTCTAATCCGTACATTCCTCCCCCAATTAGTCCGCTTTAGCGAGGTTTTGCTGTAGATATTTGATTTTTTACTTTCACCAATTTTTCTAACGACTTCGGATATATCTTGCGGTTCATTTGTAATGCCACATGGCATAGTCAAATGCTTTTAATTTGGCAGTGTGGCCATAAACCTCGTGGACCCCGTGGTCAAATTCCTCAGCGCATTTAACGGTCTAGCGTTGTTTAATGAATGTTTTTCCTTTATTTTATCTCTTCGACAAAATTTTTACAACCCAAAGTTATGCATACCTGCCACTCTAATCCAGTAAATATTTTAAATCCTTCTACGGCTAAGCGGTTAGTTTAGAATCGTTTTTGCGCAGTTTGCGCCCTCCCACGAATTTCGTCATGATTCGAATGAAAATTCTGGATGAAATGAACCCAACTCCGGACGTACTCTTTCGGGCGTCTGTTCAATCCATCCTTTCCTTATACGTAAAATCCAGTAACGGGGATCACGTATCCCCACGTTACTTCAAATTCCCTCCTAATTCGCGACGCCCAAAACCCTTCTTCGGCTTCCGTGCGATTAGTTTGACGCGCTTAGGTCGTCGCCATTTTTCCTTCTTCCCTCGGATATCCCTCCGATGCATATTAAAGCAGTCATATTTTATACCTCCACGTGTCCCCACGAGGTGTCCTCCAATTTTCAGCCCTGCGCCATCCATTCTCATCCGATCTCCGATCGGACTCCCTTCTTCTTTCCTTTGCGCGCTCATACAGGCACGCTCGCGCGCTTTCTCTCGCTTCCACACCACGCTCAAAGGCGTTCGCCTCCTTTGTGTAACGGCATGCTCTTCGTCCATCTCTCTAACCCCATCCTCCGTGTCGCTTTCTCCCCATTCCTAGCTCGTTTATCTCTATCGCTCTTCCGCTCCCCTTGTTTTCCCCATCTACTCTTTCTTCGTTTTGCCCCTCTCTAGCCCATACTTCTTTGTCTCCTTCCTCTCTCTCTCTCTCTCTCTCTCTCTCTCTCTCTCTCTCTCTCTCTCTCTCTCTCTCTGTCTCACTCTCTTATGCCCATCTCACTCGAGTGAAATATGGTAAGTAGCATGCCGACCTAACCCTTTCCGCCTCTTTTTTCTTATCCCTTTTCTTCCCCGGCCAACTCACTCTTCCTCGCCTCGCATTCCACCCTCCTTTCAAATACAGCTGTTTCTTTTCTCCGAAAACCTTTTACTTTTCGTCTTCGTCCAGGAGGAACTTGCTTCGCTTAAAGGCGATTTTCTCGGTTTTTTTTCCTTCTTCTTCTTTCCGATCTATTGATTAATGTCGGATGAGAGCATCGGCGGTACGACCTCCAAGGATAAATGCTCGCGTCTTCCCCTCTCGACTCTCTTTGCTCCTCCGCGTGCATTCTCAACTTCCGCTCCCCCGACGCCTCTCCTCTCCCTCTTTTTGTCGCAAGAGTAACGAGGGCAAGAGTTATCATCGACATCCTTCATCCCCCTCGCTCTCTTTTTTCCCTCCGCAGGCATTCCGCCATCTCTCCACCGTCACTCTCCCTCCGTCTCTTCTTCCACCTCGTCATTCCTCCCGCTCCTCTTCCCTTGCCCATCCCTCCGGCACACCTCCGGTGATGGATTGTTTTCACTTCTCTCGTGCTGCAGCTTCTCCTTCCCTCCCTCTCGCTATCTCTCTCTCTCTCTCTTCCTTTCTGGTCCCGCGCGCCACTCACCCGACCGCTCTGAGGTCGCTCGCCTACCGACCTCACACACTATCATACACGCCCATCGATTCCTCCCCTTTACCCGTAAAAAGCAACTCCACGACCCTCTTCCCTCCGCTCGAACTACCACGCCCACTACGGGACGCCGACACGCCACGTGTTCTTATTCTGTTCCTCTCTCTCCCTCTCCCTACTCGTCTCCCCGTCGTCTCGATCCCTCTCTCCCATACCCCTCTTCTCACTCCTTCCCTCATATAATCCGCGTGTGGTTTTTCGCCAAAATATTGTCACAATTGTAGTAATTGATTTTCCCACGCAAATAAACCGAATTTTCTTTTTGTTACATCCGCACTATGTTAAATTATGATTTTAAGGGTTAATTTTCACATTATCTATCTTTGTTATATGTCGTATTCTTTTTATCTGTATTATATTTGATTTCTCTTTGCTTTAATTGTCTTTTATAATTATGTATAATTATTTATTCTCGTTGTTGTAAATGACAACTTGGTTTGGATGCAAGAGGGTATTTCGCTTTGTCCTACTCCGCCTCTTCCACCGGTACTTCCATTTCTCATTCTCCTCTTTTCTCTTCCATCTCTTTGAAAACCTATGTTCCGTTGCAATTCCTTGTCGTTCGCCTCCCCTGTATCCGCCTCCTCTCTTTCGGACGTTCTCGTACCGTCTTTCCAGAGAGTATCCCACTAGAGAGTAGGAGCTGCTCTTTTGATCTAGGTCCACCAAAAGACACGTGTTGATAACCGCCGACGAAAGCAAAAATCGAGAGTTTGATGGTCGGGTTGTTTGTGACCCTTGTCCGCTTTGGGCGTCGCAGGTGGAACGGTGATTAATTCGTGGGGCCTCTGGGCGACATCCTTCGTGGGTGTATGCCGGCTGGTGTCGTGAACAAAAATGTTTCTGTTTGTTCGTAATCGCTTAAGGATTGTGGTTTTCAGCCTCGAATTACTGAAAATAACGAAATTCGATCTCTTTTAATAGGAAAGACGATACAATGAAAGAGAAGCGGCGTCGCTTCGCTGCCCTTGGCTATCGGATGGTTTTAGAGCTTTCCTTTTACCGAATATGTTGAATATGCATGTGTATATGTGTGTGTGTGTTCGTGTGTACACACACACACACGAGATATATACCCAATGAAAAGAAAAGTTGGAAAGCATTAGTATTTTGTAGAAGTTGGACGAGATCCAATAGCTATAATGTTAAAGTCTGGATGGATGAAGCGTTAACATTTTGGACCCATCATCCACGGAATGTGTGTGTAGTAATAGTAGAGTCTCCACTATGCCAATTTCAATTATCCTAACATTATTCCTTCCGACAAACGGTAGATCAAATTTAGGATATTATAAAATCAATTGTTATTTAGGATAAAATGTTACAAACTCGTTCATTCTTATCTCTTATATTACACTGAAATACGAATATCTTCAACTGGAGGATGTATATCATGTATGTGCTTTTCAATAGGAAGGTAAGAGATGACTTGGATGATTTACAGGTTTTAAAACTAAATTTCATAGGATACCACACTGTCGTTATCCCCGTGCACATTTTATTAACGAGCTATCGCTGTGTGTTAGTTATGATAAGTAGTTTGCGCCATATACGTAAATGGATTTCGCCATCCACGCCTGTAAATGATGTTAAAGCGGTCGTTACATTTTCGCGTGATATATACGGGTCGCCCGAATTGATTGCACGCGTTAACACCGTCACAAACGGAACCAATTTCCGTCGCTTAGGTCGAGTGCTGATTTCCGCTTTTCAGTGCTGTCGCTGAGAGTTTTCTTTTTCAAATTTGCTCTGAATGAAAAATTGCCGCGATTCGCGTCACTCTGATTTCTTTTAGATTAGAAAGCGTTTCGAATCTTTAGGAAAAGTTTTACATAGGTCCTGAAATTTTCAACTAACTAAAGAGTATTTGATGAATAAAATTTGTGTCGTTTCTCCTCTCCGCGCGTTTAAGCAAAAATATATTCCACGAGCACGAATGTCATCAGAATGCAATTCCAAATAATTTTACTACATATTATTTTTTATTCTTGCAATGGTAAATAAATTCTGGCCATTAGATTCTGGAAAATTTAAAAAAGAAACCGATTTTAAGATTTATTTTTATCGGAGGCTCTTGTATCAAACCGATCTTTTATCGCAACCGGCATCCAATCAAGGGTAAACAGTTCCGCCACCTAGATAGCCCACCACGACGGTTTACATTCCTGCAGTTGGTAACACGTGTTCTCCAAATGTTTGGTCTTTGCGGCCTGAACTTCGCATCCGTCTTGTTTTCCCGGCATTCGCGCAAGCTGTTCCCTCTTCCGCCCCCCTCCTCCCACTCCTCCTCCCTTCCCTCCTCCTCTCTCTCTCTCCCCTTCCTTCCTTCTCCACCAACAAGGGCTCGTCTGCGATGAGGCAGCAAGTAGAAGAAGCGGCAGTAATTCCTTCCCTCTTCCACCCTTTTCTCGGAATTCCTGCTTTCCTTCGCGGAACAGTGGCCGGGAATGGATAAAAAGGAGGTAGAGGGAAAGAGGAGGGAGGGAGCGGGGATCGGATGAATGAAGACGGAGAACCCCATCTTTTCAGTCGGAAATAATGGACAAAGAATTACCGTAGTAAGTGGCGTCCATCAAATCAAGGCAAGGGGAGTGAGCGAGAACCAACGAACCTCGCTCTCCCCATCCCGTCTCGGATTGATATAAAACGTGGCTCGTTTGCTCTCAGTCCCCTTTTTTCTTCATCAATTCCTCCGTGGGAGTTCGTCACATATATATATAGGTGGCCTTAATCTTTCTTCACCTTTCCTCCTATTTGGTTTCATTTTAATTTCTTTTCACATTGCATCGCGTAGGATGTCAGCGTCCTCTTGTTTGGTTATTCTCTGCGCGACGAATGTGACAGGCCATCCGACGATCGAGCGATATACAGCAAAAATATCCTGTGCAAAAAATCGAAATTTACCCTTTTATTCCAGTGGATTCTAACAATTTTGTTGGCGCGAAATTCTTTCAAAAATATACAAAACTCCGTGGCACTTTATCGTGAAAAAGGATTGTATATTTTTACTTGCGTGTATCACAAAGTTTGGATTCATTTGTTGTGTCTGTATTATTGTCAATTTATTGTCTATATTATTGTGAATTTATTAGAGGAAATATTATTTCCCTAATTACCTATAAACATTTTCAAATCTTACTTATTAATTTAAAGAATTTTTGTGGCATCCCCAACAATTAGTTGCGGAACCACGGTCGGGAAGCACGGTTCTACCCCGTCTCACTTACGGATCCGGGAACTTCCAAAGTTTAGGAAAACTCTCTTGCACCATAGATCTAATCCGAGGTTCCACATCAAGGGGTTTATAATGCAAAAAGGGTCCAAAGGGAGAGGAGATCGCCCTCAAAGCTCTCTATCCTTTCTTGGGTCCGCCGCTGCTGCAACCTTAAAAGTTTTAAATCTTTCCGTTCGGCCCTCCCTTTCCCCTAACGAAGCAGCTCCCGTAGACCTCTCGGAGAAAAATATATAATTCGGATTTCCACCGTAGAGCTAGTTTTCGAATTTGGTCCCTATTTATCTTCTCGGCTATTTTTATCCAATTCGGTTTTCGTCGTTCGTCGCTTAAGTGGCCGTATTTCATCCATTTCCTTAACTGTCTTCGGATCTGTAGAGGGAAGAGAAGGGGTTAAGGAGAGGGTCACCTTAAATCCCGGAAAATTTCTCCGTGGAAAGGCCTGCCACAGATGAAATAATTTGTCATTTTCTATTGCTAATGTCCTGCGGCAGGTAGTCACGAAACTTTCTCCCTTCCCCGTCCATTCCCCTCCTTCCCCCCCCCCCTACCCCTCCCCCTTGCGCAGGGAAATGGGAGACATTTTGGCTACGATAAATCTTCTCTATCCTAACCCCTTAAATCTGTTTTCGTCTGAAAGCCGATAACATTCAGTTGAATTATGAATCGGCCATCGCCGATATCGACATTCCTCGGAATTTATTCACACGCAAATGGCTCGTCATCGTAATTTAGGACAATTTAAGTCGCGCGAGTTTTATTCCTTCTTTCTCTTTCGTAAGCGGGAGCGTTAGCAGCGCTACATTTTTGCTACTTTTACTTTGGAATTTATCGGATGATTCTACATCTATTTTTCATTGCGAGTCAAGTGGCATGCTCTGCACGTAACTTAAGCGCCTTATGTTTTGCAATGAAGGACACTCATACTGCTGGCTCTGCTTCCATTTAGGACATATTAATTTAATCTATTTAAAGTGTTAGAAATGCTGAGTAGGTTTAATTATTATTAATAATGACTAATAAATTGCATAAGTAGGGACTTCTTAACTCGAATACAACACGCATTATTTTTTTTAGAAATTCAGAGCACAACTTATTTTCTGTTTCAAGATGACAATCGCGATCGATTTCTTGATAACTACGGAACGAATACCAAAGGGAATATCTGTTGAATAAAAATTCTTTGAAGAACGAAATATATCTTAATCTCATCATATGTAACACCTCTTTCCATTTGCCTTACTCAAAATTATTTAGAAACGTATGGTGTTCGAAAATTGTACTGCATGTAGTAATTTTATGGTAAACGTTAAATAGTTTCTCTTAAAAATGTATGTTTGTGAATGGAAATTCCACCACGCCGAAGGGTAAATTCCCATCCCTTCTCTACAATATCGGCCGTGCTCGTTATCGCAGTCGGCATTCGTCAAATATATAATGCCCAATAAGGACACGGAGTAGTTTTCATACGATCCCCGTCGAAGCCGGCGAAGTCGATCGATGCCTCGTAATGCACGTTCGCGAAGTGTATTTAATCATCTATTAACGCAGCTTCCGCCGTAACGTCGCCCTAAATATCATAGAGCACCTCGAGGGAAAAAAACATATCCTCTGACCGAGGTAATGATCAATCAATCAAATTTTCAAACGCCTTCTTCCCCCTCTTTCCTACGCCACTTCTTTCCTTCTCTCCCCCAGTAGCGACTTCGCATCCCTTCGCTAATCGCTCGTGAAATATCGATCTTCCCTGCCGTCGACACTTACTTAACTTCACGCTCAAACACGCTCGCAGTCGCAATTTTTACTGTTTTTTTCCTTCCCCTCCTCCCCGCCTCTTTACCCTTACTCTCCTTCCTCTCCCTCCGACCGTTCGGCTATCGTTTTCTATTTTTCCGCCAAGTTTCCGTCCCTCTCGATCGCCGTTTTGTTAAGGGTATGCACATGCTTCTTTGCTCCCCCTCAAGATCCTTCTTCCCACTTTCCGTCCGAACGTATTTCTTGAATAAGTCTTGCCTCCAAAAAACGACGTCCTTTTTCTGCGAAAAAGTCGCGTGTTTGTGTGTGTGTGTTGACCGAGCGAGGATCTAGGAATATCGGGGTCGGGATCCTTCGGGATGGACAGGAGGCGAGGAGATGGCGTCGAGGGACCAAAGGGAGGGAGGGAGGGAGGACTTTCCAGCGAGTGATCTTCGTCGTGAAAGGGATCCCGGGAAGAGAGGAAGAGAAGGACGGGCCCTTATGCGGGAACCGATAAGTTCGACATCCCTCGGCCCCTTCACGTCCCAATGGCGGTGCAGTGAGTGTGTACGGAGAAGTTGAATCCATGGGTCCCTGTTACCGGAGGCAGTGGTCGAGAGAGAATTGGATAGGGAAAGAGAGAGGGTAGGGATAGCGTACACATAACAAGCACATGTGTATCTCTGTGTATGTACGTATGCCTCCTACGGTTTCTCTGTATCGCTCTGTTTTCCTCTCTCGACCTAAGTTTCTCCAAACGTACCGTTCTCGCGAGAGCGTCCCAAGGATAGGAACTTTCTCTCGTCCTGTGCGCCGATTCCAAGTCTTGCACTCCCATGCGATTCCGTTCTCCAGCGCGTGATCTCCGTTTCCCCTCACCCCGTTGCTTTCTTTATCTCGCGACCGCTTTCCTTTTGCACCTTTCGTTATTTTTTGAAGTTGTGTTCCTCGTCAGGAATGTTTCTTTGACGCTCGTTTAAACTCGCGAATCGTATTTTAAAAAACATGAAATATAACTCAATTTGGGACTCGAATCGATTGAGCGATACAGGCGACTCCTATGCCTATAAAATTGTCGGATAAATCATGTAATAATTTCGAATAGAATCGTCTATTGGAAAGGGCACTTTTGAGTTGTGAAGCGCACTTGGTTCAATTTATAGTCAAAGTACTGATTAAGTTTTATACTGTTTTTGACGTTATTGTGCCGGTTGCCTTCCTGTGCTGATTTTTTAACAGATTCATGAATATTATAATTCCTTGCTCGATACGGTCACTTAGGTCCCTTATCAGTATTTTGACGCCATCGTTTTCTGTCACTATCATTTTAAACGCTGTTTTTGTTCCTATCTTATTATTTTAAAATGTCAGTTAATGAATGAACTTTTATCATAAAATGTTCTTAGAAAAATCACGCAAACATTTTTGTAGGATGCAAATTTGATACTCGAACTTTTTGCCAACTTTTGTATTGATTTGCCTCGTATATCCTGTCAAGAATCTGAAATTTGCTGCCTTTTACGAGCAACAAATGCCAGTTGTATTTATTTGGGTTCGGAAAAATGGGCACTTTATTTATAGTGCAGTTTATAGTTTTCCCTTCTTTTACTTTTCACACTATCTCTTATTTTTCCTTCTTAAATATTCGCGCTCGATCACACACAAAAATAGTTAACATCGTAATTTTGAGACATTTACAGCAAATCCTCGCGAATGGTGAGGGTTTGCCGTATTTTGATATTTATCATCTGTTTTCGGGTATCTAGGCTATAATGCAATGAATTTTCTTTAGCCCTTCGGATTTTCTTTCCTCTTTATTTTTGGTGACTCACTGTGGAATAACATTTTATCCGATAAAATTAATTATTAATCTTCTGAGTGTCCAAATTTTCAAATTTATCGAGTAGTTGCATTTTATTTTTTCTTGAAATATGCTCTTAAGAATTTTGGTCTTCGTCTCGGATGTTTAGTTGTAATTATAAACGGATTCATTTAAGTATTCAAAGTGGTTGAACTTTTTTATCAAACACAGATACTCAGTAACATTATTTCCAAACGTTTTATTTCTAGAAATAATTTTTGAAACTAGCAACTTCGTGTAGACGGAAAATTTCCATTCCATTAAAATGCTCTTCAGTTAAAACGTGTAAATACAAAAGAAAATCTCTATTTGGCATATTATTTTTTAAAATAAAAATTTCTTATCCCGTTCCTTTGTTTTTCAGTTTAAACCTTTTCATCGATTTCTTCCATTAGTTTGATTGTAAATTCTTCCTTCCGGAAGCGCATATCGGCTCAATTGGAATGAATAATTAAATTCTTCCCGCTTTTGAATGTAACATCAGAAAGCTTACTCGATAAATTCAAATTACGGATGTAATTTCATGTGTTACTGTCGGAACTGAAAAGTTCATTCGGAATGCGAAATGGAGGATTAATGTATGCAATACTCTCCGGTACATAAGGATATTAAAACTTCAGGCAAACGATCAAGTTGTCTGATTAGTTCGCCTTACAACTCGGCGATATCGGGGTCGAGTGGAAGCATAACTTGACCCGAACTCTCCTCTACCGAACGCCTCTAGTTATTCATCGTTCGAAAGAAGAAAAAAAACTCCATTCCATTTCCCGCCATTAAGACATTTAAGCTCGCGGGAGAATTAAAATGCCTTCGCTAGCAGGCGAGTTGCGAGCGGTCATCTAGGGCGCACCGAGGTCATTTTTCGAGTCCTCGCTCGGTCCCGCGCGCTCTGTTAGGCAAGCTGCTCGTTCGTTCATAAAGTCCGACCTTTTATCATATCCCTTCTCTCTCTTCCAACTGATCACCAACCGCAAGCACACACACACACACTGTCGGAACATCTACTCTCACACACACACACTTTCCGAACACCCTCTCACACGTGCATACTTTCATTCCCCGTCGCCTTTCCAGCCGGACCTGTTTTTTTTTGTTATCCGGAGACCCTCCGCATCCGAATCTCATCGTTCTCCCGTAATCCTCTTTCGATTCGCGGCGAATTTATATAGGGCTATATCCTCTTCTCCCGTCCGATTCAACCCCGCGTCCTATCATCCATGTGTTTCCTCCCCATTCGACCCCCTTTCCTCCTACTCCTCCTCCCGGCCCTTCCTCCTTCCGCGTCTCCTACCCTCTTTTTTTCTCCTAACCTCCCGTTTTGATTAACGACCCCCGAGGAATCCCTCGGCGCACGGCCGATCCCTTCCTCTCCCCCATCTCTAACTCCCTCTCTTCCAAGAGAGGAAGCTGGACTGGCGCCAAGTGGAGTCCGATCTTCTCCTCTCTCTTTTCCCCTTTCCTTCGGACCAGCAAGAGGTAAACGTTTGCTTCTCCCAAATAAAAGAAAATGTGAAGGAAAGAATTCGTTTTTCACGTCGTGGGTCTTGAAGTCCGTGTGCGAGTTCCTATGTGTTGTTTTTTTTAAATATTATCGTCCGCTCTCTCTCTCTCTCTCTCGTGTAAAAATGGGTGACGAAAAGGGAACGCCTCTTCTTTTCGCGAGGATGGTTGCGTACATCGGGAAAAGGGGATGGTAGAAAGCTTGTTCGCGTTTTTACGTCCCGTGGAGTTAGCCAAAAGCAGTGAAGAGAAGAACAGAGTTGAGTTTTAGTTTGCTTTTAGCACTTTTTAAAAAAATCATTATGTATTTGGTCAGGACGTCTGTCTGTACGAGCGACGTCTCTGGGGTCCTTTAACGTAGAGAAACCAAAATTTTCATGATATGTTGGTCTATACGAGGGCTAGGCATGGTAAAAATTTGGTGGATTGGCTCCTGGGGAGTAATAGAAAAAATCGCTAAATAGTACATTGTGCTACAAATATAGGCACCGAACATTACATCGCATCTGCGATTATTTACTCAGATGGGAAGATCGAAGTCGGTGAAGAAGGGCCTTGTGTAAATTTCGCTGCAATTTTTCTCTCACTTTTTTATTTAGGATAGATTATTTTCTATTTATTTGACGTTGACTAGGCCGGCGGTTCCCAAATTTTATGCTTCTGCGATTCCCTCTAAATGCAACCGGCCTTAAACGCGACCTCCTTAATCTCACCCACTTATCAATGAATATGAAATGCAATGTCAATTTCAAACTGAAATATCTATTTGATTTTCGCAAAAATTGATTGTATTTTGAATATATCCACATATACGAGTATATTCAGAAATAGTACAAAAAATTGTCTTCGCTACCCCCTTCAAAGTTTTTATTACTTAATTACCTTTCATCGTTAGAGACCCTTTAATTACTTCAGTTTTAACCTTTTTGGTACAAATATTATTTTTTGTAGCACACCCTTGCTCATATTTGGAAAAAAATAACTTGAGAAGTATTTTTTGTTAAGAGTACGATTTTCGTAAAATAGCGAGTATATAAGACATGAGAATGCTCCATCCTATCTATGGTGAGTGGAATTCGAACACGATTTTTCGCGACCGCAGGCCAATGGAGTCGGTTGGATAATGGACGAGTATACGCGACCGTAGTCCTTAAAAGGTTTAAATAATGCAAATTTTCATAATTTTTCGTTTTACCGAAGGATCGCAATAACTTTGCCGTGTTTATCTTTACTTCATTCACCGCCATGTGTCTCTAGGTCACGAGAATAGCGAAATCCGGAAATCGATTCGCCTTTATTTTTTTTCGCCCCGTTCTCTCAGCTTTCTTTCCAATCCGGAGCCGGTGTTGCTCATCTCCTCTTTTTACGCTCCGGAGAGCGAGTCGTTCCACGCGATGCGACGCTCGGCCCCATTCTCCGACACGAGGACACTAATACTTCCCGGGAATGGCTGGAGATAAGCCCCAAAATGCCAGCCATTAGCCTACCCCCTTTCCTGCGGAGCACAACGAGAAAAAGGGTCACGCCGCTCAAACCGCCCCTTCAGAATGACGGTAATTGCAAATCTCCTCGCAGTAAACACATTTCGGCGTCTCGTGGACAGGGTCCGGTTTTAGTCCACTTTCCGCGCGGAATCGATTCGACGCCCTCTGTCCTCCATTCTCCACGGCTCTCCAACGAGTCCTCAACGACTCCGTCCAACTCCCGCCACTTCTCCGCGGCTTTACTTCGCCTAGAGAGAATTACCATTCGCCATTTGTCCGCTTTTCTCAAATTGAAATTCGAGTTTTGGAACAACTTTAATCTCGGTTATTTAGTTGTTTTTTTTTCGGTTTAATTTTGGAGGCTGCTATAGTCGATCCGAAGTCGGAAGCCTCCTGACCTACTTAGAGCAAGTAGCCAATCACGAACGTTTCCCCTTCCATCGCCCCTCTCAACTTTCGTGCGGGAGAGCAGATACCGATGCGCGCTGCCAGCTCTTGCTCAGCTGATATACTACGCAGTTTCTAAATAAAAAGGAAACGGCGGTAGAAACGGCAACGCAGTACGATGCGATCTCTTCGAGAGCAGGAGTGAGACTGGTTTCCTCCCCACTACCTTCCCAAACAAACAGTCTCCTATTGGCTGCTGCTAACTCGTGTCCGCCCCTTTTTAGAGGCCAGGAGTCTTCCGACTACGGATCGACTATAGTAGTGGATCGTGTAGTTTAGGATGCATAAGATTTAGGAGAGCAAATCAAACTGAGCCTTTGTTCGTTTAAAGAATGCGTAATAAAAGTTTTTATATCGATTTCAAAAAGTGATATTGATCGCTTTCTCAAAGTTAAACGTTAAAAATTGTTAAATTAATGTAGCAGGATGATGTTTACATCAACTTGTCCTTACTCTTTTTTTTTATAGGGTTCGATGAATGGAAGAAGTTTTTCCGCGCAGATTAAAAGTCATATTTTATGCGCAAAGCGACGCGATAAAATGCACTAAAAGGCGGTGATAAATGAGCTACGTATTAAACGTTCTAACAAATCCTCGTGTTGGAGGAAGTTTTACGCGTTCGATGATTAATATTTACCGCTCCGAATCTTTTCCTCGAAACTTTTTTTTCCGTCCTATAAAGATTTCGACTGTTTGCGAGTTGCGCGAGTGCAGTTAACCCAATTCGGTCAAGTTTGCCCTTTCTAAGGGACATTATCGCTCCCGAAATATAAGGCGATCGGACTACTTAACACGTGTTGATAAATCACCGGCAACTTCTCCTTAAGAGGGAGCGAGCGTTTGTTTATGGCATCCTTAATGGGCGAAATGGGTTTTGAGGTTTTAACGCCCCTAACGTCTCGCGCAAAGGGTACGAATTCCTCGAATTCTGTTCCTCTCCTTTAAAGTCTTATAGCGAACGACGTAAGATCGTCTCGGGTTTAGCGATTAAATTCCGCGACGAGTAAAATTTGTGTACTTCAGGCGATGACCTTGACTCTCTCACCCTACATACCACCGGTTTTTTCTAAAATATATCTAGTGTTTCTCCTGTTCGCTATTGGAGTACGCGGAAACCTATCCCGTCACTGTTTATCTTGTTTATCGTTATTATGACCTTTAAAGTGGCGGATTCAAAGTAAGGCCTAAATGGGCGGTCGCTTTATTCCATCCCTAGTATTTCGAAGCGGTCTATATATACAGGGTGACCATATTATGAGGAACTATTAATTCCAAGTAGTTTATTTTGATTTTGTTGTTGCAAAAAGTTTTGATCTATTTATTTCGAAAGGTGTTGGATATTACCGCCCCCTAATTTTGTTTCGCGATGTACCTTGTTGGAAGAAAGTGTTCATAACATATTGACAATGAACTAAGGTTTTTTCTTAAATTTATCCTAAGTATGTGTATTATTGTTGTAACCATTAGAACTATATGGAAAACTACAAAGGCGGTAGTTCAACCAATTATCTTGCATCCTGTTCTTTCCAGACAAAATTATTACTAAAAGGTTCGCTCTTTACCTAAATCCTCGAAGGGACGTCATATTAATGTCCTCAAACGCGAGTTTTGACAATAAAATACTAAGTAAATATTTTTCCTCTCATCTATCTCTGAATTTTTTAGTGACATGAATTTTTAAAATATTTTATATATCAAAGACTCTGACATTACGAGGAAAAAAATATGCATCTCCTCCAGCGTTTTCACAGAAAGTTTTACAAATCCGCTCCTGCTTCCTGTTCTTTAGCGTCATAAATCCGACATGCTGAGAGCTTTTCGCCGTTGCAAAGATTTTCTCTTTCGGTTTTTCTACGATGGTAGTTTTGCAGGAGTTTTAAAACATAAAAATGCCGCCCGCAAGTTCACAGTCCTGAAGGATATCTGGTACAGCTATGACCCTGTCTGTTTTTTCCGCCGCGGTTGAAGAGTGGATCGCGAGCAGAGAGGGAGGGGGGGAGAGGCGTTAGGGAGCGAGCGGCGATTTTGCGGCCGAGGTGGGATGGTGTGTCGAGGAGCAGGAGGAATGTATCACTCTGTTAGGGAAGAGGAGCGGCGAAGGGCGGAAAGAGGGTTTATCGCGGAGAAGAGCGGTGGAAAAAGAGGGAAGGGGCGATGGAGGGTGGGCCGTGGCAAAATGGAATTAACTCCGCAAATGTCGGTTTTGCTGAGATGGATTGATTTCATTATCCAGGACCGACGACGCGACGCCCGTTGGTGTAGGAAGGGGAGACATCCTCATTTTCGTTCTCTTCAAACCACCACGCTCAAACCTCACTCCCTCCCCCTTCCCTAATGGTCACCATCCACCCCCGCGTCGTCACCAGTTGTGCTCCTCGTACTAACATCCTCTCTTTTTCTCCCCCACACTCCTTCCCACTTATCCCCATGTCTCCCTCCTCCCCGTATCACCCTCCTTCGTTCTCTCTTCTGAGCCCGTTCACCCGTTTATTTTTCCAGTTCTCTCCGTTTTTGTCCATCTCCTCTATCTCAAGTTCTCTCTTTTCCTCTGTCAGCATTGTGCTCGCATTTATAATAGTTGTTGTCTATGGCGTTAACACCGATGGTATGTCCAATACTATGAAATCGTACATTGGGTTGCCTATAACTCAGGGGATGAAATAATGTTATTTTTTTACCTTAGACTTTATATATATATACACACACACACGTATAATAATAAATGTATGCAAATGAAAGTATCTTACTAATTGTTTCTCATTATTAAAATTATAGATCAAAGGTAACGTTGGTATTTGGTGTTTTCATCGGTGAAGACCCCCATATCTTACTTTATTCGTGCTTATCTACCTCTTTTTCGCTTTGGTTTCCCACCTCTCTTTCGTATCCGTCTATAATTCTAGATTTCACTCTTCCTGTTTCCCTCTATATCTTCCCCTATACCCACCTCTATTTATCTTTCCCTACCACTTTACCTCTCTCTTTTCCGCTCTATGTGCCTATCCCTCTTTATCTGCCTCTCTCTCTCTTCCTCCGCCTCTCTCTCTACCTCCACCTCTCTCCCTCCCTCCATTCCTCCCAGCCGCCCTTGCACCCACGCGTTCTCTCCCGATTGCCCTTGACCGCCCGCTCTTCTATTGCCCGCTTGATGATTCCAGCGCCGAAATCCGCCGTTTATCTTTCCTCTCTCTCTCCTCTCTCATTCCCTTTGGTTTTCTCCCGTTCGCCCTCCGCCATGGGAGTTCTCGTGCCGCTTCTATACCCTCACCCCTTTTCCCGGAAACCGATATAGAATGGTACTCAGATTGATTAAAAATTTCCCCGTCCGCTTTATTGACCCTTTCTTCCCTTCTCTCCTCCTCTCGCTCCCGCTGGGAGATCAAATTACTCGATACGGCAACTCACTCTCTCCCTCTTTCCCGCTCTCCGTTCGACCCATAGACTATCTTTCGCTTTTTTTCCCTCCCACCCCATCTACTCCCACCAGTAAGACTCGCGGATAAACCATCCGATGGGCTCTAATACCTCCAGTTATTCGGTTTTTTTTCCTGCCCAGAACGAACGCTGTTTAAAAAATGATCGACAAGCTCCCAAAATACGCAGTTGATTTATATTTTTTCGCTTCCCTCTCTTTGCGATTAAAAAAAATGCCTCTCTCCTCGACATTTTTTGCTACGTGCTGTGAGCGGTTGAAAATCTGCGTCAAACTGCAATAACCCAATTTCCGTTCGTTCGTTTGGCTCTCTCTCTCGCGATTTTTTTCATTTCCATTGCTGTATTTTCCTTCGTTTGTCTCACCTCCCTCACTCTTCATCTCTCCTCTCTCCCTCTCTTTCTCCCTCTTCTCTCCCTCTTCTCCCTCTTCTCTCCCTCTCTTTCTCCCTCTCTCTCCCTCTCCCTCTTTCTCCCTCCTCTCTCCCTCTTCTCTCCCTCTCTTTCTCACTCTCTCTCTCCCTCTCTCTCTCCCTCTCTCCCTCTCTCTCTCCCTCTCCCTCTCTCTCTCCCTCTCTCTCTCCCTCTCTCTCTCTCTCCCTCTCTCTCTCTCTCTCTCCCTCTCTCTCTCTCCCTCTCTCTCTCCCTCCCTCTCTCCATCCCTCTCTCTCTCCATCCCTCTCTCTCTCCATCCCTCTCTCCCTCTCTCTCTCCCTCTCTTTCTCCCTCTCTCTTTCCCCCTCTCTCTTTCTCCCTCTCTCTCTCCCTCTCTCCCTCTCTCTCGACCCCTTCCACACTTCCAATCCCCTTTTCACTCTCTCCACTTCCCTCTCTTCTCCGCAGCAATTACGGATTGTGCGATTATGTTTTTCTCTCTTTCTCTCTTCCCCTCCCCTGACGATCGGAAGTTTGATTGATTCTTTCCCTCGGAAAACTTTTTTCCCGCGGGGGAAAAGGAACGGTCGAACGGGTTATTCGACGGAGCGGAGAGGAAGGTTAAGGAGAAGGGATCGAGGAGAGGAAACTTTTTTTTTCCCCTTAGTTCAAATTGTGGAGAGAAAGAAGGCGAAAAATTTGCAACTAAATGAGATCACGACTCCTCTCGCTCGATTCTCTAGTCTTTTATTTTTTATTTCTTTCTCTCTCTCTCTCTGTCTCTCTCTCTCTTGCCGATCTGTCTGATTTCCTCCACCATTCTTCTAGTAATTGTTCGGTTCCGGTAGCGCGAGAAGCGAGGGAAGATAATTGGTTTTTTTTGCCTCGATAAGCTTCGGAATTTTCGCCCCTTATTAATTATCGCCGTTTTAGATGCGTTTTCATTTCGCTCTGCCTGGGAGGGAGAGGAGGCGGGTACCGAATCTGATATTGATATAATAACGCCGCGGTCGGATGGGCGAATTTCCTGATCCGTCCAAGTATGGGTTTTAAGTTCTTGGTTCGGAGTCCGTTCTTAATTCCCCGCGTCCCAAAAAAAAAAAACAGTTCGAACTATTTATCGGCCTTCTTTTCGATTAATGCTATGCGCAGTCGTGTGGAGATAGAATCGATTTCTCCGTAGCAGTTAATGGAAAATTAATTAATCACGAATGAGTTCGCAAATGTGCTCTCTCGGAATATGTAGCTAATTTGATGCGTTATGATAAAGGCGAAAAAGATTACTCTCGTCGAATAGGATTCTCGTAGCGCAGATTCTAGCATTCAGGAAGTTTCCCCGCTAAGTTTTTAAAGCCGTTCCCTAAGTTTTGCTGCTAGAAGTTTAATCGCGGTAATTGGATGCTCTTGATGTTGAGTCTATTTGAGGTTCAGAACGTCCCACACTCGCTTCCTAGTGCGCTTGGGGGGCATCGGAAATGAGATATCCTTGTGAAAATTTTGTATCGATATATCGTTTTTTCTTCTGTAATTATTTCCGTTCGAAACTAGTTTAAATAATCGCAAAACTTCGTCGCTCTCTTTAATAACTTTCCAGCCACTTAAAATGTAATGGTACCATCATAGAAGTCGTGTCCCAAAGATCGAGTTCTTCAAGCTGATGAAAATACATACATTTTCTTACCTAGTAAGGAATAGACACACTCGATGAAATTGACTCATTGGATCATAAAGTAAAATGAAAGAATTTTGGAACAACTTCACTATAATGATAATAGCACAAATAAAAATACAGTATTAATATATACAATAAAAAGCATATATAGTGTGACACAATAATAATATAATGAATTCTACGGTCGTTCCTTTTACCTTTATGTAGTAAAACATTTTTGTTTTGTACGAAATCCCCTTGGGAAGGCTCTTCTTTGTGGAAAGCTTCCATAATAGTACAGTTGGATCTCCCTAATCCGGCAACCTTGGGACCTGACCGGAGCCGGATTACCGGACGTACCTAATCCTAAAGTTAAGCCTAACCCATCTCTTCGTGATATTACACGTTGTAATATAGTAAATATTAAATTAAATGCACAATTATATTTAAACATAAGTTACAATAATAAGGTAATAAACAAAAAAGTTAAGATACGCGATGCGTTTTATTTTGTGGTAAATTGGTACATATCATGTGTTTTCAAAATTTTGGAAGCTTGTACAAAATGGATATTCTCGAAGATAAATGAGAAAAATCAGCGTTTGGCGAGTATATTGGTGTTCAAATTACGATTTTAACAGTTTCAGCGTAATCTCAGTTTCTTCAGTTTATTTACGCACTGTTACCATAAACAATTGAAAAACGCCACGCCACTCATCAAAATAAAAGTAGCTAAAAATAAGTGTGAATTGGACAAGAAATTTTCAAGTACGGCGTTACACAGATACGCGCTTTCCACTGTAAAAGGTGGTTGCACGGTAGGCAACTAACTACCAAAGTTAATATAAAAGTTGGTAATAAAGGAAATCATATTAAAATGCTTTAATCTATTGAGTGGTTAATAAATAACTCATTGAACTTGGCGGTAGACGTTTATAAACATTGCAGTTCACGGGAAACAAGGCGAACTCGGAGACAATGCCGGATTATGGAGGTTCGACTGTAATAAAATAATTATTGTGATTTTTCACAGAAATTGTGGAAATTAAACTCACTTTATTACTATTTTGGTTTCGTTGTTGCCAGATATAAGATAATAGGTACTTTGACATTTAGATTGATTAAAAGTGTATATATCGTCTTGAATTATTTTTCTTTTAATATGGTAATACTCATCCAAGAACAAAAATAGTTTTTGAATGAACCACTGTCATTTTTGTCTAATAAATATTGTTTTAGTATTACTTATAGCAGTTATATAGGCACAAAAAGGCTCGGATAAGATATTAAACACAATAGTAATTTGCTGAATTGTTCTCGGATCGGCCAATATTTTCGCTACCACCCGGCTAGAAACCCGAGAACAGTTCTTCATGTGCATCCTTTAATAAAATAATTTCCTAAACAAATTTTTCCCAATTACATGTGTTATAATACGTATACCTATTTATGAAAAGCACAGACGACTATGCCCACGGCAGGATTTGAACCCGCAACCCTTGCATTGGAAGCTAGGCACGCTAACACCCTGCAGCGATTTTCCCCACACCTCCGCACGTAACGAAGCACTTGTCGAATAAACGCGACGAACAACGCCAACCATCGAACGTCGCCTTCCTTCGTTAAATGCGGAGGTGCGGGGAAAATCGCTGCAACCCCTTCTACCAGGGCCGGTTATATTATTAGTGGAGAGTCCAATATCTATCTTTGAATATACCCTGATTCATATTTCTTAGTTATTGGAATTATTGGTAAAAAAAGGAATAATTGTGTGTTGCCAATTTCGTATGCATATTTTCGTGTTTTTTTCTGTTGCCACTCGTATGCATTTATTTTTGTCTGAAAGAAAACTACTGCTATGGTGAATAAATATCTCTGCTTGAAGAATTTGGGGCTGGCATGTATGTAGTTTTCACAGAGCGATAACTTAGCCGTTGCACTTAGTTATGCTTAACTTTTCAATGTAATTATTTATTCCTACGTGTAGCAATTAACCCATTGAAGATATAGTAGCGCGCTTATTGCTAGGTTCGCTCGAGAACAACGAGTGAAAGGGCGACTGATTGTCATCTAAGTCAAAACCTGTTGCGCCTATCTAACCCATTAAATGTCGAAGTGACGTATTTCGCCGAGGTTTTTTCCGTTGATAGCCTGTTTGGCAGTGCTTTTTGTGACAGAAATAGTATGTCGATCGTTGATGGACTTTTAGCAGAATTGTTCGTGGAAGTACATATAGTTTACTCGTAATATTGCCACACTATAACTAGCGAGGTTTCAACATGATATACTAGTTTATGCCGTTTCCAACGTATTCGGAAAATACGAATGTACTATTTTCGATTACTTATATTTTCCTCATAAGAGCTTATAGCATTCTCATTTGACGCAAGGTTGTTTCGTCGGAATATTTTCAGTAACACATTTAAAGTTTCATATTGATTTCATCGCCTAAACAAGCTCGAGGTACACAGTGTCTGTGGAATACGAGGAAGCTTTTTTAATCACATTCTGCTTTTATTATAATAAAAATATAATTCTCGCGGTCCCCTCGAAATTTCGAACCGGTACTTCTAAAAATTAGGACAATCAAGGAATAAAAAACAAAACTTTTCATGCAAAATGAATTAGAAGAGGATCAAATTGAATCATCCCCGCCGTTGCAGATGCCGCTCTGTTAAAAAAGGCCTCATCTCTCACGGCCCAGGCTGCAAGTATCTCTCTCACGCACTCGCTGGAATTCAGAAATGACCGCCTTCTCTTGTATCGCTTCCCTCCCTCTTTACTTTCAATGGGTTCATTATATTCGGCCCTCTTTCTACCTCTTTCCCTCTCCCTCGCCATCTCTCTCTATCTCCTTCTTTCTCTCCATCGATCTCCTCACCTCCCTCTCTCCCTTTCTATCCCCCCCTCTCTTTCTCTGCTTTCTCAGAACTAGTTGGAGAGCCTTTCACTCACGTCCCCACCCCAACTCTTTGGCAAACTTTTTGAGCGTTAGACGAAGTGCCTCCCGAACTGTCCTCCCCCTTCCTCTTCTTTGCCCCTCTTTACGTAGTATCCTTACCCTCAAGCCCCATAGGAGCAAAACTCTCCCCCTCCCAGCGTTAAAAAAAAAAGAAGATGCCTCGAAGGAAATTGTCGAACAAGGTTCTCGTGCGAGTGCCGAACTCCGCGCCCGACTCCCGACCTCGAATAACCCTGCGAAAGATAGCGTCCGAAATACTCTTTTGAGAGAGAGGGCTTGGCGATAGATAGCGCGCCGGCTGCGGTGCTCGGCCTGCTGAGGAGGAGGAGGAAAAACCTCCGAGGATGTCGGAGCGCAAGAGTGTATGGAGGGAGGTGTGAGGGGGGGAATGGAGTGGGATGGGTGGCAACATCGGAGAAGAGATGCGTGCGGCCGGGAGATGAGGTGGGAGAGGAGTTATTGAATAAGAATGAGCTGTTCTCCAGAAGGGGAAAAAGGCAACGGATAAGGTTCCTTTGGCTTCCGCGTGAAAAAAGGGAAAGAAAAAGAGAGAGAGAGCGAGAAATATGGATCGACAAGCGAGTGAAAAAAATAAGGGAGATGGAATACGCGAGACGAGATGAGAATAGCAGAAAAAGTTTTCCATTACGGCAAGAGGGGGAAAAAATTATATTTGACCGAATGAAAAATTTTTCTCTCCTGCAACGACTGCTGAAGTGTTCTGAATGGCCTCTTTTCCTCCGTGATCCGTTAAGTCGTTCGTTTCGTAGCAATTTCGCCGTTATTTTTTATGCGGAGAATTTTTTTTTCAACGGAAGGAGCCTCGTTTACGCTATAACTTGCCGTGCCATTTTTTACTTTCTCGTATTTTACTTGATAGCCGTGCGTGAAATGCGCAACAGCCTAATTCGCACGCGTAATTACTACCAAGTTTTCAAGTTTTCCTTATTGTCAGCCATTCAAACTGATGACTTCATAGTCGTTAGTATAGTTTATAGAAGTCCCTTTCACAACGCGGATGTTGCGAAAGGCCGCGTTGAAAAAACCGCTTTGTGCATTTTCTGTGCCGAGCTTTCTCGCGCCTAATAAACACGTAAAATACGAATCGCGCCCAGTAGAGGACTGCGAGGGATTAAATTTTATATCTGTGTGGTTAAAAAGTCACATATATTTAGCCGCGTATAATTAAATCCGCTTTGGGAAAAGTCGTATTAGACAAGTATGTACTAAGAATTATATTTGTTTCTTATGTTAAAACTATGCTATTTTCCCCCGTCTTAATGATTCGGAAAATTTACCGTCGCTTCTTGGTA
Organism: Uropetala carovei; assembly: GCA_036926305.1. Lineage (NCBI taxonomy): Eukaryota > Metazoa > Arthropoda > Insecta > Odonata > Petaluridae > Uropetala > Uropetala carovei. The sequence goes on from JAXCHB010000076.1 coordinate 2,237,895, forward strand.
CTGACGTTAAATTCTCCGTGATTTTCTTTATAAATTTGGTAATATTTCAAGAGTGGTGTAGCATTTTATTTAATATAATGCAAATCGGAAATTTTTAACGAATCCTCTTGGCTTTTTCTTCTCGCGTCTCTTTCTATTACCATTTCTTGTTCCTCGCCATATTGTGAATATCCCCTACGACTCGCGTAGAGAATGGAGTAATCCGGTTTTCGAAGGGTTCGCCTCAATACTTTGGATAACCCACGCTCATCGCACTTTTCGTCGCCTTCCATAACGCGGAAGAAGAAAGAAGTGTTCGTGGAAAAAGGTGAAGGAAATCCGGGGATTGGGAATATGAATGGAGATTGACAGTGACATGGGTTTTCTGAGGAATGGCAAAAAGCATTTGATATGAGGGTGGGAGGGAGGAAGACCGGATCGAGGAAGAGAGAGAGAGAGAGAGGAAGGTAGAGGTGTCAGAAGGGAATGGAGTTGGAGGAGGGAGCGGGAAAAGGGCTCCAAGGAAGCAGCCTCTCCTCCGAGTCCTCTTTCGTCTTAGCAGTGAAACTACAGTGAAGTCAACGCCTTAATGCATATCAACTTTATTTTGTTTTTATTTTCGATTAGGTACTCCAAAAACTTTAAATAATAAAAAAAAACAGTGACAATCTTTATCAAAATATTTTAACCTTTTTAGATAGCTTCCACTGGTAATAGCTCATATTTTTCAGACTACAAACAAGGAAAAGTATCTACAAATAATACTGTGCGTTCATAAGTGTTATTTGGTTTAGTATGGGTTGTTAACTTTGCGGATAGTATTTCTTGATTGTACCGAGTCAAGAATTTCGTTTAAATAATATATAAAGCAAAGAATGGCTAAGAATAGAAAATAGATGTAGCATTTCAAGCAAATTGCTATACCACTTTTCCCATCTTACGGCGCATGACCTTGGAAGGGTCAATGGCCAATGAGAGAGTTTTCCCCTTCTGCCACCGCTTGTAGCTCTCGGAACGACCCTAGCTACCGAACAGCGTTGCTACAAATGCATGCGGGTAGTTTTTGGACAGCGAGAAATTGCGGTCGCTATTTAGCCTTTTTCAGTGAGGTAAAATAGCTATCTGGCAACACGGTTGAGCGGAGAGCGAAGTGAACACCACGGCAGTCGAAGAGACACCGGTTTCCCCCTCTCCTGCATTGTTTGTCACTGGTGTCTGATTGGCTGCAACAGTAGCACTTTCACCAGTGCACTCAAGGTCATGCGCCATAAGACGGGAAAAATAGTATATTCGCCGAAACGAAGCTAAGTAAATCATAATTTTCAAAAACATAGATATCCAACTGGAATTATTATTGTAAAACAGTCAGTAGAAAACTTATGTAATAAATTCTAATGGGAGGAACTAAGCTGCATTAATGAAAATATTAACAACTAGGAAATTGAACATGTGGTTGAAGGCTCGCGGGCCAGATCGGGCGGAATGGTCGACCACTTCTTTTTCCTCATTTTTGAAAGTTTCACTGACGGTAGATATCGTGATTTTTCACTCAGTTTAATCGTGTATAGTTACATGTTACATGAATCGCACCCAAAGCATTTCTATCAATTTAGCAATGGATAAGCGATTAAGTTTCTTCGCTTATACACATAGGCTACATGAAATGAACTGGGCTTTTTCTCGTAAGCTGTACGGATCGTCAGTTTTTTGTTGGTTCGGTAGAGCAGTATGTTAATTGCATAGGATAATCAGCATGGTAGTGCCCCTGGTTACAACTGAAAAGTAAAAACCAACCGCGCCCAGGATTCTTTGCTCATATTCTGTTCAAAAAATTTGATTGGTATTAATGTCCATGTTGACATCATTTATCATCCTAGACATTTTGTTTAATATTAATATTATGTTAAACTCTGATTATTACTAAAAAGACGAAAATCAGTTAATATTAATATTATGTTAAACTCTGATTATTACTAAAAAGACGAAAATCAGTCAAAGAAATGGACGTCATGTTTTACAAAGTGAAAAACTCAATAGTGCTCGCATGGGCCGTGAGATTTTCATCTATACTTAAAAATAAACGGATAATGTAAAATAAAACTTCTATGAGGAACGTTGAACATGATTTTCTGTTAATTTTTAATCAATCGCGTCGATAAGTCCTCACGGTGAGACGGTCGCGGCGAAAAGTTCCATTCCCATTGCGTTATGTTTCGAGTTAAAGGGGGTTTGACTGTATGTATCAGTTTATACGCAGTTAGCTTTATACTTACTTCTTGTTAAAATTAAAGAGGATTAATTGGACTAAACGTTTGTACATTTGATGAGCGATCCAAAGTTAGGATTCTCGTTCTGTACTGCTCGTGTAGAATTGCATGGTGAGTACAAATAAAAATTCAGAACTTCGTCAAAGAATCCTCCTCATTCCTTCCGCTAATAAATGGCCCAAAGGGTTCGGAAGACATGCGAAATTATGGAGAGCGTGGAGTTTGATAGGTAGCAGGAAATATTCCGTAAAGAAGGATAGGAGGAGTAAACGAACGATGTCGAGTGAGGAAAAGAATGGGAAAAATGGAGGAAGCAATCTGACGAAGCGATGGGGAACCATCAAAAAAAAAAGAAAAAAACTGTGCCCTACGACCCTCTTCCACTCCGTTTTCCCCCGCTCTCTCTCTTAGTTCCGTCCCACATCAACCCCTCACGATTTCCTTCTCTCCCAGAAATCCCACCCGCCCCGTCTCCTTCATTGAAATCGCCGAGAGGTGAGGCGAGGGCAACAGCTCGGCCCTCGCGGGGAGACGTGCACCGCCTCCGGAATTCCACGCGCTGCCCCCGCAGACGACTCGCGTAGACGAGGACGGTCGCCAGATGCGGAGGGCGTGCCACGTAAAAAAAAAGCCCGCCTGCCCTCCCGCCAACCTACTGTACCTACCCATCTATCCCCTTTTCGTCTCCCTCTCTTCTATCCCCTTCTCTCTCTTTCCATCTCTTTATATGGCGCCCCCTCCCTCCTTTATCTCTCTCCTTTCCTCTTCCCTTTCCTCTCACTCCCTCCCTCTCTTCCCCTCCCTCTTCCTTTCTCTTTACCTCTCTTACCTCTCTTTCTCTTACGCTTCACCTTCTTCATTCTGCTCTGACGCCGAGATGTTAGTGTGGGGGCATGCGAATTCTGCAGCGCCTCTGCTGGGAAGGGAGAAAGAAGAAGAGAGGGGAATATAGAGGGGAAGGTGTGGAGTGGAATAGATAGCCGGAGTGAAATGGGAAAATTATTCTGTAGGCTTTAAACATCTGACGCATCCCACCAAAACTCTCGGCCGTCGTGTGCTCCCGCAGCTTTGCTTGCACCCATTCGAAATTTGGGGGAGATGAGGGTGTGGGGGAGGTAAGGCAGTGAAGGAGAGAAGGGTTGCGCCAACTATGTATGAGTTTCTCCTCTCGCTTCCTCCAATTCACTCCGGCGGTGTGGTGGAGTATGGGAGATAAGGCTGCAATCGCTGCCTCTTGAGAGTGCAGTTTCTCTTGGCTTAGAACTGCTCCACGCTGGCTTCTGCGTCCCGAGGAGGAGGAAAAAATAAACTCCGAACTTCCCAATCGTCTTGCGTTCCGTACTTTTTTTTATTGTTTTTCTGTTTTTCTCTCTCCGTCTCGCCCTGCAAAATGAGACGAAGCTCTGGTTGTTATGCGGATTCCCAGGTGAAGGGCTTATATTATTGGACCGCGGATGAATGAAACTAAGAGAAGGAAGGTTTTTAAGTTTATGCTCCAATTCCAGTGTAAATTAAACGTTCGAGGAGTCAGCGCATTTCCGGGTTCATTTATACCAACTTCGGTTATATTTAGGTTCAGCGAATTTGTTAGTTTAATTTTTTGCATTGTTTCACGGAGAGAATTTTGGTAGTAGGTACTACCATGAAATTTGTTCCTTTTGACGCTCTTATAAAATTCTTCCGAACTGTTCGCTTGTATTGGAATAATTGGAGGTCATTACTTTAAAGTTTGAGAAATTGCTACGTTAAAACTTTGCGTGTAATAGTTTCGAAATGAACTAGAATTAGTTTTTCTGGTTGTATTTGTCAAAAATCCTGTGAAGTTTGTCCTGCTGTTGAAGCCATGACGTTTGTGGAAATAAAGCTTGGAAATTGCTGTGGAAATTTTTTCAGAATCACTCGGTAGAAGAGTTTAATCTAAGTCTTTTAACTTTTTTATTTTCTCGAGTATATTAATATGCGCCAATTTATTTCCCAAATCGAAATATTATTTATAGTTTAACCCTGAGCCTTTGTGGAATGTTTCGTTAAATTGTTTTCTATGATCGAATAAAGTCGCCAATAAACGGTTAGAACTTACGCAATTATTGGAGCGGAGGCTCATTTGCCCAGACATTAAAGCAGTAAAATATTCCTACTTCTTCCTGCCAGTCACATGGTCTCATGAGTTAGCCCTATTCTCAGGAAGACCTACATTGCACATCCTCCTTTCCTTTATCAAGACTTTTAATCCTCGTTTTTTTTGCCACGGTTCCCCATGCATATATCCCCTTTGCTATTCTTGGCTCCTTCCACGTGAACTTCGACGCGGTCTTTCCGAACTGTTTGTTAAGGGGAAACTCCTTTTTTATACAGAGACTTTCGACTGCATAAAACACACTTTGCCCCGGTGGACTTCCTTTCCTTCCTAGGAGCGACGCTGTCGGCCGTCAATGATTTGTGTTGTCTCTCTTGCGGCGTCCTTTGCCCCCTTTCGATGCCGGTTACGAGGGGGAGGGATGAGGGTAGGGGGAGAGATGCATGTGGCTAGGGAGGGAAAATGGGGCTAGGGAGAGGGAGATGCATGGAGCAAGCAGCAACATGGGGAAGCTTTAAGAGGATGAGGAACCTCCACTTCGCGGGAAATGTAACGGCCGTAAGGGGAGGCGGGTGAAATGTGAGGGGCCGGAGGAGGAAGGTTATGGGAAAGGAGGGAGAAGGGAATAGGTCGAAGAATTTCGAAAGAGTTATGCTACGAGTGGAATAACTTCGGAGCAGGAAGAGGGTGGATAGAGCCAGGGTACCTAGTCAAATGGGTAAAAAAGTTGAGAGGACGTCTAGTGGACAATAAGAAACCAAGCCAAGCCGTTCGTTGTTTTTATCTTTGTTGTTGTATTTGTCGCTGTTATTTTTATCATCTTCTTAGTTATTTCTGTCGTTATTGTCGTGATAGGTGTTATTATTGTTGTATGTGTGATGCTGCCGCTGGTATTTATGAAACTGTTAGTGTCAATAACTGGTATCATAATATGCTAGAATTATTTACTCATTTTATATTATTTACGCCATTCAATCGATAAATATCGAGCACGTCGTATGCTTGTAAACAAGTCCAACAATAAGCACTTAAAAATCACAACTGTGAAAGTAATAAATTACATATCGTAGGTATCTCCAATAGCCAAAGCAAGTTATGAAAGACCATATGTGCATTTCCCTTCTTTTTTTAGAATCTATATACTTTCGGTGAATCATTACTGACGACGGCTGCATTGTAGCCGAAATGCGCATCTGATTTTTTCATAGTTTTGTGATGATTATTGGAAATACATAAGATGAGGGCTTATATTCTTTAATTTTAATTTTTTAGTGCTTATTTTATGTCGTGTATACCACGATAAAATGAAAAAGTTTCAATTTTAAATTTCATCTTGATTTTTGCAATGGTGACTTAATTTTTGGCTCGTTTCAGTCATGGCCTGGTGCTTGATATAAAATTGATAGATTAAAAAATATGTGCATTATTTTTTTAATAATTCATACCTGGAAAAAGTATTTAAATAATGATCAACATTATTCGTTTTCTCCCCCTTTCTGTGGTTGTCTCTATAAATAAGGATGGTTTCTAGTGGCTTGTTATTATGCAAGGACAGTAGAAAACGCTCATTTTTGCTCTTTCTTTTCTCCCATTTATACTTTCACACGATTTTTTACTCATTTCTACTTTCGCTAATATCGTTTGCCCAGTTGAGGATAATCGAAAGAGAAGTTAGTGAAAGGAACTAGGTAAAAGTTAAGGAACCAGTTTTTACTCATTTCTACTTTCGCTAATATTGTTTGCCCAATTGAGGAAAATCGAAAGAGAAGTTAATGAGAGGAACTAGGTAAAAGTTAAGGGACTAGGACGCGGTGGTGGTGTAGAAGGATAGGATAATTTTCTCTAACTTTAAGACTGGAGAAGTATAGGTCGCAAAGTTTACCCGAGGAGGTTTTAGAGATAGTTGAGACGCCTGCGTGCATATATTGTGAGAAACGGACACTTTTAAAATACGTGATATCGAGGAAAATCAGAGATTTTTTTACAGAAAATTAAGGACACCTTGGTGAATTGTACCCACCAAATTGGTGAATCGTAGGGGAAGGAAAGTTCAGATACTTTCAGAAAGAAGAGGAAGCGTAAAATGGGGGGGCGCCGAGGACCGGGAGGGAGTGGAAATATATGCGACTCGGTGGTAACTCCGTTCCTCTACCCTTAAAATATTTTTTGCGGCGTCCTCCGCACGGGAAAACCCCAATTCCTCTTTCCATTTTCCTCGCCGTCGCTCGCGTCGACGTAGTACGTTGTCGCGTCTCTCTCTCTCTCTCTCTGTCCCTCGTTCGGTTTCCGCGGAATCGTGAAAGAGACGTTGCGCGTGCTTTCGCGTTCAACGTTGCAAGTGTTTGCGTTTGGAGTATCTAGTTCCAGGGATTACGTATCACTCCGCGGGAAGAGAGGGTGGGAAGGAGATGGGATGGAAATGGATTCCCAAGAGTCGATCGTATGCTCGTTTGTTTGCCCGCGCAAGTCTTCGGGCGGTGTGTTTCTTTTTTTTTTTCGATATTTGGCCAACTGTCGTATATGCTGAATACGAACTACTCAGGGTTTTCATATGCGAGGCGTGTTTATCTTCTCTGTACGCCGTTTCGTTGATGGAAAACCCAGACAAAAAAATCCGTATCGACTCGCAAGTGCAATATTTTAACACAAAATGTTTCGTATATTAAACGTGTTTTCCGTAAAATATCGGATTTTTTGTCGAATGAAGAGGAATGATGGTGTTTAAACCCTCTACATGTCGAGGATAGAATTAGAATGAAACCTCTTTGACTCTAATTTTGGAGGGAGCAAAAAAGTTCGAATTACACGCAATACGGATTGTACAAACATCAATTAAGGGAATAGATATACTGTCGAAAAAGTACGATTTTCAAACAAATGAGAATTGTTATTGTAAGTATTCTGGTTTGGGAGTATCGGCTGTGCAGATGTGATATTTGTCAGATATTATGTGCTAAACAGCATTTTAAATAAAAATTAAGCCGTCGAATGAACATTTGGAATGTTTGTAATTGATCGTTGGGGCGTTAATTTCATTCCGCGTGACTGTATTACTGGATAAGTAGAACTATTACTGCATAGTGCTTCCGAATTGTATGCCTCCCATAACTCGCCCAAACGAGATGTTTGTTATCCTCTTCAAACTTTTATTTTCTTTAATTCAGTTTTCCTACATTCGTCTATTTCCGTTGGTTCTCATCCGTTCCTACCTCGCCAGCGCGGTTTACTTTTCGCTCTGTCGAAACTGTCCTCGATTTTTTTTAACGGTTGTGTCTCAGATCGAATGGAAGTCATTTCCTTACAGCGAATATCTTTCCTATGTGGTCAGATTCAGAGATCGCTTTTTGTTTAATTTCCTCATTTTCCAGAAATTGTTTCTTCTTCCTCGTGGTATCTCTTTCCTTGTAACGGACAAAGCTACGTATAACAATGGAGACTGAGGTATAGAAAGGAAATTGCTCCTTGCCTTCCTTTCTTTCGCCCTATCCCAAGGTCGTTAGTCGACCATTGTATCGCACACCTTCCACCCTTTCATTTTAAGAGTAAAACGTTGAGTTTAAAGTCTTTCTCCGTTCTATGTATGACGGTATCGTTCAAGTTCCCTCTGCATCGTTGAAACACTTTTTGTATTTGTAGGAGTAAAGTTGACGCCCGTTGATATAAAAGGGTGTTATGCCTCCATGCGTCCGTATAGCGCCCATAGTCTTTTGGATGGTTTTCCAATAAACCGTCCGCAGTGTTTTTTTTTACGGGAAGCTTCGGTTTTACTTTATTGTTCTTTTCATTTTATAAGGGCGAGGTCGAACTCGCTGGCTCTTGTTTCGGAATATGTGTCAACTGCCTCAGTTCACTTCCGTAGGAGTAAAATTGTATTTATGTACGAGTGCGTTTGTGTGCATATATACACAACTGCCGATGTACCGGATGCTCCTGGACCGAGTCAATTCCGTTTAATCTGATAATCAGGTTGGTCGCTATGTCTATCCTTACATACCACAAAGAAAAAATAGCAAATGATAAAGAAAAGAAATAAAAACAAGTTGGCATTTACCTAAGTTCGCAGGTCAAGTAGTGCTGTACTACGTTCAATGCGTTCATTATGTATTGGGCAAGTAAATAACGTACGTAGCTATGTAATGAAGTATTAAAAAAACTTTAATGCTATAAATGTTAAATATGCGGTTAATAGGCATTCCGCTTATTCGATAACCGATTAATCGGGACTTTACTGTATATGAGAAAGACTCAATATGTCTCCCGAGTTCAGATTCGAGCAGCGTAGAGTGCGTATTTTTCTCCATCCCTCCACTTCCTTTCGCCTTTTCTTCCCTCTCACTCCAATATTCGCATACATATAATATGTGGCCGCCGCCCATTTTCGATTTCCAAAGTGATCAACGGATTGAATGGGGGAGAAGGGAAATGGAGGAGCCGGTGATTTTTTTCGGTCTAATTTGATTCACATCGACCGTAAATAGGAAAGAAAAGAGCTCGGCTGAGTTTCTTTGCGGTCGATTTGGTAACTTTAATGCCGTCTTTTCTCTCGCCTTTCAATATTTATCTGGTTTTTCTCTCCCGCATGTTTGCAAAGGATTCGTGCCAATTTTCTTTCGATGTTGCGTTAATAGACTATAAGAAAAACTCGATTTTTCCGTAATGGTTAAAAAAAATACGATGATGGTATTTTGGAGGGCGTGGCATGGTATATAGTTGTTAAGTTTATTTTGCAATATATATATTTCCTAATTTAGACGTAATTTCAACTTATTGATAATCAATTAAGCAAATCGTTTAAGAGTCGTTTTACGATTACCATTTCTCATTGCGCTCTTACGAACATGAGTTTTTGAATATTGAGTATTTACTATTGACCTAAACCTAAGAACAACAGTGGTTCTCGATCCAAAGATCGATTTACTGACTTGGGAATACACACAAATGGTGTGGTGATGTTCCGTAGCCTTCCACACCGTGCCACAGAAACCCGGTGCCGGCATTAGCCTACTCTTATGAAGAGCAACTGTTTAACACCCCTTCCGAAGGACGGGCGCTGAATTTGTTTTTTTCTGATTTTTTCGTTTCCTCGTTGTCCCGTTCTCATAGTTCGTACACACACAAATAGGGGACCGGAAAACCTCAGAAAAAGTCTGCTTTCGCTAGGGTTACCAGACACTGAAGGGTAGAAGGGAGGACAATAAAGGCAAAATAGGAGGACACAAAAGAAAAAAGCCGGACAAACAATATTAGGGAATAATTAACGGACGTTTTTCGAATAATGAGTGTGTATAATTATTTATATATGTTTTTGGATATTCTTTTGATTATTTGCTCTTTAAGATAGTTTCCACATATATTTATTAAAAGAAAATTTATTCATTTCTCTAAATAATCAGTGCATTCTTGATACACAAGCTGCGTTTCCTCAAGAAAACTCTGGCATTCTTTACCCCTTATTTGCAACTGACATGTAACAATCACAGATTTACACTTCGTCTCATATTCATTCCTCCCGATATCGAAACAAGGATACTTCGCCTTCAGATTACTGGAGAATTTGCACTTCCTGTTAGGTGATGCCATTTTAATGGAATGGAGTTCCTTGAGTATTCTGTAGCAACCACTAGCCACAAATAAAATAAATCATTAGTTTCATTAATTAATTATATATATGTATATATATATATATATATATATATATATATATATATCGAAGTTTCGATTATCTGCATAATAAGAACATATTGTACATACCAAAATAATTAAGGTTGAAGATCGGAACGAAAAAGAAACTGGTCTATTCACTGCAACAGATAACTTAGAACTGAGATGAACCCATGAAAGTCTTCAGTTTCTTTTCGTGGAATTTCACCATGTACATCTGGTCATTCCGCAACGTCACTTTGCCACTGCACACCATGACCACCAGCAAAAGAGTTGTTTGAAGAAAATTAGTGACAAATTATTGAGTGCTTGACCCTCACAGAGCGGTGACCCTTGCATAGAAATTTTAAGAGGGAAAGGAAGAGAGTCATAAAAGTGCCATTCTCACCCTTGTCTCTTTCGACAACACATGCAGGAGGGTTTATGAGCACAGCCTTTGCAAGGGTTTGGGTAGGATTCCACCACACATCGGAATTGAATGGAGCCTTAAACTCACATTTCTTACAAAAAAGCCGGACAAAATCCTAAAACTTAAAATGCCGGGAGGACGGAGGATGGAGAGGCAGAATGGAGGACATGTCCTCCTTTTGCCGGACGTCTGGTAACCCTAGCTTTCGCTGGATTCGCGCCCGCTGCGAGTAGTAGGTCAGCGCCCCCTACCCACTACACCACTGACATCCCATAAACCTAAGAGTTCTCGGGAATACTCAATACTGTTCGCTTCGCGTCACTATATGATTGCACTAATACTTTATATGTATATCATCATTATCATTGATAGTCTTTCCGCAGACAGGACCTTGTTATTGGGTAAACCTGGTCCTCCACGTCCTCCTTCCTGCAATCTTCTCCAGTACTTGATAGCTATCTTACCCTTTCAAGTCGTCTATCAGATGAAACATTTTCTTTTATTAACATTTCTCGATGTATACTGAATAGGACTGGCAATAGGGAACAACCTTGTCTAACCCCTCTGCCGATATTCATTCCGCTGATATAAGCTTTTTCAAATCCTACTTGTTTCACGTAGAGATTCTTGATCAGTCTCCTATCTTACCAATCAACGCTTATATCCTTTAATATCAGCATCAGCGTTACCAATGTATCCTGAAAAAACCCTTATGCTAGTCAATGAAACAAGCAACAATCTTTCTGATATGATTCTCACTAGTCCGATAGTATATCTGGTTCCTAGTCCTTTTTAGAAACCGAATTGATCTTCCGATAAAATTTCTTCGGCCTGTTTTTCTGACTATTTACTAGTTTGTTAAAGTTAATGAACATAGGGAATTTTCATTTTATTTCTGTTAGTCTTATTCAGTTGTATTGTGGTTTGGATCATCATGTATTTCTGAAATTATAGAAAATTTATCATATTTACGTTATTTCCATTATTTTTAGCGTGAAGAACTTGACGTTCGTAAAATTGTCAGCATTGCTAGTTTATATTATTATATATATACATAATGTCCTAAATCTGTTAGTCCGTCTGTCCGTCGGAACGCTCTATGGAGTTAGATGGGAGAATAAGGAAAACCGCCCATAGCTAAAAAGCTTTTCAATCTTTTTCCATCAAACTTTGAGGAATCACTTTTTCCATTTGAAACTGCTCGCCTTGTACAAGAGCATATCTTTTCTCCATTTGAATAACATTGGCAGAGCTGAAACTAAGCGAGCAAGCTTTTTTCTTTAGCATTTTTAATTTCACGCACACCAGTCATATTTTACGGGCAGTTACGCTAGTATAAAATGATATTCTTGGTAGTGAAATTAATATATATATATATATATACCTTCACTTCTTAGTTCAGATAATTCCGTTTGAATAGTATTGGAAGACTAATATATTAATTGCAGTACGCGTTGAATTAAATGTAATGAAAACTTTGAAGACAGCCTTATGAGCTCAAAGCAGTGTTGGAAAAGTCCTGAAATATCTGTCAGTATCGACCTTAACAGTAAATTCTTCTTAATGGATTTGAAAAACTTAATCGCTTATCAAATTTCTGCTCCGTAAGTTTTAAAATACCCGGCATATTAATATAACAACTTATTTCTCGAAAGGATTTCCATCGACGGGAGTGTTCGTTATAATTTAAAAGTTTTATACCTCTTTGGAAGTCATAATATTTCACTCATTTTTTATGTCATCCATATAAAAAAATTGTAAATCTCTGCTGTTAGAAAAGAGTCATCTATTAAGGTCCCCTTTTCATCCCGTTCCCCTATTGGAATATTTTCTCTTACTCCCCTTTTGGTCTTCTAAGGGTTTTCATCTCTATTCACTCCTAAGACTCTCTCTCCTCTCTACCTCTGCTTTCTTTCCATTCTCCCTATTCCCTCCCTTTACGTCTCTTTATGGACCTCCCACTTTCTCCTTCACTACTTCTCGACTTTTTGACCTTCACTCTTCCAACTTCTCCCAAACTAACTCGCCCTCTCGCTTTTCAAAAATCTCTCCCTCTCTTCCTCTTCTCTGCCTAGGGAAAAAAGCCCGCAACCCTTCTTCGAACCATCCCCCATTCCTCTGCCCCCGAAACCCCCTTTCTTCCCAACCCCAGCCTACTCAAAAATCTCCCTTCGGCCACATACCCTTCCCTAGAAGCGAGCTCACCCACTTCCTCCTCACCCAATCTCCTCCCCCACCATCATCCCCCGCTCCTACCACACATGCCTCTTCTCCTACCCATAATGGAAAGTCGATACGACAGCAGACTGAGGAAATGCTTCCACCTCCTACTCTTCGCGGTCTCCCATCCCCTCCTTCCTCTAACTTCCCTCTCCCATGCCACCCACAAACCCTCTCCCAAGCGTTGTCCTTCCTCTTCCACCTCCCCGTATTCTCGTTGTTCCCGTAGCGAGTCTCTCCCACTCTTTTTCCCACTCCATTCTTCTCCCCCTCTCTTCCCCCTCCACATCTCCCTCCCTCCCTTCCTTCCTTCCTTCGGTCTCCACCTGATTCATAGGGAGTTTGAATTATGAGATCCAGAGGAATGCGGAGCACCTCTCAACTATCCCGACCCCTTCCGTGATGGAGACAGATTAATAAACTTTTTCTCTAACCCACCTCCCCTCTCTCTTTTTACATTCTCCTCTCTCTCTCTCTCGCCGTGAATACGCCTCGCCGGTTTCTTATGTGCTCGAGAAAGAAGTTTTCTCCGTCTCTGGCTTAATTTTTTTCTTAACAGTGTCACTATATACCTCCTCCCTTAAAAAAAAAGTCATGCCGTTCGCCATTGTTCCTTGCTCCATTTCCATCCCATACACTCCGCTTTCCCCTCCTTCTTTCTCGGTTCTCTACTTTTTGCCTCAGTCCGTTCCGCGTTCTTGACGTCCTTCCCGCTAACCGACCGGTACATCGTCTTCCTAGCCTACCACCAGTGGTAGTTTTTTTGCCCCTTGTAGTAGTAACATCGCCAGTAGTAGTTGTAGTACATCGCTGTCGTCTCGTCCCCTCTATTCTCTCTCTATGGAACTCATTGTTTCATTCCTAGGATTCCCTCCTATAATTCCGCCTCTGTTTTCTGCGTAGTATATTTTTTGTCCAGACGACGAAATATTTGAGAAGGGTCGAGTTTGTCCATTCCGTCCGAATGGAATCCTTAGAAAAAATGTACGCTACGAAATGCGTGACCTAATACGTTACGCTTTCCTCCCTTCGAGCTCCTCTTATCTCTCGATGTTACTAGGGTCTCGCCGTTCAAGATTGATATTCGTATTTGAGGTGGGACAGAGTGGACGCAAAAGTAGGAATCAGACGAAATTAAATCGTTTTCCTAGTTTTTTTCTTCAAAATTCAGGAAACCGGATCTCATCTTCGCGAATTTTAGGTTTCCGAATCCAATGTGAGGATGCTATTGCTTTGAGACTACTGCGGATGGTTAGTAAGTTGTAGTTGGTGAAGATTTTATGTCACATGGCATATACGGGCCTTGGCGAAACTTTTTATGAGGCCGTATCTTGCTTTAACTCCTACTTGATCCGCGATTCTACCGTAAAATGAGAATGTTCTTGCCGCTCCGGTTCTCTGTTGACGCCGACTCTTTTATTCTGCAACTTCATCGTGGCCGAATGAAAATTCTTAAGCGAAGTTACAACTTTAACGCCGAATATTTTTCCATCTGTTATCGTGAAACGTCTTCTACTGTCTGGAATCGTAAAACTGGAATAGAGAGAAAACTTGCCAAAGTATGTCACAAAATGGAATTATCAAGGTCATTTCCGTAATTACATCACCGCCGTCATTGCTTATTAGTCAGAAAATACAAATTACTCCTACGCGCATGACTTCTTTTATCTTACGAAAAGTTTTAACTATATTACATTACGCAGTTTATGGGAGGTTTTCCACGTGAATATCGATTAAACGCTTCCACCGAATAACATTTCACATCATTTTCAATTTATAAAACTTTGTAACATTTTAGATGTTAGATTAATCAACATTACCTGATCCTTGGAGAATTAGTAGCAGAATAGAAAAATTTAAGTCCTCGGCGATCATAATCCTCCATAAGTTACAATCGAGGAATTTTCTAAAGAAATTCTGCTCCTTGAGGAGAAAATATTCAGCAGCGAGGGAAATTTTTCGAAGTTCTTTCTTTTCCTGGTTTTTTCTCCCAGTGTAATACCGAACGGCTTTCTTCTCCCCGTTTTCTAAAACTTCTCTCTGCCCTCTTTTTTTCCTCTCTCTCTCTCTCTCTCTCTGCTTCCCTCGTTGCAATTTTAATTTCTCTCCCGGTACGTGTCACGCAAACCCGTTAATGGCCTCCTCCCCTCACACAGACCAACTCTTTCGGTGGAGGCCTTGTTCTTTTCTCCGCCAGTACCTTTTTTCCCCCCGTCTTCCTCTCTTTCTCCCCCTCCTCGTTTTGTGCTTTTTCCCTTCTTCCTCCGATATTTCCCACTCCACCCTCTTCCCTTACTCACTCCTCCGTTCAGTATCCACGAGCGCCGTCCCACACACACACACGCACACACCTCCCTCTCTTCTCCTCCCACTTCCTCCTCTCCTCACTCCTCTTCCTTACCGTTTCCCGCCATTTCCCACCGCCGCGGCGTCATCTCCGCCACGCAACTGCGTAATAAGATGAATATTTTGAGGGTCATCTCACTCAAACTCCGCTTTTCTTTTTCTCTCCCCTTTTTTTTAAGAAAAAAGAAGAAAAGAAAAGGGAAATGATGAAAAAAGACGGAGACTTGGTTCTTTTGGGGAGGAAAGGGGTTAAGGGGAGAAATTTTCGTGGTGATTACATTATTAAGAGGCCGTGTCCCCACCCCTAACACTTTCGCTTGAGACCCGCAGTAAATTTCCCCGAGAAAAAGAAGGAAAGAGGAAGGATAAGGGAGGTGGAGGAGATAAAAAAGGGTGAGGACGCGACCTCTCACTCCCGTTCCTTTGCGAGAGGGAAAGAGAGGATGTAATCTAGTCTCCTCGAAGAACGTAAACAGTAAATTGATATATTTATTGTTAAGGCTTTCTCTCTGTCTCCCCTTCTCGACACCCGGCCCTTTAACGGTTACTGTTATGATCATTGTCTTTTTTTAACGGCGTTTTCATTTTAATGAAGGTTACGTCGTTTTCTCGCCTTTAACGTCGCTCGTCGCCTTCCTGCTGCCTATCTCTTTCGTCCGTTTTACTCTGTTTCTTTTTCCGTTATCGCTTGCTGTTCTCTTCGATTCTCTTTTCTGTCCTTTAACTACGCACTGTGACGGTACCTTTTTGCAGTCGAAATATTCCCACGCGGCGGAGTACCTTACGTTAACCTCGGGAAAAGTAGGTTTGTGGGTAATTCCTTGATTGTCAACTTATTTACTCACGATTTAACAATTTAAATTGTTACTGTTCGCGCATTTATTTGTGGTCTAATGGTTTTTGTAACTCGCAAATGCTGTCTTAGGTAAAAAGTATTTTTAATGATCAAATCTTTCCTCGGTATTTCAGGTTCTCAGAAAAATCAAATTCGTGTTGTTCTATCTGTTAAAAATAACACGCATAGCAAGAAAAAATCTGCGAAAATATCAAGTACAAATATCGAAATTTCTACGTACAGTAGAATTGGGTGATTGAGTCATCGCTTTATGTGATTAGCCCACAAAAAATAATTCCCTGCCGCGACTATAATTAAGAATACGGAATCAGTACCTAATTTCCTTCATAATAGATTCTTTGTTAAAGCTTTGCGGATATTGCCTTTACCTTCCTTGTAGTAATAATCGAAGCATACAGAATTACCTTTGAGATATACTCGTTCAGAGGTATGATTAATGTAAAATCTCGTTAATGCATAATCTCTTTGTAGAAAATGATCGTTTATACGAATCCCTGGCGAAAACAAAAGTTATATCGATTAGTATAACCATCTCGGTATAGCATACCTCCTTACTGCAAACAAACAAAATTAAGGCTCTACTTTTCTTTTTCGTCATACCCTAATTTGAAAACGTCTTTTTTTGTCGTGCTACTCCTCTCTTCCTCTTCTTTGCAAATATCATGCGATACAAATTCCTCACCCCATCTCACGCTAACGGCATCACTCGTCACGTTCTAACGTGCATACGTGACGCTATATCCTCTCGACCTTACACTTCCGTAAATAGAATAAGGTTATCCTTTTCATTTCATCTACTCGAATTCATACAAAATTGCTAATTTTCCATTTTTATCCTTTCGCTCGCCCTTAATCCCTTCGCTCCCACTCTTGCCATCCTCCAAAAATGCGACGAAAGGATCGTGATTTTTTTATCGAAGTCTCTCGGCTTCTTTTTAAAAAGTCCCTTTCAAAACTCTAATCGCGCTCAAGAAAAGGTGGATTTCTTACTTCGTGTCTTTTTGGGTAGCGGTTTCCCGAACTCGGGGAAATTTTCGTCCGCCTAATTACGACGACGTAAACTTTCTTTTTTATCCTTTTTACTTTCTCACATACGAAGTATATTGAGAAAGTACTGTTATCGCGAAAAAATTCGACCTCGAGATTTTGATGGAAATATAAGTTTTAGGTGTAGCTGAGTCCGAAGAAGTGATTTTCGCAATGCCGTCTGTGGGCCTGTCTGTTCGCGGCTCTAGAGCCTAAACGATAGAGCGAAAATGAATGAAATCCCGTACTTAGGCATTTTATCATACAGAGTAGAAGCTATGAATAAATTGTTGACATTGCTCAGTAATTAAGGGAAATTTATTCTACGCATTTTTAACAACAATTTGATTTTCTCAAAAACGGCTCTAACGATTTTGATATAATTTCGTACCGTTACTTGAGTATACTTCTGCAATAATACTACATCATATTTATCAAAGAATGAATATAAGGCTAGTTTATTCTTGGCCAACTTTAACAACATTGGATTTTATAAGGGACGGCTCGTACGATTTTCATCAAATTTCGTATAATTATTTAAGTTGATGTTTATAATTATTCTACATAGTTCATATTTTTCTAAAGATAACTAAACGACGCATTAGTATATGAGAAAGTTTGTACAATGTATATTGTACCGATGTTTTAATTTGTCCGCGACTTTACTGTTTTTCTCCTTTTTCCCGTCCCTAGCATTTCGCTCCGAGAATTTTTTTAACGTCGAAAATTTCGGAAAATCTAATCAATCAACGAACGTCCTTGCGCTCACGTGGTGGATGTAATCGGCGGTTTTAATTTCATCTTCTTTTCTCCCTCTCTCATCCCCTCCGTCTCCGCCCTTCCATATACAGTGGAAATCACTTATCACGAAAACGCTTAAAACGAAATATCGGTTAACACGGAACGCGTGCTCGTTCCGTTCCAGTGCCTATACATTTCAGTATATATTCATTCGCTAACGCGAAACGGTTTACACGAAATATCGCTTAACACGAAAATATTTTTCGGTCCCACGAAAATAAATTCATGCAAAATTCTTCGGATAACACGAAATGGTATTTGAGATAGGATTTACCCATGATTGTGGTAATATCTTCGGCTGTGTATTACATCCTATTATTGATATGTATCATGGATTTTCCTACGAGCCTAATTCCATATTTGATAAATGAAAATTTTGCGATTAAAACTGTTAACACGGAATTCGGTTAGCTTGAAATTTGGATAACACGAAATGATTGTGCTGGTCCCCGTCATTTCGTGTTAACCGGTTTTCACTGTGTATGTGTATATATATATATATACACACACATATATATGTGTATATATATATACACACACATATATATGTGTATATATATATATACACACACACACACACACGTATATATATCTATTATGTATAGACGCTTCTTATATATAATAGTATGTCGAAAAGCTCGTTTGTGTATGAGCTCGCAAGTGGTGGAATTATAAAAAAGGGAAAAATCCATTCCACCAAATTCCTTTATCATGAGCAGTCCCCTTTCCCGTTCCCTCCTCTCTCCTAACTTTATTCCTCCAGCATTCCTTTCTCGCTATTTTCTATCTCTATAATTCCCAATACCTCTCGTTCTCCTCGTTAGCCTAGTCCTCTACGTCTGCCTTTCTTCACTCCTTCCTCCACTTATCTCCATTCCCCCGCCTCTCTCCCTTCCTCTGCCTATCTCCCTTCCTCCGCCTATCTCCCTTCCTCCGCTTCTCTCTCTTCCTCCGCTTCTCTCTCTTCCTCCGCCTATCTCCCTTCCTCCGCTTCTCTCTCTTCCTCCGCCTCTTTCCCTTCCTCCGCCTCCACCCCACTTCATATGTTTTTGCGAGTTTAATGATTTCTCAAATGCCCTGCACGTTAATTATTTTTTCCGTTTTTCATTACTTCTCGATACTTTTATTGTAAATGTGATACTTTAATATTCTTTTGCATTTATCAAAACGTATACAATGTGTATGATCTAACTAAGTAACATTAATTTAATCACTTCATGTATCATCAATTTATTATTATTGTGGATGTAACGTTTTATATGTTAACAAGTGGCGAAATAGATGGAAGAGGGGCTATTTCAACCTCTCCAATAAAAGCATTTCTCTTTCATTCCGCCTCTCCATTTCTACACCTATCGACCTCTCTCCATCTCTCGTTACCTTCTCTCCGTTTCTCTCCTATCGTTCTCTTCCCTTCTCTCTCTCTCTCTCTTTCTCCATTTCTAGACCTTCGTCTTTCTTCGTATACTTTCCTCCATTTTGCCTCCCTCTCTCCCTTCCTCTATTCCCGTCATTTTTCTCCTCCATCTTCTTTGCTCTATCCCCTCTCTCTACACCACCTCTATCTTTCACCGCCTCTATCTCATTTTCCCGAGTCATTCTCTCACCCGCATTATTATTGTCCTCGTCTACGCTCTCCGATCTCCTCGTAGCTCTTGCAACACGCACCCTTTCAAACGCCCAACCCCCGCCATCCCCCCTCTCCTTCTCCACCCACCCTCCCTACCCTTACTACCTACCGCGTTCCACGTTTTTTTTTTACGAGGGTATGCGGCGGCGGTGGCGTGATTTCAGGAGACGACATCGGCTAATTCATCGTTGTGTTACACTGGTTTTTCGTCGTCTTTTTTCTCTCTTCTCCTTCGTTTCCTCTTCGCCTCTTCTTTCTTTCGCAGTCTTCTTTTTTTACTGCGGTCGTCGATACTCTTTTATTTTTATTTTTTTCCCCCTTCGTCGTCCTTTTCTCGCCGAGCGTCGCCTACGAATTACTCCGCCGGTGTCGCTTTCTAATTGCGATTCGCTTTTTTTCTGCCGATCGCCCGTATTTTTTTTTTTTTTCGTTTTTAATCGCTGCCGGAGGTAAAAAGGAAGGGAAAAGGCGGAGAGAGGAAAATAAAAGTTTTTTGTATATTTTTACGTGGAAAGGACCGCTGAAAAGGAAGGCGTTTTGGGGGAGGGGTATTATCGTATCCTTGGGCTAAACTAGATTCTCTCTCGCTGGAAATTGGTCGCGTTGTGTGGGATATTACGCTCGGTTCTCTTCTCTTCTCGTACATCGGGAGTACTGTAAACGTGTCGTTTTATGGTAATTTAATCGCCTCCCACACGGACTACTGTTTAAGGTCGCCAACTAGGGCGAATACTTTTTTTTCACTCGCCTTTTGTGTTTCGTAAACTTATTTCGTGATTATGGGAGCGTGATATTTCGTTGGGGGCGGGTCGTCTCTCGGTTATATATTTTTAATTAGGTACTCTCTTGCAGACTTTCACTCCATAGATAGGATTCCGGCTAGTTTTTCGGTCCCTTTTTTTATTACTCTCGCGGAAGTGCGGCGTAAAATTCGTCGGTTTAATGAGCTATTTTGAGCCGTTACAGACTTTCCTCCTAATTATTTTATTATTCCGCGTTTGCACTAATTGGAATGTCCTATCGTGCTTAGAGGATGATTATTGTCCTATATATTTTTACGATACGTATTCGAAAGCACTCGAATTTCATCACCGAGTGTTTTAATTCGTTGTGCGTTTGACGAGGTTATAATCTTAACCGACTGGTGATTTTTTTAAATTTGTTTTTATTTTTAAAAATCGATATTTTTTCAATTTATTATATCGTTTCTCTCTTGATGTAGGTTAATATTTGATCCAACTTTCACTCGCTTTTGATTGGGCTTTCAGTTTGATTTATCTTTGAATAGATGTTTCTCGTATTCGCTTTAATTTGTTTTAATAGATTGATGGTTTAGTATCCCGAAGTTTACCCAGTGGTAATATTTTTCATTTTATTTTGTAAGAGTAAAACTTTAGTTTTACCTGTGAATACGATTCTTTGCTGTTCGATTCCCTGGCTTTTAATGCAATTGCTCTAGATGGTTAATGGTTAATATTTTACACATTTATTCGGGAGAGAGAAAGATGGCTGCAGTTAGATACTCGGGAAACCGCTTCTCATATGGCGAATCGTAATTGGCTAGGAGATTAACGGATTAATTTTCTTCCTTACGTGTTCCGTCAATGTTAATATTTATCATCCTTTCATCCCGTCTTAGCGCCCCTTAACGTTAAAATAAACCGCACCGCGCGGTTTTTCATTATGAAAGGGAAAGGGTCCATTTTCGATAGGATGGTCAAAAATTTTCAAAATACCAAACGGAGTCGCAGGGAGGAGTAACGCGCCACTCTCCTCGGGCAATAACGAGCGTCATTTGTCGTATCTTTTGAGGAAGGAAAAAAAACGTCGATGAAAAGGGTGTGTATTTCGTTCCCCGCCGCTTTTTTTTCCCTCTTCTTCGTCGCCCGCAAAGCCGGATGGACCTGCCCTTTTCCCGAAGTGGATTTTTTCCCTCTTAATTCCGCCAAAGTATTCAGCGCGTGCGAGTAGGGAAGAAAAGGGGCTCATTTCGCGGGCGGGTCTTTCCTCTCTCTCCCCTTCCCTCCCCCGCGCTCATTGAGACCGCATTTCTCGGAAAGCTCTCTTTTGTGCTCCGCGCGTGTCCCTTACCGCCGCCGCCTCCCTCTCTTTTCTCTCTCTCCCTCCCTCCCGAGCATATCTCCTCTTTCTCCGCCTCCCCCCACCCCCCCACTCCTTTCACTCCCGATGCCGACCAAGGAAACGGCTCCGCTCCATTAAAAATACCGGGCGTGGGTCGTGTGCCGTAAAAATAAGTTTACGCAGCGTAGAGGAGAGGGGGCGCGTGTGGAAAAGGAAAGGGAGTCTGAATGTAAATAGGTCCTACCCACAGCCTCGTCTTACTCCTCTCTCTCTCTCTCTCTTCGGAAATCGCTCAGGTTTTTTTAAAAATATGTATTCGCGTTTAATGGCGAAATGTAACCGGACGTATTTTTCTATAATTTTTTTATTACGCACGTGCAAACGCGTGAGACGATGGAACTTCTGGGGGTATGGGGAGCCCTAATAAACAGCTCACGATCGGGCCTAGTGGGTCGTGACGCACGTGACGTCTGGAAAAGAGGAAATCCCACGCACAGGTACACCCAAACGAACGAATCAACGTCAACCCCCCTCTTGTTTTTTTTTCCTTCCCTCCGTAGCACAGATAGGCGTATTGATTTTCGGAGAGATCACCTCTCGGACGTTGCGGATGAATGAATTTTCGGGTGAGGTTTTTCTCTTTTTTTCGTACGGTGGAACGAGGGGCGACGGGGAGTGGAGGGAGGGGGGGGGGGAGGTCGTCGAGGGTGGGAACGTGGTCAGCGGCAAGGACCCACGTCTTTCAGGAAAGGTGACGGGGGAAGTCCAAACTTCCGGTCGGACCAATCCGTGACGCGAACCCGATATTATTTTCCTCGTCTATCTCTCGAAAAACCTCTCGTCCCTTCCCTCTCTCTCCTCTCTCCCTTTTCTCTTTCCGTCCCCTTCTTTCGTGCCTCCCACCCTTTTATTTCCTCCCTAATTCCTCCGCCTCTTCACCTGGTATGGATTTTTTTCGTTCCGTCGTCTTCCTCCGAACCCGAAATGCGGATGTGCCGTGAGAGAGGAGTGGATTGGTGCAGGGGAGGGAGTGGCAGAGGAGTGGGATTTCCTTTCTCGCGCCCCCTCCCTACTCCTCCGCATTCACCTCGCTCGCTCCTTCGTCGAAGTCGAATTTCACTTTCACTCGAGGAGCGACCGAAAAAACGAGGGAAAAGACCTTTCGAGAGATCTTCTAGTGACGATTTCCTTGTTTCTTTTTCTCGACGACTTGCTTCGTCGACTGTTTTATTGTTGCATAAGTTTGGCTCGAAAGGAAAAGTTTCGGTTGTTTGCGTGCGGTTCCTTCGCAGATTCTTGCTTTTTTTTTAAAAACCGAGACGTCCGTTTTAAAGCGTGGCGATGTTTCTTTTTTGGATTCATGCCGGTTATTCGTTGGCATTCAGGACGGTTGGTCGGTGGTTTAAGCGAGTTAAGGGGTTTGTTGACGGAGAGAGCCATTGTGGCGTTTTCGCCCGACGCAGCATAAACTTACTTTTTTTTTTTAACGACTTGTATCTTAAATCGCGAAGTCGGAATTTCTCCACCTGGTTTGACAAGTAGCAGCGTGACTTATATTCGCATTTTGTTTCTGAAATAATGCGTGGGAATGCATGTTTGCAAATAAGCTGCAAAATGCACTGCTTTGTTACAACCTCATTGAGATGTCTTCGTACTTATCGCTGTATTTTTAGTAATACCTTGTCTTTTTCGTAAATATATTTATTTCCGTTGGTAATAATTGCGTAATTTAAATGGCAGTTATTTTGACATTACGCCTTCATCTAATTCTAATTCTAGAAGAAATGCTTTGCCAGAATTGTTTGGCTTTGGATTTAATTTTTTTTCTTTTAATGGTTTTTGATGAATTACAATTTTTTAATGCGAAATTCGACTATTGCTTAAATAGCTGCAATGTCAAACTGGAACAGATTTAATCGGCCTGCATGCTACTTTTTAACTAAATTTAGTTATGAATTTCCTGATACATTTTCTTTCTAAAAACGAGCGTGTGAAACCATAAACTGTAATTAGTGATTTTAATGAGTATCTAATTTAGCAACCACCGAGGGCATAGTTTTATTACATTTATCACCGTAATACCTATAAAGACTTAAGTTGCGGCACTCCTCAAAAATGCCGCATATGCACGGCTCTAATCTATCTTAATATACCTGGTTTTATCATAATCTTGTTGAAGATGTCTCAATACAAACAATATCGCCTTCCATTAGCATTGGAATCTTATCGTCCACTGTCAAGAATGGTTTTGACATTCTTTATCTAATTTGTTTATCCATATCCCTGCATGATATTAATACGGGAATTGTTTTTAACCTTAAACGATTCTTTAACACGTATCTTAATTGTTTATATTTTTTAATTTAAATTAGATTTTTCCTAAATTGTCCACTACAACTTTGTTTTTTGTTTGCTGTATGCATGAAGAATATTCTTTGAATTTTGGATTCTGTAGCAGCTTTTAAAAAAATAATAGCCCCTTAGGGTTATATATCACGCGTGACGCTCCTGTAAGACGTGTTGCTGATGTGTTAGTGCTCCCTTCGACGGATTTCCTCGATCAAATCCTTTTAATTCTGCAGCGATTCGAATAAAAATTCGAAAAATCCCACCGTTCGCCTACACTCGTTAGTTAAAGAAAATTTCGAAGAAAATCGCCGAGAATTCTCGTTCGTCTCTACCCACTCAGCGTTCCCATCACCCGAAGAATATCGCCAATTCATCTCATGCAGCCTTCTTGGAATTGAATCATTCCCGTTTCCTTCGCACATACACACGAGGAATCCGGACCTTGTTCTTTACTCCGCCAACCCAGTATTTTGTACGGATCTGAATCGCTTTTCATTTTTTTTGTACACGTCTCCGCAGCGGAGTTGGAGCATAGTTCCCCGAGACCTCCACAAAGCACCTACGTGCCACCGTACTACCGCTCTCCATAACCTTCTATGAATACGACGCCACATGTTCTCCAGAAATCTCTCCATTCCGCTTTTCCAGCTCCCGCTCCCCTTTCCCTACTCCCATTTCCCTACTCCCATTCCTCTTACCCACATTCCCTATATTCTTTTCTTCTCCTCTTCCGACTCGCCACAACTCGCAAACGCCTGCTCATTTCCCTGACGACTTCTTTTCCATTCTTTCGCCCATCTACTTCTCCGTAACGGCTTATGACCCGTCCCGAGTAAAATAAGGCCAATCTAATCCATTCTAATCTAATGCTCTTTTTTCCCGCGCACAAAACTCTCCTTCTATCTCTCTCTCTCTCTTTCCCTCTCTGTTCCCTGACTCCCCGAAGCCATTACCTCTCATACTCCCCTCCTTGTCTCTTTCCCTCTCTCTCTCTCTCTAAGGACTGGCTCTTTATCCGATTTTTCGGTTCCCCTCGTTTATCTCCCTATCCATGCGTTTCTTCCTTTCTCTCCGTCTTCTTTTCTTCCCCATCTATCGCTACCTCGCCGCAATGGCTCTCCTAAGTCCATTCCTTGCGCCACTGACTTCTGGAGTGGTTGCGCGCTCCCGCCTCCCTCCATCTTACCTCTCTCTCGCCCTGCCCCCTCGTTACTCCTCCCTCCAGCAACGGATCCCTTTTACCGGTCTTGTTTATGCAACGGGTCGTTTACTTTTTACCGAACCGCTGCGAATGTGACAGTGCTTTTTGATAGCGGTCGTTTTCACGAGGATAGGTTTTTCTCCCCTCTCCCACCCTTCCGACTTGGACACCATAAAAGTTAACTTTAAGGTATTCCATTCCTCTTCTCCCTCTCTTTCCCTCCATTCTTCTCGCTACTCCCACTTTCCGGCCATAACGCTTTTGCGTTCGGTTACGCGGCTGAAAATTTGCGGGTTCGTTTTTTGGGTTTTATATTCTCGAGGGGTTAATCCGAGTTTTTGGCTGGGTTTCATCATTGGAAACCAAGCAAGCTTGGCCGACTCTTGTGTATGTTTAAAAACTGATTTTCTTTAATCTCAGCTGAGTTGACAATTTTTTTTAATCTTACGTATGTATCATTTATCGTAATGTAATCTAAAGCTGCGCTTCGCGAGGATATACGAATGGTTTATTTACATGTCTTTTCCTCCGATCGCTTCGAGATTCTTAGAAAAACGTCTGCCGTGGCTGTTTACTTTTTTTTTTTAGAGTCGCTTTGTTTTTCTTTCTTTCTCCTTAATGCCATTTTATACAAGAAGTTTTCACTTCGTTATCGTGCATGAATGAAGCGAGAATCCCTTTTTCCTAAATTGGTTTTCCTTTCGATCCAATAAAATTTTGCCGTATTTGTCTCTTTCTTACTCTCGCTCGTTCTTAATAAAAGTGAACTTTTTCCTTATAGTTTTCCTAAATCAACTTGGTCCCAACTCTATATGCTTGGCCTCTTTTAATCTGTTTCTTTAATAAATATCACGATTCAATGCCGTTCCGGTCAGTGTCCCTCAAATGACGCTTGCGTAATCCTGCGATGTCGTTTCTATGATAGCTGATTTCATCTTCGTTCAAGCTAACGATAATTTAGCTCGAGAGTTTGCGAGAGCGGGTGATGATTTCTTCTGGGTAATTACTCTCCCTCAGGATTTTCGACCCAGAGAGTCGTCCAAATCGTATACACGTGCAAGTGGACGGTGTCTTGACGGGAAAAATGAGAACAAAATCACGGCATGAATATTTTTCGCCATTTTCCCCGGAGAAATGGAAAAAAATTAAAACGGCGGTCACGTGATGCTAACCTCCTATTTATATTCCCTCTCAGACTTCTTTACTCCATCTTCAAGATTTTGATAAGCAAAAGAACCTCATGCGACCCCTCGTTATGCCGAGCCAATCGATTCGACGATGTACGTAAGGGTTTCTTTTCTCCACTTTACGATTTTATCCCGAACGCCCACCCCACCCCCCCTTTGTGGCCTTCCCCCCACACTTTTTCCTCCTGTTATTTGCTCTCCATCCCTTCTCTGTCATATTTATATTCCCTCTCTCTCTTTCTCTCCTTCATCCACTCGTCCCGTATCCCTCCCCGTTTGTATCAGCTCCTTTTAGAGTCTGCCTTGTTATCCCTTCCCGATTCATTCTCCCACCCCACATCCATATACCCTTCGATCCACATCCCATATGACGAGTCTCTCCCTTACCCACCCCTGCACGCTCCCTTCTTTCCCCTAAAACGTCCCTTCCTCCCATTCCACCGAGAGAAAAAAAATCACCCTCCCAATCCTGGTCGGTGCACTCCATCACTCCACCCTCCAATCGTCACCTCCTTTGTTACGGAATCCCCCTCTTTTCCCACTCTTTATCAAAATTCCCTCCCCTTCTTCCTCTCCCCTTCTTCCACTCACCCCTTATTGGACGAGGGCGTCGCCTTAACAACCCTTACCCAACGCCGCCGTACGATGCCTTCCGCTTCGGTTATCCGGAACCCTTTATTACGGTTATCGTTTTTCTTTTGTCTTCTCCACTCTTTTGAGCAATAGCTGGTGCGTACGTTCGCTCACTCCCGCGTCCTCCCTCCTCTCCCCTCCCCCACCAATCTCTCTCTCTCTCTCGTCCCGTTCGCAGTCTGGATGGGGTGGAGAAGTGTCGTGTGAGAGGGCGAGCGAGTGGGTGGCTTTCTAATTCAAATAAGGAGGCGGAATGGATATGATTTATGCCCTAATACTTCCTGCATCCACCACGTGACTTACGGCCGCCGTTGCAATTTCCAGTCTTTTTGCTCTTTCCCTCCCATTTCCTCCCCCCTCCCTATCTCCTCCGCCTGTTCCATCGAGACACAAAATCTTCGCTCGCTCCCCTCTCTCGTCTCCCCCCCCCCCTTCTATCCCCTTTTTTCTCTCTCCCTTTTTCTCGGACTCGTTCTCCGTTTCCCTCCAATACAGGCACTGCTTTTCTCGAAGTCTTCTATCTTTTTATAAATTGGGACCAGGTTGCAGCGAATCTCGGTTTGTGTGGATGTTTCTTCGGTAAGAAGGCTAATGCTTTCTTTTCGCGCTGGTTTTGTTTTCCTTAGCGCGCCTTTCCTTCCCAGAATCCCAACCGGAATGCTTAAATTCTCTCTTCCCCCCTCTCTTTTCCCCTTCCTCCCCCCTCCCCTCGTGTCTCTCTACGCTCCTTTCTATTCCTCCTTTCTCTTCCTCCTCCCGACTTTTCGTTCCGACTACGAACGACGGCACTTCTGCTCCGACGTGTTTTCTTTTACCCTCCTAAAAATGTGCCAATTTTACGAGATTTCAATATAGGATATTTTGGCCCGAATCCAATTTTTTTTGTTTTTTTTTCCTGCGTATCCAGTCACCGACGAACACGAGAGAAAAAGTACCTCGATCGGTCGGCTAGATTGGATTGCTATCTAGAGCGATTAAATATTGCCGTTTCTTTTCATCTTTTTGACCCCGGGGCGTTCTAAATTAGATGGAAGATTGGAATTGTTTGTTCGCGGAAGTCTTTTCTAGACTATTTACGTCTCATATGGGTGTCTTTCTGTAGGATATTCTGAGAATATCCGCGTGAATTTAATACTGTTTACATTTATACTCATTCGTAATTTAATCGCAGTAACAATTTATTTTGTTATTTTTAACTGGCTCATAAACCACTTAACGGCCTTTTAAAATGAGTGCAACGGCGATAACAAACTCGGACAAAGACAACTACTCCCGCGACAGGATTCGACCCAACGACACCGGCATTGGGATCCAGTAATGCTACCACCCCTTAAAAAGACTGTCAATTACGTTTAATTTCCATTTTGCATGGCTCTGGGATGATCTCTATAGATCAGTGGTTCTCAAAAGTGGTGACATGACACCCCAGGGTGACGCGACTATTTGATACATTCACCGTGTATCATATTCTGGCTTGTAAACATAAATAAAAGCAAGAGAATAAACACTCGTTCTTATTTAAATGTCAGAATTTTATCTTTATATGGCAGGTAAAGCCCAATTTGTCTTTAAAGGTGACTTGAAGATAATGAAACTGTAAACGGGGTGACGAATAACTGAATGAACTGAACATAGGGTGACGCAGGCAAAATAAGGTTGAAAACCACAACTGTAGAATCTGGAATTAAAACTTATAAAAGTGAAATAATCGGTATTAAAGAACTTATATATGTATGATATCACAATATGCGACATGAGCATTTTTATGCTGTAGATTTTTTATTAGTTTTTTAAATATATATATAGAAACAATATCCGGAATGAAATCTTTATTCTCTTCCCTTTTTTCGCTCTATTTTTTTCTCCAAATGTTAATTTGTTGTCTATGTGAGTGATTCTCAAACGTAGGGTCGCGACCCCATTGGGGATCGCGAGGCAATTTTGGGAGGCTCGCGAGCAGTCTTTTCAATGCCAACTGATTTTTTCCTCATTCTGTCAATCCTTCAATTTTAATTTATAGGTTATAAAGTCTAGTTTTTGTTTCCTTGAGGGTTGGAATCTTCAAAATAAATATTTGTTAATTTTGATATATTTATATTGAATATAAGAAATATAATTTAATAATTAAAACTTTAATTAATACGACGAATTGTATTAGCTTCGCTCATTATCTTGTGTTAGTCCTCACATTTCTCATCTTTATTGTAATTCATGGCGATATCTGAATTATTGATGAACTAATTTCTTTTAGTGAAATGTGGAAACAAGTGAAAAAATCTGCTATGGCCGGGAATCGAATCTGGGTATTCCACTTGCCGGGCGAATATTCAACCACTGAAGTACCGTAGCAAAGTAATTCTCCTCTTGTCATCTGTGTGCAACAAGAAGGATATTCCAGACTATTTATAATGTAGTCAATAATTTAATCAACATATGCCACACGTCTTTTTAAAAGAAAGATTCATGAAAATGAAAATTTTCCTTAAGATCCAGATATTTAATTGAACCAAAATTTATTTTATACTTTTCAGTGCGCTTTATAAAAAGTATAAATTAAAAAAGTTATATGTATATATATTTATTTATTTATTTATTACGTCTCAAAAAACCACGGGGGTCGCGGCGACCGAACATCCGCAGGGAGAGGGTCGCATGGCAGATCTGCCAGAGAACCATTGGTCTATGTAATCCTCCTTCTGTTCATCCTCTTGTCAGCCTATCGGTTTTTCTTTCGTTTCCCTTTTTCTCTCTCCATCCTCCTCTCCTCTTCATTTTCCCTTTCTCGTTTCCTTCCTTAAAATCCCCTTTTTCCTTTCCCTTCCCAGTCCTCCCTCGCCTCCTCCTACTTCAGTACCTCTTTCTCTTTACAACATCGTCTCTTATTTGCCCAAAACTCTTTCGTTCATGTCGCCCTCTCCCACTTCGCCCCATCCTCTCTCCCCTTTAGGTCCTTCGCTTCCTCCAGAAATCTCTATCGGCGCCACCCCAACCACCCCCCCATTCCAATCTTCCGACTCCCTCATTTTGCTAGCCCTCTTTCACGATCTTTGGGTACGCCAACTTCGTAGCCTTCCCATGCATAGGCTTAAAAAAAATGTCCGCAGAGGAGACCCGAAGCATAGAATGCGTGGGTTGCGTAATGACGAAATTCGACCATTTCCTTTCCGCCCCTCATATCCCCAAACGAAGAATTACCATTGAGGCTTTTGGGTCCCCGGGATGTAAATGCAGGGTGTCGCTTTGCCGTGTAGAGAGAAACGAGATAGGTCCCGATATCATCGTCCTCACGAGTGTGGAGGCAGATGAAGTAGATATGGAGGGACTCGGTACTCGAGAGAAAGAGAGAGAGAGAGATGGAGAGGGAGATTGCAGCCATGCCACGTTGGTGCCGGGTGTTCGGCAAATTAGGTCTCGTCTTTAAAATAATTCCCGCCGTTCCGTCAAAATTCACGCGCTCTGTTGGGTAATTAACGTCATGGGGTTGCTGGATCTAGACTCGTGTATGTGAACCGGGAGAGAGATTACTCATGCAAAATTTCAATAACTTCCAAAGTTGGTCTTTTTGCGGATGGCTCGTAAAACCAAGGTAAGCTTTGGAGGTCGTTTCTTCGGCTAGGCACTAATAACTGTTTTAATTTTGTTTTTGCGACATACTAAAGGTGATTGAGGAAGCAATGATAATTTCTGTTTTTTGCTTGGTTTTAAACTCAGCCGAACCGTGATTACCGTACGAGCGAGCGGTTTGTGCAGGCTAATATCTGCTCTTCTGAAAAATAGTCCGAGCCTGTTTTTTTAAGTGGACTTTTTTATTCAGATCTGCCGCCTCAAGCTGTAGACCAGGCGTATCATGCTCAAATTGCATGAGGTCAAATGGATAATTTTGAAATAGATTAATGGAAATAATTCCAATATATTTTCCGGGTCGCATGTTTTAATAATGAGCTTAAGCATTTTGTTGAAATTTAAAAATACACTTCAAAATTTTCGATTTTAAAATTAATAACATACAATTACTGATTGTTATGTTTTTCGTGTATATTTGTTACTCCATTGTTTATTGACTACGCACTCATTTAAATCTACTTCACAGTAAGATCAAAATAATGAAAGGGCCAAACTCTGAGCTGGAGAGCCGCATGCGGCCCATGGACCACGTGTTTGAGACCCCTGCTATAGGCATTTTCACTTTATCTCCAGCTATAGAGATTCAAATTCTCAGCACCCTTAATATTCTTTAGAAATGAATTTCGTTGCCTTCGACCTTGAATTCTGTGAATAAATATTTTAACTCTGTTTCGACAATTTACATAAATTTAAGCTGTTGTTTTTTGCCCTTCGATGCATCAAACATAGCAATTAAGCAAGATTTAACCCACCACATTAAAAAAATGAGGTCGTGTTATATTGCATCAATTTTTTTTGTTTCCGCATTTAATTTACATTCGAATAGCCGCGTGAGACGTGGCCGCGTGCCATTTCGTTGCCGTTGCAACTTGGCGCAGTCTTCGGAATTCCCCTCTCGGGAAAGAATTCCGCAGCAGCTTCGTTCTATTCGAGAGGAAGTGATAAAGAGAGTAACAGAATTGATCCAGGGCAATTTGAGAAATAAAAAAGCGGTACAACGTACATTGTACAAACTTACTCTTATACTAATGCCTCGTTTAGTTATCTTTAGAAAATGAAAATCGTATGAGCCGGCTTTTAGAAAAACCAATTTTTGTTAAAGTTGCCCAAGAATAAACTAGCCTTGTATTAATTTTTTGAGAAATATGAAGTATGTAGTATTATTGCAGACGTATACTCAAGTAACGGAACGAAATTTGATCAAAATCGTTTGAGCCGTTTTTGAGAAAATCGAATTGTTGTTGTAAAGTTGCCTAGAATAAACTTGCCTTATATTCATTTTTTGAGAAATATGAACTATTTGGTATTATTGAAGACGTAAACTAAAGTAACTGTACGAAATTTGATCAAAATAGTTATAGCCGTTTTTGAGAAAATCAAATTGTTGTTAAAAATGCGTACTTTCCTTAATTATTGAGCAATGCCAACCATTTCTTCATAGCTTGTACTCTGTATGATAAAATGACTAAGTACGAGATTTCATTCATTTTCGCTCTACCGTTTAGGCCCTAGAGCCAATAACAGACAGACAGATGGCATTGCGAAAACCACTTTTTCGGACTCGGATACACCTAAAACGTATATTTCCGTCAAAATCTCGAGGTCGAATTTTTTTGCGATTATAATACTTTCTCAATATACATCGTATATGAGAAAGTAAAAAAGGAATCAAGCGGTTTCATGTCTCTCATTTAGTTTTAGACGTTATAAAGTCCACAAATGCATCATTTTTAACTTAAGCCATTAAGCAAATGGAGTATCAAAAATTGTACAATAAGATATTCGGAGAAGATTATTTGATTAATTATTTTCGGTTCAAAACCATAGCGTACTTCCGTGTCGCGTCTCATTAAAGCGTCTACACATCGTAATACTGCCGCGTATTATTTTTTTTGGAAAACAAAAGGAAGTCTTTTTTTATAATTCGTGCCTTATATTATGGAGAGTAAAAGAAGTTTGGATAATTTTAAACGAGTGGAAGAGGCACGGGAAGATGAGGAAAAGGGCTTTGGATGGGGCGGATTGAGAGGTGTGAACGGGAAGCTACCGAGAGGTAGAAACCTGGAATGAGGATCTTATCTCTCTTTAATCTTTTGTTCTTCGCAGAATTCCAATTACCGAGTCATTTTAAGTAATTGTGCAACGGCTTATTTAATTAACCTAAATTTTGAATTACTCGCAGATTTATTTATCATTGTCTTTATCATCCCATCTTTCGCATGTAATTAATATTAAATATAATTAGTACGCTTTCTTTATAAAAAAGAAATAATTTTGTTTGTAAATAATTATTTAGTTTATTTCATATGGCAAATGTATTAATTAGTTATTTACATGGTTTGTGGCCTTGAAGAAATTTACACATTTCTCAAGATGCTTAGTCTTATCAGTTTTGCTGATTAAAGTTTTTGCACTTGCATCTTTGTTTTTAGAAAGAAAGTAGATTTGTGATTTCCATAAGAGCGTCAGCAGCTATATAACGAAACATGGAAAGTTACTTCCTTGTCAATTATTTCGAGGCTATATTAACTGCTTCACTTACCTCTGTCTTGGCACCATTCTTCCTCGTATTTATCGCGTAATATTGCGTGAAACCAATTTAATTTAGCCATTCTAGTTAATGAAATCGATAGTGGGTTTAGTTCATCATCATCTAGTCACTTTTATTTACATCATAGGCGACTGACTCTCTTGTGAAAAAGCTTTTATCGTAAACATTTTCACTTCCAAGGTTGATTGATGAGGGGGAAGTTTTTTGAGCGTAAGGAAAATACCTTGTCACTTGAGCATGCATTTAAGTTAATCTGAGAAGAATACATTAATGACGTAGGCAGCGTGATTTAAATAACATAGCAATTTTTTGAAAACTAGATTTTTTATTTTTTGTCTCAATAAGACTTTGCTTGAAATTAAATAATTAGATTCATAAATATTTATTAGTAGAAATTTTTAATAAAATGTCGGTTCCTGTTCTCCATTTTTGTGTATTTTTCATAATAATATGATTATTTTTAACGGCATCACCTCCCTTTGAGGAAATATTTCAGCTTTAAATTTATTGTAGTCAACATTTCAGATTTTCTCATTCTTATTTGTGATCCTTGTTTTCGTCTGTTTACTCAGGAATTTATTTTTCTTTTATTAGTTTTTACTATGATTTTACTTGCACAAAAACCTCTACATAGAAAGTCTATAATTATTAAACTTACAAGAAATGATTCTTTGGGTCACTGTTAAAACGGTTTGCTTTAACGATTCCTTGTTAAAGAAAACAACGATCTCATATCCAAAGCCAGGAGTTTGTAGATGTTTAGGAAATATTCTCCCATGTATTTGAATAATTTATTCATACAAGTTCTCTAAAACCGTCTCTTTACTCATTTTTCTCATGTATTTTATGCAAAACTCATCTGCAATATCCAATACAAATTGCTTTTTTTGCCCTTGACTATTAAGTACAGTAGCCCAGCGAAGAGCGCTAGACCTTGACAGTTGAAACGAATGGGTTTCCGGAAAAAAAGGGAGAGATGGGATAGAAAATAGGAGGATTCTTTTTATCCGTATTCCCTCAAACACTGACCTCGTTTCATCATTGAGGTCGCGCGCTTTACATTCTTGAAGATGCAGGAAAGAAAGAAAAAAGGGAGAAAGAGAGAAAGAGCTGGGTTTTTTTTTAAAAAGAGTAGAATGGAAAAAGAGGTGAGAAAAGGATCGAGTAGGTACTCTGATAAAATAAAATAAAATTCCAGGGAGATCATAAACACACGAGAGTACACACACATGCACAGGATGAATACGCCACGTATATTTTTTCTCCTGATTCTACTTACTATCGATTTATAAATTTTTTCATGGCATTAGCAAAATAAACCCTCCCGCCTTCCGTCATCCTCCCTCCGTTTTTTTTTCTAAGAGACACCCCCACGTAATTTTATTTTCTCCTTCACACACAATAAAGGGATTCCTTTTCACGTTCACTCTTCACCGGCGAAAAAACAATGTCATATACCCCTTCATCACACGACGCGGCACGGCACGCTTTTTTATTATTTCGGAACACTCTCACGCTCTCACACACTTTCTCCGTCATTTTATTTCACAATTCCAAAATTTTGATGCGCGTATAATTGAAAAAAAAAAGAACACATCGGTTCCACCGTCAAAATAGTCTACAAAAAAATTCTTTCCCGTCCGTATTTTTTTTTATTTATTGTAACCATTCAGCGTGCTTTTTATTTCGAATATCACCTCCTCCGTTTCCCCTGTCAATTTTTTTTATCTCAACCTTAAAATAACTTATTGGAAGACGACGACGGCCTCCCCTTTTTTTCGACACGCGCAGAAAAAAATTAAACTCGTCCGACTTTTTTTGCGCTCTATTCATTCACGGAGGTTAAACGCCGCTGTCACTTTTTTTGCCGTTTTACATTTATACGTGCGTATATATCACTTGGTCTCATCCCACTCAGATTAGGGGAGAGAAGGGAGCTGCGGGGACCGCGTCCCGCCCGGAGAGGTGTCACCAAAGGGCGACCGGGCGGGAATACGGCAGTCCCTTCCTTCTCTCTCCCACCCCTTCCTCCTCCTCGTCCTCCTCTCCCGCCACGGTAGCGATGCTCACCTCGTCGCGGTGCGGCCTGTACGCTATGCTGGCGGAAGTTCTCCTCCCCGATGCCGAAGACGAGGCGCCCGCCCCCGCCGATCCTCCTCCTCTGTTCGCCCCGCCGCCCATCCCGCCCCTGTTTATCCCCCTGCCCCGCCTGTACAGCGCTCCCACGGCGGCTAGGAGGGCGCAGGTTCCTAGCAGGCCCAGGGTTATGGGCGCCGCGGCGTGCACCGCGTGGGGGGCGGATACCGAAGGGGGGACTACCACGGTGTCCGGCGCGACGTCCGCGCCGGACCTCGCGAGGGCTTGGCTCATGCTGCGTCCCGGAGAGGGAGCCTCGGAGGATGATGGGTTCGTAGTGTGCGGGGGGAGGGAGGAGACGGGATTCTTTGTAGGAGCCAGTGCCATCCCCTTGTCGGTCGAAAATAACGGGGCGCCTGAAGAGCTGACGGGTTCGGTCGATGAGGAAAACATTTCTTCTGATGTCGTCGTTGCGGTTTTTGTGGTCACCTTGGATGTAGTTGTCTCTGTCGTGGTTTTGATAGGCTTGGCAGTAGATGAGGTTTCGGTGAATTTTATCGCTTTGTAATGGAGCAAAGTGCTAGGTGGTAGAAGTTTTTTCTCCGCCTGGCCGGCAGTCGTTGTCACAACGGTTTGTTGTGTTGTTGGTATCTGGCTTGGTATTTTGCTTGATATCGTATTTGCCGAGGTGGAGGGAGGAGACGGTTGTATTGTGACTTCTGGAGATGTGTTCTCCATGGTCGCAATCGTGAAGTTTCTTATCGGCCCGATGGGATTGGGTTGTGTTCCGTTTGTAATAGTGCTTACCGTATTGATGGACATCAAATCCATATGTTCGGAAGTTCCCGGAAGAAAGGTGGTCAATTTTACAGTTTCCGGTTTGTGTGATGTCGCTTCGGTTATCATGGTCGCAGTCGTGCTGGCTTGTTCAAGCGTCGTAGGAGCATTAGCCGTGCTTGTCGGCTCTGGAACGGTTGTCGATTCGGTGGTCGGTGGTATTCCAAAATCTTCCTCCCTTAGGAGAGCCATTGGAGCCGACCGCAAATGATCGGGTATCGCGCAGCGAATATCCTCTCCCTCTAAAATAACGGTCTCGCCTGGGTTCCTTAACCATTGAGATAGAGCGTAGGCAGCGGCAGCCTCCTTATTCTTGCAATACCACTCGTTACCCACCAAAGTTACCAACCTCAGCTCAGGAAGAAGTAGGGGCATGTCTGGCGGAAGCGAATGGAGGCCGCAGCGAGACAGATCGAGATTTCTGAGGCCTCTCAAAGGTCGTAGGGCCTCGCCTATGCCTCGAGTAAGAGCTACCGCGAGCCACGGACTCCCCGAGAGATCGAGAGTCTTCAGAGAACCAAGAGGCGCAAAGAGTTCAGCGGCGTCTGCTTCTGCCGCACCGGCTCCGGACAGCCTCAGCTCCTTCAGGGATGTCAGCGATTCGAAGGTGGATGGCTCGAGATGCTTTATCGGGTTGTTGGATAAGTCGAGAGAAATCAAATTTCGCAGACTGCTGAAAGTGCCCGCTGGGATCGAAGCCAGCTGGTTGCCCCTGAGGGAGAGCACGTGGAGGGATGGTGAAGACGCCAGGGCGCCTGCCTCAACCTCTCGAATCTCGTTGGAAGAAATATCTAGAGTCTCTAATCTGGACAGACCGTGCAGATCTCCGGCGCGCAAAGCGACCATCCTGTTGTCCTGTAGGTGTAGGTGACGGAGTACAGTGGGGAGAGATCTGGGAACCGCTACGAGACGATTCCCTCCGAGCCGAAGTCTGGTCAAAACCTCCAACCTTCCAAGGGCGTCTTCTTCCACCACGTCGATACGGTTACCGTCCAACGACAGCCTCTCCACCAAAGGGTAAGGGTCTAGGTCGCCTCGTCTTATACCCCCAACGTTGTTTCCATCGACCCTTAAATCACGAACGGAACGCGCCAAAGTGCTTGGAACTCTGGAGAGGCCGGCCCTCGACACGTCTACCACTCTCAACCTAGCCGCACCGAAGGCGTCGAGTCGTTCCAGATGCAGGAGGGGATTGTCGGTCAGGATCAAGCGGGTCAGGGCGGATAGACCATGCAAAGCGGTTGGGGCCACGTGGGCAATGCGGTTAGAGGAAAGGTCTACCGATCTAAGGGATGGCGTGCCAGCCAAACATCGCGCGTTTAGCTCCGTTAGCCTGTTCCCGCGGAGGCTAAGAGAGAGGAGAGCCGGTAGACGTATCTCTGGTACAGCAGAAAGGGAATTATCCGTGAGTCGCAGCAGTCTGAGGTTCGGGAGGCCGGAGAGAGCTTCGCTTCCCACCGCCGTCAGGCAATTTCCGCTGAGGTCCAGCCGGGTCAGTTTGTTATCTCCGTCGAAAGGGGAGAAGGTGGAGTTCCCCGCAATGGCCGGCAAAACCCCTCCGGTAAGGGAGAGTTCGGAAAGGGAGAGAGGCGGCAGGGCATCGGGGGTCAAGGCCCCTCCGGCCCGGAAGTTGTTGATGAATACGCGGTTCGAAGAAAGGAGAAGTTTGGCGGCCGAGGCGAGGAAAGCGGAAAGGTCGTCGCCGTCGGCGTCGCAGGCTGCGGATCGGTTGGCATCGTTGCAAAGGCACGCCGCAGGGCACGACTCCTCCTCCGCCTCTTTCTCTTCCGCCTTCTCAGGGTTCAGAAGGCTCCTTTCCTCGGGCCACACGTCGTATCCGTCCTCGTCATCGCGGTCTTCCACCCCGGATTCCTCTTCGTCGTCGTCGGAGGAGGCGGCGGCGGCGAAGGGCGAAACGGAGAGGGAAAGGGCGAAGAGGAAGAAGAGGAGGAGGAGCGGATGCCGCAGGTCGAACCACGACGCCCGTCTTCGTCGCATGGCGGCTTCGCCACACTCACATGGCCACCTCGAAAACTTCGCGTGAACTCGCCCGCCGGTGCGGCCGCCGCGAAGGACCGCGTTTTCGCTCCCGTTAATCCCTATTATCGGTCGGCCGTTGGACGATGGCGTTCCCGGGGAAATAATATTCCCGCCGCACTCGCAACGAAAAGCGTCGGTAGCTCGGGAGGTTAGCGTCTCTTTTGGCGAACTTAATTCCTTCGCTACTCTCCGGCGACTGTCCGTCTCCGACGACCGTACGCGACTCTCATCGGTGGGAACTTCCGCGCCCTCTTTCGTCGCCGCCGCCACGTTCGCCTCCCACTCTATCCCCGATCTCCTTCCTCGCTCCGCTCCGTTCCCTACCTCTGGACCGTCGAAGGCGCAGACGCGGCGGCGTCGATCGGACCCCTCGCGAGGCAGAGGGAGAGAGAAGAGAGCCAGTTGCACTGGCAGAGCGTACGAGAGTGTTTAGGTTGATCCCATTGAGGGAAGGTCCTCACTCGGACACGCGGATTGGAGTTCGTATACGAAGATCTCCTCGTAACTATTCCTTCCTAACGTGGCGGTTCTACCGTAGACGTGACGTATCGATGCACCTTGACGGTTATTCCAAATTTGTATTTTTGCGGAATTTCTGTAGCGAGGAATTATATAGTCTATGTTTAACCATTCCTTTAATCCCTCTCATTTAGTTGAGTAGTTATAAATAAAAAAATATCGCAAAAAATCCATATTTTTATCATGACATTACCTATGATACGTTACGGATATAATTGGAGACGAATTGTTATTAAACAGAATCAAGAGTTGTATATTGCTTGTCTTTCAGGTAGTAAATTATTGCAATTTGATGAATGACGTTCGCTTTTTACCGATTATTTTCCTGTTTTAATTTCGACCCGAGCTTGAATGAGACAGATGTTTCTGAAATTGATGGATTTAGCATCTGTCTTTTAAAGTTTGTTAGGGGAAATGTAGAGCACCTGTTTCTCAAATCGCGATTTCCTAGTAATAAAGTTTGAACACTTGGGTTTTGGATACAATAAAATCAGTGAGCATTGTTCAATGAGTATTTTATCGTTGATCCACATTTTATGTTGGTCCTATACGTTTTAAAGTAGTTTTAAATTAGTCCAATTTTTTCGTTCCCTGCAGAGCGTTTTACGCGCAACACGAAACCTTCCAGGAATACATATTTTTACCCTGGATTTTTCTAGCTCAATCCGCGATTGCTTAAGTTACAAAGGTCACGCGATACCCTGGCGGACGAGTTTTCCCCTTGAAATGGGCCCCGTGAAACCCGGAGCGGAGAAGGTAGAATCGGAAACCGGTCGCGGTTAATCAATCCAGACCGAGATGCAGGAGATAAAATTTTCGCAATTTCCTTATTTAATTTTCTCGCACTTCATTTCCGAATTATTAGAACGCCTAGTGTGAATTTTGGCATAGTCGACGGCGTGTATAATTGGGTGTGAAGGGTGCGTAAAGAATTTTTTTCCACATCCCTGCATAAATAATTTGGCCTCCTCCTCCTTCCTCTCCTATCAAACCACCTTCCATTTTACGCCCTCTGATCTCTCGAGCGACGTGTTTCGAATTTTCCCCGTCTGTTATTAGTTCACCCTTCTCCCTCCACCCCTTTCACCTCCCTCCCTTCCTCCCACCTCCATCCCTCTCCTTCCGCAAGCATCCCCCCCCTCCCCTTATACGTACGCCACTCAAGCGCATATCTCTTCTCACACTCCCTTTAAAACTCCCCTCTCTCCTCCCTCTCTTCGTCTCTCTCTCTCTTGGCGCTCGTATATCTGATCTCTCTCTTCCTCTCCTCTCGCCATTTCGTGTCGACCACTACTCCCGCTAGACTCAGTCTGGGAAAACCCCCTTCGAGTCCCCTCCCCCCCCCATTCCCCAAACTGCCTTTCCTCTTCACCGTCCCTCGTCAAACTCTCTTCGCCTTTTTTCTACTTCTCTCTCTCTCTCTTCCTATCCCACGCTTTTCGGTACCTATCCCCTTATACCGCCCCATTCCGTTTCATCCCTAAGGCCCCGCTGACGCCGCCCTGCATTCGTGGCTTTCATATTTCAAACCCCTCTCGTTCACCCCGTAACCTCTCGCCCACCTTCCAATTCCCATCCAACTCAGTCTTCATATCTACCACTTCCCTTCCACCCCCCCCCCCTCTCCCCTCTCTCTCTCCCCATCCTGCTTCACCTCTCTCGTATCGCACTTTTGCCTCTCTCTCTCTCGGTCTCATCTTCCTCCAACTCCCTCGCATACGTTACGTCATCCATCTCTCTATTGCTACTGGCTTCCGCTCTCTCATCATTCATCCTTCGTTTCCTATTCTGCTTATCCGCTACGCTCCATGGGTATGCCTCGCTTCTCTCCCGTTTCAACGTTCGGTTTTACGATTCCTCCTTTTTTTTCATTTCTTTCATCTTCGTCGTGCCTCTCTCCCTTCTCCAGCCTCCCACTTTTTATCCCTTTCTCGTTCTCTCTTCCAGTCCTCTTCAGTCATCCCTCTCTACCCCTCTTTTTCATTCCTCCGCGATCCATCACCCACCTACTTCCGTATTACTCTCCTCGCCAATTGAAAAAAAACGTGTAAGGGGAGGGAACGTCACGGTTTCGCGAAAACGTGGAAAAAAAATCACGAGCGTCGCTTTTGTGCTAAATAGGGCCCTTGTTTTTTTTTATCGAGGGAAAAAAATTTGTTTATTCGTGTATGTTATGCTTAATACGGGTCTGCCACTCGATCCCGTCTCATTACTGTAGCCTTTCCCCTTTCAGTCTTAATTCATTATAAGTACTATATACGCGCACGCAAGCACATATGCATATACGTACACATAGACACATATATACATGAGCATATTTATACACATATATACATGTACATATACAACTACATGCATTCTCCGTCCCAAACCGTCCTATCTCTCGGGTGTTTTACTGTTATTATTTTCAATTTAGCGATGTGGTTTTTTTCCTCTCTCCTGGCTTCGTTTCCCTCGAGGTTAGCTGCGTGGCAAATGCTCCGCGGCTCAGGTCCAATTTGCTGAAAGCTCACGTCAAGTCCCTCGACTGCTCTTGCGGGAAAGTCTTTAGAATATCATACGGTACAATTTAATGGCAATTTCGAAGGGGCGAGAGGGAGAGAGGAGGAGTTCGAGCCATGTCGCGGTTTCGGAAAAAAAAAAGCGATCGCTCGATGGATATATCTTCAAAGTTTTCTGATCGGGAAAGAATCTGTGTTTTCAACGATCTCGTAACATCCTCGATAATGCCCCAGTTAACCTTATTCATCGTTCGAGTTTGCTTTTCATTTTATTTCCTTTTCAATTCTCTCGCGGAAGTTTTTAAAGCTTTCGATGAAGTTTTCGGAGCAGAAATTGTGTTCTAAATTAATTATGGGCGGCGAGGAATTTCCTATAACGTCGATAGTGTGGCATTTTTGATACGACATAACCCCGGACTCGAATTTAAATTTAGATTACATTTTGCGAATATGTAGTATGTGTGGGATGTGGTCTTGGGGTGGGGTGTCTTTTCTAAGAGGAGATGAGCAGGATAGGGAGAGAAAAATTAAGGAAGTTCTAGGTAGGAAACTTTGTGATTTAAATAGCGCCATTGAGCTCGTGTGCTGGAGGTTTTTTTTGGATGAATAATTTTTATCGTGTACTTTTTCTCACGAAAGTTAATCTATTTTCCTTTAAATATAGTCATTTTTATTTTGTACGTAATAGATTCGGTAACTTAATAGTTGCAATATTAATATTATCATGACGCCATTCCCTCCGACATATATTGGAATTTTGCCGTGCGGAACACGGCTGTCACCGAACTGTCCGGTGCCGAATAGTCCCATCGCCGAACCGGTCGTGCCGAACTGTCCTAAACCCAATCCGAGCGGGTAGCAACCCTAGTCAGAACCCAACCGTTTCGGATAAACGTTCTTCTACCGTATAAAGAAAACTGGAAACGCTGTATATGCGCAAACTTAAAACGGTAGTCAGTATATACTGTATTAGATGACGTCAAAAGCACACTTGTTCGCTTGAATTCTGCTTGAAATTTCTTTATTTTCTATTAACTTGAAAAGCCCGGCAATTACACGTCCGGTTTAAACATGAGGGAGGACGCCATTTTAATGTCCGGAAAGCCGGACATGTGGCAACCCTAGTCACCACTGATGACGGCCGCACTGTATCCGATATTAGATATTAAATTCCATTTATAATCTACTCTCGTTGAATCGTCACTGATGAAGGCTTTTTTAAAGTCAAAATTTATGTATTATGTCTGTCGGAGTGACATAATTTGATAATTAGACATTTGTGCGTGTGTATGCACGGCGTCTACATCAATGCTCTCATCGCAACGGTAGTTTCGCTGCCCTACCTCATGTATTGTTTCGGAAATTTGCTTATGACGATCTCGGATACGGTAATCAATACAAAACGCCAAATTAACTCGAAAAAGTTGTTCGCATCACAACTGTATTTTTTAAATGAATCTGAGACCAAAACTTTCGCTCGATCGGTTCTTTTCCGCCTCACGTTCCGTTCGTCACTAACTTTTTTTTTTATTTGTAAATGCCATTAAGACCGATTTTTACGCGCGTACGCGTGGAACAGATATTTCAATAGAGCGTGTTGTAATACGCGGAGAGGGGGCAACAATGGCACGCGTTTCGCTGCGCCGGGTAACACTATTTTTCTCCCCTCTCTCCGGATTAAGATTTATGCGCTCCGGAAAATCAATCCGAATGCTTTTTTCCCCTCGTCGTCCGAATGTGTTTTCGCGTCTGAAAAATAAAACCCGTCGGTCCGAATCGAGTTTTATATCCGTATACGGCCTATCGTTATAAAACATTCCCCACACACACACACTCTCTCTCTCTCTCTCGTATTTAAACGTCAGTTTTTTTCCCACTCCGTCTCCCGCCGCCTTCCTCGCTCCCTCTTCTCTAACACGGTCTCCGTCGGAGTTATCCCATTTACTTAATCGCTCCACCCTTCGTTCCGCTCGATTTTCTCTACTTCCCACCAAACCACTCACTCGTCAATTCCTACTCTAGCCTCTGTACTCGTTTTATATTTCTCTCAATATTTTCTTTAGCCTCTTATCTTTCTTTAATGTTCTCCTCCCCTTCCATCCTCTCCCTTTCTGTTAAATGTAAGAAGGGACGATATCGTCTCAATTTGGCCTAAATAAAGATGTTTGTGACTGTTCATCCTCTCTCCATTCTCTCTCTCCCCTGTGTCCTCTATCCTTTTCTCCATCTCAAATAATCCCCATCTCTTTCTACATCTCTTCTCCCTCTCCCCATATTTCTCTTCTCTCTCCTGTCTCTCCCTTTGTATTCTCTCCCACTCTCTTCTCTCCATCTCTATTCTCTATCGCTCTACTACCTCTGTCACTTGTCATTTTTCTTTTTTTTTCCTGCTACCTCTCTATACTACCTCCCTCTCCTCTTTCCCTCTCTTCTCCCCCTATTACCTCTACCATTGGTCATTTTTCTTTCTACTTTGTCTTTCTCGCCTTGTTCTCCTTTTCCTTATTCCCCATTCCTTCCCACATATTGGCTTCCTCCCTCATAGCCCTGCCCCATTCTTACCCTCCACTTGCACGAGTACTTTATCCTCCATCCGCCCTCATCTCCCACCATCCCTCCTCACTCCATTTTCCTGCTCCCTCTCTCGTTCCCACCCTCTTCACCGCCCCCGCCGTAATGAATTGCCCTCTCTGGGTCCCACGGAAAAGAGTACGTGCACTCGTCCTGCCTGGGCTTCCTATGCACTCTGAACCCCCAAAGGCCCTACATCATTCCTCCTCCCTCATTCCACCGCTTTTCCCTCCCTCTCAATCTCCCCAAACCCCATCGCTTCTCTCCCACACCTGCACCTCTCCGCCAATGTTCGCTCCCTCCGCCCAATTCCCGAAT
Source organism: Uropetala carovei (assembly GCA_036926305.1). NCBI lineage: Eukaryota > Metazoa > Arthropoda > Insecta > Odonata > Petaluridae > Uropetala > Uropetala carovei. Next base: position 2,281,656 of record JAXCHB010000076.1, read on the forward strand.
GATTGCGACTGCTCCCATTTCGGTGCTGTAACATCCGTTGTAGCAAAAGCTTTTGATTAAAAGAGGGGGTTGAGGGGTGTAGTCACGTTTGCCGTTCCCCTCTCTCTCTCTCTCTCTCTCTCTCTCTCTCTCTCTCTCTCTCTCTCTCTCTCTCTCTCTCTCTCTCTCTCTCTCTCTCTCTCTCTCTCTCTCTCTCTCTCTCTCTCTCTCTCTCTCTCTCCCCACCCCTCTTTTTCTCTCTCCCCCACCCCTCTTTTTCTCTCTCTCTCTCTGTTTTTTATGAATCTCGCGTGCAGGACGAAAAACCTACGGAATCAACGAACCGTGAAGGTGTTTTTCGAAAGGAGAGAAAGCGATTGTTGCGCGAACTTTTGTGATACGCGATTTGTCGATTCTATCGATCGTTCCTTTTTTTTGCACTTTTTCCGCCGTCCCGATTTGTAGTTTTGGCAGGTTTTCTTTTTATTTATTCGGATTCCGGAACGCCGCGCGCGCGGAAACGCGGCAAATAGTCCATATTGGCCGTTTTGACGGAACGCGTCGATCGAGGAGAATTTTCGGGCCTTCCGAAACAATCCCTTTTCCACGGCGACGCCAATTTTAGTGATTTCAAAGGATTTGTTACGCCGGTTGCAATATGCAATACGTGTTCCATTGAATGCGGTTTTCGTTGTTCGTCCATTTGCGGACGCTCTGAATGAGGCCGGAGGTGAGTGGAATGGGTTCGGCGATCATTTGAATCCCTGGGATGGATTTGCTCATCTAATCAATGAAAAAGCTCTCCGTATGGCTTTTGCGGCCTGGCGATGGCTTTCCAGTGAAATTTGTTTAGTCGTTTGTCTATGGCTCAACAAGGTAGTACGTCGAATTATCTACGCGTGAGAATAAATAAACGTCATGTAGTGAAAACTGGTATGCCTGCAGACAATTTATCATTTGTTATGTTTGAAATTGCTCGGGAAAATTTTTAGGTAATATGGTCAGTCGCTCTATCGCGATAGTTTCTCGTATCATTGCCTTTTTTGACGCATAATGTACCATTTTGTTTAAAGTCCATAAGAATCTCGCGGATATTTTATCTCCGATCATCAGCTCCACATCGTGTTCAATTTCCTTAACTTAAAATTTTCTTTTCTTTGTTAATTAAATCCGCTTAAAGGGAAAGGTTATATTCCTTTTCCTCTTTGTGACCTGGAGAATTTATCAAGAAAAACAGTTCCCCAAAAATTTTGGACAAAGCCTATAATTTCCTTTAAATGCGGAAAAAGTATGTTAAGAAGCTTTTTTCGAAATAAAAGATATCCGAAAGAAGTAGGACGGAGTTTGCGAAGAGGCGAAGACATTTTTTATCTGTAATTCAATTTTTTTTAAGTCGTAAGTTCTTCGAATATGACGTTCGTTTCGTAATTCGAACCCATATCGACGACACTCCCTCGAGGTTATCGTTCTTCTCCATCTCTGTCCGTGTAATAACTCCTCCCTTCTTCCACGCCTCCTCCTCCCGCCCGAACTCCTGGGACTAATATCTCCGCATATAACGGCTTGTTCCCTTTAACATATAGCTTCTTCCTCTGTAGGTCGTAGGTCGTCAAACTCTTCCATCTTATTCCGAAGATTCCTCACACGTCTCCTCGACGTCGTCTCTCTCTCTTTCCCGCCCCTTTCTCTCCCATTAAGCGCGGCGTAAATTCCGTCCCTTGGAAGAGAGGGAAAAGCGGAAAAGCCTCGCTTCATTTTCTTAAGACGGAAAATGACTGCATCGTTATTTTTTCCTTATCGCGACGGTCCTGAAATTTTAATGGAAGAACGCCTTTGGCGATGGACGACTCGTTTCGTCGGAGTCCTTCAAGGCCTTGCTTTTTTTTTTTTTTGGCGAGTACGGAGAAAACCCTCGCCTCGTAGTCAAGGCATATGCGAGGCGTCCGCGTCCTGGTTAGCGAAGGGAGTAGGAGGCGGGTCCTCATCATCATCATCTAACGTGAATGGTGAGATTGAAAGGAGTTAAAAGAGGGTCCGAAATTCCCCGCTCACGTCCCTCAATTCCTTCCTCGGCCCACCCACCCTTGGACGACGGACATTCAATAGTGTCAAGCGTGGTGGTGTCGCAGAAAGGTTAATCGAATTAATGGGATTTCGTGACGGAAATTTTGCCCCTACCTCCATGAAATGAGTGAAAATGAGCGGGGAATTGTTTTGGAGGGAGGGCTGTTAATGGATCGCGTAAAGTAAGTGCGCTTTACCGTTATGAACTTCTAAGATAAGACGGCGTGGTTGCACGCTTTCGCGATTTATGTTAACGTTCCCAGATTAATCGTGAAGTTTTTGTTTATTATGATTTTAGTATTTTTTGTTTTTTTCCTAGAATTTATCTCAAGTGGTTAGATCATATCTTATTGTTAGCGAAGGATATTAAATAGATATTAAAGTAAGAAATAAGGAAGTGTAAAGAAGAAACGTCGGAAAATTTTATGGTAATGCAGCTGATAAAAAGAGGGAGCTTCTCTTGAGAAGGGATTGCATGATTAAAGACTCGATTGAAGGTAAATAATAATGAGAATTAGGGGTAGAGATAGGAAGAAAAATATTCAGCTATTGCACGACAACAAGAGGAAAGTGATTTCTCAGAAAATTAATTTTACAAAGGAAAGGACGATTTTGGGAACGAGAATTTAACCTATGACCATGAATCCGCCTGCGGTCAGATTACTATGGATGATGTTTGTATTTAAAAGCGAAAAAATTTAATTACGCGCTGTAATTTTGGGATCCCTACAGATAGTAAAGAGACGGTAAAACATTTGTCTATAAAAGGAATCTGACTCAGTTTGTACGCATTCACCAGTAAAACAAAAATGGAAGAACGGTGGTATATTTTATTTGTAATCGTACATTCCGCGATAAATTCAAAAATGAAATTTTCCATAGGCACAAAAATACATATTACCGCTATAACTGTAAAATAAGAAGAATAATCGTAGCTAATGGGTATTAATTCGCCATGACTGAGAACAATTCTTTGGGTTAAAGGTGCTCGCGAGTTATTTCTTGAAGAGAAGTTGGCGAAACTTCCTGATGATACATTCGGCCAAATACTCGTGTCGCGATATCCGCCTCGCATTTTTTTCTTCGGCACCAACCTTCTCTGCATTTCCTCTTCACGCCTTTCTATTTGTGGAACGGTGCAAGGGGAGGAGGACTGGTGGTGAAAGGCGCCGTAATAATCGAGAGATAAACAAAAATGAAATCCTTTAACTTAGTTTGAATTTCCATTTCGGTGTGCAAAGAAAGGTACCGATCTCGAACCTGTCCCCTCCCGCCCCCAAGGAGCCTCCTCCCTCTCTCTTTCTCCCCCTCACTCTTCTTCTCTTTAACACCGCCGGATCCTTTTGGAAACTCCCCTTAATCCCACAAGAGGTGCCTTCGAACACGCCTCGAAAGCGTATAGGTTTCTTCTTTCTCCCTCTCTCTCTTCCGTATCTCCCTCTTACTTCATTCCCTCTCTCCTGTCTCCCTTTCTCCCTCGACTGCCTCCCTTTCTCCCTCGACTGCCTCCCTTTATCTCCATCTTACTCCCTCCCTCTCTCGTCTTTCTCTCCCACACTCCTTTTCACTCGCTTTAAGCGCGTTTCCCTCTACGGAAATGTCGTCGAGCTACAGGAATCTATTTTCTCTTCTCCTCCCCATCGTCTTCTTTCCGATCACTCTTCCCTCTATGCCTCTTCCATGTCCCTCTCCGTTGAAGACACTTGTTCCCTCCCGCTTATCTCGTCTGATATCGCGTGTCTACTCTCCTATATATGCACGCCCCCAGAGGAGAAGGTGAAAAACGCCCCACTGATCCCCTTACTCCACCCCCTTCTCACCCTCCTTCCTTTTGTTTATCCTTCGCGCTTTATTCCATGCGGGGGGGGAGTCTTATCGAGCGTTTCTCTTTTGTTTTCCCGTACCCCTCTCGCGTTATCGTTTCGATTTTTTTCTCTTTTTGTTTCCACCTCCCCCGTCTTCTTTATCTATCCCAGAGGAGGAAGAGAAGATTAGAGGGAAAAGGAATCGCTCTTTTTTTTATCCTCTTTCCCCCCTCTACGCGCGCGTGCTCTTAGCCTATTCCTGAGGGTCGTGTCTGATGCAGGAGAGTTGGCGAGTAGTCGCATGAGGGGAAGGAGGTGTTGGTCGAGGGACGGGAAACAATGGCCACGTGTAGTGCGCGAGGCGAAAAATGTTCTCCTATTGCAAGAGAGCTGTTTCGTGGAGGGTAAGAACGAGTAGTTGTATGGATAGGACGATGGAGGAGAACCCTGGAAACGCTTTAAGTTTTCTCGGAGAAATAGAGCGAGAAGACAAAAGGGAAGGACCGACGGTTCTACGTTTCACCTGTGACGGGAGAAAAATAAATCTTTTCTTTTTCTTCCGCTCGAAAAATTTGAGGACGAGGGTTTATGTGGAGCGTGTCGGTGGGATGGATGGTGGGAGCGGAAGAGTCTCGAGGTTTTAAGGCATTACGGTTAATAGGTAGAGAGAGAGAGAGAGAAAGATAACAAGGAGAACGCATTCTCCGCCAGTTTACATAACGTCTCATGAGATGTTTCCATAGTCGAGGAAGCGAGCTAATCGCGGCGGAGGGAAGGAAAGTTTCCGTTTGGTTTAGGACCGCCGCGGTTGAAGCGTATGAGAGGAGTTTTGGTGGATCTTGACTCAACTTTTCTTCGGGTTCGTCTTCTCCGACGCGAAGTTTCGCTCCTGAAATTTCTTTCATCCGCTGTACACGTAAGGATTCGTTTATTTTTTCCCGGGGGGAGGGGGAGGGGCTTGGAGGGTTGGGAGACGTCTCGACGTGTTTCTCCGGTTTTTTCTGCCTCCGGGAAATTATTTTTTTTTTTCGATAAAAGGCCGCCCGAAAAGAAATGAGATCGATCGTCGTCGGTGGATTTTGTCGCGGTGAGGCTTCCCCGCCCGACTTAAGCCCACGCGAAAACTCGTCGTCCTTATGACGGGTTTAACTTGTCGGATTTGATTACGTTCGTGCGAAATACGCGTCGGAAAATGGATGAATTCGGATCGATAATCGGCGCTTTAAACAGTTGGGAAGCGTAAAAGGGACCAATCGCTCAATTTTTGTCGGAGATCCGGGGAAAGGATCTGGAGTGAAGTAGATGAAGAGAATTATAGCTCAGGGTATCTCGCTCTCTCTCTCTCTCTCTCTTTTTATCTTGTAAAGTGGCTGCAAAGCCCTTCTTCTCTATATAAACAAAGGTCGGATTGATTGCTTGGAATAGAGATGAGTGGGGGTAAAGGTCGGATTCACCTCGGAATGAAAAGGGAAAGAGAATGGAGATCGAGAGGTTCGGAGAAGGAAAGAAGAGAGTTATCACTTAGTAAATGTGAGACAGAAAGAGAGATGGAGAAGTTGAATGAATTGTCCCGGCTGTGGAATGTTTTTTTTTAGTCATTTAGATCTCATCGTGAATGAATAGTTTGTTTAAAAGTGTATATCTCGCGTTGTAATAAATATATTACAGGTAGTGTATTTAAAGAAACGTACATTTTCCGTGAATGGTAATATGTGGACAAATATCGACAAGCAACTCAAATTGATCCTTTGTTCCGAATGCGAACGTGGGTTATTCTTGTCTTTTTCGAAACGACAGAAAAACATCGGAATCTAATTATATATTATTTCAACCTTTTCATCTAACGTCAACGCTCCAATCCCTCGATGAAGATGTTTGCGCATATCTTAGCTTGTTGATGTTAATTAAATTATTATCGTATAGGCTCGGTCAAAAGCTTAGACTTTCATTCATGCCGAATATATCATTAAATGCGCTGTAACGTAATTATTTTGTGTGGAGCGTAGATTTATGAGAGGAAATCGGCCAGAGTCGACCGAGTACATATGTACGCGTGAATACGCGATATTAACCATATTTCGAGGACAACGATACACGTTATTCATTAATGCTAGATTTCGTAAATCATATCTTCGCGCGATAAAAGACGAAGGTTACGAATGAGGTATAAGTTAAACTCTCCTATTTAAGCCGATTGCAAGAACACCAGAGCTTTGGAAATAAAGAGAGTATCCTGGGAAGAGTGGGGTAGCGGGAATGGATGGGGCAGAAAAGAGATGTGGGAAGCTTAGCTTCCTTTTTGTTTGTCTAAGAGTCTGGAAGTAGTGAGGGAAAGCGAGGAGTGGCGGATTGAGAGAGGGAATGGGAATTAGGGTGAAGAGAACGAACGACGTCAGAATGTGAGTGCGTATCAAGTAGTTCGAGAGTGAGAGGGTACAATTAAGAGGAAGAGGAGAGTCGAGGGGAAAAGAGGGAGAAGATGGGAAGCGGGAGGGAGGATGCCTTCCCTTCGTAGGAGAATGGGATTCAGCGAGTCTGGGATTGAGGCTGGCTAAGGACGAGGCCGTAGTGATAGGCTACGTGCGGTGTGTGAGAGACTGATGGCCTGACCGATTGTGCGGGATATATCCAGGGAAGCAACAAGAGGGAGTAGGCGAGGTTGTTTCCGGGCGAGAGGCCTGCTATAAAGAGAGGGAGGGAAAGAGGCACGGAGGGGGAGGGAGAAGGGGGGGTTGGGAAGCGAGCGTAAGAGGAGAAAGAGGGAGAGGAGGATAATAGAGTATGAGGAAGACGTGATAGGAGAGTTGTTCGCGGTATTCGATTGGGATTATTGGGAAAAGAGGATATAGGGTGGAAGGAGGGAAGAGGAGAGAGAGAGAGAGTGAGAGGGGATGGATGGCGTTGATTGATTTGGAAGCGGTTGGGAAGAGACCTTGTGCCTGCCCAGTGGAAAAGGGTGTAGGGGCTTTCTCTCTTCTTTGTTATGGCGAACAAATGATGGCGGAGGTTTTTAAGGGATATTTTTTCTCTCGATTGATGTGATAAGAATGGCGGTAATGGTGCTATATGTCGAACTAGTGAGGGTTAATTCGAGAATCGAAAAAGAAATCTCAATGGTTTTCATCTGTCATTCGAGGCGGTTTACGAGTTAAGCCGATCTTAAGACAAATTTAAGTATAGTTAATACTTGGAACATATTGATTTATAGTTACTGTTATTCTTTGCATGTGTTTAGGTTTACGAACTTATCTGCCTTTAGATTTTCTTTGTGTCCACAAGGGAATTCGGTTTGCGATTTTCTTAATTCTGTATTATCGAGAATCCATAGTTCACAAATGAAAAGGGCTGTTCTCTTGCTGAAATGTGCGTCAATTTTTCCATACCGTTTTGCGATTATTAAAGTATAGTTTGTCAGTCAGCAGTCATAAGAAAATTGTCGATCTCGTATTATTGCTGAAAACATTAAAGAATGAGCGCTTAAAAATCATAAGAAAAGTGCTTATCTTATGTACTTCCAATAGCCACAACGAGGCTATGAAAAGCCAGATACTCATTTCGCCTGCAAATCCAGCCTTGTTGTGGCAATTGATGATACCTGAAATAATTACTTTGTCGAACGTTTGGTTTTAAAAAGCTTATTCTCGAACAGTCAGCGTTGATAAGCTTTTCCGGCTGATAAAAGATGACATGGCCGTATTTGCTCGTCTTTGTTATCTAATATGCTCATAGTAAAATGTCGTAAAGTACTGTGTATGAGCTAGTTACACAGAAGTTAAAAACGATGTGACTGGAAGTTTTGCGTGAAATAAAACCTTTTTAATCGATAAAATTCTAGATTTTCGATTCGTCCAGGTTGATTCTGCATTTGCGTAACACGTATAAAAGTGCATGGCAGAAATCAACTCGTAATTTTACTCCCGCCATTTTCCAGGCGGATTCGTTAGAGCAGCGTTTCCCAATTTAATTTTGCTACGGAACCCTTGCAACGCGAAAGAGAAGTTGCGGAACCCCAAACAGCTATTTTGTTTATAAGGTGAAAATCAAAGCACAAGTAAAGATAATAATAAAAATAGGTCATGTGATCAACATTTTGTTTATTTTCATATATTTAAAGATAAAAATCGTTTATATGGCAAAACATTTATTATAAACCAATAGATATAATATGAACAATAAATAAAACTGACTGATTATATACATTACGTTAGCAATTTTCAATGTGAAGAATGAGTTTTCTTCTTTTTTTGGCAAATTCTTTTTATATTTGGTTTAATGCTGGAAAGTTGAATTCGCATATCAGGCACGGCATCTAGTCGGTTTCTGTATTTTGTTTTTGTTGCTGTGTCTTTCGAGAACCCAGTTTCGCATAAGTATGTGCTCGCGAATGGTAATAACTCTCGAATTGCCCGTCTTGATAAGTCTGAATATTCATGATATAAGCTGCCCCAAAATGTAATCATAGAAACTTCTTTAAATGTTTGTATTAAATGGCCATCTGAAGTGATTTCGATTAAATTTTCATAATCTAGTGCAGATAATCCTTCTGGTTTCTCGGTTATACTGAATGGATTTCGAATCGAGTTATTGTTGTCATTGATGTTTGGAAAATACTTCCTGATGTTGGTGTATAAATTGCGAAGATGATCTACAATGTTGCTCTGAATTTCTTCTTCAAGTTTGCATTTGTTTTCTTCAAGGAAATTATTGAATGTTGGAAAACAATCCAAATTATTTTGTTCTACAGACGAAATCCAAAACTGTAGCTTCCGGGAGAATGACAAAGTTTTATCTTTCGCATTGAAAATAGTTACATTCTTTGTGCGGATGTATTTAAATCTTACCTTTCCAATTACTAATTCCAATACTTACTACCTAAAGCAAGATCCCATCGAGCATAAATGTTGTGACAACCCCGATATACCAAGTTATTTTAAAATCCAGGCCCGGGCTCGTTATTATAATTCTAAAGAAAGGGTTGGTCGACAGTTCTCCCCTTCTGAAGACGGTTTCGAGTTTGCATCTTGTTATTCTCGCGGAACCCTAGGGTTCCGCGGAACACCATTTGGGAAACACTGCGTTAGAGAATCTATTTTTTTTACTCGCACATTGTTGAGAGATCAGATACCTAATCACTTTTTTCCTCGCTTTACCACGGTGAGATAGTATAAATTACCGCTGAACAGTTCGAATACGAGAACTTTGATGGAGTTATTTAAGGCAGGCCAACTATCCCTCGGGAACTTAGTCCTTCGCTTGGTGGGCCTCTAATCAATTCCTTGGAATCGGCAAGTACCTCGTTAGTATGACAATGCATCCCATCGAGCCTTCGGGAGATATTTGAATTCCTTTACATGAGACTTACTCGATTGACTCCCAGAAGAATTTGATCTTATTCCATTTATATATATCCCGGCATAAAGCGTATTATCGGATGATTCTTTTCAAATTAATCCTTACACCTATCGATAAAACTGGCTATCTACTAATTAATAGGTCGGCATAACTTCCTTTATGATGGTTTGATATTATCCGAAGTCCGTTTCATTACTTTCTCGCAGTCGAAGGCATGGTTACGATGAAAACATAATATAATTTTCAACTCTTTCCGTCAATTCCAAACAATATCTTACTAAAATTTTCTATCCAACTCCAGGGATCTACGGAAACGTGCATCGGAAGCGTTTTAGAGAAGTTCTCCCATATTCGAGCGACCGAAAAATCTGGAAAAAAAAATTTTCCCCCCAATTAAAGACAACCTCACTTTGAAACAGTTCTTTCCCATATTATTAGCGAAAACTCGGCCATTCCTCGCGATGCAAATTAGACCGTTTCTAGGGCGTGACTTTTTTAAAAACTCTTCCTCTCTCTCATTTCTCGCCGTTCAATTTTGCCCTAACGTTTTAACGGTCCCTCACCGCGATTCGCTGAAAACTCCATTGCTCTCTTTCTCGCCTCCGTTCTACTTTAAAGAGCTTAGATCATCGTCCTTTAAATGCTACAGTAATCGCTTCTTCTGTTGGATCGTCTCTTAAAGAGTTCAGAGCATGGGTCGTCGCGCTGAACGAAAATCCCAGCTGCACGGCACTGTCTTCCGCCTAATGGGTGAATTGACCCCGCACGATAGGAATGAGAAGAGAAGAGGCGCCCTTTCTCCTATCTCTCCGTCCCACCCACGTTCGCTAACCCTTCCCTCTCTAATTTCGGCGTAGAATTTACTCGGAGAGCGCTGTGGATAAGAAATCCGTACCCGGCTTAGGAGCTGGAGATTTTGTGAGCGGAGAAAGGGAATGTGCACTCTCCTTAATGCACTCTACCCACTTGGGAAGGTTTCAACTGATCTAATAATAAAAATAACTTAAATTTGTGCGTGTCTGGATGACTATTAAATTCCGCCATTACCACCTCGAGTCTTTTAGTAACGAGTTTAGCTCGTGGTTCTATCAGAAGGTCAAAAGGCTAAAACACGAGTCTGTCTCTTACGCGGTTTTGAAGTTTTCTTGGATATTTTTAGATGTTAGCCATAGGTGTCGCCACATTTTATAGAATTAGAATAAATATACTTCTGACCGTAAATCAACCCTCCCATATAATTTGCTTGGTTATGCGTCATGTGTCAAGTGTAATTCTCAGCACCGGCGCCGGCGGTATAAGATCCAGGGGCATTATGGTAAACACCATTCGACACATACTTTCGGGATTTACTTAGCCTTGCCCATTTTAAAATTTTAGCTGCTCACCGTCTACATTAAAGTTATGGGTTCGATTCTAGGAGAGTTACTTTATCTATTTGATTAACACGTGGATGACTGTAGCACATTAATCAATTGCATATTAAAATAACACAACTTTTGTATGTCCATTACTATTTTTACTTTCGGGAACATTCTGTTATGTGCATTTTATATTTATCGGTTGCTTTTTAATGCATAAAAATGTTGGTGTCTTTAATTTAATTTTAACATAATACTTAACTCACGCATACCTGTCATAAATGACGGGTAATTACGATAGTTTCAATGATATTCTTCATGTACTCCAGAACATTCCGCGTGGAATGCGAAATTTGTAAAATTACAAAGGTAAAGGTGTTCAAGTTAATTCTGCATAACTGAGCACCGTCATCCGGAGCAAGAATGAAAATAGCAATAGAGAGATGAATGAGAAAGAAGTAAGATGTATTATAATCGTGTTTGTTGAAGATATCGACTTATTTTTCCTTGCTCTAAAACTGTTATATGCTCACAGGACTTTGCGCTCTCATTTTTCGCGGCTTATTTTCGGGTAGACGGAAAGCGGGCCGTGGATGAGCTATAGAAGGCCTTAGCGGTTCAAACGATCGTTAAAATGGGTCTAAGAGTCGTGGGAACTAAAAGAAGCGCAAAAGCTGCTAGGGTCGAGTTGTTGACGAGTTTCGGAATGAATTGGACTGATATAGCATGTTCAAAGCGTGTAAAAGAGCTTCCAATTTGGTCCTAATGCTCGCCTCCACTGATTGTATCCGTTGTCGCGGTGTCTATTATCCGGCCGTGTCGTGATGCTTGTTCAACATTTTGTCTTCCGTGTTTATCCGTGTTCAAGAGATTCTAAGTTTTTTATTGCATTTATCCCTTCCTCCCGATTCCGCCTCCTTGCTGCCTCGTTTGCATGTAAATTTTGGCACAAAATGCTACTTTTTTGTGTTTCGTGTACATTTTTTCGCTGTCATTTCCTCCGATCCTGTTTCGCGATCCGATTTCCGGATTGGATTACTCTCTAGCGCAAAATTTCTCTGCTAAAGAAAGACTATGGATGCTCCAAGCGAATTCTTCATTTCAGCTGTACACTAAATCAGTGGAGAAAATCCCTCGTAAATGTGATGAGATTTAGTTCTTTCGATGTTAACCTTGCGCATTCTTACCTTTTTTACTTTCTCCATACGTAGTAATGGGAAAGTATTGTATTCATGAAAAAAATCGACTTCGAGATTTCAACGGAAATACATGTTTTGAGATCCCTAGAACACGTTTAGACTATTTTCGGAATGATGTCTGTGTGTGTGTGTGTGCGCGCGTGCGTGCGTGTGTGTGTGTGTCTGTTATTGTGGGCGCTCTAACTCAAAAAGTACATGCCACATCGTTACCAAACTTCATATATAAGACTTTAACATGAGCACAAAGAACTGATTAGTTTTTGGACAATAACGGATAACCGGAAGTCGAGGTTTATTCGAAACCCGATTCTGTTTTTGCGATATTTCTTCGTTAAAACATCATTATTGTATATACAATTCTATACAAAGGTTATAGAGAATGTAATTTCCTACAGTTTTCATTTAAAACAATTTTCTATAGGAGTTATTGTTTAGGAGTTATTTATAAATAACAGGTTTTTCGGTTTCCGTTAAATATTTCCTTAAAAACATCGTTATTGGTAATCTTCGTAAGGACCAAAGTTGTAGAGAATAATATTTCTTCCAAGTTTTGTTTGAAACTAATTTTCGTAGAACCATCCATTTCGGATATATTTCGCTTTATCTTAATACCAGTATACAGCGCCAACACCATGTAGCGGTGAATTCTGTAAACATTCAAAATATACGTAATTTACGGCAACAAGGACGTGTCTTCTTTTATGATACGAAATAATAATTTTGCCTCGTACTATTATTCATAATAATTTAAATATCTATACCCCAAATATGGAGAAAGTCGTGTTGGCCACATCAGATTTTTTGGTTCCTGTTGGATGAAGCTAACGTTAATTGCAACTGCTAAGAGAGTCGAGTGTTATTTTAACCTGATTCTTTAGATTCTTTCCTATATTTAATGAAGCTGAGTCTTTTCCGCGCTGTTTATATAAAATGTCCCTAAAGCGCTTCATCAGTATGGCCTTCGAATCGCATATGAGAACCGGGGAAAGATTTGAGAAACTGTATTCTCGGAAAGGGATAAACTGGCATAACAATTATTTGGGAGATAATACCAGAATAACATTATTATATTTAAATACGGGTTTTCCATATTATCGGTCATTTATACGCCCTCGTTCCTTCGGTCTTGATGGTTCTTTGACCCCGACCTATTATCAGGATTGCATTAATCGGCAAATTCACCGTGTGCATTTAATAAAACAATCGGACAATTTCTGTACGGTTAAAGGGGAGCGATAATCGAATAAAAGGCCCCTAATTGTAGTTGGGCATCGGCCCCAAAATAGAAATGAATGCTTTCCACTTATTGGCATGATTACCCTGCCCTTATCGCCTGTACGCGACCGAGCTTTAGCGTGTGGCTTTAGGGGGCGCTAAACCGGAGAATATTGGCAAATTGTAAACGCCGACGATTCTGTAGGAACGGGTCAGTGGCCGATTTAGCCTGTTTTGGCTTTATTTTTACTTATTTCGGGGTTCGAAATCGTGTGCGTACTCATGGCCAGTGATTCGCTGGCGTACGTATCGCTCCCCTGCGGGTCGTAAGCCATGTTTCGTACTGCAGAACTTCACCGGATCGAGTTAATGTTTTCTAAATTTGTTTATTGCCGGCAAAAACTATTTTCTCGCCTGAAATATATTGTCCGTTTCCTCGTGAAGTTTTTGCAATCGATCGACACGGAAAAGCTCATTAATTTTTTTCGTTCCGACACGTCCGAAGCGGCGGTCCCCGAACATGTTGTTCGAGTTGGAACGTGGGAGTTTTTTCTCTTCAAAACATATGCGGATCAGCGTGAAATGTAACATGCGTAGTTGGGCGGTTTATATCGATCTTTTTTTAAGGCCTTGTAAACAGGAAATGGCTTATTAAACCCGCGTTGTCGTCCATTTGTTCGTCGGGATGGATCCTTGAATGTTCGATATTTTTCGGCGCTGGGTGTTTTTCGTCCGCCGCTCGTATTTTTTCATTTTATTTTTTTTTGAGAGGGACGTTAACAAATGGAGCGGAAAGAGGATAACTAATAACCGATGTGTTCCGTGACACGCGCCTTAGGTGTGTGCGGGAGAGGGTTTGGAAAGAGTCCACTAAGCTGTCCGCTAGAGGTTGGTAAAAATTAGGAGAGGGGGGAAGGGAATGGAGGAGACGTCATCTGCCGAGTTTCCAGAAACGTGGGGGTGTATTATTGCTGGGCGATAGGTAGGAAAAAACAGGATCGAAGAGATGGGACCCAAAAGTCGTGCAGCGCGAAACGAAAATCCCCTTTTTATAGTCCGCTCGCGGATGACGCGATTTATTCGTCGCATTTTCCGAATAACACAGCAGCCGAAGTCCATCAAGGGCCGCGTATGCCCTCTCTCGACGAGCGTGCAATTTATTTGATTACTTTGCGGCCGGTAATCGGAATTTGTCTTCCCCTCTTGCGTAACTGTGGGAAACGGGGAGGGCTGGGTTGTGGAGACGAGAGGAGGAGGGCGTGGGGCGGGATGTCCACCCGGGAACGGGGTTGTTTTCCCAGTCGCGTTTCGCAAAATCATCGTCCTGCGGGTCGTTCGGTACCGTGGGTAGTTTTTTTTTTAAAAAGCCCCCGTTCCTCTTCCCTCGTTTTTAGAACCGTGCGCACAAAGTGCGCCATTGACGTTTGCCGCTCGCGAGCACTCAACGGGTCTTTATGGACTGGACGTCGCGGGTGCATTTTCGACCGTGCCCCCCACCCACCCCCTTCCACCCCACCCATTTTCCAGAATCGATCGCCTCAGTCGTTAGACTAATCGCGAGAATCCATCACGGGCGATAAAATTCGTCGTCCCCGTCGCTTAATTCGTTGTTTCATGACTTATCGGTCGCGAAATTGACGCTTTGCTCGTTATGGGATGAGCTATCGGCCTGGATCGGGCGGAAGAAGTTAATGTCGATGTATTCAGGGTCGTCGGGGAAAAACGGTGGTGATTAGTTCTATAGAAAATTGGCGTGGCGGTTCATTTCGTCCAAATGGGCGATTTATCGAAGTTGGTTTGCGAGGAGGACCGTGTGAGATCATGGATTAAATGATCGTGTTTCCGCGCCTTAGGCGGTTGTATCGTGACATATTTGTGCGCGTTTCAATGCCGTTGCAGTATTCTCAAGTTACTGTATTGAATTGTCGATAATCTTGCGACTTATTAATTTTGTCGATAGAAAAAAATAATTGCTTGATGTTTCTTTTTCTAAACAATTTTTACGATACTTTTTCGTAGGCTGTATTGAACTTCAGTGTAAATCGGATGTGACTTCCTCACTCTGTGCGAAAATCTACCTAATGTAGGTTCCAGAGAGAAAATAAGAATAACATTTGTAAATTATTTTAATGTTTACAAATTTTAAATGATTTTCTTCTGAATTATAACAAAAGGCTATGTTGTAGCTTATAAGGATATTGTCCTCTGATGTCCTTCATAAATTATTTTGCTCAAAAGGCTGATAACGGGGAAACCCGGACGCGCATTTTGGCTAGTGCACATCCCTGATTCGCCAATTGTAGATTCTAAAAAAGTTTTAATCTGTAATCGGTGAATCAACAATGATGGTGTATGTATGTAACCGACGCACATCTGGTTTTCCCAAAATTTGTGCTGATGTTGGAGCTACTCAATGTATCAATTGGATTTCAGATATACGGGTTGGTCGATCACTCTTTTTAACTTGGATTCTGTTGATTGGTTCCTCGTTTTCGATATTTGTGGTCGGTGCCGCATAACCTAGAGCAGTGGTTTTCAACCGGGGGACTTACTTTCAAAAATCCAAACCAGAGTTAAGACGAATTTCATTTCGTCGCAAAGGCACTTCGAAATGAAAGGAGATATGGAGAAGGGGGTTATTATTACCATTATTACTGATGGTGGTTTAGGAGGGGTGCCGCCACATTCTGAAAAGTCACTCAAGGGTGCCGCAACTCTAAAAAGGTTGGGAAACGCTGTCCTAGAGGATACGAAGTAAGAAATGTGTAAATGTAATGAAGGTAGACTTTTATACGACCCTTTATTGCCTTCCATTACGAAACGCAGGACTTGTTCAGTAAAAAAGTTTTTTATAAAAGTACCTAATTAAACATTATTTCGCAAATTCCGTCCAATTTAACTCAAAGTTCGCGTTCGTCATATGAGCGACCGTCGAATTCCACATTTCCCTTTCGATTCTATCGCCATTTCTTTTGTAGATAAATTGGTCCAATTAACTACACAATGTAACGGATATTCGCTAATTGCGTTTCACCTTCTCACCTCCGTGATTGTGCATCCACCGCTATGTCTACTCATTGTACTGCGTTCCTCGGCGTTGTAAAACATTCTATATATGGCTGAGTGTGTGTGTCGGTGGGTTCGTGTTTGACTTGGAACTCTACCCTCCGTCTAAGGCTTCCCCTCACCCAAAGAGAATTCATATCGTAGGCATAGAGAGAGAGAGAGAGAAATACGGAGGTCGCATACATAGGTGGTCGGGCTTCGGAGTCAGTCAGGTCGGTGAAATGGTGAGGGGAAGCAGTAAGGCGATACAATGGAGCCGAAGAAGGGGAGGAAGAGTGAGAGAGTACTAGGAACGATGGCGTTCACCGCCAGCGGTGGAGGGGTGGCTAGTGCTCTGGCAGGTAGAGGGGAGAGGGAGGAGGAACGGCGGGGCCGTTAGAGGGCGGCATCGCCGAAAGCGCCCTCTGTATAATTTACGATCCGCTTTCGGCGGTGGTTTCAGAGCACAATCAGGGGCGCTCGCATACTGCGGAGGAAGAGTGGGGAGTATCTATCCCAAGGGTGCGTGGATGTGGGGAGGGGTCGGCGTAGGGAGCGGGGTAGGAGCTTTAGCGTGCGGGTTCCAAACCAGGAGGGGGAGATGTTTGGGAGATTTTCTAGGAAGGCCTCGCGGAAGATGCTGGGGTCCAAAGCTTATCCGCCCGGAGCTCTACCGAGGGGAAGCGTAATAAAACTTATTACGGCGGTCCTAAATGCGGGCGATAACTAAGTGCGTCTTTTCCGGGAGGGTGGTTGTTGTTTTTCTTACCCGTCCGAAAAAGCTGCCGTCGAAATGACGAATACGTTTATAAACGCCTCTTTGATAAATGCAGGGTGCCTGCAAAATAATCGTGTAAAACTGTCTGATCTTTCCTTTGGGTTTCGGTCAAATATTATGTCTGCTGACATTGCATGCGTTGGAAGGCGTTGATTCGTGCTGCATGTATCGGAGCAGATGTTTTAGAATGATAGAGAATGCTGTGTCGGTGTTGTAGCAGTTGCAAAGGACGTTCGAATTGAAGTGCGTTGATGAGACTTGTGTGGAAAAAATCACGAAAGTCGTATATTGTGTTATTCGGGAGAATCATATCTTGTAGCTTTCATCTATAAAAAGTGATTCATTGATCCTTGTGTGTGGGCGCGCGCAGTCGAGGCACTATAACTTGAGATTCTTGGCTTTTAGGGTAAAAGTCTTAAGTAGAGAATATTCAAACGATAAAACTGAAATCGGAACGTATGTTTCGCGTGTTTGTGTCCATCCTGCGAAAACGTTACGCCCTTTATCCAGTTTTCCACAAAACTTACGCATTTTATGCAGGATATTGGCGTTAAAAAAGTTCCTCCGCGTAGTAAATCACGACTTTAATGATAAAATGAGTAAAAATTGCCTACGCGTTCTTTAACGTATTTGTTCATTTTCTAATTCTGTCTCTACCGATCCCATCCTTAACCTCCCCATCCCTTTCTTGCCATCGCTGCTAATTTGGGATAGAATCACAGCAACCGTTAAGCCCGCACTACCGCATCGCGTTCGCTCCGATGTCCCCCGCGAAAAAAAAAAGCGCATCGGCGCGCGCGGGCGTTTCATATCTCCTCATATATATTTCCCATGCATCCATCGCACCCCTTCCTGCTCCGTTAAATGAGTCAATTGACACCCGCAGTAAATATTCACGCCCGATCGACGCGACGCGTACCCTGCCGTCGATCTCCTCCCGCTTTTTCGAGCCCGTTTTTTTTATCCGGGTCGCTTCCCGTTATTTTCGTAATGCAGTGTCGCAAGAATCCCTCGAGTGGAAAGTAGTCGGCAAAGCGTCATGATATGGAAGCGTCGATTATTCTACGTGTTATTTTTTGCGGCGCGTTCTGTCCCGTATTCGACGCGCAGTTGGGAAGGGGTTTTTTTTTTTCATTGTTAAAAATATATGAGTCCGGAAGGAACGCTTAAGTGAAGGAGCATGGAAACATTTGACGGGGAAACGGATAGAAATGCGTCGAGGGTACGAGTGGGTTTTATTCATTTTTTTTACCGTTGCGTTCATCGTGGCTATCCTCTGGCTATTTCTGATGCGATTAAAAAAATGTTCGTGTACCAAAAATGTTGACGTAAACTCGATGGGCTTGAGTAACCAATCGCGGTTATTGCCGAGCTGGGATAGTAGGCGTTATATATTTTATAAGACATTGGCATTGCCATTGCTACCTGTGACAGGAACGTTTTACAATACGGTGGCAGAGCTATTGTCGCTCTGAAACGTTAGTCAACCTCTGCATCCCAAAAAAAAGGGTATGATAACAACACAACAATTAAATATTTATTATTTCGGTGTTTTATTAGTGCTTAAACCAAACTTCCTCGTGTAATATTGGCGTTGCCTTATGAAGGGTTAATAGCGCAAGCTTTCTATGGCGGCTTTTTGAAAATATTTTACCAATTTTGCACCTTCGAACACTATACACGGCGTTCAATTTTCCGTTATATCCATTCAAAGTAATGTCGCTATTTTGATCCTTTGATTTGCCATCAAAAATTCCTCGTTAATTAGAGTAGCTGCTAAACCAACTTGAGCTCGTCTCCTTTTTAAGTGCCGTTGCTATCTGATAAGAACTCGGGATAGAGGCTCCGCGGTGAGATTGCGTGTTCATAACCGTCCGCCCCGGCGTGAAAACGTCCTTTCATCACTCGCGGACTTGTATCGATAGTCTCTACACTCTCGGTGAGCGACGTGGACGTGTCGATATAACCGCTCTATATCACCCTTCAATCTCATAATCCTCTAGATTTATCGTTCAACAATGGACCTAATGTTATTAGTAAGCGCAGCGAAGAGGCATGCCACGCATACGTATAGACCGCGGCGTGACGTCAGAGTTTATTTTCGAACTCTGCTAGTAGTCGTTTTTCCCTCCGCTTCACCCATTTCTTAAGAAACTGGGACGAAATCGGTCCGCTTTGAGGTAATCGCGACGCTTATCTGGGTAAATTAGGCTGCGATGATCGCCAGCGCGAGGCTAAATATTCAAATCCCCCTTCTCCTTCGGTGTATGTGCGGTGCAGTTGGGAGCGCTCCTTATTCGTTCGAGGTAATCCCTCTTTCCCTTCTGTATCCTCTCCCTCTCTCTCTCTCTCAAGGAGCTTTACTAAGAATTTCGGGATCCAATTAAAACGAAGGTTTGCCCTTATGGCCCTTGGTGCGTCAGCCTTCTTGCTCGTCTCTTCGAAATCGCACTTGCAGCTCTCTCCTTCGCTCCCTCCGCTTCCTTCCTTCTCAACCCCACCGTAAAACAAGGGTTAGCGAGCATTTTATCGGCCAAAAAGAGCTCGCGTTGCTTTAATGTAGTCCCGAGACGAAACAAGCCACTCCTCCAGCCTCGAAACTAAAATGCAAATGGTTTCCGGCAATAATTGTGTGTTCCTTTAACGTTGGAATTTTAAGGGTTTTTTTGACCCTTAAAAGGGAGTCGGGGGGGGGGGAGAGCGAGATGAGAGTTTTTAGGACCGATTCAGCCACGCGTGTTCTCATCCTCCCTCCCACCCTACAACAATTAGGCGTAAAATGAAAGGAAAATGTGAAAGGCGTTAAATTATCAGAAAGTGGAGGGATTTTAATTTCGTGGCAGTAGTCTTATGATTACAGTGCTGCGCGGAAGCATATCATTGGTCATTCCATGATGTTTTCCTAGAGAAATTTCCTTGTCCTATTCCTACAGAAAGTATTTTATTCGCGTTAAGATTGTCTTTCTATTGTAGACATGTTTATTCCTGCCTACTTCTAAAATGTCTTCTAAAAAAAGGAACATCTTTCCGTGATTGCTCGTCTTGATGAATAATGTCATCCTGGAAATGTAAAATTATACCATCAAAGCAGTTTCTCGTTCGTGAATTTGGTTAGCTTTTTCTTTATATTGTCGGTGCATAAACAATTCATCTCCATATCACACCCTTCACTTTGTGCATTCACGTATCGATTTTACGCCCACAATAAAACTATCGTATTGTTCACGTGTCGCAGCACGAATCGGAAATGCTTAAGGGCAGCGCTCGACAGACACACACACATACACACATATATACATACATATATATATACACATATACATATATATATACATACATATATACATACATATATATACATACATATATATACATATATATATATATAAAAGAAAGAATTACGACGAACATCTCTCATTAAGGTTCGATCAATTCCCTCCCGTTTCCTAACCCGCATCCTCGTTGCCTGCGCCCCTTTGAAGCCGAATTGTAGGAGAAAGGGTTGAGAGAGAAGCAACTGAAAGAGAGAAAGGGCTGCTAGAGGGTAAGGACGGGAAGAAAGTTTACATGGCCGAAGGGAGCGTGTGGAGCAGCGTTAAGGGAAAGCGAGCGTTAGGGGTGGGTGGAGTGGCTCTCGGACTTTTCGCAAGGGCCTTCCGAGTTAGACCTCGGTCTGCCTTGTCGACTGGAAAATGGGCAATCCGGTACTTGGGTCTGGGTATTTCCCTCTCCCTTTCTCCCCTTCCGGGGAGGGATTTAGCCTTCCCTCTTATCCTCTGCTCTAGGGCACACGTACCTACAAGATTACTCCTGTAATCTTCCTCCTCTTCTCCGTCCTCCTCCCCATTTCCCATCACTCCACCCCTATTCTCTCTCCTCTGATCCTCTCCCTCCTACTTTCTCTCTCCCTCCTTTTTCATCGCTAGTGTTCTCTCCCCCAGCCTTTCTTTTTTTCCCTCCTATTCGCTCTCCTCTACCCCTCCCTCTCTTTCCTTTCTATCCACTCCCCCTCTATTCTCTTCCCTCTCTTTTCTCTCTTTTCTTCCCTTCTCTGCACGTGTTTGCTCCGACTCGAGCGAAATAATTACACGGCGCACTAAAGTCTTGCGTCAGTGTGTGTGTGCGCGCGCGTGCTTGTATGTTTGCGCCTCTCTTTCCCTCAGAGTCGAGCCTCGCTGAAAGAGCAGCGCCACGCGCGGAAGGACTGCATAGTTTATTATTCGCGCGCAACTAATGGAGCGTGATGTAGCGAGGATATCGATAACATTTCGGAGGGATGGCTTAGGAATTATCGGGCGAGAGGCCACAAAAGGTCTTCGTTACGTAAACAGATAAACGATCTGGTAAACTTTCCATCGGTTTGTTTATTTATATAGGCGCGTCGTCTAAATACCATGTCGATTGTACATCAACCGACCGATGCCTAGCGCTGCCCTTTGATCCGGGAGTAAACAAGGCCACAGACGACAAAAACGCATTTAGCATTCGGTCGCGCAGTTCGAGCTGTCTGGTCACCTCGTCATTAAGGTAATGACCGCTGTTTCCCCTCTGATATTTTCATCTTAAAAACTAAATACAAAGGCGCATCATTATGTAAAGTATATCGTATCCATACGCTTCAATTCCATACGATTACGTCACTGATTACGTTACTGAATGGACGGTTTGGAGGTAGGTGGGAGAAAAGTTCGATGTATTGCAATGTAACCGGATGCTATATAGTTGTTTTTGAGACATGCTGGTTATGTAGTATTGTTTAGGACAGCATTTCTCAACATTTGTGATAATACGACCCACCTAAGCTACAGAAAATAATCCGCGACCCACCTAAATCGCAAGAAAGTTTCAGTGGCCTACCGATATCGTATGAACAGGTGAATATATTGGCAGGAGAAAATTCTATATTATTAACTGAACGAGTTTGGTCACTTGAAAAATGTAAAGCGTTATATTAAAATGTTCATTAGTTATTTATAACCTTTGATTTTTACAACATATATTAAGTTTTTGCTACATTGTTATCCGATCTTAAATTTTTTCAAATTTTCGCGACCCACCTCAACTCCTTTTGCGGCCCACCAGGGGGTCGCGACCCACCGGGTGAGAAACACTACTTTAGGACATCAAGCTCTATATGAACTGTAATTATAATCGGTTTCATGCTTTTGTAGTAAATCGGCATTTTATGAAATTTTATGAGCCAGTTAAAATAAGTGCGAGATTTATACACCTTGGCATACATAGAGCCGCGCAGTGGAATTTCGAATACCAACGCCATAAACATGCATTTTAATTCAAACGTCATGGTCGAATTGTTTCGAGATCACAATAATCTCTCAACGTACTCTGTATTTGGGAATGTAAAGATGATACCTGTAGACTCAGACGTGACTACACTCCACGGTTGTTGTCCTGACGACTACGCCCTTCCGCCTTCCACGCTCGATAATTTGACGGGCGTATTTTCGGGTGGTTTGAGAAATTTTCGAGCGACTGTCATTTCATCTAGTCTTTCATACTCGTTGTTAAACGATTCTCTCCGGCGACGTCCATTATGTCGGCGTCCTTCGCCTCTTCGTCTCTTCATTAATTTCGAGGAGGTCCCTGCACTCTCTCGCCCCGTCTTTCCCGCCGGCCAACAAAGGCCGCCTTCACATCGCAATTGTTTACGCTTTCTTTTGTACGACTTGTCCGCGCCATTGTATCCCTTTCCTCGGAACTTAACATTCCTAACTAAATTGGATTTTTAATGAAGCGGCGCTCGCTCGATTTTTTTCCTCTCTCCTCACTCTGCTCGAAGCCTTTGTTCGGAACTGAAATGAAAAGCTTCCTTTGTCATTCATTCGCGAATGTTTTCTTTGTTGGTTTCTTGAGATGTTCTTCGGGAGGCTACGCGATATTACGTCTCTCGTTTTTTTTTCTCTCTGTGGACGTTTTGCGTTATTTTACGCGACTTAACTCGTGGCGGATGGTATTCGTGACGGTCGCATTGGTTTTTTTGGTCCTCTGCGTGT
Source organism: Uropetala carovei (assembly GCA_036926305.1). Lineage (NCBI taxonomy): Eukaryota > Metazoa > Arthropoda > Insecta > Odonata > Petaluridae > Uropetala > Uropetala carovei. The sequence goes on from JAXCHB010000076.1 coordinate 2,304,465, forward strand.
TTAATTTGTGTCCGAATGGCGAAATTGCGCCTACCTCATACTAAGCCTCGCCCGAGTTTTAATTTTTTGCTTGGGGATCATTGTCCCGGATATGAATCGGAAAGTATTTTCCCCGCTTCTCGTCTTCGCGCGAGCGGGATCCTTCGTTCTTTCGCTTACACGAGCCAAACTTTTGGCGGGAAAAAATATGGCCGATTTTTTCCCGACCGCCTCATTCTCCCCGTTTTGTGATTCGGTTAATGAAGTCGGCGGAGGGATAAAAACTATCCGACTCAACGTTTTCAATTCCCTATCTCATTCGTTTCCTTCCTATTCTATTTGGATCGTCTAAGGGGAAGCAATAGGAACCGAACTTTCGAAGTCTTTTTTTTTTATTCCATTCAATTCAAGAAATCGAATTCAACTTATGGGTTAAAATAACTGGGAAACCTATGTTTCTCCAATATCCATAAAAAAATATTCTTAAATATTAGTTTATAATAAGTAAATAGAATTCAGTGTCTATCACAGCCGAATCACCACTGATGACGACTCTTTTATACAGAATGCGGTTCTGGTTTTCCGAGTATTTTTTTTTTTTTTGCTATTGGAAAAACACAGTTGAGCGATATTTTTTTTAGTATCGGAGTTATTTTCGTTGATAGGAGATCTGAAATCTCTCGTTCCATCATAAAAAGAGAGATGAACGAGAAATTCTCTCATTCCGCGTCTCTTTTTCTCCCTCGGATTTTCGTCTCGTTTAGGGAAGAAAAATGTAAGCAAATGTTCGGTGGGCGGAAACCATGCTGCGAAAAGGGGGAAGGGGAAAGTGGGAGTGAACCCGGCGATAAACAAAACTGTCTGTTCCTCTTATGTTCTCCGAGCGTACCATTGAAGAGGAGTCCGATACTGAAATTGCTTCTCTCTTCCTTTCTTTGTCTCTTTCTGCGCGAGAGGAAAATGGAGAGAGAGAGAGAGAGAGAGAGAGAAAGGTTTTCCCCTCCTCTCTCTGCATCCGCACTACCCCTTCCGACTCACGTCTTTTCTATTTCCTGTCTGCCCTCCCTCCCCACTTTTTTCCCTCCCTCCCCTCCCCCTTTTTCTCCTCCCTCCTCTCCTTCCGCCTCTCTCAAACTCCTCTACACATTTCATTTTCTCTCTTCCGGCCCTTTTCTGATTCTTATTTCTCATCCCATTCTCCCGCATCTTTCATCTTCCCCTCGGTTTTTTTTCGTTCTTTATCTTATTTCTCCTCTTCCTCCCCTCCTGTATTTTTCCCCGAATTTTTATTTTTCCCATTATGACGTCTGGCCATCACCCCCTCTGCCAAGTTGTTTTTTTTCCCACTCTCCACCTCCGAATATGCTACTCTTCTCTCTTTCTCTTCTCCGGACTCTTTTCGCTCTCCCGCTTCCTCTCTCAACTCTTGACTCGTCGTTCCCCATTATCCGTGTCCCGTCTCCCGTTGGAAATCCCGGACAATTCTCGACCTCCAATTACCTCTTCCCATTCATCCATATTCCGCTCCCTTTATTTTCTCCAATTCCGCCTTACTCCCTCGCCTTTGTCTCACTCTTCGCTGCTGTATGTCCATTCTTCTCATCTCGTGCTCTCTTTTTCTTCCGATCTTTCTCCGCCGATCCTTTCTTCTTCTTTCTGCCTTCTATTTCCGATTGTTCCTTTTTTTCCACCCTTTCCGCTTCGATGTCCTTCTGCCCCTCGTGGCTTCGATCTTCTCTTCCCTTTTTCTACCCAGTTCTCTTACTCTTCTTCTCCAACCAATCACTCTCTTCCACCCATGTCTTTTCTTCATTCCTCCACAGGCTTCCTTTTTTCTTCGCCTTTCTCTCTTCCACTTCACTCTCCCTTCTGTTTCCCTACACTCTTTGCCGCCGCTATTCCTCTTTTTCTTTCTTTTCCCCCACTCTTCCCCCGCTCTCTCCATTTCTTTCTCTCTCCCCTCTCCTTTCCTTCTCCCTCCCTTTTTCCCCATCTCTTCCCCCTCTTTTCTCCTTTTTTCCCTTCTCTTTCCCCTCTTTTCTCCTTTTTCCCTTCTCTTTCCCTCTCTCTTCGCCTCTTTCTCCCACTTTTCCCCCATTTCTTCCTCTTTTCCTTCTATTTTCCTCTTTTCCCCCTCTTTTTTCACCCCTCTCTCACCACACTCCCCCCCCTCCTCGTCTCCACCCTCTTCCACCCCATCTATTCTGTCTTCTTTCTTTATTTGGAGGATAGAGCTTTCTCCTTTCTCTTTCCACCGCGGCGTGCCCCATTGCGCCTCTTCAATTAGCAAGATCCCTCCTACGCCTTTCTCTCGAAATTCGTAAGTGCTCGTCGGCATCGCAATGGTTTCGCAAACCGAAGTCGTAATGGGTAATTTTTCCCCCTCTCCTCTTTCAGGCGGTGAGAGGGATAGAGAGAGAGAGAGAGCGATTATTCCCGGCTTTGGCACCGTGGCCGTTTTCCTTCGACTTCGTTGCCAGAAATAAACCCGAGCATTAAGAGAGCCCTTTTTAATGACCCATTTTTATGGAGTTAGCGAATTTCCCGATATAATTCCCGCCGGCTCTGGCTGTCGGTCGTTTGTAAAATAAAAAGTCTCCATCTATCCACTTTGAAATCGCTCGTTGGTATCCAGTTTGTGTGGTTATCGACTTTTGTTTTGTATTTCTATTACCGTTTTACTAGTGTCGTTAGAGGATGGCGTCACATCCAATACGTCTAACATGCAGAAATTCGAAATGAAAATATCGGTGGGGATGGAGATTTCTCACAGCTTGTACTTATTTATGTTAATCGGTTAATTATAACTTATCCTCAAGGTTCAGTGCTTCTCCAAAGAGTTCATTTTCTGTTGCGCTGAATTTGATCGCATGATTGGTCCTCGATACTTTTATCGAAAACTTCTATGCGTCGGCATGATGTATTGATCACGTCTAGATGGTAAAATGGTCTTTTTTGATACCTTTTACAATAACATTTAATTTTATGCCTCCGCATAACTTTTTAAGCTATAATTAATTGATCCTTCGTTGTTTGATCAGAAACATCTCGCCATATTTAAGCCACACGCGACTATGCCTCCTCATCTTCGTATTTGTTTTGGTCATTTTTCGTGCAAGTATTTTATAGCAACGTGGTTTATTTATCTACGTTCTAAAAACTGTCACGAAACTCTCGGGATTTTTCACGTGATTTGTCAAAAATAAATTTATCCTTTATCCGAGCATCATTGCGAAGGCGTGTTTGAAGGGAACAAAAACATAAATCACTCAAAGAATATAGTAAATATATTGCGGAGGTTATAGAAAGAAAAGGATTGCTGCTCGGACCCATGAAGCATATCGTATTGTTGTGTCAAGATGTTTTAAGACAGATAAATGTCAAGATTAGCGGCTGTATTTCAGTGTTGTTGAATTTGAGCTAGATAGATAGCTGCATCTTAAACTTCGAGTTTTTTGAAACTCCTTTTAAGTAGTAACTTAAAAACTACATTTTTGTTTTACTGTCTTCACGTCAACAGAGCTGTCACTGAGTTTGAAGAAGTAGGATAAATAGTACATTCCCTACTCTTCGAGTTCATTTCGATTTCAATCGCCTCTGCTTCTATAAACCCAGTTTTTCATAACCGCGCTGTCATCCTTATCTCTCCGGGCTGCCTTTTTCCTCGTCCTCCGCCATTGCAGCACTGCATCATCTCCCAGCATCTTCGCCCCATCCCTATTCTTCTCCTCAGCGATGTCTCCACAAAATAATTTCGCCGTGTTTCGTCCCCCATTCCGCCTCCACGGAACATTCCCTCTCGTCCCGCTAGTCACTACCCCTCTCATCTCTCCCACGCAATACCTCCATCTCGTCTTGTTCTATGACCCCCATCTCTGTCCACTCCGCCATCTAACCCTCTCTTTCACGTCATATATGCCCCTCTTCTTTTTCCAACCTCCCTCCACATTTTCCTATTTCCCACCTCCGCCTCTCCCTCCCCTACTTCCTCTCATTTTCCCATTCGCTTCTGCTTTTCTCCCTCCACCTCCTACTCTTCCATCTCCACCTCTCCCTCATTTTCCCCTCCTTCTACTTTTCCCCCTCCTCTTCCTCCCCATCTCTCCCCACCCTCCCCCCCTTTTAACTCCCCACACACACACCACAGCCACCGGGTCACAAAACTTTCCAGACTCCGCCGACACAGATATGCAAGTACGGGAAAGAGAAAGAATGGCCTGTAGGAATGGAGAGGGATGAGGCCGGGTGGGATATTGAGGATGTACGCTCGCATGTGAATGGATGTGGTGGGTTTTGTCGGGAGGAGAGGGAGGAATAAAGAGAGAGAAAAGGGGTAGAGGAAGGTTAAGCTCCAGTGGAAATACTGTGCTCAACGGACCCATAAAATTACTCACCCGCCCCTTCTCTTACTCTGTCTCTCTACTTCCCTTTTTCCCATAGAACCCAGCATTACTTCTCTCCTGAAGTCTTTTGTTGCCGCGTTTTTTGCAGTAAACCAATGGCAGGAGAGGCGTGTGCGAGGGAAGGGAGTGGGAAGAGGGTTCTCTCTCTCTCTCTCTTATTCGTGAGAAGGAACACGCGACTTGTATGGCAGTCCCAGAATGCAGGTCGTGTTTTTTCCCGCCACGGGGTAGGATACTTGATTGGATGGAAACGATGGGCGTCTTTGAACGCATTGCCGTTTTCTCTAATGAGGTTTTTTCGAGGCTTCAGGTATCGATTTATCTTCGATGGACGACTCTTAAATATTGGCTCCGATGGACTAACAATTAAGAACGGGATATATATATTTTAGGCGTAACAATGATGAGTGCGAATAGTTGAAGCTCCAAATTATTTTTTTGTCTTGAAATATGTGCAGTGTAAAATTATATTGAGAAATTGCCCGTTTGTCTCATTGCAGATAATTCGCTCCTTACTAGATCAAAAATGTTTCTTTGTTTTGTAGGCGGTTTCCTGATTTCGTAATTGGAAAAATAAATTTGTTTTATGAGTTAAAAATCATTATAAGATGCAAAACGGGACAGGAGTAAAATGTAGGCTACTTTACCGTTATTATCCGAAGATGTGATATGAAAGTTAAAAATATTGTTTATATTATTACATGAATCTTCTAACCAAACGGATAAAGATCTGATAATTTTATTCTTTCGGGTAAATAATCTTCGAGAAAGGAGCAATTTATCAGAAGCGGATTTTATATTTTCTCTAGCTTTATCTTAAATAAATAATAAAACGTGCACAGCTTGCTTATGATATTCTCAAACCAGCAAAAAATATAAACATTTTAGGTAATTATTTGGTGTAGATTAGCATTTTTTCAAAGAAATTTCATCGGAAAAACCGCATTTCTTCAATGAAAAATGTTGTTTTACTTCTGTTTGATGACTATGTAAAAATGAAACGGCATCTCATGAAGGTGAAATAGTGTCTGCTTTGTTTATCGCCTGGCTCTCGTGTGTCCCCATTTTGGCTCCAGGGTTTCCTTGGGAGGTCCATTGGCTCACAAAGTCTCGCCGTACATCAAACCCCACTAGACTATCTCGTGAACAAGCTCTCCCACCGGCCAAAAGCGCCTCGGCCAAGAGAAGCTATTAAAGCGTTGTTGACAATATGGGGCTATTTGAGCCTTAACATATAGCAGCGGAGAGACGTGATATATCACTTTACGGCTTTAAGTAACGCAAAAGCAACAAAAATATTGAGTTATGGGACATTTCTCCATAGTTTTAGTTGACTTTTACGCTAACAAGCGGTGCGTCTGAGACAGTTACTTTAATGAGAGAACAAATGCAGTCTATTTATTATTGCCATTAGATTCTGTAGTGTAAATTGGAGGACGTATTTCTTCGTATGAGAGGACGCGTATGTTCATCTTCGAATTGGAGGATTGGCACTGTAACTGCAAAAACGGTTGTATAAATACAAAACCTCTTCAATAAATATAAGCATGTATGTAGGAAAACTTTCCAGTTATGAGCATCGATCCTGGCAGGAGGTGAGCAAGTTAGTCTGCAGAGAACCTTCGTGCTCCGCAGCGTAAACATTCTTATCAACGAAAGGCTCGGGACTAGCTTTGACGTACATAAACACAAATGTCCACGACCATATTCGAACTCACGAACCTGATATTGGGAGACAAACAATCCCGTACCAAAGCCTACGATAACTACGTAAAAAAAGTCTTTCCCAGGAGTTTTGCATCACATTGTCATTTTATTTTACAGTTATTATATTCATTAACTCGTAATTCTCCTCTCTAAATACTGCTGTAAATTATTTTTGAAAGTACACAATAATTACAGCTCACCTAGATACCCGTGACGTTATTAAAAATCTGAAACTTTACACCGTTTCGAAATATTTTTATTATAAATCGAAAACAACCCGCGCAATAGTTATTGCGCTAATTACAGTGAACCCTCGGTATATCGGACTTCGGATATAACGGACAGACTTTCCTACTGTTACTCTCTCCCAAATTTCCACCATGGTCTGGAAAAATCTAAAATCTCGAAAAAGTATTCCAAGTTCGATTCCTAAGAATAATTCCATGGGAAAATCAATTTTCACTTCGCAAGTCATTTCTCTTATGCGAAGTGAAAATTGATTTTCCCGTGGAATTATTCTTAGGAATCGAACTTGGAATACTTTTTCGAGATTTTAGATTTTTCCAGACCATGGTGGAAATTTGGGAGAGAGTAACAGTAGGAAAGTCTGTCCGTCAGCAATTTATTTTATTTTCAATTATCATATAAATATACTTCTGTTTGCAAAATGGAAGTAAATTTTACTAGTAAAATATAAAAATGAATACGTCATTCACACGTTTCATATTTTTCGTAAATTAATTAAACATTTTCTTTCATAACATGAAATTTTGAGCAATTTAAGCCAACATATACGTTTCCTTCGGGTGTTTCGGATATAACGGACGCTCGGCAATAACGGACAGACCTTCCCCCATTTTGTCCGATATATCGAGTGGCCTCTGTATTGGAAGGTTCAAAGTCAGTAGCATGAAAGCGTTTAAATAAAATTTCAGTTGGAAATGAAATTGACTTCAAATTTAGTTTTATAATATTTGTTAAACAAACCTGGAATCTCTAAATATATATATATATATTTATCGTTTACACACATTTTTTACCTTATCGATTGTGATGTTTGTATAACCTCCACTTCTCAACGTTTTCCAATATTATTTAGTTTTTTTATTATCAACTCCAACAGGCATTTTCATTTCAAACCACCGAGCTTCGACAATTTTTCGTCATGCTTCCCAATCTCAGCGTAATGGCGTCTCACGAGGAGGGCGAAACCGCCAATCATTTCCCCCGGCGTGTTTACACGTATCGCGCCTGCCTGCTTTGTGATTCACTCGTCAGCGGCTCATCGCCTTCCCGACGATCGATGCCAATCGCGATCACGGTCGCATTCCCCTGTAATCCTCCATCTCACCTCGATCGAGCGCGCAACCTTTTTTATCCGAAACCATCGCTCACAGTTGAAAATAATTCGCGGAAAACCTATATTTTTTTTCCTGGGCGCGCAGGAAGGAAAGAAATTTTTAAAAATAATTCTCCTACTTCGAGTAAAAATCCTCGCATGCGTGGGGATTTTCAATTTACCGATTATCCTCGTCGTAAAATACGGAAAAGGATTTCGGGAACGGGATAGAGGTTTCAATTCAGTTAGGAAGTGGGCTAATGGATGCCAGTATCCGCATTGTAATGGACGGAGCAATTGCAAGGCATGCATTGGGGGGAAGCGGCATTGTTTCGTCCCCTTCATGCACGAGGGATATCGCCCTAACGGACAATCGCAAACGGAATGGCAGATTTGACGGCAGTGCCTGTATTCAATTCCGACACGTAGCACTCTCTTGCCACTCTCCTTCCCTTCGTCTCTCTTCCTCTTCCCTTCGCCTTCTAACCTCATCCTACGCCCCACCCCTCCCCCCCTCACTCCTCCCTCTCTCTCCTCTCTCTCTCCCTACTGTAGCATCCCTTCAATTATCTCGATTGGCTATGCCTATTGGGAACGGAGTGAGATGGCAGAGTTTTCGTTTTTGACAGCCGTCTCTTCTGTCCCATCACGCGCCCCCCGCCCTCTTTCCCGCGTTCTCTCTCATCCACGCCTCTCTTCCAATTGCGGGTTGCGTTTGGCGGCCGCGGAAACGAGACAGCTTTTGCTTTCTCCCTATCTCCCTTCCTCTCCATTCTCCCTCTCTCCCTTCCGTTGCGTTCTGCTTATTCCCATGCGCCGCCTCTGTCAGTCCCTCTTACGTCCTACCATGATTCTTCATTCTCTGTATCTAGCAAAATTCCTCGGTAAATCTTTCTTTATCACGTACGTCATGACCATTCATTTATTACTCCCTTTATATCTGCATTTACCTCGATCTCTTTCTTTTCCTGTAGTGTATCTTCGTTTTATGTTTTATAATTCACCCCCCGACCCTTTGTCTTTATTTTGCTCCAAGCGCCTTACTTTGTCATCTACTCTAATCTCTCTGGGTCTCTTTGTGCGAGTACTTTGTTTTTCCATTTTAGTGTCTACGAAACTCTTGATTAATATTTCCCTGTGCATATTCTCTTTTTGTCATCCTGTATCTCTGTGCATGCGTCTTCCTTTTTACCTCACGTATCGTTTTGTCTCATCTTTCTTCGCGTACGGCGCCTTTTACTTTTTTCTATGTACGCACGTCGCTCTATAAATATTCCTCTAGTGATTCGCTTTTTCTTCTCCTGCATGTCTCTTCCAGTGCGGAATCATTTTTTCTATCCTGCTCCTGCTCTTCCCTTGCGCAATATTACTCTGTGCATCTCTCTCGCTCTCTCTCTCGGTCTATTCACCGTCCTCGGAAACTCTCTCTCTTGTTCCCTTTCTTTTCCGCTGCGCGACTTATTTACCGCTCTGCACTCCGACGCGGTCGGACGTATATCGCCCCCGGCCTTCATCCTTTAGCAAACGCCGACCTCATTCGAGTAATTCGCGCCTTCGTGCCGCTCTTTATTGTTTCCTTCGATTCGTTCGCAGGCTTGGTCCTTTTTAACTTCCTCTCGCGAAATCACTTCCGTTCCTGCGTATAATTTATGTCTCCTTTTTTCCCTCCCTCTTTCTTTCTCTTTCTCTCTGTTATTTATTCTAGGTCTGTCTCCCTATCATTCTCTCCCTTTATTTCTCCTTATTTCTCCTTTTATCTCTCTCCAGGATACTAATTCAGTAGTTCTTTGCTCAAAGCAGTCAAGTTTATTCAGAAACACACCGTGTGAATCAGCTTACAATCAGTCGTAATTTGAAGCGAAACTTCAGTGACTCATTTGTTTTATATTTATTAAAGTTGGCGTAAACCCGACAAAATCCCGTAAGATTTCGTTTATTTAATTTATTCCAAAAACAGCACAGAGACTTTTACGTTAGAAATACGGTAGTCCTTTAACCGACACGGGAGTTACATCCTTGGGAAAGGCCGTTCTGGGCAATTCCCGTACGGGTCGGCAACCTGCGGCTCTTTAAGAACTCGCTTGCGGCTTCCTGAAACTACTCTCTCTCCCGTATAAATCGCCCAAGACGCGAGAGTCGCTGGTGATTTCAATTACCGAAAGTACACATTTATTTATAATGTTTTGAAATGTGAATAGAAATTTTTGTTGTAAGACTCGTGTCATTCACCTGTACCGCGGCTCTTCTCGTGTTGGGTTTTATAGTAAATTGGGGGGAAAAAACGGCTCTTTTTATGAATGCGGTTGCCTACAAGTCATCTCGCGTTACATGCATAGTGAAAGGTAAAATGCGGTGCGCGCTCAATTAATTACCGTCTACAGTCGCATCTCTCATGCGTTGGTGAATAAAGGTTGCATTTTTTTAACTGTGCGTAATCAAATCCGCGTTGGACAAGAGCTTGATGTGAATATATCTTTCTATTGTACCGCTCTTTTATTTTTTCCGCTCACTTTTTCTCTCCGTCAGTTTTCATTCTCATTCTGTTCGCATCGCTCTAACTCTGCCTTTTTCTCTCTCTCTCTCTCTCTCGATGTTGCTTTTAAGGCCCTCTTTTATTTAACTGTCCGATCTTTTTTTATCGTCGCATCGGACTTTTTAAAAAAAAACCTCTATTAGCGCGCTTCTTTTAATGTCCTCCTCCCCTTTATTTCGCCGTCAATATTTTCCAGTTTTGTCCCCTCTCCCTCTTCTTGGTCTGCGAGATTCGCTTAATGCTCTTTGAAACATTTTGAATGATTGCCGGCGTTAAATTAGGGATAGACAGTAAAAATAGCGAATGGTCGAGCGGGTGAGATTTTTTTTCCTTTTCTTTTGTCGCCGTAAAACAAAGGAAACGTCCGGTCATATCTGGAATTCCGAATCGGGTGTTTTCTTCCCCCACGGTCAGAATAATCTGAAATCGTAGAAGTCTCCCCCTCCCCTATTTCTGATTCTCTTTGGATGCGCGCCGGTATTCCGCGTCGTGGACGAACTATATAAGAGACTCTCGAGTCCGTCAAACTCGGATTATCGCGCAAGTCGTAGAACTTGTTTATCGCTTAATCCAGAACGAATTCTAAAGTGTTTGGATCCCGGATCGATTCACAGAAAACCGTTATATTATTCCGAATCGCCTTCATGTTGGCTTGTTAATTAAATTCCCAGCGTGCGAGCGCCGACGGGATTAATTTTATTACTCGATGAAGGAAAGAGGGAGAAGATTTTGGACTGTTTTCGGATAATGTAAAATTAAACCTCCGTTTTTTAAGTACTTCGTCGGCAGCGCTCAACCAGTGAAGTACCGATCGTTGTTAAGATGCGATTAAGAATGCGAGCTGAATTTTTCGGTCATGCGTACTTTTTTGATCGCCATAGGTATATGTAGACGAAACTTAACAACTCTTTATCTTTTTAAGACCAGTTTTTGATAACACTATCCGTTCCGCATCCCCATACCGTCTAAAACTCTAGTGGATTCGGTTTTCCTTTGATATCCGAGTAATGGAAGTTTCATCGCGTGTGTGTACTTTCTTTCTTTTTTCGTATTAAAAAAAATTAACTCCCAGTAGTGGCGTCGCAGCTAACGATTCCTGATCCCAATAATTAACCGCGTTTGGCGGTTCCGCAACTTTAATCTCTCTCCGCGGACTTTTATATGTTGTTTTTTTCTCTCTCCTTTGGGCCGAAGAGGCTAATGGGAGTGCGCCGCGGAGCACGTTCTGACGTCCTTCCCAAAAAGGAGGCCCTCTTCTACCACATCCTGCTACTCCGCCCTTTTTTGGCCTACTTTCCAAACTGCTTCTTTATCCCAACCATAAGCACGGTTGAACTTAATCCATTTTCCTGGGAAACTTTTAATCGCGATTTCCTCTCGCGTTTCCCTTCTTTTTCCCGAAAAAGGAAGAAGAACCAAGATGGCGGCACGTCCTTTTTTCCCTCGCTCGCTAAAACGATAGGGCGGCGGATTAGGCGACGTCTCATTACGTTATAATCGCGTGTTTATTCCGGTTAATTGGGAATTAATTGCCCATCCACTTTCATACGCGGACGCCGCCTCATTTCGGCAGAATTTCGACGGTTCTTTACCGCCCTAAGTTTTCATAAAAGGCGAGATGTTATTTTTTTCTTTTCGTCGAGCTTAGAGGGAGAGATAGTTGGATTTTTTTAATCCGGCTGCATCCTCGGAATACGTAATCTCCTCTCGGAATAGCGACCTCTGAGACCGAAAGAGAATGCTTGATTTTATCCCTCGCGTGTTATTTTTCTCTCGGGCAATCTCTGTGAACTTTTTGAAACCATTCGCCGGAGTAATAGCGGGGAGAATTAACCGGGTATTTCTTTTGCTTTTCTTTTGAAATATAAACTCGCCAAACTACTCGAATAGACGCGCTCGAGTATGCCCACCGGCACGAAATCGCGCGAAACTATTTTCGTGCGGCGATTCGTCTTCGAAAGAATTGAAATCTCCTCTCCCTAGTCGGTTCCGAAATTGCTCGAATCAATTACGAAAATCGGCCACTTTCACTTAACTTCTCTAATCGCGTCGGTAAATCCGTCACCGCCGCCACCTTTGCGACCAAGTTTCCTTCCCCGCTAGCTTCCTTCCTCATCCCAGCCACGCACGCTTTCTAACCTTTCAACTCGTTTGGTGTGTGCCTCTCTCGTTCAGGGGCGCAATGCGTCTTTCGGATATTTCTTCCACCCCTTCCCTGCAATTTATTTTCGTGTCACGGTGTTTTAATAGGACGTCAAATTTTCGTATCCGCTCCTTAACCCTCCCCCCCCCACCCTCCACTTCTACAGCCTCTGTCCCGTCGGTACCTCTCTTCCTCCCCCTTCTTTTCTCTCTCTTTTCCTCCGACTTTCATAAATCATTGGGCCGCCCTTTCCCATCCGCGGAAGTGCCCCGAGAGAAGTATAAATTTTCCCCCTTACTAGTCTTCAAAAATTGGTTCGGAGAATGGGATTAATTCAGTGCCGTGCATCCGATGCCGTCTCCTCCCCTCTCTTTTTTTCCCTCCTGCCTTCGAACCCCCTCCGATCCGATGATACACGACTTTCTTCGCCTCTCGCACTCCATCGCTCGAAATCCTTTTATCCTATACTTCTTAAAGTTATTCTCGACTCCTGTTGTTGCGTCTGCTTCTTATCCGTCCATGCTTTCCGATTTTCGCTAATCGTGGTTCTTTCGTCGTTTTGTCTCACGTTCGTATATCAGCTGTTATTTTATATCGTTTTCTCCCTCCGTTACGTATTTACGCCGGTATTTTCAATCCAGGTTTGTTTTATTGCCGCGCTATTCCCTTGTGAAACTCTGGGGTTGCCTTCTTGGGAAAGGTCTCGTTCGTCTGTACCTTGTCACGCCAATTTAATGCCTTTTGGAAAAAATACCTTGTTAGTATAGGCTGCGAGTTTTTTTTACATCTCATGGATAAATAAGATGCGGCAATCGCTCTATTCTACCGTGTATAATTGAATTATACTCGTGTTGTGTAAACAAGCGTTACGTTTCTTAAACCGCGTATAATCAAATCCGCGTTGGGAAACCCGCGTCGGACAATGCTTTGCTGTACTTGTGCCCTTGCCTGTCCCTCTGTCAATTATCTATTCTCTATATTGTTCTCTTTCCACGTTCCTTACCTCCCTCATCTGTATCCATCCGCTTCTTCCTCACATCGAGCTATCTTTAACCTCCCCTCCGACGTGCTTCCTTTCTCCCGTTCCCCCTTCTTATCTCCTTATCCCACTCCCCCTCCGCCCTCGTTTCTCAGGCCTTCTCACCTCATACACTCTCTCCTCACGCCTCATCTCCCGCTCCTCATTGCTCAAAACCCCACATCTCACCCTGATCCTTAAGTATATAGCCAATTTGCGTCTCCTCCTCCACCCTCTCCTCCATTTTCCCTCACTTCGTTTTCTTCCTCGTACCTTATCATTAATTAGACAGTTTTCCATTCCGTCTCCACTTTCTCCTTCCCATTTTCCATTAATTCCCCATCCTTTGTCATGTCTTTCCCTCCCCTTTTTCGCTCTCTCTCTCGTACCTCCTCCCCTCCCTTCCTTATCTCCATTTCCCTCCTCTCTCCCTCCTTTATTCCTCTCCTCTTTCTTCCCTCCCCCTGCTTGTTTCCGGTCGATAGGAAATGGAACGGTGCCTCTTGTACGTGTCGCGGATGCTGCGTCTGCGTTGCATCGCTCGCGCCCTCTTCCCTCGAGCGATCCCTTTTGTCTCCGCGCATCGGTGTGAGGAAAGAGAGATAGGGAGGGGGAGGGAAAGGAAGAGAAAGGAGGAACGAAATGGAGTCCGCGGTGGAGGGAGGGGGGAAATGGCGAGAAAGGGGAATGGATTTCTAGGAGGCGGCGGAGCGAGACGGCGTTTCGCTTGTTAAAGGGTCCTGGAAACGCGGCTGAAGACTCCTTGTATCCTGGAGTCCATCCGAGGGAATAATATCGCTGGAGATACTCCCATCTGGTAGGAAAAAGGGGGTTTTTAACAGGGTTCGAGGCTTCTCCTATGTCCCTGGTTTCCTTTTCCATTTTCTTCCCTGAACTTATCCCTATCTTTCTCTAACCACTCTGTACCTATTACCTCCCTATCCCCTACTTCCTCATACCCTTTCTTTCCCTATCTCCTCTCTCCATATCACCTCTCTCCCCCCCCCATACTTATACAGTCGAACGTCTATAACTCGAATTTTCCATAGCTCGAAGTGAATTCATTTTATGGGACTAAATCTTTTTCGTGTCATTTTTCCTTCTATAAGTCGAATATTTTTTGTTTCCCTTGAGGCTCGACTTATAGAAGTTCCACCGTCTCTCTCCCTATTGCAGTGATGGCGAACCATATATAGTCCGCATGCCAACATTACCCAAATTGTCGAATCTTTTCCGCCTCGCGTGCCACAAAAAGTCCTTGATTTTTTTTTTGTGCCAACTAAATTAAATTCGAGATCAATAAATAAGACCGTAACCGTAAAACTAACGTTTACAATAGTTAACTAAATAAAACCAATGTTTTTGCGGCGTTAAATCAGTACGATAAATGCTTTGTATGGTTTTCGCCTTTCGTTGGCGTGCCAATCAAAATCGTTTTGCGTTCCACTTATGGCACGCGTGCCATAGGTTCGCCATCAATACCCTATTGCATCTCCCTATTCTTCTTTAACCGTATATCCTCTATCCCTTTCTCGTCTATATCCCTATCTCCTCTGTCTCCCGATTCCATTCTCTCTTTCGTTATCACAATTGTCTTCCCTTCAAAGAGAACCACTCCAACTGTTCTTTCCCCTACTCCCTCTTCTCTTCTTTCATCTCTCTTTCCTGTATCTTCTCTTTCTTCTCCTCTGCACCTTTTCTCCCGCCCCCATCTCTTTCTATTTTCAGCCTCTGCTCTTATATAACGGCTTCGTTTTCCCGGATCTGCCGTTCGTGATGTTTTGGGAGTTGAGGGCTCTCTCAACTGTTAAGCTTTTGTTTTATTAGAGGTGGGATTTTTACGACGGGAGAGAAAATTGCTGCGTTAAGGCGAAAAAGAATGTTTTCGACGTTTCTTTTCTTATTTTTAGAGGAGGATGAGTTTCCCGCGCGGAAATTTTCTTTCTTTTATTTTTTTGTTACGCCGTGCTTGGATGCATAATTTTTTTTTCTTCCCCGGTCTCTATGTCATTCAATGGTATGTACCTGAAAAAATAAGAAGTCCGGTGTTAGTTTTATTGTAAGCGGCGAAGACTTTTCACTTGTTCCCTCGAAATCCCGGATGGAATGGAGCGTGTCCGAACGGTTTAATCCCCGCGTTTTAAAATAAACAAAATATATCACGAAATGAACCCGCGAATCTTCCTTCAAATGAAAAAAAAAACGTTTCGCCCAGCGTGGGAATGGCGAAAAAAATCATTCATTCTTGAGGATACCCCTCATTTTATTTGAAATAATAATTGAACTTCAACTCTTAAGGGGCCTGTTGTATCTTCGAAGTGAAGTTAGCCTTCGTGATATGGAGGAAATTTATTATGGTTGTCCTACTTCTAGTTCATAATCAAAGTAAATATAGTGTAAAAATTGGCCCACATAATTACGTTTTTGAATTAGTACAATGATGGTGGATAAACGGATAAACGTGGTACTTCTGGTTATTGAGCCGTGTTGTGATGAAACAACTGATAATAAGGAAGAAAGTCAACTGGGTCAAGCATTTCTTGAGAAGAGAGTGCATGCTTAAATATTTAATGCGGGGAAAATTTGAAGGAAAATAAAAAAGAAGGAAAGCGATTCGCGTTAAGACTAGTCGAAGAATGAAAAAATGTTATCAATAGAAGAAAAGGATTTCCAAATGTAGGACCATTTAAAGAAAAGACTCAAACCAATATTCGCGTGCCAGTCCGTAAAAACTGTCTTCGCAAATGATGCCACTTTCCTGCTGCGTCCGCACTCTTTATCGTAATTTTCATACGCATCCAAATATTGCTATAAAATGTGTTGACGTGACATTTGAGAAAACATGACTCGAAACGTTTTTAAAGACATCCCACCGGGCAGTTTTCCGATGTCGTTGAAATGATCATCCAGACGCTTCCGACGCGGTTTACAGTCGACTTTTACGCAATTCGGCCAATTTTCGTCGCCAAAAGATCGCATAAGGAAATCCCGACGTGTGGCAAATAACATTTCCTCGCAGCGATCACATCTTTCATTACTTTTTTCGATATCTAGGGATCAATTCCGCCTCGTCTTTTTCTTCTCTGCCCGTGAGGGAGAAATGACTCTTGCAAAGACCGTAAAGAATGATCCCTTTCGATCGAAGAGCAGTTTTCCAACTTTTTTCCACCCCCCCGATTCTTTTACTTCTCTTCTTTCTCTCTCATCCACTTTTCCAAATCTTCGTTCCCTTTTTTGCTCTCCTCTTCCCCAACAATTTCTTCCCACGCTCTCTGTTTCACGAGGAATCCATTCGAAAAGACAGTGAAGAGATGATTTTTTCCCCCTCTACCAGCTTCTTTCTCGCATTTGACTACGCTGTCTCTTTCTCTCCTTACTTGTATTGAACTACGATACGTTTCTTTTTTTTCAAAAATGTAGGCTTATTTCTAGTGTAGAGTCACTCAATCGTTGAGCTCTCTTAAACCCATAAGCGCCCAGCGCCCTCTTTTGCGCACAATTACATTTTAGTTCACTAACATCTACAATGTTCTGCTCTTCGCTACTAAAATTCAATGTATTCAGTAAATTCCATCCTAAAATCTCTTATTCGCTAGATAAATCGCTTCGTGTTGAGTTTGAAACGAGCAGCACACGTTTAAAGTTGTGGAGTTTTGTTTAAAAGTGACCTGTGGTAAATTATTTTTATTTTTTATCAAAATCCATGTATGTGGTAATTGTTTATGCTATATCTTGCTGTCTCTCCACGCTCTCCCTCCCCCTCTACCTCTGCTATTTCCTCTCTTTCCTACAATCCCTCCCTTTCTTCTCTCCATCTTCCTCCTCTCTCTTCTCACCCAGTCCTCCCTCTCGTCGTTCCTCTTCCTTTCTCTCTTTTCTTTCATATTTTCTCTTCTTTCGCTTCCTCGTTTCCCTAAAGACGCTATTTGCCGGCGTCTCGACCCATGAACCCTCCGATTTCTTATGGAGGGAGACAGTTTCAACGACAGGCCACGTGGTATTCCTCTCGGATTACTTCTTTTCCTTTTTTGGCCCAAAAAAGAGGCGGTTCAAGACGTTCAACTCCATTATGCGTGACGCATAGGGGAGGGAAGGAAGTCCTACCACAAAGACCCTCCGCCGCAGAGCAATCTTGGCTTTATTTTACCCGCCCCGTCCTCTCGAGCGATGAATCGGCGAAATACGATTATGGAAGAGGGAAAAACGTCGGCTTTCTTTAATATACCCTTTGAAAAAATAAGGCAGTTTTTAATGGTAGCCATGATGAGAATGTCGAATTTTGTTCCGCCCGATGGTTCCCTAATGCGTCGCCCCAAGGGTTAATGGAAAGTGCCCTTTTTATTATAATTTTATGTTCCCCCCAAACGCGTTTCGTTCTCGGTGCGAAAGATCGAACGGCGTGCATCGCGGGTGGATGGTTGAAGTATGGCGGCAAATGGAAATTTGTTTTGCGCGCGTTAATAAAGCCCTTGAAAAAATTACGTGGTCGACTTGTCTCGGGGAACGTATGTGATTAATTTGTTTATTTTTGCGTATTGGAATTAAAGCCACGCTCGGCTGTTCCGAGCGAATCAAAACAAGCGCGGTGAAAAATAAGTTTCGTCCTCGAGTTAGAGTTCGAAACCACATTTTACCCGCGTCTATCCGTCGTGAAATCGTTTCCAATTACGAAAAAAGTGGGCGTAATTTGGTTAAATTTAGTCGTTTCTCCTTCATGCTCCAATGCTCGACTCGAATTCGGAAAACGTATTTTCGTTCGCTTTATATTTCATATCTCCGCCTTCATTTCCTGTAAAGTTCGAAATTACATTGAATTGGTTATTTACATTCGGCACCGAAAAAATGTTTTAATTAGAAGATTTTAAATTCTTTTTAATTCGAATAACTCGTTTAATAATTCAATATGATCTTAGCGTATATGAAAATCAATTACTCAATCTTCGTCACAAACGCATTACACGCTGTTTTTTTCGATCATACCACCAGGATCGTCTATTATTTAAACGAATTAGGTTTTTATTGCCTCTTCGAAGTTATTCTGATTGGAACACGTAAATGTGCTGCGGAACATCGATAACGCAATCTTTGAATATCTAGTTGTAAATGGCTCGAATATAGCACCGCGGTTTTATAGCATATGGATTTTTCAAACATTTTTGTCTTAACCCAAATTTCGCGCATGACTGGGTCTATGAGGAAAATGCTACTTCGGCCGATTAATCCTTCTCCTCAACAGCTTTACGCGGTACTTTAGCTAAGTTTTCTGAAGTTAATATTTCCTCTTTCCTCATTTCTTTTCACGACCTGAGCACGTCACTTTAATTGAGCCGTTTCGGTCTCGGCGTAAAAAGAAATATGTACTCGGGTCATCCATATCTCTGCAATAGCTAACCTGCTCTCGAACGGAGTCGGGAAATGTACTGCACTCTCGGGCTTATCTTTTCACCTTAAGACACGCTGCGTTTTATTCGTTTTAAACCAATGCACTTCCGTGAGTCTATCCTCTCCAAATGCCATTTCTTTAATTCTGGCTCGTTTCCAAAGATTATGTTGGAAATATTTTTTTAAATGAATACCTAAGTAAAGGTGCTTGTGTTTCACCCAATGAATAGCTGATTTATCTATCTGAGGTAATTTTGCTGTTGCTACGTAGGTGAAATTTGGCACGATGGATGGTGTATGTATAAAGACTCATATAATTCACCAAGCTAGCCTTAACTTTGTGGAATTCCATTATACAGAAAAGGAACAATTTTTTAAGAGTAACTTTAATTTTTAAGTTTTAATGGGAATTGGAGTAAGTTGTTCTAATTGTAAGACAAATTTTGTTTTCTCTCCTCTATAAAACCCCAATGGAAAATATTTGCATTTTGGGGAGGTGAATCCCCGACCTTATTTTTTCGTTCCTATTCTTCAAAGAAAAAACAACAAAGAGCGAGGTATGGTAAAGTTACAATTTTTAAATTATAATAATTGAGATAATTACTGACGCAGGTGTAAAGCCAGAAGTATACAGATTTTTGAGGATTCAGATTCGCTTAAAATAAGCCGGAGTATGTGCTTTGAATCCTGAAATAATCAGTTTTTTTTAGATTTTTCATAAACCATAAATTTTAATCGCGATTACAATTTTCCTATTTTTCTATTTCTATTATTTTCTTTAGACAAACCATTGCGAAAAAAACGGACCCTCTGCTAGGTAAATGATAATAACACCATTTTTTTAAATTCAAAATTAATCAGATTTTTTTATTGTAAACGCATTTTTTGCTTGTATATGTCACGCATTCATTTTTCTGGACAGATGACGGTGTATTATCGTAATGCATATTTCCCCTTTCGAAACAAATTGGCTCTCTCTCAATTCGGTCAAAATTCTTTACGCAATATTGACTGAAATGTGCAAAATTAGAGGAAAACTCACGACGCTAATGACATTAAAAGAGCAGAAAATATATGTATATCAATATTTATGAATCCATTCCACCGGTAAATTAGTCCGACAGTAAATTTGCCGCAACCGAAATCAAGAGGGTGCGTTATCGTTGTTTTCGCGGCGTTGAATTATTTAAAACTCGCACGTTTGATTTATTCCGATGGATAATTTCGTTGACCTTCACGAGCGAGTTGACACCAAACATCCAATCTCGATAATATCATCATGTGATTATAAATTTTACGCTCGCGGGTTTTTAGGCTCTAAACTTTCGAACTAAATTAACCGCCCACGAATTTTACATGCGATTAAATGCGACGAAAACGCTCGATTGGTCAATCGGATGAAATTATAAGGACGTGGACAAGTCGCGCGTCGATTCATTTACACGAGGACAAGTCGTGCGTTAAACCGATCTCGGTGGCATTACCTCCCGGTCCCCTCCACTCCGCTAAATCCCTTTCTCCTTCCCTCTTTAATTCAAACTTCGACCTTTTCGAGAGATCTAGACGTCCTTTTCTCCTCCTATATGACTGAGGTTGACCGTTATCTGCGATTCCTACGCCCGAAACGCTTCGAGGTCTTCGTAACGACCTCTCTATATCTCCCCCCCCCCCCCCCCTCCTACCACTGGAAAGCGTTTTTGATCGCGCGAGCATAAAAACCTCTCTTCTCTCGCTCTCCTTCTCTCTGATCCTCTGGGATAAAGAACCGTTCGTGGCGTTTTGCGAGTGGTACTGGGACTTTGGGGTCGTTTCTCTCGGATATATGGCTGGAGGGAGTGCATTGCTTTTTCCTCTCCTCCCTGCCTCCATCCCTCTTACCCCCAGCACCCCTCCCACCCTTCCGGCTACCTTTCTCTCCCTCCCATCCTCCTACCTTTTTCTCCCTCCCATCCTCCTACCTTTTTCTCCCTCCCATCCTCCTACCTTTCTCTCCGTCCCTGCCTCCTCCCTACACTACAGTCTTTCCCCTCTCCACGTACTTCCCTCTCCCTCATTCCTCCATCCATTTCTGCCTCTTATTTTATTTTCCTGCATCCTTCTCTCTCTCTCTACCTATCTCTCTTCCTGCCTCCTACCTTTCCCCCGTCCTTCTCTCCAGCACTCCTCACTTCCAACCCCTTACCATTTCCTATCTCCCCTCGTACTTCCCTCCCTTAACCTCTTCATGTCCCCTTCCTTTATTTCCCCTCCCTTACCTCTATATGCCCCCATCCTGTTCTCCCCCCTTTCTCTCCACTCGTCTCTCTTCCTCCATTCCATCCTTCCTTCCTTGATCGTTCCTCTCATACCCTCTTGCCTTACTCTGTCTTTCCTTCCTCCCTCCCCACCCCTTTTGCCCTCTGTCGGATTGGAGAGGAACCCCTTTAACCTTCTAATCCCTAGAGGTCTCTTCCTATCTTCCTCCTTTCCTCTCCCTTCTCCAAAAACCATCATCAATTCGTTCCTAACTTGCCTCCCTCCTCTCTTTAACCCTTCCACCGCTCCACTCCCACCCCCTCTCCCCTTATTAACTCCGTCTTTCTACCTCTCATTTTTTTAACGATGCCGGCAATCCGTCTGAGCGCCCTTTAAACACACTGCGCTCTCTTTTGTTTTCAACCATCCGTGCGTTCGTTCGTTCGTTCTCTGCCCTCCGGTGTCCAGGTATTCCTTCCTTTTTCTCTCGACCCTCGGTGCATTGTTTAAACGTCGAATTCTTTTCCTCGCCAAACATTAACTCTCCCCATTTCTCTTGGTCGAAAGCGCCAACCAGAAAATAAACCTTTCTCCTCCTCTTTTTATCTCTCGGTCACTTTGAATAAAAAAAGATTTCTTTCGATTGAGAGAGGTCGCGTCGTCCTCTCCGTAATACGGTCGACTTGCTGGCTATCCGCCTCCCCTCCCAATGCCCGCTGCCTCCTTTCATTTTGCACGAGGGCCTAAAAGGGTGTTTTTGTTTTGTCCGGAAGTGGTTGCGTATGGTTTGGAGGAGGGAGGGATGCGGTTTTAGGCGGTCGTGGCCCATCGCTCGAGTCCAATTGGTCGAGATTTCTTTAATGGTCTCTCGTTTATCTCTCCATCTCGCTATATCAGTCTTCCATGCTCCTCTAATGCTATTTTTTCTACCCTTTGGCACTCTCTCACCGTATTGCCAAAGGGTTCGCCGAGTGTATTCTGCACGTTATACCAATTCATATATAGGTATGTGTCCAGCTTTACATTCACTTAAAATTATCAAATATAATCATCGCTAAATTTATTTCATATTTTATATGTAAATGTATATTTTTCGCAGTATATGCATGAGATCAGAGATTCTCAACTGTTTTTAATTCTCGTACCACACAGAATAGTTTATGATCACAGATCAACCAACGGAATAGAATAGAACCGCACACACCATTCGGATCTCTGTTGTGAAAGACTATTATTGTTTTCCAGCTACTAATCCTTTTAGACCAAGAATGCGTTTCCGCCTTCATCGCAATCGCTTCTAGCTGATAACTTCGTTTTTTCAATCGATGATGCGGGAATCGTGTCCGTGTTAATACATACGAGTAATTACACTAGATTGTTTCAAAAGTAACGATAAAGAACTTACTTCTTTATAAACATACGTATTATCTTCACTATTATGAATTGTATGAATACCGAAGAATTATTAACGTCAGTTGATGAGTGTCTATTGAGATGGTCATAAGTTTAAATAATAAAATGTCTCAATTTTGATGGAAAATACAAGCTACTTGATTAGTAAACATGTGATTCAGCGGTTTATGTTTGAAGCTTTATTTATGCTACGTTTCGCGAGTCTTCCTCGTTAGAATTCATTACTCTCCAACTGTATTGCAGAGGTTATCTGGAAGCGTTCCTTCGTTGGTTTAGTTAGAATCTAACAATAAGGTAGCTTTAAGGTGTTTATTTAGTAAAATCTGTAGTTTGTTTTTTTATTCCTAGATTTCATAGTAACTTATGATGATGAGTATACAACCAACCGCTAAAAGTAAGTAACGTTCGCAGATCATCTCACTTCATTTAACCTGTTAAACACGAAAACGACCGACAAGGAGGATGGTTAACGCAGCTTTAAGAACAGCCGTTAACGGTGAAGAGATCGCAGGATATCAGAGGGGCAAGCTGAGTGCTAAATGACTGATTCCATTTCGCGGGAATAATGTACAGCAGTGAATGTTCGAAGTCCGTCATCGTTAGGTTTTATCGTAGGTTAGCGTACTCGTGTTACTTTATGCACCGCGATTAGCTACGTAGTCCCCGTGCCATCCATATATACCCCACCCTGTCTAACCGATTCCTCTCCTCCTCCTCCTCCCCCTCTCAACCCCCTGCTC
The DNA here is from genome assembly GCA_036926305.1 of Uropetala carovei. Classification (NCBI taxonomy): domain Eukaryota; kingdom Metazoa; phylum Arthropoda; class Insecta; order Odonata; family Petaluridae; genus Uropetala; species Uropetala carovei. Next base: position 2,327,357 of record JAXCHB010000076.1, read on the forward strand.
TTGTCGTTTCTCACAAAGTCGACTGAGTGGAATAAAAGGAAGGTAGTGATGCGGAGTTGGGTAGTTTGACGAAGGTCCCGAGGTCCGTCTTGTGTGTTTGCCGACCATTCTGTCGTTCACTTCCTCTCCGTTTCTCTCCTCCCCGCTCTCTCTCTCTCATTCCCTCCCTGTCCGTTCCTTCTCTCTTCCTTTCTCCTCCGCTCCCCGTCGTACAGGTTAGCACACATCTCTTGGAAGGAAGCTGGATGACTTTATTTTTTCGTGAGAGGAGAGGGCGAGGTGAGGCAGGCGGAAGAGGTCGTCTCTCGAAGGCGTCGAAGGAGCAAACAGTTAAACGCCAAGGCCGTGATTGCTCCTCTGGGTTCGTCGCGTTGACTTTTTTTTTCACGTAAGGAGGTGGAAGGGAAAATCTTCCGACGTTTTCGGCCGTCCCTGGACGGGAGACGTATCACCCCGGGTTATCGAGGGAATTCGTCTTCTCGAGACTCGTCAAAGTTTGCTATTTCTGACCTAATAGAAGACGTGGAAGCACAAATTCTGGGATTTAACGTTTATTTTCTTTCCGAAAGATTATCATGTCAAGGGAATGCAAATTTTGTGTCTAATTCTCGCAGCCGTTAATTTTTCGCAGCATATCTTCGTAAATATTCTTTTGAATGAATGGTGATGAGGAATCACTATTTCATCCCCTTTATGGTAATGCTTGTTTATATTTATTTTTCCCGCGTGGTTATAATCAATGGGTAAATGGAGTGGGAGGGAGTAGATAGGAATGTCATTAAATGTAAAAGGATGCGGGTACTTAAGAAAGTAAGATAATGTGCAGTGTAGATCTTGTCGATTTCAACTTTGTTGTTGTCAAGGTTTTGCTTCTTTATACGATCTCCATTGTTTTGCATAAAAATATAATTATTTGATTTTCTTTGGATTATTTTACGGAAGTAATCATTTTGCTTTCCAAGTCGTTTTCACCTTAAATGTTCCTCGTTGCGTCGAACATTTTGTGACTTTGTTTTGACGAAAAATTTTGGATGCGCATGTAGGGTTCCCAGATGTACTACTTCAGGTAGTACAGTACTACTTTTTCGCCGTTTGTACTACCTTCAATTACTTTTGTACTACTTTTTGGATCTTTTGGAGAACAGTAGAAACTGCTCAGAATTTCCATCTTTCTTTACTCCTCCATTTGATAAAAAGTAGGCCACTTTATTTAAAAATTATAATTTCGTTGATATAAAGAAATTAGTGCACATAATTTTATCGATTCCCTCATCGAATGCTAATGTTGAGCGAGTTTTCTCTTCGTGTAAAAAAACATGGACTGGCGATAGGAACAGACTGAAAATTGAAACAGTTAAAAGTTTGCTACAAGTGAAATGTAATTATGCCTTGATGTAGTGACATGTATGAGTAGTTACCATAAGACGGTATATAGCTTAAGCAAAGATGTTCAAATACAAATATATAATTACTGCTTTGTAAGTTAATATTAATTAATGTAGGTTGTAAATTTATGTGTACTGCTTTTTGTAAAAAATGTCCTTTTTGCAAAAGAAAATCCACTTTTTCGAAAAAATGTGTAAAAATATACTACCTTTTGCGTGAAAGCGTCGAATATTTTGTTTCTTTCAAAATGTTGGATGTATGTACGAACCTTATTAAGCCAGTTTGAAACTCATTTGCATATGCCTCCGCTACGTACCTTGCTAAACCTCCGCAATGACCCATTATTTATTTTCTAAAATAACTCTTTCCTTTGTTTTTTAAACTAATTTATCGTTCAATATCGAGAAATGAAAAAACCAAGTTGCATTTTGCATTAACTCTAAGCTGAAATCTACCACGATCAGTTTTTATTTCGACCATAACACAATTTATGCATTTTTGTGGAAAGCTTTTTGCCGTCTAAATAAGGGAAAATTTGTCCTGCTGGAAGTTCCTCGTATCTGAGTCCCTCCAATCAATACATATAAACCTGCTATAATTCTACCCAGAAGTATATCATACTAAACGAACGCCAAATCTTTCTCGAAAAAGACAAACCTATAATAATAATCCCGAAACGCATAAAACAACAAAATACTCCTGAATCCATGCCACTCATATTACGTTATTTCCCTCCAAAAACTCACCAATCATGCATCACACCCTCTTACCTTATGGGACCCTACTTACTGGCTACCTTTACGACGTACACCACCAAAAGTTACACCCGATTCCTCCTTACTTTAGTTCACCCAGATAACGCAGTTTGTGCCTGAAGTGTAAACCAGCAACAATACATCAACTGCCCCTATATGGTATGCCACCCCACATACACTAATCTGCTCCTGAAATTTGTGCAACCAGAAGTACGCAAGCCTCTCGGTGTTATGCCACCCAACCTACACTACTATATCTTCGGAACTTGTCACCCAAAATACACAATCCCCACTGGGTTATGCAACCCAAACTACATCAGTGTGCCCCCTGATACTTATGCCACCAGAAGTACAGAAAAGCCCCTCGGTGTTGTGCCACCCAACGTACACTATGAAGGTTCTTATTCTGTTCGTCTTTTTCCACCTACAGTTCCGAATTGCTCAATTTAAACGTTTAATTCACACAGTTTGACGAAATGTAGCCATTTTAAGGGGATGTTGCCTTGCCTACCAATTCCATTGTTAGACCTCGATATCCTATTTTTATTTCAATCCTTATGGGTGTAAACGTGCTTCGAATGCTTTTAATACGAAAGAGAGGGAGGAAGGGCACAAAGGGAGGGGGAGGGTGAGAGAGGGAAGGAGAGGGAGGAAGAGGGAAAGGAGAGAAGGGAATGAAGGAGAGGGAAATGACGTTCAATACAATTTATGTTTCTGATGCCAATTTGATCTCCATAAATAGCTTGAACGAGCGAATCTTTACTCCCGTTAAACTAATCCAAATCCAATAGATACATGGTAAGAACGAAGAAACAGCGAGAAAAGGGGGGGTTGGCGAGCGTGAGCGAGCAGTGGGCGTGCTCCCTAGTGAGTGTGTGTGTGTATATGTATGTATGTATATATATATATATATATATATATTTATTTATTTATATATATAAATAATTGCTCGGGGTTATGTTTTGAAATCGACATGACTGCAAATGAAGACAATTATTATGAATGAAAAATTATTTCTGTTGGAAAAGATTTATCTGGGAATTTTTTTCATATTTATATAAAAATCTGTTTTACAAAATATTTTGAGGATTCGTAATTAAAATTAATATTGAAAGCAGTTTATTCATTTGACATTACTTGACAGTAGTTTTAGTTTTTCTTTCTGCTCCGAGTACATATATATTTAGTCCACTTCCAACTCTCGATGTTGCAACGCACAGTTGTCCAACGGCATGCTATGTGAGATCAGTTCCCATTTAAAAGCACTGATCTCGTTGCCATGGTATTTAGGATTTTACATTGTTATAAACTTATAAAAATATCTTTTTTCATAATGAAAAACTAAATTTTCGCCAAATCGACTTATTCTGTCTTTATGAAATATGAAGTTCATTCTTTCAGCTTCAATTTTTGTTTCGAGTGCGTATCTGCATTTTAAGTAATTTAAATTGCAAAAGAACAAAAGCTTGCACGTCAATCAATCGATTTTTAAGTGTCATTTTATGGGAAAATGTCAAACCCCTATATTGGTAGAACTGACTAATCCCTATAGACCAAAGCTTCACCATTCACCAAGTCATGATGTAAGTAAGAAGCGTTGCAAATTTGGTTGTTTTAGTTCTCGTAGTTTGGGCGCGCATAATGAGACACGAACTTTCGGAAATATATATATAAGATGAATCTCGAACGTAGATGACTCTTTCTTGACCTCATTGGCGCATAACGTTCCATCGTCGGTGTTTTCATCTCGTACTTTATACAGGCACCAGATGTCGGACTGCGACTCGTGTTTTCACGTAGCGATCAAACGATAAATTTGCATCCTTCCCCTTCGTGCACCAAGCACCCTTAACCTCTTATCTGACGCAAGAGCGGTACCGCCGCTTTTACCACCCGAGAGAAATATGATAGAGGAAAACTTATTGGCGAGAACCTGCCACATACTCGTCGTCGGGTTCGGACAGGCGTAAAGCTTCCCAGCGGAATAAAAAAAAATTCCTTCTCGGCGATACGGTGAAATGAACGAGAGTCCGTCTAGTCCTCCATAACGTCCCCAGATGGAGATGCGCCGCGGCGTATAAATGACGGCAATAATCTCCCCGCGAAGTACATGCTTCATAGAGGGGTAGCGCAATCGCGACGGAAAAAATAAACGTCGGGATAAAAATAAAAGTATCCGAACGCGGTTCGCAACCGCTCCTCTTTTGTTTCCGGAGATAACGCCGCCCTCTCCGGAGGGGAGACGGAGGGAGGCGACTTCGGATGATTTTTTTTCCGACGGGATTATCCACGATGCACGACCCACCTCCTGCTCCCAAAGAGAGAGAGAGAGGAAAAAAAGGCTAATGCGAACGAAGCCAACCAGTTAATTCACCGGCGATGTTTCCCGGCTTCAATGTGATACAAAAAAATGAAAATGATGGAAGAGAGATAGGCATCGGAGGTCTCGATGGGTTTCCCAAAGCTCGTGGTTATTTTTTTTTATCGTCCTCGAAAAGGGAAAACAAGCCAAGTGACGCGGTGGGGGGGGGGGGGGGGCGCTTCATTAGCATTGTTCGAGGCGGCGCCATTGCCGGCTTCACGAGAGACGGAGCTCATTGTCTGGGGAACGGTTAGGGACCATCAGACGGGTTGCGAAGCGGAATGCGAAATCACCGCACGCATACACGCAGAAGGGCGACACGATTTTTCTCTGCCTATATCTCTCTCTCTCTCTCTCTGTGTGTACCTGTCGCGTTCTCTCTCTACCTACTTCTCTTTGTGTGTGTCTCTCTCTCTACCTCTCTCACTTAATTCTCTGTTGCCGTTGGGATGACTTCAAATCAGATACTGTCGCCCGATTGGGCGCGATAGAGAGCGAGATTGGAGGAGTGGGGAGGGCTTTTTTTGTCGGCGTTACTACGTTTAAGGGTGGACGTGCGAGCGAGGAAACTCGTTCTCTCTTTCGACCAGGGTGTATCGAGCGATGTGAATGCAAGTGTACCCTGGAGTCTGTCTGGCCGCGTAAATCCGTATTTATTTACCTGTCAATATTTTTGTATTTTCGTCTCCGTAGGTTTATTTTGGTGATTTGTTTCCCAGTGGTGTGTCTCGTGCAATTTTATATTTCTTTGAATGAGCATTCAAAAACGCCTGTCGTTAAGTAGAGTTTTTTTTTAATAAATGTTCGAGTCTGGTCCTCGGTTTATAATTAATTCGCTTTATTTGGTACGACGGTATATTCCGATTGTTGCTTTATGCCTATCATGACTGATATTTCGTTACGATTTGCAAATACTTTCGCGAACACACACGTTTTCGTGATACTGGAAGTTAAAACTGCTTTTCTCGACAAAAATTTGTTTGAAATTAAAAGGGTTCTTTTATTTTAAGCGACATTGGTCCCCCTTTCTTAATCTGCTCTGATCATGTTGCATACACACAAAATACCGCTAATGGAAGATTTGAATAGAACCATAAAATTGAGTGGGTAGTATAACGGATTGAAATATTTTATAACCATTTATATGGGTACTACCTTTACTGTGTCTCTACTGTGTCAGTTTAACAATCCTAAATGTTGAATGCGAATCCGACCAAGGATTAATATTATTATCTTGAATAACATAAGAATCAAGAATGATTCAAAGTTGATTGTAAACATCAGCCTAACGCTTGTATTAAATATATGGTAAATGTAATTTCTCGTTTACTCAACTGTTCGGTAGCTATAGAATATACATAAGTCATCTCGAAAAATATCGATGTAGATTTAACGATGCTCATTCAATTTTCACTCTACGCCTCACAAACTAGACCTAAGCAAGAACAATTTAACATCCTCAGGAACGCACCGCCATACAGAGGTTTGCTATTTAACGGGTCCATAAATGCCGCCTTGTGATATTGGTACTCATCCCTTGCGATAAATACGGGAATATTCAGAGAGAGAGAAAGAAGGGTCGGAGTGCACCGGCGTTTGGACGTTCGGAAACGAGGTGGTGGGTTCTGTGAGGCCACCTGTTTGTACAGCGAGCAATGCCCCTTTGATCTTTCGTCCTCTCTCTCTCTCTTCTCACCCCGCTTTTTTCGTGCCTCTTTACCACGGATGACCCCCGCCATTTTAATGCGGCCGCGCATATATCACCGCGCATGGAATCGGAGCGCCTTTTCAAATCGCTCTTTCTCTCCCATACTTTGGAAATATGATTCCGCTCCTATGCTTCATAAAGGGTTGCATGCATCGCAATCTCTCTTTCTCTTTCTGACGATAGGCGTGGACCGCTCGTCCGTGCAATCCGAAACGCGATGTGGATAATCTCTGACGAGGAATGAAAAGGATTCCACACGCCTAAGTGCTTTCCAAAAATTTTTTTTTTAATTTTCGTTCGAGTATTTTTTTTTATTTACGGAAAATCTGGGCGCACGGAATTCCGAGCCCTGATTTTTTGTAGCGCTCCTCTGGAAAGAAAACATTAGCGTGCCTTATCGGACGTTTGACCCGAATCGCCTTTTTTCGAGTAAAAAATTCAAATCGCTTCGAGAGTTTGGGAAGCTTTGAAATCCAGTTTCCATTTCGCTTAATTCCAAACGAATTATCCGGTGCCGATTTTTTTCTTTCTTTTTCATTGCGACCGATGGCTTCCTCGGATACTTCCTGGGTTTGGAATTCAGTCGATTACAGGAAAGGTCTGATTAAATTGTGCATTGTAAATTTTCTAAAACTTTCAATTAATAAATCCACGACCCAATTATATTTATCGATAGATAAATTCCTTTTCGCGGCCTTGATTTTCGAAATTTCCTTTGGAAAGCGTTACACAAATGTTTTAACAGGACGGCCATTGTAAGTTTTGGTCACAGATTTTAAAGTTGTATCTAACGTTATCAGATTACAGATTCTGAACTTTGAGAATGCGGAATCTCGTCGGTTGCAGCCATTAATACTAAGCGCAGGAATAGGTCGGCGATGCGAAATGTATTTAAGGGTCACTCTTTGATACATTACATCTTGATTTAGGAAAATCTGCTTTCAAAACCACGAACAATAATCCAAGTAAAGGCTCCGTAAATATGTTTTAGTTTTATTCTATTTGACGCGCATAGAGCCTGTAAATTGGAATTATTGATGTTTTTATTTTGGCTCACATTGCTGGGAGAGTGTCCTAAGTTTATTGTAGAAGCAAATAAAATTCGAGTAACTGCCGACTTGCTAAAATCAGCATTGATTGTCTTGGATTTTATTGGCTTTTCTTAGATCCGCACGCGCGAGCTATAAGCAGTCAATCGATTAAATTCGTAACAGTCTGCAGTGATCGCCAGTCTAGCTAAAGATCTTCCTGATGTCTGCGACTCGTCCTTCTTAATGAGGATCTCTTAAAAACGATCGGATTCACGCACTTAATTGCCCCAATTTTATTCTTATCTCTCCGTAGTTCATTGTGATCAGGAGTTCTAATTTAAATAGAGATCTCGTTACTGTAATTACCCGTTCATAGTTATGCAGCTAGACCACTTCCCCCTAAAGACCTTTAACGTAGTTCATCCAGAACGGCCGTGACGCTTAATCTCTCTTTCGTAATCTACGCTTAGCGCATGCCGCTCCTCTTAGTTGGATTTTTTCATCTCGGGGGTAATTCGTATCACATAAACTAGATGCGTAATTAACCTTCGCTTAAATTACAAACGATTTATTTCTATCTCAAAATTCCTATTCTTCCTTGGACTTTTTCTCGAACGCGTTTTAATTACGCGGTAAGTAGTTCGGAAAATTACATTATGTAAAAATTAATGAATGTCGATCTTAGTTAATGAATTGTATCGAATTAATTATCAAGTGACGCATCTGTTTATTTGACCTTCTACAGTTGGATTTCGTAATAATAATCCGTGGAAATTCGGCCGAGGAAGAGTATATGAAATTAAAGACGGTAAATCTTGAATTGTTCAAATAAGTTTCCTCTTCCCTTCCATCTACTTAATAACACGCCACCTTCTGCAGAAAACTATTCGCGAGGTTGCCGAAGCCATTGACTACACCGATTGCTTCACCTCGTCTCATCAAGGCGATCGATTCATCGAATCGGACGGATAAATATGGATAATTTCATTTATTAATGAAATTATTTATTAATGAAATGGGCGAGGATGATCGCAAAAAATTGAACATCAGGAAATAAACAGTTGAAGAGTGCATCTCCGTTGCACCCTTTTATATTCTCTAGGATCAATTAATTATATAGATATAATCTCTTGGAGACACATGTATTTACTGGTGTCACGGGCGACATTATCCTCCCTTGTATTATTAGTGTGATAAAAATCACTTTTTCCTTGACATCGCTAACCTTGTCAACACTGCATTACGTCATCTTTTGTCCGACACCCGTTAATTAAAATTGATTTGAGATTCTAATTTCTAATTAAACTTGGTACTCAAGATATTTCAGCTGACGTACTCCACATTGTTGTCATACATATTGTCATATCTTAGGATTATTAAATAGATGCTGTTCTTTAGAAATGTTTGTGCAACATAGTAAATATTAAGGTAGGCTTTAAGGTTACCATCAGGGTTGTATAGTAAAACACGACATGTTAAATATTAGTAACCGAAAGTTCAAGAAACCTGTAAATTCGTTTCTTCTCATCATCATTGGTAGTCTGCCTGTAGGCAGGTCCGTGATTATTATAGTTTAAGCCTGGTTCTCTATAGACTATTGTTTTTCGCAATCTTCAAGTTTAGAACTGTTTTTTCTTCTTTTACTCTAGTTTTCCTTCTAAAACATCTTTCTCGGGTAACGCTCGATCCCGTTCGCCTTTCTCTCTGTTATAATCCTTACTCAATTTTTCATCCTGTCAGCTTTATCTTCGTCTTTCTCCAAGTCCACATTTCGAAGGTTTCCAGCTATTTAATATAATAATATTTTTCCATGTCTCTGCTCCATACAAGGCGATACACAGTATTTTATCAATTTCGTCCGTATGTCTTCGTTTATTTTTCTCGTTAGTAGAAGTCTCTTCCTTCTAAAGGTGTTCGTGAATCTCTTGGTTATAGTCATTGTTTCATCGGTGCAGTTTGCCTCTCTTGTTATTATACTTCTAATGTATTTATATTCTGAAACTTTTTGTAATGGTTTTCCACCAATCCTTATTTCCAACTCTTTTTCACCTGATATTCTCATGAACTTGGATTTTCTGTTTGTATTTTTCATTCCATATTTTTCTATCTGTTATTACCAGCCTATTTGTCATTTTCTGGAGTTTCTTTATTTGCAGAAGTACTTGAGGCCGTCAGCGTGATTTTCTTTTCTTATAATCCGTCCTCAAATCTTCAGGCCTCCGCTCTTTCTGTCATTTTCCTTTCTCTATATATTCAACCTCTAATTCAGCTTTAAACCTGGAAGTCAAAAACAATAGAAATGTCCAAGATCGATACATGCACCTTTTCTCACGTATAAAACGAGAGAAAAGGTGCATGTATCGACGTTATAGGTTTTTAGGCCATTATTTCGCGTTGATACATATTTAATCCATAATTAAAATTCTCTCTTTCTATTGTTTATAAACAGTTTCGATCTGTATATAAAACCACCGGCGTAGCTCAGTCATTTTCTTTTCACGTGCTCCCTTTGTTTACTTCCAATGCGGCCTTAAATTTTTTCTCATCTCTCCCATTTCCAACTTCCTGCCCCACGTCGTCGCCTTTTTTTTTAATTTTATTCGGCCATTTCTCATTCAATTTTTCCTCGCGGATCCGCGTCAGGCGTTGAATGGCAACGCTGCGTCCCTTTCTTTTTTTTTCGTGTATGCCCCTTGCGAACGAAACATCCGTCAACCTGTAACCGCGACGCTAAGCGAGAGTTATTGACGACGGAAAAAGTCGCGAAAATGACCGCGCGTTTTTACCGTCGCCGTTTCGCTTATCAAACTGTCGTCAGCATCAACTCCTTTTGGCCTTGACTATGGAAAAGATAGAGAGAAATGAAGGGACATTTTTTTACGGCGTTCGGCTTAAAAAATAACGCTGTCCGCCAGAGAATAGTTGCATTCACTCTTTCTTCCCTTTTGTCCTCCGCTTTCTCAGCCTCTTTCCTCACTACCATTATCTTCCATGCGTCTCTCATTGCTACATACAACGCTTTTTAGCCGCATTTATGTGTGTATTTACTTTTCTTTCTCGTTTTTCCGTATCTCCCTCTCGGCATCTCCTTCCTCTTTTCCTTTCGTTTCTGTCTTATTACTCTCAACTTCCTCAATTCTCTTTATCTCTAGAATGTCCAATTTTAAATTAATATAAGATCTTTATCCTGCAAGATTACTTTTACTGTACTAGATCGTTGCTCATTAAATCTTTATTCTTCAGCCTACCCACGATGGCTGTTTATTAAGGATAAGAATAGTGTTTTAATCTAAAGGTGATTAAATTATTTTGAAGTCGCAAAATGAATTTTGTCTCGGAAAATAAATAGCAGAGGGCTATAATCTCACTCTCTCGCTCCCTCTCCCTTTTTCTTTCGCCCTCCATCTTTTCATCTCTCTTCTTTTCCGCCTCTCCCCTCTCGTTCCACCACCTCTCTCTCTCTCTCCTCTTCTCCAAACTCCCCTATTCTTGATTACACCTGCCTTTTCCCGTTACGGAAGAAACAATATATTTTTTTCCCCCGAAGGAATTTTTAAAAATAGGACCACAATTCCGCCGTCCTTTATCCCGAAAACAAAAGCGGCTCTTTTGCCGAAAATCTCGTTTCGACGTACAGAGAGCGTCTGGGGTTTTAACGAAGCGCGCGTCCCTCTCTCTCATTCTCTCTTTGGCTCGCTTGTGCAACACCCGAATCGTCGCGCAAAGAGCAAAGATTGGAGAAGGTGGAGAGAGAGAGGGAGGAGTTAGGAGAAAGGAGGGAAGGAGAGAATGGTCCGTAGGTAGAGTCTGGGTAGCTGTGAGCTGGTTATTAGTCTTGAGTGGCTCCTCGTCTCTCTCTCTCTCTTTCTCTCTCTTTCTCTCTCTATCTCTCTATATCTCTCGCCCAAAAGGCACTGTGACCAACCGACCAGAAGTTCAGTGCAGTGGATGCGAAGGTTGCACCATTAGCGTGGGACTAAGTGGCTTTCCCTCGCGACTTTGTCGGGCGTTGGCACGGAGAGATAGGGAGACTGAGCTAAGAGAAAAGAAGGGGATGATGCTGTTGGCGAAGAGGAGAGAGAGAGAGAGAGAGAGAGAGAGAAGGGAGTGATAGGGAGGGAAGATCGCAAACGAGGCGGTGGCGTGGTCGGACATGTGGTTTTGCTTCTTTGGCGCGGGGAGAGGGGAGGAAGAGGAGGAGGGGTGGGGGGGAAACACGACGAAGCTACGCGAATGGAGTGGAGCGAGAGGTGTTTTTCACCCTCTTCTTCTGCGGTCGAAGAAATTAAAGTGACCGCGTTTTACTCGTTAAAACTAACGACTTGTTACGCGGAGGAATTTGATAATGACGAAAGTGACGGAGCGGTCGTCCTAGTAACGCGTTCTTTTGGTGGATTTCGAGTCCTCGAAAATTATGGTCCCGTCTGCCTCTCTTGAAGAAAAAAAAATGACGAAGTCGGGAATGCCGTATGGGTCGTTGTTTCCTTTGTTCCCTCGTCAACTCCTCCGCGCGATTGTTTCCCGGAACGGTCGGACGAGGTCGGGATGGTTGCTTTTTTTTTTGTTCTCGGAATATCCTCTCTTCTCCCCAAAATCGCGTTTTCATCTTAGGCGGGGGCACCCAACGGCAACGACAGATGACCTACTTCTCGAACCCGCAACGTTAGAAAATGGCGTATTCATTTTAAGTCGCGTGTTCCTATTCCGTCGCATAATTTATGATCCTGCGAATGCATGTCTTGACCTCAGGAAACGGGAAATTTTGGGCCAATCGCTTTCTTGGTTTTACGAGACAAGATCTATATTTTAACAAAGGAAAAAGCCAATTATTTTCCGACAATGCGGAGGTGGTACTTCGTCCATGGCGGAGAGAAAGAATAAAAAGGGCTCGGGGCCCAAGGGACCCTCTTCCTCCTCCGTAGAAACTCCGTGGTGCAGCGAGCTAATCTATCTTCCTCGAGAGAAATAGAGTTGGAGGAGGGAGTTATTTTTCCCCCGGATGGAAAAAGTTCGCCCGGCCATTTCGGGCGCGAGTTTGCGGAAATGGATGACTGCATCGCAGGCGCGAACCGGAGTTATTGATACGAACGACTAATGACACGGCAGCAACGATGGCGTCGATCGCGAATCGAAATATTTTTCGTGTTTCTCTCCCTTTTTATTTGCAGTCGCCTTCTTCATGTCTGCGTCTTGGTCGTTTCTAGAGGTCATGTCGACGTGCATCTCTCTCTATCTCTCTTTTTATTTTTATAATCGGGCAAATCATTCTTTTTGGCGTGTCAAAAAACGCAAAGATAAAAAAAACTTCGTTGCAATTTCCCCGTGATAAATGGATTTATGCGGGACGAGAAGATGTTACACGATAACGAAAGGTGGTCGTGACTAAAGCCATTTATTATGGAGAAAATGTTAAACGTTTTTCTTTTCACCTTTGCGTTTCAGTGTACCAATTTCACCGAGTGGAGCTTCCCTTGTCACTTTCAAAGTGACGAAAATTCATAAATCTTGCGTCACAAAAAAACACGACGAGTTTCGGGCTACTTTATTGTACCTACAACTGCTTCGATACTCGATCTAACCTGTTTGGAGAAAAAATATATTTAATACCAGAGGCGTAACTTCAGTTTTAGGGCCCCAAGGCAAATAATTAAAATGAGACCCCCGTAACAGAATTAAATATTTATACATATAGTTTAAATTTTGATTTTACGTTTTAGACATTAAATAATGTAACATTTTCCATTTATTTCGTATTACGGTAATTTGTTTGACTTCTTGAGGCCCCCTGGGCTCCCCAAGGCGATGCCTTACCGTGCCTTGCCATAGTTACGCCACTGTTTCGTACCCGCTCGACATCGGTGGAGAAAAAGTAAGGTATGAAATGTTTCAATCCTCCCCAACCTCATCACCCCTTGAAATGCGAGACAGAGAGAGAGATATAGAGATAAGCCTTCATTGTTTACTCTTGTAATTAGTCGTGTCCGTTTGTATTCTCGTTCCCTCTCAACGGACGTGTCCAGGTTGGTGTTTGGTGCCACGCCCACTGAAATCGGAGCGGGCAAAAAGAGGAAGAGAAGGTGGAGGAGAGAGAGAGAGAGATAAGCGAGAGAAGAGGATAAGAATAGGTGTAGGACGGTGGAAAGAGAGAAAGAGAACGGTCGGCGTCGGGAGGAGATGGAAGGAAACTGGGGGAAGAAGATTTCACGGGAGGAGGGTCTTAAGACGAAGGAGAGAGCGTAGCAGCGAACCGCAGAAGAGAGGCTGTGGAAAGAGGTGAGGCCGAGAGAGTTGAACGCGGATGGAGGTGAAAGGGGAGAAAGGGAGGCGAGCGGGACGAAGGGGGTTTTCAGGAGTGTACCGCGGAACGTGGCTTTGCCCAAGGAGGAAAGACGATTCCCAGGAGAGGCCGAGAGAGGGAGAGGAACGTAGGTCTCGAAGTTGTGTCCATGAAAAGGATGAGGCTACCCTTACCTCTCTCCTCTTTGTTCGCCTCTTGGGATTCCCTCCCGATGACCCTCCTCCTCCCACACCCTGCCCCGAGGATGTTTTCTCCTCTTTCTCTCCGTCTTCTCTTTCTTTTGCGTCCTCTCGGCGCGCGGCCTTGGAAGAAACGCAGAGCGGAAGCGGAGAAGAGTGTGTGTGACCTGGGAAGATGGAACTCGTATCCTCCGTCCGCAGTTATTCCGTTTGAGGACAAGAAGTGGGAGTCGAGGGCGAGAGAGAGGGCGGGCGGAGGTCTTCTCCTCCGCTCCTCCTTTTCTTCCCCTCCCCCCTCCCCCCCGACTCGGTTTATAGGCGTTATTCCGCGTCTCCGGGGAGCTTGAAGATGGTCGATAAAGCGACTCTTTTCATCGGCTCTTAAGTCCGCGTTTGTGTCCATCTTCCTCTTTTTATTAAGACGAGGTTCCGGTTCCTTTGGTGTCCCATGCTCGGAGCACTGGACGTGTCTTCTATCGGAATAAGAATATAGTCGAATCGTGGAATTTCGAAGTTCTTCGGATACGTAGGTATTGTATATTCGTAAACATTCTCCAGCCATCATTTGGATGTGTTTTTTCGCGTTATAACGGTTCTCAATGAACTCCGACATGTAGATGCAGTCAAACTTCTATGATACGATTTTTCGACAGACCTAAAATCTTTTCCTTGCGATATTCCTATGCTTTTACACTCCACTGCCAAACGTTCACTTAAATTAACATATCTTTATGATAAATAATTATTTTCCCCTAAAATTTACCTATACTTATTTATAGCGTAACTCGACTCTCAGTTTTAGATAGTTGAAGATAATAAATGTAAATTTTTATAATTTCCCGATAATTTGGTTAAGAAATTTAATCGAATGTTGGAAATCAAACAATTTGGGCAGCAGAGAATTAAATCGATCTATCGATTGAACGTTCTATGCTTGAGTTTGTTGTCTTTTCTCAAGAAGCGGATTACGCTTTTTCAGAATAAATGTCAACTTCGACTCATTATAATGCCTTACATAAGCTAAATATATACAGATCAGTCAGTCGAACGTTTTGATTGGAGATATTTGAATATATTTCCCAATCCCCATTATAACTCATCTGTTGTTATCATCGGATGGAAAAGTGCTTGTGAAATATTCTACCGTATCCTTGTGCAATCCCCTTTAGTAATCCGTTTTAACGATGTCTGGAGTTAATGAAAATCATATTGCATCACTCTACCAAGAGATGTCATTGAATGGCATAAAAGAGGGAACGACAAGAAAAGAATTTCTACCTCATTTATAGAGAGAGAGGGAGAATGCGAGAGTCGGAATTGAGCCGGGTAAAGTAATAAAGACTTTGCCAACGAGAACCTCCCCAATATTCGGTATCCTGCTTTTTCTTTCCTTCCGTACGGATAAGGAATGCACGGAATGCAAGGGTTTTCCCTTTTACTCTACCCCCCCCTCTACACTCAGCACGGAGCGTTCGTAGTTTTTAGCCTTTTTTTCTCGTTTCCCGACGTTTTCTAGAATTTCGTCGCCAATTTCGTTTGCATTTACGCCAAGTTTTGAAATTGCTTGTTCAATGGGGCGGCTATCACGTTGGCGAAATTCACTTATTTCTTTAAGCGTCGCAGTGACTCGATTATTAGCATATCCTTTTTTTTTTAAATCCTTTCTCCTGGATCGTCGGGAAGGATTTAGTCGCAGTCGGTATAACCGAAATGGCGGCCGATCTTCGTAAATTCCGTTTTAAAAAGGGCGACGAAGTCGAAAATTAAGCCGGGGGATAAAAGGACGTCGGACGGTCGGGAGCAAAAGGCGCCGTGGAGTTAGGCAACCGCGTAAGCACAGCAGCTGCGAGGGTCCCTCCTATACGTAGCCGAAATCAAAAATCCCTTCCAACGACCGTCTCTCCGGTCCGTGGTTCTTTCCTCATTAACCGTGGACTAACAATTGCCTAATATAACGAGTACTGCGAAAAAAAGGAGTGGGAAGAGAGAGAGAGAGTAGATTGTAGTGGATGACACCACGCGTTAAGAGAAACGGAAGCTTCTCGTTATTTCTCCTCCAACTCCCCTAACCCCCCTCTCCTTTCCTCTCGTCCGCTCTACCCGACATTGGATACCTTGTACTCTAATTAGTGAGGATTTCCTTCCTTCCTACTCAACCGTCCTCTAAAACCCCTTCCTCCTCCCCCACCCCGTCGTTACGGAGTCTTTGTTTACGCGATGGAGGATTTTTTTTTCCTTTCGCATCACCATTTCCAAATCGCCCTCCGCCCCTCGATTCCTTCCCCTTTCTCCCTATTTCCTTCGCCCCCCCACCCCCCACCCTCCTTCCCACCCGTTATCCACCCACCTCGGCCGTAAAAGGACCCCTTTCCCGACCGTGTCCGCAATTATTTATAATTATTTTTCCTCGACCCCTCCGCCCTTACTACAATTCTTGCAGTCGCTCTATCTCAGCCGCGTGGTATTGCTTCGCTTTCATCCACCCTCTTCTCTGAAGCACTTCTTCTCCCCCTCTCCGTTATTTCCCGTTGTTACGCGTTGCAATGGCCTCTCTTCCCCCTTAGTCCCTTCCTCCCCCTCCTTTTTCTCCCACTCCATTCTTCCCCTATCACCGTGCGTCCACAAGTACGAACGCTCTGCTCTCTCTCTCTCTTTTTGCCATCCTCCCGTTTCGACCAGTGGCAGCGCTTCGCTCTTCTCCCGTAGTTCTTCTCTTGTTATTATTTCCTCCCTCTCTCTCTACCGTGTCTCCTCCTCCTCTTTTTTCTCACCAACGCCATGGGATGAGCCCTATTCTTCTCTTCAGATACCCATTCTCATTCGTTTCAGAAACCTTCTTCCCCGACCGCAGTCCACAGGGCCATTTTCGAGCTCTTTTCCGTCCAGTTCCGTATGTTAAGCTCTGTTCCCTTTATTTCTTCATCAATCTCCCTCCCTTTTCTCTCTCTCTCTCTCTTATCTCTTGAGTCTTCGGAATATCCGCATCCCTTAAAAAAAAAAAAAGAGGATGCCAGATCCTGCGAAGGAAAGGGAGGGTTCATACGGAACGTTTTAGGATAGTAGCCTCCGACTCGGATTGCGTGTAAGCGAAATGGATGATTTCGACTTAATATATAACGCGACGCGTGTCACAATGATGAGCTAAGATGTTTTGCGGGAACTTGAACACGCACCCTCACGTATTTTAATGCAAAAGTTAAACCACTATACGAATCCAAAATATTAAACATTACTATATAGCGTTTCGCGTCATTACGGACTCGTCTCCTCCGCGTTATCTTCCACCTCGTTACAATTAAATTAATGCGAAGGGCGTATTTATCTGCAGGGCCACATTCGGCCAGAAGGCCACATGTTTGAAATTCCTTCCTTAAAGAGTTAATATATCGTGAAGAAAGAGATACCTTCCATTCTCCTCTCTCTCAGGCAATGATCGTTTACTGCCCTCTTTCATCTTTTTCTGGTATACTTGTACACAGTAACGATGAGTTCGGACACGGTTCGCATTTCGGGTTTATTTTCGTCTCTACTTTTTTCCCTCCCTCATTGTTATCACGCGTCCGCGCTGCGGATAAAAATGATAGAAAACGGGGAGGAGCACTTTATTTTCCTTCCGGCGCCCGAGTCCTCGTAGCCGGAATCCAATGGGGTTATTCCATTAGGAGGTCGAATTGTGAGACATACGCTCCAGTGCCGCACTCGCGCCGCCTTTGCGGCGAAGATGCAGGGGATCGTTGGCGGGCGTTATATACCCCAAGGAAGGAAGGAAGGAAGAGAGAGAGCGGCAAGTGGCAGCGTGGGATATGGGAGAGGGGTGGACGGCATAGAGAGGGAGGGGGAGACGTGAATGGGTTTCGACGAGAGGAGGGGGAGGAGGAAGGGGAGGAGAGCGGTCGGAATAAGACGTTGGGCAGCGAGAGAAGACTGAACGAGTCCCTTCCGCTTTCCAGTCACGTTGTTTCTGCCCTTCCTTCCGTCTCTCCTCCTCCCCCGTTTCACCGCCGGCGTTTCTCCTTACTGACATCGCCTCTCCCCCTCTCCACCCCTTTTCCTCCGTCATACTGACTGGCAGCGTGGCGACTCGAGCGAGAAGTCCACCCGCGTGAGATCCAATTCTCTTCCCTTCCTCTATCTAAACCCTCGCTTCCCGTCTCGAGATGAGGCTGCCTCTTTAAGATTCCCGAAGGAAGTTAAGAGAGACCCGGCCTTCATTTCCGGATCTTTGAACGTGGAGGGAGGACGTCGCGCCCGTTTTTTTTTTTTTTTTATCGCGCACGCACCCTCATTGGCAGAATTTCACACCTACGTCATGTCCCGAATCATTTCCCACTCTCTCTTGCCTTTTACTCTGTGGATATCAATTCTCGGAGTTGCCGCTCTCCCCTACCTTCATATTTCTCTCTCTCCATCGTTTTACGTGAGGATACTTTAGTATCCTTTCCCGTTTTTGTGTGTTTTAGTGCGACTCGACGCCTCTCTCGATCCTCTCCTTTCTCTTTCCCTCGCTCTTTTATTATTTGCTGAGATTTTTTTCTTTGGGCTGTTTGACCCTCCCGCTCCTTATTTAAGTTAGTGACTTTGTTCTACATATATTGAATTAAATGACGGAAAATTCTTTTTTAATCTTACCTCAAAAAGGTGAAATACTGCTTGCATATATGTACTGACAATGACACAAAACTAATTTTTTTGCGTTAATATTTTGTTGTTTTCACCGATTCCCACTTCCTGAAACAAGTTCCACTCAAGTTAAGCATCTTCTTCCTCCTACATGACGCAATTTATTGGGTGATCTCGTTATGCGGATACTAGGAGAAATCTTCTCCTCGATTGTCCTCTCTTGTTAGCCTCTTAGCTGTTTTTGTTGTAATATTATGCAACTTCGTCCCAACTTCGCTGTTTTTGGCGTAATATTACGCACAGATGCGGAGCTTGACATATTGCTTGTTCATCTATGAACGGGAACTTCCCTATGTGGATGGGGAGTTTCCTCGCGTAGCGTCTAGTGCAGCTATTCTTAAATGCGGCCACCAGGAAATTTCGGTGCGGCCACCACTAACTTCGCCGTCATACAAGGGGTCCTCAACCCAGTAATTCGACTCGATGCTCTAGAGCAGTGGTCTACAAACTTTTTCGCTCCTGTACTCCCTAAAAGAGTTTTGAAAAGCTATGTACCCCCTGGTACATTTTGAAGTTAACATCCAACATTTTTGTCATTAATAGGTACCTATGTAGTTATAGGTATCTTATGGTTTTGTGCTCTTTTATATTATGATTATCCTTCAATGAGTATGTTTATTTACATATTCATCATAAGTTAAAATAATTATAAAGGATATAATTTCCGGCGTATGATAAATGTTGGCATATATTTAAATAAAAGAAATGCTACTTGGCGATCAAACGATGCATCCTGGAAACAGAAATTTCATTCTATGATGCACTTCTACATACAGCAAAAGCTTTGTTATCTGGCATTTTATTATATGGCATGAAAACAATATTAATATACTACAAATTTGATTAAACAATTGTTATAAATCAAAATCTAAGTTTTATTTGAAATACGTCCCTTAATGAGATGGATGGGGCTGTTTTTTTCAATTAGTTCCTTATCCGTGGATGAATGTTACTTATTGCTAGAATGAGACAGGGCTCAGTATCAATTCTATTTATATGTTTCGTTTTTATAGATGTAAGCGCTGAAAAACCTTTTTCACATAAATAAGTAGATGGGAATGGAAGGAGTTTTGTTATAGCAATGCCACTCAATTCTTTTAACTCCTTCCGAGACATATGCCAAAAATCACATAGTAAGCTACCATCAAAAATTATTTTTAATGATCAGTCAGCTGACAACTCGATTAGGTCCTCCTTCAATTTTGTTGAAAGTGAAGAATTGGAAACCGCTTGACTTGCAAAAGGATTTGTTGCGTATTCATTAGAGCCATCCACTCTCAATTTCTGGAAAGTATACCAAAAAGGCTTTACCAAGACTTATCAAAGAAATTAACGACATGGGGATACCCATGTCAGCGGGTGTGCTGGTGTTCCCAGTTACCCCTTTCCATTTTCTTAAGTAGGTGCTACGAACCAGGAATGCGAGGGCGGCTTGCAATAAACGCATCCACAGCCGATGGCAAAATCAAACCTTGGAACTCTCCGCGTACCCCTCGGAAAGTCCTCATGTACCCCCGTTTGAAGACCACTGCTCTAGAGCATTTTTGTGAATAAACAGACGAAATAAATAGTCCCTTGTTCAGGATATAGAGATATGATCCAGATGCCTCTCTGTATATCAGTGGCGAGCGGTGATATTTTATTTAGGGTAAGCTGGTTGACAGACACTTTACCCCTTAACTGCGTAAAACGCTTATACGCGTCTACCTGTTCATTGGTGGCTTGAACCGCTTTTAAGCTTCGTAGTGTATTTCCTTTGCTCTCAGCTGGTTACTGTAAACGCTAAACTTCCCTGTTACATATTTACATTTAACGGTGGCCGAGTTGTATTATTTGATGTTTGATACCTTGAAATTTTTCCTACAAAAATATTAGGTATTCCCCGTGGCCAGGTTGATTTTGCACATAAATATCGCGTTTACGAGTAAAAGGCTTTGGTCTAAGAAGCGGAAATCTTTGGTTAATATTGATATTGTTGACGCAAAGAGGTCAAAACGACCATCTATAGAAACACCATTACGACTTACTGAAAATTGTGTTTTAGGCTATGATCCTAGTACCTGTAGTCATTTGCATTCAAGGAAAAGGTTTGTCGTTTACATCTCAAAAAAAAAAGAAATAAAGATTTATTTTTGTTTAGTTATTGTTGCAAACAAAGTGATGTCTTTAAGTGTTGTGCCATGTTTCGAAAACTATCATACAAAATATTTTAAAACTATAATAATCATGGTAGGAAAATTTTTGAACTTTTACTGGCAATAATTAATGTATAATAATCATCGTCTCGCGTTCCCCTTCTGATATTCATAAACACTCACTTCTTCGTCTTACACAAGTATTTCTTTCATGTTTTGAGATATTAAAAAAAGAAAAATTAAAAAATTATAGTCATCGAAATTCTTACACGCTATTTACTATCAAAAGGCTGCAGAAAAGAAGTATATTATGGGCCCATTGTAGCTAACTTAATACTTCTGCTTTTGTCCCCTTCCCCGCCTCTCCTCCTTCCAACTCGTCTCTTTCCCCTCTTCTTTCCACCGAGAAACAGGACAAGAAAGAACAAATGGGCTGTACGCATTCTGTCTGCCTCATCGTCGAAACAGAAGCATACCGTATCGACGCATATAGTTGACTATATTTCGCCACCTTGTTTATTTTCTATTCTAGAAGCCTACCCCGCTATTCTGCATGCTCGCAATGAATACGTTGAGATATAATAAGCTTGCCTTCCCATTCTCTTTCTCTCTCTCTTCTCGCATTTCACTAATGGCGTTGAAGCGCATCCCAATTGTTTGTTTTTGGTTGAATTCTCGTTCTATACTCATTGATACAAGTATTAATTATAAATAATTTTGTATTCTGAATTATTATAACTATTTTTTCTTCATTTATCGCTTGGGCATGCTCGCTTAAATGGACCGCATGCCACTGCTTTATATACAAAGGAAAGGTTAATGGACTTGAACAGCTGGTCGAGAACGTCTCTTAACGTATTAGAAAAATGCTATGCATCCATTCATTGTTCCTTTCTTGAGGCGGAAATAAGAAGTTTGGTCCTTCTAGAAAACAAACGAATGTTTTACTCACTAAGCTAGAGGGAATGACTGTAGGAAAATCATTCGTAAACGAGCGTATCTGAAAGTAGGGAGTTCTAAATAAAGTTTAGTAAATCAACGTTGTTGAGCAAGAAGGAATTTATTCCACTGAAATTGCTGTAAATTTTGTTCCTCCTTACCAGCCGAACTTACGATCGATAAATAAATAATAATATTTTTTCCTTTTTAGTGCATAATATAAAAGTTATTTTTTAAAAAACCTTTTTTTAATTAATTTATTTCTGCTATCGTATGTTTATGTAAAAGTAAAGGGATCGATAGGGCTTACTAGATTTTTAAAATTTATCCTTTGTGTGATTTTACTGTGAATTCGTTTTTCATAAGGCATTTATTCTCTCTTTTGTTTTAGCATGTAACACACGTCTTATGTATATGTGCATATATGTATACATATACGAAATCGTCTATAACGCAAATTTTCTATTATTTATATGAATGTCTCAAATATTTCTCCTTTAAATTGCATAACCTTTCTTTGTATATATGCCTTTCATTTACGCCGTTGCTCTTTTGGCCTATTCTATTTTACTATAGTCCTCGCTTTTTCTAGCCGTCTTCTTCGTCTCTCTTTCCAGCCGATTGTTTGTCTTTATTCCCTCTATAAAAGTTTCTTGTTCCACTATCGTCAAGTCATCGCGATAGAAACGTATTGGTGGAGACGAATTCCCATTTTTGGATATCGCAAAAGGATTTGATATTCAATGCCGAGTGTGTCCAGTTTTATGCTCCCTGCAGCAGAATATAATAATCGATTTGTATTTTTAATAGAAAAATATTTAATCATCTCCTTTAGTAACTCTCTTTGAAATGATACAAAATTATTAAATAGAGGATTTAGTTAATGTATTTCTTTTTTTTTATCTATCTATTAATGTAGGAGCCTTATGTCACGCTGTTGTCATTATTGTTGCTATTTTCTTGTAATTATGCATACCGAATTAGATTTAGATGTGCAACGAAGTTAGGTGTTTACCTAAAAACTTCGCTGAGATATATTGTTTTTGTTTTGCTTAGATAGATCGATGGTGCATTTTATTTTCAAGAGTATTTCTGTGTTGCGTTAAGTTGTCCAAAGGAAACAATTCCAAAAATTATGTAATTTTCATCCGCATTTAAAATCATCATCGTATAATAATATAGAGATACATTCCACACATATTTTTAAGATTTGATATATGTCGAAAATGAGCCTTAGATTTGTTCATTTTCGTTGCTATTTTAAATTAACTCTTAGCTAAAGTGTGCATCTTGAAGAATTTTAATTTAAATTGTACACTTCATTCACGCTCACGCGTCATATTTGACGGGCGATTACACTAGTTATTTATAATGTATCAAGTCAGTATTATCCCTGTATTTCTTTCCTTTTTTAGTGGAAAATTATAATTTGTTACCTGAATCATTTGATTCGATCGCATATACTTTATAATTGCGTTATAGAATAAATTTGACGCGGTTATCGGAGTTGCTGCTTTCATTTCGACAAATTCGTCCGTTAAAAATGAATGCCTCTATTATTGTATTTACGATATGTTTACTGTTTACTTTTTCCTTCATTTTCCGTCTGTTTTAAGCAATTATGTCTTTCGCGACTGCATTTCATGACGTTATTTTCGCTCGGATTACACCGTCCGAAACGCGCCTCATTTAGATATTCATAAACTGCGTATTTCGACGCTTTTCCGTTCCGCGCAAAATAACGCGCCGGCTGAAAACGGGAGGTCGACCCGGTTTAATCTCCGTCTGACTCGTTTCATTGGCGAGGATTTTTTTCACCGCATATCTCCCGAATATTTCATAACAGAATAAACACGGCGTGTCACTCGTTTCTCCCTCCCTCCGATCCGAAATCCCGCGATTTATTTTTCACGCTCGCGACCTGCATTTTTGCAGCGAAAACGTAGCGCGGATCGATCGTTTCCTCTCTTCCGCGCAAAACTAATTTTTTTTATTTTAATCGCGGGCTCGCGAAGCCCGCGTCTTCCTCAACGACCGTAATTACGCCGCCTCATTTCGAGCCGGAGGGACTGAAGGGGGAGGGGGACCGCGCGTGTGTATTTTTTTTATCTCCTTCGGCTTCCGTTCGATCCTTCGCCTCGTGGCCTTAAAAAAAAAATACGTAATTTAAAAACGTTTATAAAAAATAAGACTCGAGCCTCCGAATGCGTTTGCATCGATTATTTAAAGGAAACGCCGTTTAATCTCGACGTGGCAGCCATCACGTGCTTACATGATGGGGCAATCTCCAGCTCGAGAGTTTTCATTTTTCCATTTTTTCCCCTCCTTCCGACGACCTCCTCGGGTGCCTTTTTTAACTCCATCGCCTCCTGATCTTGTCCCTCTTTCTTCTTCTCCTTATATATCCTCGCCCTCGTCTTACTTCCCCCTTCCTTCCTCCCTTGCCTCCCCTTCCTAGCGTTTTCATCTTCGAAGCATCTTGTCCCTTACACGCATCCTCTCAATTCACTCTTCCCCGTTACGGAGTCCATTAAAGGCCGTCTCAGGCGTCGCCTGTTCCAAACATCAAATCCTCCTCTCTCACTCCCTCTTTCCGCCTCCCGTCCTGGTTTCTTCTCTCCAACCTCACTCACTTTACCCTCCGCTAGCTATTCTAATCACTCCCCCCTTTCCTTGTTCTCTCTCTCTCTTCGTTCTGTCGTTCCCTTTTCCCTCTCTCTCTCCTTCAAATACTTCCTCTGTACCTCTCTTCATCCACCCTTTGTATTCCCCCTCCCCTATTCCTTCTTTCCCCTCCTCCCTTATCTCCCTCCGACTCCATTGCCCCCCTCCTCCTCTTCCTTTCTTATCTCTCTCTCTCTCCCACTCCTTTCTACCTCTCCGAATCACACTTCTCCCTCTCCCACTCCTCTCTTTGCACTCTTCCATTCCTTCATCCTCCCCTCCCTTCCTCGGTTTTGTGGTCGTTACTCTAATCTTCCCAATCCTCCTTCAGTCTCTCCCGCCTCTTCCCGCTCTGATCGTTTTCCCATTCCCTATCCTTATTCCTCCCTCGTTCTATCCTTCCCCCTCTCTCTCTCTCTCCTTCTACTTCTTTCCGTTTAACCTTCCTTCGTTGCAGCCACCACTTCCTTCGCCGTTGATGTTGTTACTAGCTGTTTCTACCGGCTGCTGCAGTGTCGCAACACTTTAGTGTGGAAGTCGAGAAGAGAAGCATTATAGAGCGAACCTCTCTTCTCTCCACCTCGCTCCCTCCACTTCGTACTGTCTCCGCCTCACCTCACTCCCACGCTCGAATTAAACCGCTCCTTGCGAAATCCCCGCTTATTCTCGCGATAAAAGTTTCATAGGAGTGAATCGCTCCCTCTTACTTAATTCTCTCTTTGCCTTTCGTGATTTCCCTCCTAAACTCTTGCCTTGAATATTTAAAGAGATAAAAACCGTGTTCCGCTTATTTGTCCCGTAATCCACTGAGCTCGGAATGTTCTCTGTGACAGTTATTTTCCCCCTCGTTTCTATTTCGTGGTGGTTGCGCTTGGTTTCTTTTGTTTTGAACTTAATCATTTT
Organism: Uropetala carovei; assembly: GCA_036926305.1. NCBI lineage: Eukaryota > Metazoa > Arthropoda > Insecta > Odonata > Petaluridae > Uropetala > Uropetala carovei. Next base: position 2,352,397 of record JAXCHB010000076.1, read on the forward strand.
TCCGCTATTTAGGTCGAATAATTCGAAAACTGTTTGGGATTATCTTAACACGCGAAAATATGAGTTCTCGTTAAATAAACATAGCGAAAATAAGAAGATTTTGTATGAAAATAGGTAAATATTCATAAACTAATTAAATATATTTATTTGTGTACGTATTATTTTAATCTGTTACATATTTTATTTGTCGTGTTTTCTGTTATGTCATTTGTCCTTAATCATACCTGTAGTAACGGCTTTTCGTCATATACCTCTATAATTTATTATCATAAATAGGTGACTGTTTACCTTTTGATAATTTTGTTCATTTAATACGGGTTCGTTCTCTCGGAAGGTGATAAAAATAACGCAAAAACGAAAAGAATTTCTTTTCAATTCGCTTTGTACAGTCACTTAAGTAATGATTTATCATTCGTTTTACGCTGTTTAAATTTTTACCACTGCCTTTTTTCTGTTTACGTGCCTCTTACCTTGTGAAAAGGTTTAATTCGTTTTATTGCTACGTATATTTTGTGGACATACTTGTATTTTACAAAATCAAATTATTGGGTTTCAACAAATAAAATTGCTGTACATAAACATAGGGAGTTTATCATAGAAATTTAAATTAATTATCTTTGCTAAAATAGCAAACTGAACTTCGACCTTTTGATTATGAAGCAAATGCATTTTGTTGACGCGTTTCGTAAGAGTTATGCATCGATTAATTCTTCGAAAATAAAAAGCCGGTATAAATTTTTGTAGCCACTAATTATGGTTTAATTTGTTCCGTTCGTTTTAACGTGCCGTAAGACACTCGTTAGTTAAGTGCGTTGTTCAAATGAAATTATAATTAATCGCCTGCGGTCGCGATTTTAAATTGGATAGTGATATATCGCGTGATTAATTATTCATTTTGGCGGCGATTTGTTGTCATTTTAATTTAGCTGTTAATCCTAATCGTTAAACATTTAGGCACCCAATTTACCCGACCTGATTTAAACTGTTTTCATCGTGACCGGAGAAGTGAATGGAAGTGTCTTTAGAACATGCTTTTGAATTCATGCCGGCTTTAGTATTTATTAATGCAACCTTTAATTAGGGTCTTCAAATCATGCTTCTGATCTTAAATTTTTCTATCCTCCAATCTTCCTGTTTCGTTATCTTCATTGTCGAGCAAGTCACTCTATCCGAGACGTTTATTTACGCATATTAAATCCTTCAAATTCATAATTTGTTACTTTGCAACCTACTATGGCTGTGAGTGCAACTAAATTCTGCCGCAATTGATGTGATCTCTAGCTCGAGTGATTTGCATTGACACATTTTTTACTGATTCCACACTTTAATTATTACTTATCCGTTTGCCACTGAAATGTACACAGCCATTTGTTTTATAGAAGAACAGTCGGAACTCATCTGAAAGCAATAAATCCAACTTATGCAACTTCAGAATAGCTTGTGATACTTGTACAACTTCGACAATACTTTTAAGAAAAAAATCCCCTTCGAAAGCTACAGTTCATGTGGTTTCTACCTTATGTACTATATGAATGCATTTATGTACAACTATATACGGAATTTTTTTTCTCTTAAGTCTTTGCTTCCTCTTTCCTCCCTTTTCCACTTTGTTCTCTTCCCTAAGGAAATCTCTCTAAATCACTCTTCTGTTCTCCTCTCTTCTTCTCCCAAATTCCTCCATTCTTCTGTGTCCCTGCACCACCTGGCAATCAACGCTCTTTCCACTCTTCATCTCCCGAGTGACTCTTCCATCGACCAACTCCTTTTACACTTATTTACGCCCACGCGCTCAGTTCAGCCAAACCAAACTAACGCCCTCCTCTACCTCGCATTCATCCTCCCCCGAGTAATGCCTCACCCTCTATCTCTCTCTCTCTCTCTCTCCCTCTCGCCCACTTCATCCTTCCCCTCTTCAACCTTCTATCTTTACGCAAACGGATAATCTTCCCTCTCCTTGCACACACAACGCGAAATGCGCGACATTTTCACACGAGCGCTCGCTCAGATCATCTTTTCTTGCTCGCGATATCTTTCTTCTTTGTCTTCAAATGCGAGGATCGTTTTAGAATTTCTTTGGTAAAGTTGAACGGTAACATGTGCCACGCAGTTGAATATCTGTGTCAGTCAATTTTAACTCCTTAGATTTTTTTCCATCAAGGAAGTCCGCTTATTCTTGTTTGGGATTAAATAAGTAACCCCAAGACAAAAGTGAAAAAGTATGCTGTTTCGGAGGATATACAAAATGTTTACAAATGCGTCATTTGTTCATGTCGTTCCACTGCAGGTCGTTCTACCCTAGGCCGTGACTTTAAATTTATTTACTTCTAAATATTTCGATAAAACGGTCAAAATTGCCATAAAGCTATATGAAATATGTTTTTAATTTATTTCTTATTATTTAATTTTCTTGGAAATGTTTTTGGCTCTTATACATTTTAAAATGGTCGAAAATAGCGACTATAGGGGTTTGGGAAACAAACAGGACAAGAGCGATGACGGATGAATATTAAAGTTGTATAAAAATGCGAAGTGTGATTTAACATTGAATATTTTATGCTAGGTCACGTCAAATTCTTGAAACAAATGTAAACAAATATTATCGTTGAAAATGAACTACATTCATGTCAAATAAATCATTCGGCAACTACGGAGAAGTGGTCACGGAATGTCATTCATTATTTCAACTACTATTATCATGTACCTACAAGATATACGTTCCTTAGGCACTTATTTAAAGAAGATATTCGAAATGGTGAATGTGTACTTACTTTTAGTGTATGTCCCCTTATCATTTCTAAAAAAAAAAGTCAGTCGAATGGATTATGAGATGGTAGATGCTGACATCCAAAACCACTCTTACGTACGTTCGCCTCGCGTGCTAAGTGCAAAGAACGTACGGAAATGGGAAAAATCTGTTAACCACTTAAGCTAAGAACTTTTCCAAAAACCCTATTATGGTGGCATTCACCCATATTCCTCGCGTGGCCCCATTCCTCCTCCCTCTCCATCTCCTTTCCACCTAACCCACTCGCTCGCTCTCCTTCCTGCTTTGCTTCCCTCTTCACCCAATCTCTCCTCAACTCTTTCCATCTTTCATTTGTTCTTGCCTCCTGGCCCCATCCTCCTCCATTCTCTTTACCTCTCCCTCACTACTGCCGCTGTCTTACTCTTCTCTTTGGCTCTTAGAACACAAATTCGTCACAATTCTTCTCGTTTTACCTCTGACAGACGAGTTTCCTGAAAATGCCGAACAGTTAACTTTTTCTGCTTTTCATTCCTGTTAAAATAATAGCGTTTAGTCTATAATATTTTTCTACCTTTCTTTTCCGTTGACAAGCATTCTTAATTCCCAAATGCGTTCCATACATAAGAATGTGTAAATTATCATCAAAATCGACATGGCATTGCTCTTGTCATACCTTTGTATAAGTACTGCATAGCCATTTGCGATCTTAACTTGTCTTGTGTACTACAGCTCACGTTTAACCCTTAGACTGCCAAAGGGAGTAATGAAGTTGCCCCGCTAGGTATGTTTTAATAACTTAATTTTTTTTCAAATTTCGGCTGTCCACATATTTTTTGTATAATCCTCAGAACGAAATTTAATTAATAACATACAAAATACTTTCCACAAAATTTGGAAATTTGTGTTGGGTGGTTGCATTAACTCCTAGGTAATATTAGGGGCAGGTGAAATGTAATTTGTTTGACTAGTAATGCCTTGTACGGTATTAGTCTACAATATTTGCGTTTACTCACAATCAGTGTTTCAGTATCTCTTATTACTCTTCATAGGACCATTTCAACGATAGTTCGACTCTAGTGTCGTATGTGTCCGAGATAAATAGGGCAGTCCTTCGTCTTTCTAATCATCACTTCGAAAGAGAAATTTACTTTAGTTCAGAACATTAACCACACATCATGGAACATTACAACGAAACAAAAGAGAGTTGGTTTTGGTGATAAAATTACTGCATAATATTCTTTTTCGCGAAAAACTGTTTAATACATTGAATCTCTAAATGCATTCATTAGTTGAGTATAATTATATCCTACTTGGAAAATTGGCGATAAAAAAATGCTTATATAATTCCTCCTAGAATTAAGCTCAAAACTAGCTGTGTCGCAGAACAGGGCCAAAATGTCGTCTTCATTCTCACGTATTACTTGCTCTTGGAAGTTGGGGAGTTAAAGCAGAAGGAACCGGAAAATTTTCTAAATGGATACGGGAAAGCTATTTTCTTTCTGTAGAAGAGGATTGGAAGAGAAAACGACTTGGTAATCTGGGGGGAAGTTTATTTGTAAACTGTACCGTGCAGAAGAATAAACTGCTGAGAGCAAAGGCTGCCCACACAAAATCATGTAATAAGTAAAGAAACATTAATTCAAATGATCGCATATTTTAATACTTTTTCTTTTAGAAAGATCAGCGAGAGAATTTAAACAGTTCTTTAACTTCTAAATACCAATTCTTAAAAAGTTGCGATTCTTCGGTATTTGTTCGTTCTGTGAAAGAATATTTCCTTAATAGAATATCGCAATAACTTAAACAGACCAAAAATAGAAAATAATAATTAACTTTCACGAACAAATTGATGTAACACGAAGTAAGATTCAAGCGCCTTGGTAGTCTGAGGGTAGGGTCGATAACTTTGTACTTTTTCTTTTGTGCCTTGTTTGTTTTACCCTTAAAATTTTCCTTTTTATGTTTAAATTTTTGCTCTTATCTTCACTCGTAATTTTTGTACTGTATATTTTTTTATTTTGCTCGGCATACTGGCTGTTTATGACATAGGATTTCTCACTCATCAACCCACCAAATGAAAACATTTCTCGTTTCGCCCCGTCCCTTCTGACCTCCCCCACTCTCCCTCCTTCCCACAATCATCCCCTCCCTCCGTGCGATGCGAAAGCCTTCTCCGATGCTAATTATCGGGGCCTCATCTTCGCACTTCGCCCCAAAGACCCTGCGAGTCCCTCTTTCGATACGGTCCCGTCGACTTCCTCCTTATTCCTTTCCTTCCCCTCGCCTCCGCCTCGTTTCCTCTTTTTCCCTTTGCCTCTTTGTTTTCTCCTTCTTCTAATGAACGTCTTATCTTTCTCTCCTTCCGAACTGCTTCCTTCTCTCACTCTTTCGCTTCCCTCTCGCCCTCTATATTCGTTTCTTTTTGGTTTCTTCCTCTCTCTCTCGCTCTTTCCCCCCACGCCTCTCAGGCAACGGGAGAAGCCTGAATTTTTACGCCACCTTTCTCTCCCTCCCCGCGAGAAGAAGGGGGAAAATATCATCTTTACCTCCGCCTTGCTTGCTTTCGACGCGTCCTTTTTACGATTCCAGAATTCCCGGCTGCCGCGATGGTGTTTTCTTCCTTTTCCAAGGGGTCGCGAGAGAGGGAGGAGGGGGGAAAATCCTCTTTTCTTCTTTTTTTAAAAAAATAATCTTTGTTCCCTCTCATTCGTTTCCTAACGCCCGCGATAAGCTCTCCCCGCATTTCCCATGTGCCTCTAAAAGCGCGTCATCCAATTGGTCTCTTCCTCCTTACCCCCCCCCCCTCTTCCTTTCCGCCGTTCGTTCACCTTTTCTCTCTCTCTCTCTTTCTCTCTCTCTTTCTCTCTCTCTTTTTGTCTCTCTCTTTCTCTCTCTCTCTCTTTCTCTCTCTCTCTCTCTCTCTCTCTTTCCTCCCCTCTCATTTTCCCCTTCCTCTTTCGTGTCCCTTTTCCATCCCCCCTCCCAACATCTCTCTCCCCCTCCCCCAGCATCTCATTTGCATCCCTATGATGCCCTTGGTCCTCCCTCCTTATTTCTCCCTCCCTCGCATCGCCTCGCTTCTTCCTCCCCATTCCCGCCTCGGAAAAACCGCCCATCCGGTGCCCACTCCTTTCTGCGTCTCTTTACCTTAACATCCCTCCGCTCTCCCCTTGAAAAACTACCCTCAGGAGCAGCAATTCTGACGCCATGGCAACGATTGCCAATCCCCCCTCCGCATTCGCCAGATACCAACCTTGCATCTCCTCTTCGGGTCTGCTTTTTTTTTTACGCACACTGAGGGTGTAGTTTTCCTCCCGACCACCTCCACTTTCCCCCTTCACCCTCTTCTTTTCCTTTCCACTCCTCCCCTACTCCACCTCTACCCCTCTACCTCTACCCCCTCTTCTCCTCTACTCCCCTTCCCCTTTTCTTCCCCCCCCTTCGCCTCCCACCTTCTCCTTTTCCCCTCCCCGTCTGCTTCTCACCCCCTTTCCCTCTCTTCTCCCTCTCATCTTGTGTCTCGCCTTCATTTCGGGATTACGCGGTAATTTTTATTCCGCCAAGGGTTTACCCGGTCACCGTCCTCTTTCCTCCTCTTCTAGCTATTCCTCTCATCCGATAGCCCATGCTCTTTAGCTAGGCGCTCTCTACTCCCTCTCTCTCTCTCTCTCACGCTCGGATGGAAATAGCCATTAAATCTCGTTCCCGTTGCATCCGGACGTCACATTCAAGCCGCCTCTACCCGTTCCAATCTCCTTTTTCCCCCGTCGCTCGCTCCCACTCTCGCTTTTCAATCCCCTCTTCTTGCTTCGCCCACTCCATTTCCGCTCCCCGTCTCTCCTTTTTTCCCCCCGTCGCGCCGTTTTCCCTCCACCTCCGCAGTCTTCCCCGGGAATGCCGAAGAATTAAGGTTCTTCCCCTCCTCTCCCCCCCTCCCCCCCCCCCCCGTTTATTTTTCGAGAGGGTTGAGTATCGCGCGTTTTGGGGTCGTGAAATAGGGATGGGGTTTGTTGGAGAGGGTCTCTCTCTCTCTCTTTCTCTCCCTTATCCCTCTCAACCAACCGAAAACTTTTGCTTTCGTTGGCAGCCGAAGATGGCGACCCCTCTCGGAAGAGAAAAAGCTACTCGAATGGCTCTTCGGCTGTTTCCGAAACGTGTTCTCTTACGTAACTAACTATCCATTTATGGAACTAAGCGGCTTTTTGGCGTGGATACCGCTTCGGTTCGTTTTATTTTATTTTTTTCAAGAGTGCTTGGGTCGTTTTAAGAGTTATGACCGTCAGTTTCAGAGAATATAATCGTTCATTAGGATCCCTCGTTGACTTTGCTCTCGACGTTTTTTTTTTAATTTTGTGTTGAAGTTGTTACAGTTTCTTCTTTAGCTATGTTAACAAGGTATGACCCTCTAAAATCCTAGGAAAGCTTTTTTTTTATTTGGTGTGGTGCGTGTATAAGTTAGTTTTGAAATTAAGCGATTATCTTTTAATTAACGTTACTCTGTTATAAAAAGGTTCGATTTATTTTGTCCATTTAAGTGGCAATCGGTTTATTCCAAGCAGTATTTTAGGCTATCCTAAACTCGTGTTAATTTAATGTTGATTATTTTCTTATATCTATAATTAGTCAGAAGTTTTATCTGAATATTTATACTCTCGTGTCGTAAAGCTAATGATGCGGTAGTCTTTAAATACATATAAAGCACTGGTGAAAATTCGAAAACCTAGAAAAGTCTTTTATTTTCATAAAACGTTAATTTTAATCAACAGGGATACCGTCACGAATTCGACAGAATCGCTCAGCTATATGCACCACCAGCGGAATAAGATTCATGGGTTTATATATATCAAGCTGAGAGAGCTACGTTATTTAGGGGAGAGTGAAATGACGAGAGAATGAGATATGATTTTAATTTAGTACTTTATTCATGCATACCCGTCATTTGTGAAGGAGAATTACACTAGTTTGAAATATATCCTTCCAACGGAACTCTTGATCGGTTCCCATTAGCCGACAGCCGTATTTTCGCAAACTGATGACTAGGCTAAGGTGACTAAGGAGAGAGATTTTCGAATATATACGGACCAGCATGAAGAACGTATTATAGTGGCGTGTATTTATTTGACGGATCATCCTTAGATAGATTGATGTAATACATATATCAGATAGCTCGATGTGAGCAGTGAGATTTTCCCAGAACGGTTTAACAATTTGAGATATAGATCATGATTTTTCACAAAGTGGGACATTTTAACAAAGCGGTGCGAGTGATGAAAAGGAGTGACTGTTTGTCACCCTTCGCTAGGCATCTCTTCCATATCTCATGATTATTTACTCGAAAGTGCGGGTAAAACCCTCGCGCCTTTACGCTTTTTTCCCCTTGTTATAGGTCGGATAACACGCGACATTTCTCTAGAAATCTGTCGGCGCTCGAATAAGGTTTTTACTTAAGAAATTAGAGTTGGCAAAAAGAGATTAAAAAGAATCGCATAGCCTTAGCTGCGGTGTAAATACGGGATATCTTTCTCCCGATACTGAAGTCGCGGGTTCGATTCTTGCCTCGCGTACTTACGCGTAGCTAGAAAATTAACGAGGCGACTTTCAGCCGTCTCGCCCTCTTTTTTTAATAACTTTTATATTAACCTCACTCGATCTGTGTGTACAAGATTTATTTAATATATATTTATTTATTTTTTATTTATTCATTATTCCACATACAGCGAATTCGCCAATTTAAAGTGAAAAAATAACAAATATTAAAAAATCAATAAAAAATATAATAACAGACATTAACATAAGAGAAAAGAAAAAACAATAAGACAATATATTTTATGGCAGAACATGACAAACCGCACTTAATAAAACCTTTTGGACAGTGGAAAAGGATCTACATTGGGAGCAAGTGAATTTAATAAGGAGGGTAGTCGAAAGAAAAGAGAACGTTTAGCAAGAGAAAGTCTAGGGGTAGAGTAATAAAACAAGAAAGTAGAACGTGTAGGTCTCTTAGGAACACGGAAATTTAATTGAGAAAGTAAGTCTGGAGAGTCAATAACATAATCTAATATAATACATATATATAAATGCAAGATCAGATTTGGTTCGATAAACAGAAAGATAATCTAAAGAGACGGAAGATAAGATATTACTATTAGAAAGTTGGCGAAGAGAAGGCACACGGGATTTTACAATTCTTAGAAAAAAATTTATATATATATTGTATGGAGTATAGCTTTGTATGGGGCAGAAACATGGACGCTAAGGAAAAATGATATAAAATACTTGGAAAGCTTCGAAATGTGGACATGGAGAAGAATGCTGGAGATAAAATGGACAGATAGAGTGAAAAACGAGGAAGTACTACGAAGAATAGGAGAGAAGCGAACGATTATACAGACTATCAAAAAGAGGAATGCGAACTGGATTGGACGTTACCTGAGGAGCGAGAGCGTGATTAAAGAAGTGCTAGAAGGAAAACTGGATAGAGAAAGAGAAAGAGGTAGGAAAAGGTTTCAGCTGATAGACGACTTGAAAGGGAAAGAGAGCTATCAAGACATGAAGAAGATTGCGGAAGATAGGAGCTTACGGAGAACCAGGTTTAACCATAAATAGTCACGGACCTTTCTACTGACAGACTACCTATTATATATATATGTGTGTGTGTTGCGCGTGCGTGTGTGTGTATAAATTTGTAATTTAAAAGCCTTAAAAGTACTTGCAACGACTAAGAAAATTGCCACATTTCACATCAAATTGTAATTAGGTAGATTTTTCAAAAAATATAACTTGAAATATTGTTTACAAAATATTTTTTCACAGATTGTTAGAGTTTTATACTATAGGTCTATGATCAATTTGTCTTGTTTCGTTTGTTTCGGTTTGTTGTTATTTCCATTGTGTTATTATCAATAACTTTTACTTTTACTTCTCTCTTACTTGTAGAAACCATGGAAGAATATGAAATTTCACTGCTTGAGACTAAAATGAAAAAAATAAATTACTTAAAAAAGATTTTTTTAAATAACTTTTATATTATGCACTAAAAAGGAAAAATTAAATTTTTATTTATTTATTAATCGTGAGTTCGGCTGCTAAGAGGGAACAAAATTTACTACAATTTCTTGCTCAACAATGTTGATTTACTAAACTTTATTTAGAACTTCTGTAAAAGTTACATGGCGCAAGATAATACAACCTGTAAGGCGCCATATAACTTTTATAAAAGTTCTTAATAAAGTTTAGTAAATCAACATTGTTGACTAAGAAGTAATTTATTCCACTGAAATTGTTGTAAATTTTGTCCCTCCTTACCAGCCGAACTCACGATTAATAATTAAATAAAAATTTATTTTTTCCTTTTTAGTGCATAATATGTTATTTTTTTAAAAACCCTTTTTTTAGGTAAATTGTTTTCCTTTACGAGATCCGTATGTTTGTAAATATGTAGATGAGTAAATCTATTAGGAAACCGTTTCAGGTAATTTTACCGGAAAATATATTCTTCGAACGTTTCTTTACGTGCTTTTCTACTTTTTTTGTCACCTTCGTAGTTTCGCTCGGAGTTCATTCCATTTAAATAAATCGGTTACGGTTAAACGATTTTCTAGGGCTTATCTCTCTGATCATACCGAAGCGGAGGAGAAGACCTCTAAAACTTAATAAGAGAACATTTTGTCGTGACTCTTTAAGTGTTACGTACTACTACCACATCCAGCGCCGTCTTTCCAGCAATATCCTCAAACATTCGCGTAGTCGTTTTCCACCCTCCTCCATATTGCCCTCATACCATCTTCCACCGATTGCTCCCCCTCTTAAAGCAAACGCCTTTGGAGTCTCTCTCGTTCCTCCCTCTTTGTTTGCTCTACAAATACGGATCCCTCTTTCTCCTTTTCATTGCATTCTCATTATCGTATATTCGCCAATTTTCTCCCGATACCCATCTCTTTAGTGCCTAAAAAAACTGGAAAAAAAATCTCACAGGCTCAACTACCTTTTGATCTTCCGCGCGAGAGAACGAGAGACAATTTTTTTAAGACAAACTGCCTGGAACCCCGGATTCTTTTTCCCTACCCTCTTTTATGTCCGATAAGTTTGCATCGGGTTAGAGAAGCCTTCGGTGGAGGACAGCACCGCATATCATCCCGTGATCCATTCCGTTCACGAACGCGGAATTAAAAAAAAAAGGAAGATTGCGCGGTGCAAACCCGCCCCGCGTCTCTTTTTCGCGGGCAAACGATCTCTCATTTCGCGAGGATAAAGGTCTAAGGGAAAAGGGGCGCGGAGGGAGATGGAAGGAGGCGGTTTCTTAGGGCTGCCTCGGAGAGATCTCGTTTTCTTTATCCCGACGTTGAAACTGCCAGGCCAACGCTAAAGGGAGCATGGAGAGAATAGTGGCGGAGGTGGGAGCGACGGTGTTGGAAAGAAGGGTACCTCGGAAACGATCTCCTTCCTACGCTTCCGAATCTCTTAAACTTAGGTTTCTCATCTCACGCTCCTCTCTTTCCTCCCTCCTCTTTCATTTCCCGCCCACGTCTTCAATTCTCGGCTACATTCTCCCTTCACACCGCCTCACCTATATTATTTCCACCTCTCCCATTCCCAGCCTACATTTTCCCTTCTCCGCTACCAACCTCCGTTTCCCCCAATCCCAAAAGCCTATTCACTCCAAGCGTTAAGACTATTACAGATGAAACACATGCTTTACATTTTTTTTGTTTATTGTTACGTATTTACGGTTTATTCATTCATCACAATTATGTCTGATAATCGAGGGCGTCAGTACGGGTGCCATAGTTCTCTGCACAGAGAATGATTCGCCTTTCGTGTCACGTGTTTAGTGACTTTGCAGAGTCTTCCAGTAAATGTGTCTCTTCGTATCTCTGTTTCGAGACTTGCTCCTTAATAAATCCTAAAGAGTATTGTCGCGCACATCAAATCGTAATTTCGGCTCACGGCATCCGGCGGCCAAGATGCTTACGGAACACCCATACTGATGTTCTTGAAAAAATCTTTATGAATAAATAAACCATAAATATTACAATAATTATAACAAATGCAATATGTGTTTTATAATTGCTATTCGAGCTCCAGGGGCAAAGAGGCTTTTGGGACCCTGTACGTGCCCTCTTTCCCATATTCACCTTCATTCTCCCTACATCACTCGCCAATCATCATTCTTACCCTCCTTGGCTCCCCACATTCGCTCCCCACACCCCATATTCCCACCTCTTATCTAGAGATCTCAAACGGTAATAAAACAAAGCTTTTATTCTATTGTAGGTGGGTATAGGAGGGAGCGTATTCACGGGATGAAAGTCATACGAAACAATGATAAAAGAATAATGTTATAGAACTTCGATAGTTTTTGTAGAAAAATATTCGCCATTCTTAGTGGCGCACATTTCGAAGGGATCGATTCAATTTGAGTTTGAGATCCCCTCTCTAATTTCTGATCACGTTTCCCCTTCCCCATTCTTCGCGCATATTTTACCTTCTCGGACTCCGACCCAACCCAGCCACCGCGTCTCCCCCATGCAACACCCTCTGCCGTAGTTTCTCCGCGCCTATCCCGCGCGCCTTTATTTCTTTCTCCCACCAACTTTTCTCTCACCCTTCCCCACGCACTACACCTTCCACGGAGACCCTCATTTCCACGGCCGTCGTCGGCAGAAGGCGGCGTATGCGATAGTGGGTGGGGAGGAGTAAAAAGGAGGTAGCGGAAGATAGTAGAGAGAAGAGGGCGAGGAAGTGTGTCGGACGTGACGGCCACCTCGTGTATCGCCGTCTCTCCAGCAGTGTCGGGAGTTTTAAGGGGCGAGGGATCGAAACTGCCGTCATCGACACTTATCCCTTCTTGTTCCTCGTTCCAGCGTCGCTCGCGACCCTTTTGCCTCTCGCTTTTATGCCCGCGAAGATGGCCCTTTAAAGGATATTTCGAACGGACGTGTTCCCGATGAAAGATGAAACGGCGTTCAGTTTACTGTCACGGATGCTTGCGCGTCCCTCTTGGAGCATAACGGGGAACGTCCTAGGTTCGGAAAAGCTTCGGAAATAGAAATATGATTGCGTTTATTTATTTTTTTCGGATTCGTCGGACATGGCTTTAAGAGGCTTTAGTTAATGAGAGCAAATAAAATTGTTGATGTACGTTGGTAATTTAGTCGTAAATAACGGTCAAGAGCATTAGTGGAATGCACAGTGTGATTTTCGGTATTAGAAAACAGAATGATACAAGAAAGTAAGATGAGGAGATAAGTCAATTATTTTGCATCTTAGGAAAATACTTGGAAAAGCATATTACCGCACGATCCTTATTGATGAGTACACTAATTATTTTATCATGTTTGGGAAAGGAATAACACGGTTTCGTTGAAATTTATAATATTTTATTTATGACCGAGATTTTAGCAAATCATTGGGTGGCGTATATGAAGTAGTTGGATTACGCGGAAATAGTAAATTTCTTATTTTTCTTTGTTTGATTTTCGGAATAATTTATCCTCTGATTACCGTCATGGTTGTTGATTTGTTCGGGATTTCATCCCTATTCGATTGCGGCTTCGTATTATGTTAATATAAAGCGTCTTTCTGAATCTAATGTCTGCTGAATAATCGCTTCTCGAATTCAATCAAAATCGTGTTAAAATTTTATAGCTATTATTGCTATGAAATGACAATATATCAAACACGGATTTAGCTTCAAAATGATCGTAATTCGTAATTCTCAAATAATCAACCCTCTGAACAATTGTAATAATTATTTATGTCTTTCCTTTTTCTTTTTTTAAAACTTTTGTATTCGTTTTACGGCTTTTCTGTACTGTTAAAATTCATAAATGTTTGCTTGTGACTCAAGACCAGAATGTGATCGCCTATGCATAAAATGTTCGTAACTCTCTTAATTTTCTAACTTAAATTCGCTTAATTAGCTTTGTAACCGCTGTTTTTAAGAGCTAGTGAGCTTTATTTTCGCCTCTTAGTCCTTTTATCTTTTTCTTCCTTCCCGTTCCCCCAGTCTGGCGATACGTAGAGTAATTCCACGCCTCCTCCTTGACACACAATCCCAATTCAAATCTTTTCCTCAGGACAATAAAAGGGCGAAGCGTATAATTCTTGCCGAAACTGCTTAAAATCCTCTCGGCTCCGTAAAAATTCTTCGGGAAAGACCGCTTATTTTTTCCACGCGTTTCGTCCTACGCTCGCATTGACCCAATCGTAGTCTCCCCCCCCCCTCCCCCGTCGCACGCACACACACACACCTCCCCATCCTTTTCGTCCTCTCGAAGCGAATTTAAACTTTTAGAGGGAGAGGCGGAGAGAGGGAGAGAAGGGATAGATGTAACCGCAATGCGTACAGAGTCACATATCTGCATGCGAGTCACTTGACTCCAACAGTGAGAAGGAAGGGGAGGGGGAAGCGCCATATATGTGTGTGTGTGTGTGTGTAAGGGGGACACAAGTGTCGCCTGCTAAGCTACTCTTCCCTCATTTTTCTCTCCCCTACGCTCATTTCAGTTCACCTGATGCAACCCTCTTTTTCCCTTAACCTCCCGACGCACGCGCGCTCGCTCGCTCGCTACCTCTTCTATGCTCTCTCAGTCTTTCGCTTCCTCCTCTCCCTCCGCCCTCTCTCCTCCTCCCATCTCCGTATCTTTCTCTTCTCCCATTTCCCTCCTGTCTCTCTTTTCCTTACATTTCTCTCCCTCTGTCACATCTCAATCTTTCTTTCGTTCTCTTTGCACCTACCTCTCCCGCTCTCTCTCCTCTCTCGTCCTATTCCTACCTCTTCTTCTGTCCCTTCATCTCTTTCCCTCTCTTTTTCTTCCTACGTCTCTCCTCCCTTTCTCACTCCGTCATTCCCTTTCCCTGGTTCTCTCTCTCTCACTCCTTCCCTCTCACTCCCTTCCTCTGTCTCCTTCCCTACCTCCACCTCTCCCTCTATCTCTCCATCTCTTTTCTACTCTCTCTCCCTTTTTTCTGAGATCTTTCTCCTTCCTCCCCCTCCTTCCTACCCTCTCTCTTTCCTTCCCTGCCCTTCCCTTTCCCTCTCTCTCCTTCCCTTTCTCCCTTGTCCCCCTTCCCTCGATTCTGCTCATTCTTCCCCTTCCTCTTTCCTCCTCTCGTTCCTTATCTCTTCCCCCGCTTTCTCCATCTCTCCCCCCTCCTCTCTCTCTAGTTCTCCCCCTCCCTCTCTAGTTCTTCCCCTCCTTCTCTCTCTCTAGTTCTCCCCCTCCCTAATCTCTTTTCAGTCTCTTCCTCCTCCCCATCCCCGCTTCTCCATTTTTCCCTTTTTGCCTTCTTTTGCGGAGGAGCTATCGATCTGCCGTGCCAACACTGAGCCCGGCGCTTCCGCTTCTATCCACTTTTCCTCCGGAATCCATCCTCGGGAACCCAACCTCTCACATTTTCACCCTCGCACCCGGCGACACTTCCACCGCATTCCTTGACCCTGGACTACCTATCCATCTCCCAACGTCTTCCTCCCCCTCTCTCCCTCTCCAGTCCTTTCTCTCTCTCTCTCTCCTCCGACTCCCCTCACATCCCCTTACTCCCTCTCACAGTTCCTGCCTCGCTGATTGCCACCCTTTTCGGAAGGAATCGGGAAATCCTCCCGTTTCTCTTCCCTTTCCACGCCCGCCTTTCCGCTTCTGCTTAGTTCTCTGAAATTCCCTCTAGAGGACAGGGGTCGGCTCTAGGGAGGAAAAGGCCAACCGCGATCTCTCATTTTTTTAGATTTTTTATTACATTCTCTCCTGCTCTCTATCTTTCTCTCTCTCTCTCTTTCCCTCTCTTTCCCGTTGCGAAGGAGTTTCCTTGAGATATGGATCGCGGGTGGAGTGGCAGGTCGTAAATCATGCTTAACTAGAGTCGCGGCCATAGCCGGGGATCGTGCGCAGAGACGGCGTCAATTTTAAAAGGATATTCCTTCTTCCTGCTCGTTTTCTTTCTCTTTCTCTCTCTCTCTCTCTCTCTCTCTCTCTCTCTTGGGACATCCATCCTTCTGCTCTTGCGTCTCAGTGTCCCATTCGTCCCTCTCATTTCCTTTCGTCTTCGAAAACGTGAGTAATCGGCTTACGTTAGAATTATAGTCGATGCTAATGATGCGAGAGGACGGCCTCAAGATAGCTCGTCGCGGGCATTCATTAAGCGAAGGTGGGCTTTCTTTTAGAGAAGCGAATTCCGTCATGTATTCCCTATCGTTCGCTTTGCAACGGGTTTTCTTCTCCTCCCAATGTGGCCATTGGCCGAGTGTCCATTCGTTCTTCAGGAATCTCCCAATGAATAACTCTTGATAAAATTTATCCATGGAATGCCACGAATGTGTTATTTCACAGAGAAGCATACATTTATATTTACTCTTAAATATATTCAATTAGCTGTTGGATTCAAGTTATTGATTTCTTCAGCCTATTAAGGAGAAGTCTTTAAAGAAGACTAAATATGACATCATCGTTATTTGTTATCCCTCCACAGGCAGGTTCGTGATTTTAGGTTATGCTTGGTTCTTATCTTTCTCCCGGGCTCGGCAATTTTCTTTTCTCCATAATTATCTAGCCTCTTCAAATGATGGTT
Organism: Uropetala carovei; assembly: GCA_036926305.1. NCBI lineage: Eukaryota > Metazoa > Arthropoda > Insecta > Odonata > Petaluridae > Uropetala > Uropetala carovei. The sequence continues at coordinate 2,368,709 of JAXCHB010000076.1, forward strand.
ATACATAATGAGATTAATATAATACTACTCCAAAATAAACAGGGATATTTACGTATCGTCATGGACTTGAAGTTGTGTTTTTTTACTTTTGAAAATACAGTTGCAACAGTTAATATCATCACGCGAACACAAAATATATATATATATAGAGAGAGAGAAAGAGAGAGAGTCAAAGTTGGTTAAATTACATAAAAAAATTAAAAATTACATTTCAATTAAAGGCTCTTAGATGTAACTAACCAATAGAGAAAGGGGAATGGGAGAGAGAGCGAGAGAGGAAGTGTGAGAAAGGGGAAGGGAAAGCGGGAAAGAAGGGGAGGGAAAATGGGAGAGAGGAGGGAGGTAGAAGGAGAACAGTATGGAAGGGGGAAAGAGAGAAATTAGCAGAATGTGGAAACTATGGTTATTTGTTTGTTATTTTTAATTTTATTGAAAGTTTTAATTTTACCAAGAATTTTTATCTTTCAGCTTTAAAAGACTTTTTTAATAGATAGATTTATTAAAATTAACGTTCCGTCGTTTTTGACCGACGTTTTTCCCAGTATTTAAATAAATTCAAGCACGAAATTTTATGCCCCCCGAAACGATCGACCGGTGGTTTGAACTAACCTCGCTGATTTTTCCGGCAAAAAACTTGGCTAATTCGAGGTGAGCTTTGCGGTTACCCCTCTTCGTCGCACCGGTACTTTTTATATTACGCCGCGTTCTCGAGAGAATAATATCCCCGATGTTTTCCTTCGTTAAGAGCTACACGTACGTATTATTATGCCAATCGATTCCCTCGGCTGACAACGAGAAAGATCCGTTTTGTTTGCGTCGACCGACACTCTCGCCCCACCTCACCTATATAACGTTCATGACGGAACCTTTTCGCGTATGATAATTTCAACGCGGACTCCCGCGAGTCAGGATGACGCTCCCCTATCTCTCTTCCGTTTGCAACAGTTACTTCGTATTTTTTTTAAGGGGGCCTCCTCGCTCCCGCCACAACTTGTAAATTTAATTGCTCGTCGCTAGAGAATAATCCATATTTATGAGAAGGAAAGAGGGAGAGAGAGAGAAAAAAGATGAAGGGGATAGATGCACGTCAGAAAAACTCGCTCCGCAGGGGATATAAATATATATTTTTTATGAATGCGCCGGGCTGTGCAGGAATTCGAATTCGTGTCGGTAGAAATTCAGAAAAGCACGCCACTCTCTCGCGGACCTGGGCGTGACGCATATGCACGCGGACTGTTTTCTATTAAGCATTCACGAGACCGTCTTTTCGGGAACTATGATTATTCCCCCCCGCCCCCTTCCTCATTTTGTTTCCCCGAAAATCGGGTCATTTTTCGTTTTAGCTATTTTTTTGCGGGTATTCGAAAAAAAATAAGCAACGCGCGTCGATTTTAGCGGGTGTTTTTTTTATTCAGAAAGAGAGATGGCGAATTCGGTCGCCGATCTCTTCACTCGTATCGGTCCGAATCGTATCCCTCCGAGTTGAATTACTGTCGGTACGAAGGGAAATAAATGTCACGGCGGAGCGTTAGTCGTTTTTCGTTTATTTTTTTATCGTCATTCCTGGAGATTTCTTAAGCGTTGTCAAATGCAGGTAGGCGACGTTGGGCGTGGACTCGAAAAGTTTCTCGAAATCCTGCTTTCTACGCGAAATGAAAAAAAAAAGTTCGTTGGACAAAAATCCAAATGTTTGTGAAAACGTAGGTTTTTTTATGGGGAATTTAAATGTCGGTAAGTTTATTCTGCGTAAAAATGAACTATTTGCATTGGCACGATAGCGTGAATTTTTTTTACATATTTCCTCGTTTGGATGTTCGCATTACGAAAGGCTTTTCATACTATTTGTTCTATCCGGAGGGCAGATTTTTTATTTTCCCATGCGGATATTCCTTTCAATATTTAATAGAATATTATATTGCGAGTCGAGTGTTCCGTTCCGTGTTTAAATATACGTATACTTAAAAAATATTTGTTCGAGAGATGATGATGAGAATCTCCCATCGCGTTGATTTCGTTATTCCAAAATTTCATGTCACAAGAGACAAATTGCGTTATTATTCTCATCTCCTTCAGAAATTCTGCCATCTAGGAAGGATGGGATATTTCCTTTAGGAAATTGCTCCCTTGGCCTCTCCGCCTCCTTCCATCCCCCGTCCCTTCCCTCCCAATAGGTCCAATCATATTTGTCGAGCCAATACAAGGAAGATGTTTTTAATGAAGACCCTTTTTCTTCGAATTTCATATCCATCGATCGCATCTCGGATCGTGTTACGAGAGCGATTTTCCTCGCTCTCGGAAATTGACGACATCTTTCGGAGCGACGCCGTGTCTCCTATCCTCCTCGGCAACAATTATCAACAGTACAAACCAGCGAAGGGAGAAATTTTCCCTCGCTCTCTCGTAAATCCGGACACGACGGTGGGTGGGAATCAAAATCCTGTGGCTTTTGGAAGAGGTCAGAGGTCGCGGATTTGGTCAGTTGCAGGACTATCCGAAATGAAAAGGCGACCAAGGGGGTTTCTGTTGCCTAGTAACCCGACTGAGAATGATGGCCTTCCTTTTTCAGTCTATCTCACGCCGTCGTAGCATCCTGAATGTGGAGCACAACAGACTTCCCAGCGTTATCTCCCTTTCTCTTTTATCTTCCACCGCGTTCCACCATCTTTCTATCTCTTTCCCGCTCTCTCCCTCTTTCCCTCCCTCTCTCTCCCTCTCTCTCCCTCCCTCTCTCTCTCCCTCCCTCTCTCTCTCCCTCCCTCTCTCTCTCCCTCCCTCCCTCCCTCTCTCTCTCCCTCCCTCTCTCTCCCTCCCTCTCTCTCTCCCCCCTCTCTCTCTCCCCCCTCTCTCTCTCCCCCCTCTCTCTCCCCCCCTCTCTCTCTCCCCCTCTCTCCCCCTCTCTCTCTCCCTCTCTCTCTCCCCTCTCTGTCCCCCTCTCTCCCCCCTCTCTCTCTCCCCCCTCTCTCTCTCCCTCTCCCTCTCTCTCTCTCTCCCTCCCTCTCTCTCCCTCCCTCTCTCTCTCCCCCCTCTCTCTCTCCCCCCTCTCTCTCCCCCCTCTCTCTCTCCCCCTCTCTCCCCCTCTCTCCCTCTCTCTCTCCCCTCTCTGTCCCCCTCTCTCCCCCCTCTCTCTCTCCCTCTCTCTCTCTCCCCCTCCCTCTCTCTCTCCCTCCCTCTCTCTCCCTCCCTCTCTCTCTCTCCTCCTCTCTCTCCCGACGGCCATCGATCTCAAAACACTAGAGGATCCTTCCAAGTTCACGACCATAGTCCCACTCTTCGCTTCCGCCTATTCTGTCGCTGGCAGACGGAAGGAGAGTGAAATGGCTTGACGTGACTTGAACACGGTAAGAGTAGAACCTTTAGGTGTTCGTGGAAAACGCCCCCTCGCTTCTCGAGGAGGAAAAAATCGTTTCCAGGAAGTGAGACGAGTTTTGTCGTCCGATTGTTGTCAATAAACGAGTTTTGTCTCCTGATTGCCGTCAATGAACGAGTTTTTTCGCGTGGTTGTCCTCAGTAAACTAATGGTCAAATTTTTTGTGGGAAGAATTACTCCTTGACCGTAATTACAATATAAAGTTATTTCTATAGAAATTTAAATTTTTTATAGGAAAACTTGCAGTATTGTAGTACGGTTAAGGAAGGATTCTTACTACATTTGGTACTTTCCTGTTAACGGGCATACCTCCGGGACCCTTTCTAGGACCTGGTACTTACCTATTATCCCCATGCCATACTTACGTACAACATTAACAGAAACTGATTGACCTGTCTCGACATTTACAAACCCAATCTCCGGACAACGGGGAGGGTTTATTTGGTTCCGTGCGAGACGAAGGGCGCGGTAACACCCGGAGACGACTACCCATTAAAAAAAAGCGAGTCGAAGGCTCGTCAATATATCGTTTCAATGTTATATCCTCTCAAAAAAAATGGAGAGGATATTAGCGAGCCGTCGACTCGCTTTGTTTTAATGGGTAGTCGTCTCCGGGCGCTACCGCGCCCTTCGTCTCGCCCGGAACCAAAGAAACCCTCCCCGTTGTCCGAAGATTGGGTTTGTAAATGTCGAGGCCAGCCAATCAGTTTCTGTTAATGTTGTTTTAAAAATAAAATATCGTAAATCCAACAATACCTCAATATATCCTTTCAATGTTATATCCTCGCAAACAATCATAACAATACGTTTATTTTTTAAGGTATTCCCGTTAACAGGAAAGTACCCTACATTTAAACTTCGCCTTAGTCTCCAATATTAGTCGTTAATTGACGAAGTTTTTCTTTAAATAAAACAAGGGATTCTCTGACCCTGCTAGTTACCATTGTTCTACTTTGGACGAATTCTAACCTTGTTGATTCTGAATTTCATCGTTTATGTAAGTACGTACTTCCAAAAATCCTCGATGCCTCTTAGATGTAAATGAGGCAGAATCCGCGGAAAAGTTTGCAGGATAGTCTCCCGGGCAGTACGTAATGCTCGTAAACATGTGAAATAATTTACCTCTCTTCTTAAAGGAAAACGTTATCGTTGCCGTGTTATTAGAACAGGGAATTAGAAAACTCGTTGCTAAGATAATAATTTTAGTCCCTTTGCTTACCACTAAATCTTGTGGGATTGCTGGTTACAAACGTGAAACGTAGATGCATAGTTTACCGTATTCTCAAAAAAAAATCGTAGCAAAAAAATAATGACTCGCTGAGGCTCTCATGCGATGGCTTATCACGCGGCATGCAATGTACTGCATTGCCAACATTTTTAGATAAGTGAATAGCACCGACAACGTCAGCGCGCATGAGTGCGAACATGAACGGGAGAGAAGGTTTTCATTCATTATTGAGGTTGTTTTACTTAGATCCTGAGAGCTAATTACGCTCCATTCGGAAATTTATCTCTGAATTGATTCTTAAGCGATGCTTCCCACTCCCCGGAAACTCAATTTTCCCTTCCAAAAACACGCAGTCATTGGCTCTGTTCCGGATGATAGTTAATATTTAAACAGCGTAGGTTCGTTTTTTTGTTTTCGTTCGGCTCTCTTATCTCCTCCCTCTCTCCCCCTCTCACCTCCTCCCTCTCCCCCCCCCCTCTCACCTCGTTCCCTTCCCTTTAGCGTCCAGGGCCCACCTGCGCAGTATAATCAGATTCCAGCGCTTTGCTTTTATACGCGATTGCCCGCAATAGATTCGATTGCATAGCCTCGGCCTATGCTCGATCACTCCCCTATCTCTCTATCTCCTTTGATACCTCTCCTCCTCCTCCTCTTCCTCCTCTCGCTTTACCTCTCACTCTTCGTTCGTCTCCCTCGCAGCCAGAAAAAGCAACCTTACCTCTCGTTTGCTCTCTTTAATTACGGGCCCGTTAAATATTTCATCGCTTTCTGGAACCGGCGCCTTGTTTTTCAGTCAAAGGGACTGAATTGTTTTTTTTAACAATTGCCGTTTTTTTATCCTTTCTTTGAATTCTGGATAATTGTGTGATGAGGATACAAAGGAGGAAAACGTAATGCGGTTTTTTTGTGCATTCGCTCCCACGTTAGCGTGATGTTTGACGCCGCTGTTTTTTTTTCGTATTCTCTGTATTGTATCCGCTAAGTTGTTAATTGACGCAGTGTTTGTGTTATTTTTCGGCAGGCTTTTCTCGTATACGGCGGTGTAAGTGCCAGTACGCGTAATGATTTTCGTGTTGGTTTTACGTTTGCCTTTCGAAGAGATGGCAATCACAATCGCAAAATAACGATGCTTCTTGTAATCTATTAGGTACGATCCATTAGCATATTCCTTAGATGATTATTAATTTTCACCCTTTCAATTTTTCCTCGTTAAATAACAGCGTTGCGCTGTTTTTCTTTACAGTATTGACAGGAATGTTATCCGAAGTTTAATTTTACTGCTGTCTCTCTTATCATCTAGAGTCAGTTTTTAGTCCCATAAGCGCCCTTCTTACGTAAATATCAGAATGCCTACCATTATCCATTAGTGATCGGTTGCATTTAAACAGTTACCGGTCACATATTGAGGGATGTTGATAGCTCTGCAGGGCCATCCCTAGAGGGTTGCATGGCACTCGGCATATCGGAATTTGTGGTTTGTCTTTAAAATTGCCCGGGGCGGTCGCCTCGATTCGCCTTGCACTAGGGAAAGCGTCGTAGCTCCGCGTCGATATTTCTGCATTTACTTTCTCGCTTCGTGGGGAAAAAATTCTCGAAGAGCAAACACGGCGAAATCGGAGAAAAGATTAATTTCGGCAAATTGCCGTTCGCTTTAAAATTACATTTATTTAAAAATGAAAGGATTCCAGCTTAAAAATATCGAGCATCGCAGACGGAAGTTAGCAAAGGCGCTCTCATAAAGTCCCTCAAGGCACCACCGGAGTTAAATTAAGCCCATCCGCCAATTACCATTTTTTTAAGGATCGCTAGGATCGTTTACGATTTTTTTCTCCTTCCTCCCTCTTTTCCCCAAAACCCACGAAAGAGAGGGAGAGAGACGGAGTCGTATTCGCCGTCTTTCATCTCGGAGGGCCTCCCGTTTCACTGCATCTTCCCCAGCTCGCGCTGGGGGCGGCCCCGAGTGGGGGAGATTGGGAGTGTGAGGGCCTCCGGAGGATGATGAGGTGAGAGAAGAAGGCGAAGAAGAGACGGGAGGAAGTTGATGAAAACTTTTAATGGAAGCGGATGTGAGATTGGCATTTGAGGGGCAGGACGGTGGAGTTTACCCGTTGCGAGGGAGGCGCCGGAGGGAGGAGGAGTGGGTTCCGATTGAGAGGGAGCTGGAAAGGGAGTGAGAGGTAGGGAAGGGATGGAGATGTAGAAGGGATGGAGGGAGCGGCTAGGCGAGAAGGGAGTCGACTCGGAGGTGAGAAGGAGTCCCCTTCCGCATTCGAATCGATTGACTTATAAATTGATGGACCTGCGAAGGCCTCATTTCCTGGAGGCTCCTCCAGAACCCTCTCTTTTTGGAGCTGGGAAGAGGGAGAAGGGAACGGGGGGGGAGAGGTCTAACGGAGGGGGTAGAAGGACCGTACCGCTGTGCCACAGCCTCGCAAGGTTTCGACGCGGAGGAAGAGAACAGGACGGGACTACTCTGCTTGCTTGCGGTGGCGCCTTTTTTGCGATCGGGACCCCATCTATGAAATAATAAATGCACTGCAGACTTCGCTCTTAACACGTGTTGCTGCTCTGAGATACAAGAGGGATGGGAAGGGATGCGCGATTGAGTTATGAAATTTGAATAACGGGATTTCGACCAAGTGTTTATTTTCTCTCTCTCCCTCTCTCTCTCCCTCTCTCTCTCTCTACTTTCGGAGTGGGTGTCGTATAGCCAAGTACCGTGATGAAAAACTGGCCGTTTCATTCGTATCGTTTTCCTGGAAGTTGTAACACTCTCCATTCATAGCAGCTGTAACGATTCGTTTGTTTCGTTTTTTTAAATACGAGAATGTTTTTATTGTGTCTGTAATATCGTAGTTAGATAATTAAGGATACGCAGCTTAGAAAAGTCCTTTTCAGTTATTAGAACTAAGTGGTTCGTGACTACAAAATACCAGGATTTTTCCGATAAAATAGATGGAAAATGGAATTTGTAATGATTTTTTAAGTTGTTTGTGAGCGAAATTCGACGAAGTAACAGCGATATACGTCAGAAAACGTGTGGAAGCGAATGAGCAAAACCACGGACGACTTTATTCGCATAATCCTGCTTGGTCCTCCTCGTTCATTGAATTATTTATCCATCAAAAGTCTAAGTTACACATGAAGTTGATACCGATCTGTAATATGGCTTTGTGATATATGAGTCATTACAACTGACGAGGAAAATGCGGAATTCCGAGAATTTTCATTTTAAGATTCTGTTATCCATTCAATTGCTATCTCCCTATTATCTATAATAAAAAATGTGGGAGTCGATGCAGAGAATTACAGACTTCCTTTAAAAAAGGAAAATTCGAATTCGGGATTTAAGCAGCTTCAGAGTGTAGTTTAATTTAGCTGTCGCGAAAATTCAAATGCGTACCGAATTATCTAACGACCGACCTTGAATCAGAAAAATATATCTTTAACCATAAGAATGTTTGATAACCTCATATGTTGATATATTTCATTTTATTTATGTAAAAAATTAGCCTTTGTTGTTCTTAGTGTTTTGAGATTTTTATCGTTTACATGGAGTAACACACTGTCAGAAGATGCCTAAAATATATTTGCATATATTGTACAGTTTGTCCCAGAAGTTTGGACTCATCAGCAAAATAGACGTCTTGTCCTTAAAATTAAGTAATCATTTCTAATGTAGTAACACCAGTTCCACCTTCTCTTTATTGGTGCACTCAATCATCAGGGTTTTTTATTTTCTGAAATATGTAAAGCTTCCATTAGAAATGAGTTCGTTTAACTTAAGAATATATTCCCTATTTCCTCTATTAATTCATGCTTCTCGGGCACCCTGTATTTTCAAATAAAATTTCGAGTTACACTCTGAAAATTACCAACAAGCCATCTAATAAGGGATTTAGAGCTATTTAAATTGTTGTATTTGAACGTGAATAATTTGCTTCAGATAAATTAATTTCCATGCAGGTAATGCTGCTGTATAAACAGAAAAGGGAAAGAGTGAGGCCTTTACCGAAGATAGAGAATTTATTGAATGTAATTTAAAATTACATTCCTCCATTTTCTCCTTTTCCCTCAGTGGACGAAACCGTAAACGTCGACCGACGATTTGGAAAATAAGCTCCTCGCAGATCCGCGGTATCATTTCGAAAACCGTCGGCTTTTTTCTACGATTTTTTTCCTAAATCTGTTTAATTCCACCCGTCAGCCGAGCTAAGCCCGCGAATTTTCCCACATGGTCAGCGCATAAATAGATTTCATCGGCTGGGCGTTTATGGGCGATTTTTCAGTCGACGGAATCGAAGACGCATCTTCTTCCCCCCCCTTTTTTTATCCGTTACGTCATCCGACACCAATGGATCTCCCGGCGTAAATCCGCGTTTATGCATCCGAGATTTGTTTTAGCCGGATTCACCCCTCCCCACCCCGCCTCCTCCCCATTCCTCCCTCCCTTTCCCTGCTAAAGCCCGCTTTGGTCGTGGACAACCCTTTGATCCTCTTATGCCCCAGCGGGTCGTGGAGCCCTCCAGTCCCGCCGCCCCCACCCCTCCCTCTCTCCAGCATCTACAACCCTCCCCGCCTCCGTACGGACACGTCGCGCATCCGCGCCTTTCCTCTCCACGTCCCGTTAATGCAAGTCATAACACATGTAAATAAGCCGGGTGTCGGAGTGGGATCCGGGACGGGCCGGAATTACCCTTGCGGTTTATAAGCGGAGGGAGGAAGTTGTTATTCCCTGGGACATAGGTGGCGGCGGAGGGAGATGAGGAAGAGGCCCTCTGCCACGGGAGCTGCTTTTGTGAGCTGCGCCGTCAGCGAGAAAGGCTGTTTTTTTTTTTTTGTGGGCGCACTGCCCCCTGTCGGACCCCGATTAGGGAAACGGTTATCGGTAGAGGAAGGAAGGAGGGAGGGGCGGAAATACTTACTCGGTCGGCCAAGTTAGTTGGTGCGGTGCGGGATATTGTCGCTGTTCGGGTCGCTCGTTCTTTTGTTTTCCCCTACCGACGGCGCCCACTTTGCTTTCTCTCTCCCGCTTCGATATTCCTTTTATATTCTCTCATATTCCTTTCATCTGTAATATTCGTCAGCATTCGGATAATTTGTTACGCAAGATGCGCAGTTCAGCTTTAAATTAGCGGTTTATGTTCAACGGTGGGTGATTCTTCGAGGATCTTTTTTTACAATCCACTCGATACGAATTAGCGCTTAAGATGAGTATGTACTTATTGATTTGAATGTGCGCGTGGATTTCCCAATCGTTTTATTGGTGCAGGATTTACTCTGAAACTTTCTTAACTGTCCTTTTTTTATTGATTCGGATATTTGGTCGTGAAAAATGCCTCTTTTGTAATTTGTAATTATAAACGTGAATTGTTGACCTCACCTTATGACTCGAATATAATTGATGGTCTAGGTCAGGGGTGGGGAACCTGCGGCCGTTTGTGACCCTCATTGCGGCCTTTTTGCATACTCTTCTAAACAAACAAATGTGATGCGAAGTTTTGTTCCGAGACGCTTATTTCCAAAAATTGCTCTATTAGTTCATCAATTTAATTTTTTTGTTTCGGATGCTTCATTGATAAATAAACATGATTAATAACCGATCGTCAGCATGAATTGGCTTCCAACGTCACCGAACAGCTGCGTAAAGTCTGCCAAAGCGAAGGTGTTTATTATTCCCTTGCTCTAGACGAGTCCACTGGTATTATTGACTCTGCACAACTGTCAATTTTTATTCGTGTCGTGACTGCAGATTTTAAGTGCCATGAAGAGTTACTGGCTTTGGCTACGCTCAAGGGGAAAACATATGGAATTGACATTTTTACTGACTTTAAAGATAAGCGTCTGGAACAAAAACTGAATTTGTGTAATCTCGTTAGATGCACGACGCACCTGCCATGACGTGTTTTTTTTTGCTTTGCTTCAGAGGGGACTACCAAAACCGGATGGCTTAATTTCGTTTCACTGCATTCTGCATCAGCAGAGTCTGTGTGTCGAGTCTGCAACGTTAGATGACGTTAGGAATAGTTAGTTAGATGGCAGTCACTTGAAAGACCTATTGAACCTGAAGACAGTGCTGGAACCAAACATCAAGTTCTTAGTTAACAAAAAACGCAAAACGTCATTAAATTGTGTTTGTTTCTTCGTAATTTTTATTTAATTTTGGTAAATGTTAAGGGAATGCAGCATTTTTTATTTAAAAGTCATTAAATGGTGTTAGATTCTTCGTAATTTTTATTTCATTTTGGTAAATGTTAAAGAATTTAACATTGTTCTTTAAAAGTCATTAAATTGTTTAATTCTTCGTAATTTTTAGAAATTTTGGTAAATGTGAAGGAATGAAACATTACTTGTTCGATTATGTACATATTCATTATGGGGAAAATACAATCACTTATTTTACATTGCGCATATAATTTCCACTGTCCACGATAAACTGCTGCCTTATGGGGACTCCTTGGAGCGACTTTTGGCCTTCTAATGAAAAAAGGTTCCCCACCTCTAGTCTAGGTCAACTGTTTTTAAATTACTGACCGTGACCGTGCAAAACGTTCGATGTGGACCCTTCTACGCAAGTACGATTTTTTCCGAAACATAAATTGTACAAATTTGGATTTGAAAAGTAAATTAACCATCTATTATTTTTTAAATCAATTTTAACTTACTACGCATTATTTCCATTCATAATATTTTAGAGGAAATTATGACGAGGCGCAAGACTTTTCGATTTTTCTGAGCAGCAGAGAAGCAATTTTTTAAAAAACCCTTGTCTAGGTTACTCCTATATACAAATCGGCCGTTTTATGGTTGCACGAGTTATCTTCCGTTGGAATCATGTAATCTCCCGATCGAAACTCGACGTTGTTTACACAGGGCGAAAGCAGATAATAGATGCTGCTCCGTATGTCACGATACGAGATGAACAAGTATGATGAGTGGTGAAAATTAAGAGAGTTGTCGGCCGCGAACGGAGCGTGTCGAAATCGCGCGTGTTCGGTCGTAAATTATTCCTGCAGGGGGCATCATAATCGCGGAGGGGATCTGCCGAAAATCCCTCCCTCGCGCCACAATTGGACATTTCGTTCATCCCCATTTTTTTCTGCCGTTCGAAGAGATTACGGCAGGCTGCACCGAGCAAAACGAGTCCCCCATGGCTCTCTCTGCGACCGGACACGGTCGCCGATGGTCCGATTCTCGCGCGCTCTTCTTGTCAATTGCAACGCGACTAAAAAAATTAAATGAACATGAATTATCGAGATCACCTTATGGGTCGCATCCAATGCATGATATATCTAATTTGTAGCTGAAATTCGTATATGGTTTACTCAACCGTTTTATGGTTGTGAGCGTTTATCTATATCACCAAATGTTCCGAGTTTCTGTATGGTGCCCCTTTATTATCGCACTCGTGCATGTTTGGGTTGTCCAAGTTTATTTTGCTGAGTTTCTCCGTTTTTTTATTTGAACCTCTGTTTAATGACACTGGAAACTAGTGAACGTGTTCGGGCATACGGTAGAAATAGATTATTTTACCACAAAATATGATTATGATTTCGAAACTCGTTTGCTCATTTTTATGTTGGATTACGAAATTTCCATAATCTGATTTTTCTATCCAACTACGAATAGTTATTTGTTAACTATACGCGCCTTTTACCTCATCTAGAATTTTCCAAGCTAGTTTTTCTCCTAAAATGATACCGTTCCCGATTAGGATGGCGAATGAATCCTTTATTATCCGGACAAAATCCGAACTTGCGTGTAATTATTTTCGCGGCGATAGAATTTTGCGAGATGGAAGTGCCTGCCAGCTTCCCGTCTTCTCAATTTATGCGTCTGTGCGCATGGGAGAGAATCGACCGTAGTTTCGATTGTGCCGAAAGTCGGAACCGAAAAGCTCTTTCAATAATAGACGGATTCAATTATGACGTCATCCCCGCATTCAACGGCTGTTTAGTGCCGGAACCGTGTGCGGTGAAAACTCCATAGAAACTGTTTTTCCCCAGGGATTTGCAGGCGAGTCGAACGATGGGGGAGGGGTTGAAGAGGCGGACGCTTGTGTTTGTTGTGCAACGACACAAAAGGTTGCTAGAGATGGGAGGAAGAGGGTAGGAGGGTACGGTCTGTGGATGGCTTATGGGTTTTGCGGAACGAGATTTTAGTGGAAGGGTTAAAAGCGTCGCGGAAGGGTCGAGAATCGTCGGGGGTTGTTATTCTAGGGGTTTGTTTGCATAAAATGGGTAGGTGACACTGTGGGGAGGAGAGAGGGACAAGAGGAGGGGAGGATGATTTTAAGGGTGCGTCTGTTGTTGAGAATGGCGGCAACGCATCTCCCGTCGGAGTATGCGGGAAGCGATATATCTGTCGGATAGGGTTTAAGGAATATGGAAAGGGGGGAGGCGAAGAGATGGCAGGAGACGGGGGTGAGAATAGGGCGGGGGAGAGAGATGGATAGCAGAGGTCATTTATAGAGAAAAACTAGACACAAGGGAGAAGTTGGCTCGCTATTATCCACTCTCCCCCCCTCATACCGACGCCGGTCATGGATATTAGTCTATGACGACGTTCGATCGACGAGACCGAACGCAATTCGAGAGGCGATTGTTTTTATAATGCACGAGTGAAACCCCGACGCATTACCATAAACTTCGTTTTTTTTTTTTCATTTATCTTTATTTCCGTGCCGAAATGAATCGAGATTTAGTAAGTGCGGTCGGGCGGTAGTGGCGATCGTTAACGCCGCCGACGCCGTTCGGAACGTCTCTTCCCCCTTCCCTCCCCGCCTCAGTCACACACAATTATTCTCGATCATGGATCGGAGCGACGGTCGATCGGGTGTCATTTTTCTTATTTTTCCTCCGAAAATATTGCTCCGGTCAAGAGGTCACGTGGCTTGATGACGCGATTGTTACCAGTTGGGAATCGATGAAATTCTAAAATGGCTCGTTACGCTTCTTATACACGCAAAATAAATTAGTATTAGACCCGGGATTCGACGAGTGCGGCATATCGAACGCCCTTTTGGGTCGATTAACTACCGTTCGAGAACGCTCTTCCGGGCTTTTTTTTCTCCCATTGTAAGCGTAATTCCGATAAATATTTCTCCGTCTGGCCGATCATAGCGCGGGGCAAATTTCGTTTTTTTTTTTTTTTAATTTCCCCTCCTTCGCACTCTCTCTGCTCGTACATGCATCCGACGCCCAGCTTAATTACTTTTTCTCGGATGAAACGGGCCTGCGGTACGTGACTTTAAACAATACCTGGGGGATGCGGCTAATAAAGGAGGAAATTACTTCATTAATCCTCGGCGGTCATTAAACAAAAACGTGCAGCTACGCAGATCTCCTTCCCGATTCATCAAGATTGTATAACTAATTAACCCGATCGTCATTCATAAGCCAATTTTTTTCCCTCCGACGCTTCCGTGACCTCGTGATCGTTAGAAGAAATCTCGGTGAATATGATTCCTTCGCTACCTCTTCGGGAAACTTAAATATAAAATGGTGCTATGATGTGGACTTTTACAGTAATAGGACCGGTGGAAAGTTGCAGCAAAACGGTGTTTGTTGTATTTGACATGATTAAGTGTTGATGGCTAAATTGGTGGCCTATATAACGCGTTTTCTTTAATATAAAACGTTATTTTCATTCAAAGAAAAAATATGAATTATGAGCCCTATGGTTAAATAATGATGATGAATGGAGAAACCACCTAATACCCATAAAAATATTTTTAAAAAGGAAAATTTAGGAGAATTTACTCCACGCCAGGGACCAAACACACACGCAATCTCACACACTCTGGGTTTTGATGGAATTTCACTAACGCCAGGGACCCTTTTTCTTGCTCTCTCACGCACAGCCAAAAAAACCACATACGAGTACTTCCTTTCTAAAACAATTGCCTAAATTCCCCTAAACCAGTGTGTGAGTACTTTTCTTTTTACTTTCTCCATATACGTAGTATAGAGAAAGTATTGTTTTCATGAAAAAAATCGATTTCGAGATTTCAACGGAAATACGTTTTGAGTTCCATAGAACACGTTTAGACTATTTTCGGAATGATGTCTGTGTGTGTGTATGTATGTGTGTATGTGATTGTGGGCGCTCTAACTCGAAAAGTACTTGCCATATCATTACCAAATTTCATATATAACACTTTGGCATGAGCACAAAGAGCTGATTAGTTTTTGGACAATACCGGCTAACCGGAAGTCGAGGTTTATTCGAAACCCGATTCGGTTTTTGCGATATTTCTCTGTTAAAATATCATTATTGTATATGCAACAAGATATAAATATTATAGAGAATATAATTTCCTACAACTTTTATTTGAAAAAAATCTCCATAGCAGTTATTGTTTCGGAATTATTTATAAATAATCCGTTTTTTCTGTTTCCGTCATATAATAATTTTGCCTTATAATGCTATTATAATAATTTAAATATCTATACCCCAAATATGGAGAAAGTCATGTGTTGGGTACATCAGATTTTTAAAAATATTTTTATGGTTATGAGGTTTCTCCATTCACCATCGTTATTTTCATTGTTTTATTACTAATTTTAAAGTTTTTAATGTAATCTTTTTAGCTATTATACGATATATATAAGGACATATCTCGACAATTTGAGCCTCGAGGGAAGATAAAAATAGTTCGAGTTATCGAGCTACTATTTTCTACTTATTTTGCCATGCATCTACCAAGTACTTCTAAGTTACATTCGAAATGTTGGTATTCGTAGATAATGAGAAAAGCCATAAGAATAAAACCTCTGAGTTCTACACCTTTTACCACGATGTCTAAAAGTGCATAATTTCAAACAAAAGAATAATCACCTAACCAGCTAAAATTAAAAAACTAAGTACTTATCTTGCTATGGCTGCAGGATATACCGATGAAAAGTACTTAGAAGATAAGTACTTCATTTTTCAATTTGTTTTCAGCCGCGAGACGGACTCGATACTTATCCGGTGATCATAAATTTCAGATAAGAGTATTCTGAGGCAAACTGCTGGAAATCGGAGAAAATCGTACGGTAGCTTAATAACTAGAACTCATTATAAGTTTCTATAAAATATGCGGGATAAACGAACCACGAGTCTTGAAACGAATGAATGGAAAGAAGGGGAAATCAGTGAATACTTGTGTCAACATAAACACTGATATATACGTATTTAGCGTAAAACTCGTTTATTACTGCCATGAATATTGATGATGCACGTTTAAAACCCACGCTCGCGACAGTTTCTCTCTCCCTCTCCTCCTCTGCGATTAGTTCTGCGTCGGAATTCCCCCCGAGCATTCCTCCCACTCGATGGCTTTTATCTCGGGAGAGTTTGACGCAGCATGGAGTCCCCGAATGAAAATAAGAGCAGAGTGCATATAGTGTCTTCCTCTTGGCATTTCGACGTCGACGTGCGCGAAATGTTTGTGAATGTGTACGCTGGCGTCTGAGCTCCCCGCGGTGTCGCAGATGGTGTTGGCGGCAACAGAGGGAGAGGGGGGGGGGAAGAACCGAGATATGTTAGAGAGGCGGAAGAGGACGTAATTGTATACGAAAAGGGGTTTTTTTGCGAGGAAAGAGATTTAGGCGCCGTGCCGTTTTGTGCTCATCTCTTCAGCTAGGAGGCGTCTGTCCCGGCGTTTCGGGCGGAGATTACCCGCAAATTGCACGCCTCTTCTCACATCCCGAAAGGATAGAGAGGAATGGGATGGGTGATGAAGGATAAAAGATGGTGGGTTGGGAGGGGAATGGAGAGAGAGAGAGAGGAGTCGGTGGGAACCGCCAGCACCCGTGTTTGTGGAAGGGGTTGTCGACGCCACTTAACGACGAGCTATGGGGGTGGGGTTGGCGTCTGTGGCTTTGGAACGTGGAGCATCAAGCGCGTAATGCATTGCGGTGGGTCGGAGAAGAGAGAGGGAGGTGGAGGGTAGGATAAGTCCTGCAGGAGGGAAGAGAGAGAAAGAGGGAGAGTGAGAGTAACCGGCGCCGTGGCTTGAATTCTCTCTCTTTCTCTCTCGCCCTGGAAAACCCTCTTCCTTCCTCGCCCCCCTCCCTTGTTTACCCCGCCCCCTTATCTCCACCTACTGCGTTCCCTCGTTCCCTCCCCAGGCCACTCGCCTCTCTCTCTCTCTCTGCGTTGCCGGCTGACATCGCACATTCGCACTTTCTCCACTCTCGGGCTCTGCTGCTTCTGCTTCCTCTGCCGCTCTCTCGATTTCCCATGTGGCAAATTTCAGATTTCGGGTTTTGCGGGAGCGAGCGAAAGTTATCCCCGTGTCCGCGTTGTGTCTACGGCCCCTCTTGAAGGCCTAGAAGGGAACGCGGAGGGAAATGAAGAGGGCGATAAAAGGATACTTTTGTTGTTATTCGCAATACGTCGAGGGGATAAGAGTTGGGTTTCGGATGGTATAAGTGGAATGTAGTGCAACATAGTTAAGGTGATGAGTTCAATCGCGGTACTAAATTATTGCGAAGAAAAAATGACTGATCCTTTTATATGTTATTTATTTGTGTGGAAAAGTTACGGTATACCCTTGATTCTGTTAAACAACGAGAAATTTAAGGAATGTAACATCTTCCGCCGATTCAATTAAATACTTATTAATAATTAAAAATTAATTCTCCTTTAGTAAATACTTATACATTTGACGAGGCAATAATCAGAAAGACTGGATTAGGCTGAGTAAAGCTGTCAGTTTGTGGATGTGGATTTTGGGAGTAAAATACTATCTTGGACTAATTCACGGGCCGCTGTCATATCATATGCGAACTTGCTTGGAAAACGGTGCCTAAAAAGGGTTGAATGGAGTGTCAAATTCAGAAAATGATAGCTAATCACAAGTGTCCGGCCCAGGCGGACGCCACATTGCAACGCGCCGGTGATAACCTCATTTTTACTGTGGTATCACCGTTGGACCTGTCATCCGTGCACCTATTTTACACAATGAAGTGATATTTGAATGGCGCAATAATGATGCATTATCCGGGTTTGATGGACGGGCAAAGAAAATAAACGGAATCTGGAGAGGCAGGAAATATTATCAATCCTCCGAGACAACTCGAGTAAAAAAACGGAAACGGTGATTTCAGATTGCGTTCGAAATATAACGATCTCAGTTGCGAACGACCTTAAAAAACATCTCACTGAAAATAAACGATATTGTAAAATAATTCCTCGCCACCAAAATTTAAGCTAACGTTAAACATAATGTACACGGAGAATGTTGTCAATTATCTTAAACAAAGATTTTCAACGCAAATGGACGACACGGTTACGTTGCGCTTTTTTAATTCGAAAAAACTAATTTTGAAATATATATATATATATATACACACACACACACACACATATATATACAACGGAAGAGGAAAGGTAAGGATATTTAGGGCAACTAGGTGTTGAAGGAAACCCAGTGAACACTTACCGGAAGTAGAGCCGCTGGGGTGTTGGAGAGACACATTTGTAGAGGTTAGAGCTTTCGGGATGATCCCTTCGTCAGCACAAGAGAGACACAACTATAAACTATAAATATATATATATATATATATATCTTCCCCTATTGCCACTGCTAACTTGATCGATAAAATAAAGGAATGCTTCAAAGAGATCCGTTCGAAATGAGAATCGATGTCAGTTTTCCAACCCTTAACAGTTGATTAGTTTCCCTCGGGTTCATCTGGCACTCAACATCGTTCAGTTGAAACTATTGACAAGCACACGCGATTCCGAAATGTTGGCGTAGGTATGTTTGATGTGTACACTTCATTAGGTAATTGGAAATCGAGCGCAGACTCGCCTTCGAAAGAGATTTTTCACTCTAGGTCTTTGTTTATCGTGGATACTATAGTGCCTTGACCTTCAACCATCCGATAGTCTCCGCTACGGATTGTGAAAACAGTCGAAAGGATTTTTGTTGGTGATTAATTACATGATTCAACATTAAGCTCTAGTTCGCACACATGCCTCTTTTTTTGTCATTCTTTAACATTGAATTAATTGTAATTAAACGTGTTTAATTGATAAATTACCGATCTCCAATTGCCATAACAAGGTTTGAAAAAACCAACCGAGTTTATAAATTAGATTATAGCCATAAAACAGCTCGGTATTTCTATTATTATTTTTGTGCTTACCTTCTTACATCATTTGTGTGAATAATTATAACGATTCCTGTTGTCTATGTACGCGCGTATATTTGCATAACGCCTTGAAGAATTCTTTTTAAATGGGTTTTATAAGTAGCACGGCAAGTGGTCTTGCTTCTACCATTATTCCAAAATTTATTTTAACGTTTTATTAAAACATTATTATTACTAATGGCCACCCACTTCCAGAGTTTTATTGAAAATCAAAAATACAAACTTATATACTGTACTGACTCTCGATTGGCCATTTTTAATAGTTTTTTTCGGGTAAATCAAGGATCTTTCCGAGTTTACATTTGAAATTACTTACAAATTGTTGTAATGTGTAAGTATAAATAGAGCCTACATTTTTAGCGCCAAAATTTCAACATTTCATCCTCACAAGTTTATTAAGAAATATGGAATAGCCTGTGGTAAGTTTTGCGGGTCGTTTTTTATCTTAGTTTCGAGGGCCGCATAAAATGGCCTCGGGGGCCGGATGTGACCCACGATCCGTGGGTTGCCGACCCCTGATTTAAATCAATCGATCCAACACCACTGTTATTGTGTCGCTTTTTTAAAACTCGATTGATGCCTAACGATTTGCTTCCCATCACATTGGCGTCCGGAACCTCATCAAATCCGAGTACTGCCGCGAACGTAAACGCTCGAAGCAATTTCTTGGGAAACGGTCGAGTTTTTTTTATTTTTTGATGAGAACGATTTACGGCCAACTTTATTTCGAGTAATCCCAACCTTCGAATGTTTGTATTTTCTCGTCTTCCATTTAAGCCTTAGCCGGCTTCGTTCCCAAGGGTCTCGCATTAGTCGTCTCTCGTTTCGTCGCATGCCGATTGTTTGTTCATCTGTCCACGGGGGGCGCTTATTTGCTCTTCGCGCTGTTAATCCCTGCCCTCCGGCGGTTGAGCGCGGGCCTCGTCCCTTTGCTCTACCTCTCTCGCTCTCTCTGCTCATTTTCCGTGTTGTCCGCCTATTGCGACACTTTTGCGAAACGCCTTCCATCCCCTCTTCCTCCTACGCTACGCTTTGAGGGAGATCCACCCTCCTTTCTCCTCTTTCCACTCTCTCTGCCAACATTCTCCCTCTTTTCCGTCTCCGACCCCATCTCTCTCTCCCCCCCCCCCAACCCACCTCCTCCCTACCTTAATCCCCTCTTCTCCACGCCCTCTATATTCGTAATTACTTTCTCTTTCTGTTCTGCTAAGTAGCTGGTTCGCATTATACGCAATTTCGTCTCTATCTCTCTCGCTAGCTCTTCCCCAACCTTCTCCCTCCCTTTCATCCCTTTCCTACATTTTCCGGTTCGAGACTCGTGTTTGCGTTCCCTGCCTCTTTCGAATTCTGGGATTCTTCGGAGTCGGTTGGAATTGCGGTTTTCAAAAACATCGGCGTCGGTGGAAGGACGCTCGTATCGACTGTTTTGCTTACCTGTCTCTGCTTTTTTTTACGGAGGATGAATTAATTGATTTCCAAACGTTGAAAACACATCCATTTCGGTTCTCCGATGAGAGGGAGTCGAGTAAATGTTTTTCTTTTAATCGAATAGACGTCTTTTACATTGTATTCCACGTCGTCAAGACATCCGCTCCGTTGCCTGTGTCGCAGACGCTTTAAAATAATATTTTCGCGTCTATAAATGTATAAAGATGGCGGGCATTGTAAAACAATCTCCGTATTAAATTTCCAAAAGTGTCTATAAAAATAAAGGTCAAAATAAAAAATCACGAATCTTGTGATTTTTTGGTTGCATATCGCGTAGGATACCATGTGTGGTGCTTGAAAAATATTAGGATATGTGAAATAAATTAATGTCATGCATTAAACAAGTTAACATATTAATGCTTAAAGTTAATCTATTAAACAAAACGATATTTTTGCAAATATTAATTTTTCGTTCGGATTTTAACCCTTTGAGTGCCAATAATTTTCCTAAAAATCTTGCGAAAAGTGCCAAGCGATTTTAATAGAAAATGCAGGAAGTTAGGGAAATTTCATTAACTTGTAAACCTTTTGTAATATTTTTAAAAAGTTTTCAGGGAATGTTTTTTATATATAGTATTATGATTTTGTAAAGTTACAGGTCAGTACATAAAATAGAACACACATAATAATATCGTTAATAATAAACAAAAAATTTAAAAAATAAAACGCTATGTTTAAAGCTAAAATAACAGTATTAATCCTTTAAATATTAACAAATAATTTTATTGCAAGGCGAAACAGAATAATAAAGATAAATTACAATTATTTTTGTCCATACAGGCAGTCCTCAACATCCGTACATTTGACATCTGTACAATTCGCTCTTTCGTACATTATAAATTCTCGGCCCTAAACCGCCTTTCGTACTCCAAATTCGGACTTTTGTACATCAGCTGATGAACAAACATTTCAAGCTATCGCATAATGGCGCTGTCAGCCAAACCAACACTTTTAATAAATTACCAAATTAAAGTATGCTATGTATAATACACGTATTATATGTAATGTAAGATTTGTGTGTAATGTTTTTTAATATTGTACTGAAATTTGACAAGATTAATACCACGGTAAAGTCGGTTAATAATCAATAAATTATTATAATTATTCAGTCTCAGCAACGTTACCATCATCGTTTGTACATACAGCAGTGTTTCTTTGTTTGTGCATTTTACACCTGGTATTTCATAAACACGAGTGAGAAACGAAAAACTGAAAGTGCTAATACAAGTGAAAAGAAACGTAGGACTGATAAACTGAACATGATTGAGACAAAGTTGGAAATAATTAGGAGTGCCGAAAGCTGCGAATCTTTAGCTTCAATTGGACGCTCATTGGACTTAAGCCAGTCGAGTGTGTTCAGTTGTGAAGGAGAAGAACAAAATTAAAGAATATGTACGAAATGCTGGATAGATTTCTTCGAAGATTGTGTCTAAAAGGCAAGGTGTAGTGATGGAGGAAATGAACCGATCTTTAACATTATGGATTGAGGATCAGCATCAAAAAAACATTCCAGTGAGTCTTTCAGTAATTCAAGGTAAGGCTCTCAGTTTGTATGAAGATTGGAAAAAATGCTTAGGAAGGAGAAGAACAAATATAATAATGCAATACGTACTTTGGCATTCTGAATAAATGCCACATTTTTTTAAAGAGGAAGGAACCGATCTACACACACTTCGATGACATTGGCAATATCCCGTTAGCAGACCGCAAAACAATTTGAGACAGTGATTGTGCAGTTGCTTGGCTTTCTCGCGAATGAGAAGTGAACTCAGCGAGATTTTCTTGCGAGTTTGGGTCTTGATTCACAGGTTTAAAGCCTTCGCTGTCTTCTCTACATATGGATTCCTAGGTACAAAAGAAAATTTTATACTCGTTGAAGTACCACTAGCAACACTAGCTCTAATCGCATTTTCACTTTCCTTATCAATTTTATTGTGGACTCGGTCACACCAAGTAATTTACCAACTGATCAAGCAGTTCATTATGTGCAAGCCTATCTAAAACTTCAATTTTCTTCTCCCAACTCATCACTTTTTTTGCCCTTTTTACTGACTTTTCTTTCATTTCAATCATCACTCTCTTTGGGGCCATGATTAGGCAATATTACAAAAAACTATGAAAATAGCAAAATGCTTTAATGAAAAAAAACTCGCACTTTCATACATTATACATTGACAATCCTAAACCGCCTTCCATACACCGAATTCAGACTTTCATGCATCAGTGAAATGAACAAATATTTTGAGTGCTGCTGGTTGCCAGCCACCAGCCCACCAGTTTCTGCTGCATTGCCATCTTTGTCTGTACAGGAGTGTTTATTTGTGCAATTATTTAAATATTTTATTGCATTTTGCCCTATCTCTCTATATTATAAAATCGACGATTGTGTCTAAAAGGTCCCTGCTCAAAAAACTAAACATTTATACCATAATTAGAGATTTTATAGTATTTTTTTGCTCTCTGGGAACTGAACCCCCCTCCCCCCCCTATAACATGTTAATCTATGTTCGATATCCGTACATTCAACTTCCATACACGTTTTCAGGAACACATTATGTACAGATGTTGAGGACTGCCTGTATCCTTAATACACCAGCAAAATTAAATCTTCATATCTAATCCTAAGTTTTTATTAATTATCACTAAACCATTTAAAGCATACAGAGTTATTTATTATGCAATTTTCAATAACACTTGTGCTTTTTGACACATCCATGATGAAGTCCTTTACTACATTTAACAAAAATAGTTCTTGATCGTCTCTTTTTCATGTTTGTTGAGCCATCTAGATAGCTATACAGCATCATGTCCGAGATATTGATGCCCCCATGTATTTGTTGTACTATTGTACAAGATCAGGTTTCACCACTGGCGGACCAGTAACTATATACTGTTGGTTTGCACATGATGCCCATATTGATAATACAGACAATAAAGGCCTTCATTTCAGCAACACAGGTATCCTACCACATATTTGTACGAGATCATAGGGTAAGACATTCATTTGATTCGAAAAGTTGCTCTGCATACCTGTTGGTTTCGACAAACGTCATCAAAAAGAGCGCTTTCGTAAAAAATAAATTAAAATGATCTATTGGTGCAGAATCAGGAGGTGGAGCATATTTTGGCCCTTGAAGCTCTGCATACTTAATTGGTAGATTATTTACAACATCTTCGTGCCTCCCAATCAGAATCACTTTCATCACTCTCCGACACTGGTGGACGTGCAACCCTTTCCTTGAAGGAGAACTGCTTTCGGAAGATGAGACATCAACCACGGAGGCGGCAAATTCATAATAACTACTATCTGAATCATCACTAATAGAAGAACTACAATTAGATTCATCTAAAAACTCGATCACGCAAAGAATCCCTTCTGAACAATGCCGTAGCAAAGACTAAGGATTTTAGGAAGTGGGCATTTTCATCCTAGATAAATAAAGTGCCCATAGACACTCAAAATACACGGGGAAGGATCTTAGGAGCACACAGGAAGAAGGATAACACCATCTTATAAAGAAAACTAGATGAAATAGATCGAGGTTCGATCTAATTGATGTTGGCACTTTAAGGGTTAATATTTGGCTTCGTATTTTCTCCAGACCTGTTCTTCCATATTCTTCACCTCGGCATGGTCTCCATTGTCTTATTTTTACATACAGTGTGGTGCTATGGTGTCAAGCGATGATGGATAAAAAGCCCCCTTCTTCCTCCTTGCATTCTATTTTTCCCTCTTTCTTTTATGTTTCTGTGCCTTTTCGCTGAACATCCTCTACTCTATGATTCACAGCAATCGATGAGCTTAAAGATTAGATTTTTCATACCTTCTGCTATTATTCTCTTTAAAAGGCGGTCTTGATTAAGGGTACTTATATCTTGTTCCCCAGCGTTGTTTTATCGTGGCCCATCGTGGATGGAATTTTTCTAGATGTTTATGCAATGATGGAAAAGAATCTAAATTCTTTTTGATTGATTTCCTTAAGTAGCCATTGTATAGATCATGCATAAAATAATCCATTTCCCGTGATCGTAACTTAATATTTAGGTATATTTATATCCACATAAGTGAAGGACTGCATGGCATTTTGGGGTTTCTCCATACCATTTCCCATGAATTCTTATGGAAATAGTATTTTGTTGACCCCATGGGGTATAAGAGACCCCATGGTCTGCAAACCTAGACCAAGTTCTTCCTTTGATCCATAGGATGGCCCATGAGACTTTTGAATTTGATAGCTTCAACGGTGTAAAAACGTATAAAGAACATACCTCCATAAGGTTTAGTTAAACGTGAATTTAACCTCAGAATCTTGAAAGGAAATCTTAAAATTTTGGCGTTGCATGGGTTTTGCGAATTCTCGAAAATCTCTCATACTATTTTAAATATAAAGAATGCAATGTAGATATTACACCAGTGTTTTCCTAGGCTGCCCAGGCATGCAGCACTTTTTGAAGTGCTGTGTACCAAATTTTTAAAGCTGCACACATCTCTGATACTTTTGTTTACATTTGATTGTATGTTAAACAGAAATGGAATAATATTACTATTCACTGTTTTAATGTACTTTGTACTTTAAATATAAAAAGTAATACTGCATTTTTTATGCAGCACACATCAGCACATTATCTTGATATTACTGAGCACAACAAAGTTCATTCTCCTCATTGATGAAAAAAATAGAGCAGACATTGATTTACACATTTCATTTTTCGTATAGTGCTTCTATGATCTGTAATATATTTTGTTACAGTATTCTAATTATTTAAAAATTTTATGATAGCATTATAAAGCAATATTTCCCAAAAATGCATAGAATGTATTCTCATTATGCCATTTAAACTAGTTGTATCATCATGACTTGTACGGTTTTTTGTTTTTATGTGTTGCTGATAAAGTTCAAGGTAGAGTCTAATATTTTGAAATGACTATATATTCATGTTATGCAGTTTCCTGTCACAGCGATTTCTGAAGTCTCTCATATGGATGTGTCTTCTTTTCTAGAACCCGGATCAACAACTACTTCAGCTGAGCCTAAGCAGCCAGAGAAAAATGAAGAAGAGCAAAGTGAAGGTAACATAATATTTCCTACAACCTCCTTTAATGCATCAATTGTCTCTGCTTTGGAAGGATAATAAAATTAAGAAATATTAACTTAACACTTTTATATCCATTTAATTAAGCTTAAAAATGAATATTTCTTCATTTACATAATTTTGTGATAAATTCAGATTAATTTTGTCAGTTAAAGACAAAAAGTGAGTAAACCTGTGTATTTAGTCATTATTAATACAAACAAGAACTTGACAGCAACTGTAACCAGGACTTACTTTGGTTCACAGACATTTTGTCCAAGGACATTTCATGCAATGGGTATTTCTTCCAAAGACAATTCGTCCAATGTGTATTTCCTCCAAAGACAATTTGTCCAATGAATATTTCATCCAAGCACATTTCGTCCAATGAATATCTCGTTCAAAGACATTTTGTACAAAGGCATTTCCGTGTAGACATATTGTTGGCAAAAGTAATGTAAAGTAAAGCTGTAAACATCATGTATATAAAGATATGCAGGGAATACAAACATAAAGGCAAAGGGAGGTAGAGAGGACAATGGGGAGGGGTGAGAAGTTATTTTCATCAAATATAGGCGATATGGGTGACTATTGACTCAGAATAAAACATAGATTTTATGAAAGTGTAAATGAAAATGGAAAGCCCCAGCAGGGTAGGGGGAAGGATGGAGAGGGGCCAGTTATCTTTATAAAATACTAGCTGAAACACCCGGCTTCGCTCGGGAAAGAGTGGCTAACGATTTTTATTGCTTGGGGCAAATGTTCCCCATTCCTTAATTATGCAAGCGATGCTTACATTAACATTTACTATTTTATGTATTGTATTTTATGCATTAACATCTTACTTAATATTCACATGGATAGATACACCGAAGCCTTTAAAGCGGCAATAAAATTATGTGGATTATGTCAATACTATTAGCCAAAACGTAAACAATAAACAACATCTTGGTTACCGAACAAATGTAAGTAGATGTATCGATTTATGTTGCGATAAATCTTTCGATGTGAATGGTAAAACATAACAATGTTCTGATATTCCTTAAAAATCATTTGACTCACTTTAAAAGTATTCATAGACTATATTTAGGCATATCTTGGCGTTAGCTATTCTTCCTCTACGGCATGCCACAGCGTGTATATCTCCCTTTGAAGAGGACAACAATTAAGAAATTTAGCTTTGTTGCCGCCTGGAAAATGGACATCTAAACCGATAAATTTTGCGCTTAAAGGAAAATTTCGAGCGATTTAGCATGTAATACCACGAAACATGAACAGAATTAAAATATTCAGTCTTTCATGCATAAAATAATCCATTTCCTGTGATCGTAACTTAATATTTAGGTATATTTATATCCACATAAGTGAAGGACTGCATGGCATTTTGGGGTTTCTCAACACCATTTCCCATGAATTCTTATGGAAATAGTATTTTGTTGACCCCATGGGGTATAAGAAACCCCACGGTCTGCAAACCTAGACCAAGTTCTTCCTTTGATCCATAGGATGGCCCATGAAACTTTTGAATTTGATAGCTTCAACGGTGTAAAAACGTATAAAGAACATACATACATACATACACACACATACACTCTAAAATATTTATAAGATAGGCAATATGTTAGGGTACAATAAAACATCGAAAATAAAGTCAGAGAAATATGTACTAATGTCAAAGTGTTCCTATCATATATCCCAATAGGAATATAATTACGCTATAATTATAATTGGCTTTGCATGCGGGCAAGCATTTTAGAAGCACCGACGTGTGGCCATTAGTCACCAATTTTCTATTTCATGTATATCAGTGGTTCTCAACCTTTTTTGACCCACGCCCTCTCGGACAAACAAAAATCTCACGCCTCCCCTTCAACTCTGTCTTCCTCAATAATTTATTTGAAATTTAAAAAAAAAAAAATATTGAGACAAAAGTTGAAACTGATAAATTTGAAAAAAAAATATTTCGATTTTCAGAATGTTATAAAACATACATTATTTATTATTTGCTCCAAGTGTCATCAATGTGAGCATTGAGGCTGATTTCTGTCACAAGTTTTTCAATTCTGGGCAGAGTGGAAGATAGAGCACAACGTAGGTCATTTTCAGTGTGAAGCTTGATGCGCAGCTTAGTTTTTATTGCCACAAGTGCAGAAAAACCAGCTCAACATAACATAAGTATGTCGATGAAAATGGTATGATGGCACGCAGAGCAGAACCAAAAATACTCCAAATTGAGTTGCTGGAAGTTATCTTTGGCATTCGATTCAAACTTGAGTTCTAAAAACTCCTCTTGGAGATCCTCCTGCAATGACTGAACATCAGTGGTGAATGGGTTCCTCACAAGCTTCCAAATTGGATTTTCATTGACAATGTCCGGAAAATATCGCCGGAATTCATCCTGCAGATTGACTAGATGAGATTCGATTTTTTCCTTAAGATGATTTTCAATAATCTTATCCTTGAGAGCTTCAATGACGCATTGCACCCTGAAAGCAGACAAGTTTTTCTTTATTTTTTGCCAAAAATCCTGATCGCAAACCAAGCATTGCTGAGCACCATCAGTGCAAACTCTAACCAATTTCTTCCAATCGTCCCCAGCTACAGTATGCTGTACGTCTAGCTACACTACTGCGCATTATACGATGGTGATATCAGCAACGTATGTACTGTATTCTATATTAAGAGAACGATAGGATTAATTGTTATTTTTTTCATTTCCCAATTAACAAAAATTTAATATTGAACATTTTCCAAATTACCCCCGAGATTCTGATACACCCCCTTGGGGGGCATGCCCCACAGGTTGAGAACCTCTGATTTATATGATGTTTTTTACTTCCTAACAGAGAACGCGGCTTTATGTATTTTATAAACTTACTAGCAGAAATACCTGGCGTTGCCCGGGGAAATTCGGTTCAAATCCAATCGGAATTCTAGATGATACATGCTATTTAAGAATTCACTTGGCTGCCGTTTTGAATAAAACGGGCAGAGAGAAACAAAAACCACGTATGAATTATTTATGGGAGTCCTCCACAATCGTACCAAATTTGATTCAAATCAATAGCAGGACTTGGGAAAATATGCGTAGTCGTCCAATTACAGATAAGGAAGTAGTCGTTTCCCACCTTTCTCACTGTTTATAAGATGTAGAGTTACCTTTTCTTTAAGAACAGGAAGTTGATGAGAACAGTTATTTTATTGAACAGTTTAGGCATCAGAACAGTTCAAAAAGAACTGTTCCGTTCTTTCTGACCCATCTCTAGTGTTTTGGGCTGCCATTAGCATTAGCATACAAAGTTATTTTGCTTTTTGAACAATTAATATAAAACATTTGGGATTAAAAAGTAGCCTATGGCCTTCCTATTTGTGAAGAAAGTATCTGTTGAAAGTTTGTTTATAGATGCGCAAATAAACAAACAAACTTTCATAAATATATATGATAGCATTTTTAAGGATAACATATTTTATACACATTATCAGACTTAAAGTTTGTCTCTCAGGGATCACACTTTGTCTGTCCTTCTGTCTCCCTCCCTCTCTCCCTCCATCTCTCTCCCTCTCTTTCCCTCCCTCTCTCCCCCTCCCTCTCTCCCCCTCCCTCTCTCCATCTCCCTCCTCTGTTACCATCCATCTCTCTTCCTCCCTATCTCGTATTAAAAGCATTCAAAGCGAACAAACTTACAAACATTCTCCTTTATATATTAGATTAGAAGATAATTCAATTAAAAACAACAAATATTTGGTTTCCATGTAAACAAATTAAAATTGTATACAGAAATTGACAAACGATATTACGTTAAAATTTTTCCCATATAAATGCATTGAACTCTCAATTTCGGCAACAGTGGGATTTGTCATGGTAGCTTATAATGGGTGTTGTAATAAAACTGGTAAAATCACGTATTTTATTGATTCTAAATGCATTTTTATGCTAATTCGATCAGGATTCGGATTCTGTCTTCAATAAAAATAAATTTTGTTCTTTTCTTCATAGAACCATGCTAGTCTCAAGTTCGTACCATGTTTCTAAGTAATTTTAAAATTCAAATGAAAAATAAGCTGCGCTCGTCCCTATGTTATTCAAATGAAAAAAAAAATAATTTTTTTTTAATTAGACAGGTCAATCAAATCAATATAAAAACCTTACTACACACCCGTACTAGTTATTCCGGTTAAAATGATACATTTCTCTTGTTTCTACGTGCTGTAGTTACTGCGCTATAAAAGTATATACAAACACTTTATTTTTATAGATATATATAGATATTGGATCATATCTTATAGCCAAGAATCTATATTGTTAGTAACACATTCTTACTAATTTGTTTTTCAAATACTGTTTGTTTATGCCTTCTTTAATAATTCTCCCATTACTGTTATTTCAATGTATAACTTTTATTGACCTTGACTTAATTCTGAAAAATGAATCAATTTGGGGAAAATTCATAAATTCATTGAATAACGACAAAACTCAATGCCCGAAAGACTGAGGCATCCGAGGGAAGTGAGGAGATGTGTCACACAACTATAGGGGCTGAGCCCCTAGTTTAGCGTTCTCAAAATTAAAATAAAAAATCTGATGTGGCCAACACATGACTTTCTCCGTATTTGGAGTATAGATACGTATTTAAATTGTTATGAATAGCATTATAAGGCAAAATTATTATTTCGTATCGTAGAAGAATAGTCGTCTTTATTGCCGTAAATTATATTTTGAATAAGTTTACAGAATTCACCGCTACATGGTGGTGGTGCTGTATACTGGAAATTACGAAAAAGTTAAATATCTCCGAAATGGATGGTTCTACAAAAATTTGTTTCAAACAAAACTTGGAAGAAATATTATTCTCTACAACTTTGGTCCTCACGAAGATAACCAATAATGATGTTTTAAGGAGATATTTGACGGAAACCGAAAAACCGATTATTTATAAATAATTCCGAAACAATAACTGCTATGGAAAATTCTTTCAAATGAAAGTTGTAGGAAATTACATTCTCTATAACCTTTGTATAGGATTGTATAAACAATAATGATGTTTAAATGGAGAAATATCTCAAAAACCGAATCGGGTTTCGAATAAACTTCAACTTCTGGTTAACCAGTATTGTCCAAAAACTAATCAGTTCTTTGTGCTCATGCTAAAGTGTTATATATGAAGTTTGGTAACGATATGACAAGTACTTTTTGAGTTAGAGCGCCCACAATCACATCCATCCATCCACACACACACATCATTCCAAAAATAGTCTAAACGTGTTCTAGGGACCTCAAAACGTGTATTTCCATTGAAATCTCTAACTCGATTTTTTCGTGATCACAATACTTTCCCATTACTACGTATGGAGAAAGTAAAAAGGTGATTTTTACGAGCATTTGGAAGTGATTTAGATTCAATAAAAGATAATTTAGGCTGGAATAATGTTATTGTTGAAGTTGATGAAACTGCTTATATATGTAGATGTAGCATAATAACTAATCACACCAGTACTCATGATTCAAATCAAAACATACAATGGTTAAAAGAAAAAATATTAATTATGAGCCCTATGGTTAATCAATGAAATTAATGGACGAATCTCCTAATAACAATACAAATATTTTTTTTTAGAAAAGGAAAACACGTACACTCTGGTTTAGGGGAATTTACTCCATGCCAGTGACCAAACACATGCAATCTCACACACCCAGGGTTTAGGGGGAATTACTCCAACGCCAGGGACCCTTTTTCTTTGTTCACATGCACACACAAAAAACACACATGAGTACTTCCTTTCTAAAAAGTTGCCTAAATATGTATTTCAGAATCAACGATTCCATTGTCAGTAGGCCGATCAAAAAACACAATCTTACTTTCAGTATATAATTGATCTAGAACAAATTAACTTGTAGTTTGAAATGTTTGGCATACTAGAAAGAATTTTTGGCATTAACCAGACTTTTTGTTTTTTTCATTTTTTAGCAGCTTTTCAAAAAATATCTGATATTGCATTTGGTTTGTCCATCTGTCTGTTGTGCTATCTCCTCCTAAACAAAAGAAGCTAGAGACTGTGTTTTTTGCCAGTCAGTTCTCTAATCTATCTCATTATAACATCATTTCAGGCTAATCATACTAGTCCACATCAACTTTAGCATTTTGTATTAACAAAAATTTTTTAACCACCATTTGCTGTCTGCTTCAGTAGCTCTTTCT
Source organism: Uropetala carovei (assembly GCA_036926305.1). Classification (NCBI taxonomy): domain Eukaryota; kingdom Metazoa; phylum Arthropoda; class Insecta; order Odonata; family Petaluridae; genus Uropetala; species Uropetala carovei. The sequence goes on from JAXCHB010000076.1 coordinate 2,400,209, forward strand.
TTACTTGTCTCCTTTTTTACACGTTGAGTATAAGGCCCTAGACACAATTTCAGTGAGTTTTTACCCAAAAATCATAACAATCACCCTCTAGGAATATGCTGAAATTTAATAGACTTGAGATAAGATCAGATTTCAACGTAGGAAAAATTCTGCTTCAAATGTTTAATATTGGAAAAATATTATAAAATTCTTGGATCTATTTAATATTTATCTAACATTGGTTTACAGTTTCTAACTGACATTTTTTTTTATATATTCTGGAAGATGAAGAGAATGAAGAGGGACCATCCCGAAACATGTCTGTGGCTGAACAAAATTTTGAGTTCAAAGGTTTTGTCAAGAGGTAATACAAAATTTCTCAAGAAAGTTTTAATAACAAACGTTATTTGTTATATGGTTTTTATACTGTTTTATATTGTAAAAATACTAATTATTTTGTAAGTTATAGTTATTTTTGAGAGTATTGTTAATACTAAGAATTATTTATAATTAGCTCCTTGTTTTCACAGATTTGCCACCACACGTGTCATACAGCCTTGTGCTCTCCTTCTCCACAATTTCAAAACCAATACTCCCAAAGTCAATCGCTGTGTCATACGTCTCATGCACAGGATAGCAGTGGAGTGCTGCCTTCCTGCATTATTTATGCAAGCATCCTTATTTCGCACATTTCAGCATATTCTGGAGGAATACAAATATTCTGCATCTAGAAATTCCAATTCATCTTCTCAAGAAGGAGATAAGGAAAAAGTGCTAAAGGTAACAACCATCACTGATTTCATTCATTATCAAACGTAAAGTAGTTCTTGAATTAAAGGTCAATTCATTATGTCATTATCAGTATTTTGTCTCACTAATTCATTGTCTCAGGTTAATCCTGCACAATGTTTTATAATCAGTAACACATGAGCAGGGATGCTTACCTTGTCCACATATTATTATATTAAAGTGTTTTTCATTAATAAGGAATTGGTAGAATTTGTTAATATTAGATCATTCTGACCCTTCATAACTAGTTCTGTTAAAATTTTATGCAATTTTGTCTGTAATAGTAGCTCAACTTACCAGTTGACTTGATGACTGCTCATGATCAGAGCCAGTTTAATGGCAATGTAACTTCAACAGGTCTCTAAAAATATCTGTTGTAACAAGAAAATTATGTTGTAATTCTGTAATTTTTTTGTGATATAATTGTTGCATGTGATAAAATATATGTGTGTTTCGAATTTTCTAACTCTGGCAAAATTTATTATTTAAAATTTTTGTACTGTTAGAAGCCCAGACTCTTTGCCCAGGGACTCTCGATTTATGTCTTTGTTTTTGAATCTAAAATAAACATTTAATGTCAGACATATGCCCTGCATTGTTAACCCAATGATTACTCACATTGGCATTGCAACACCACATTATCTAGCATTTTTGGACGCTTCATATTCATATTGCATTACTGCGTTATGAAAATTTGCATGAGACTTCGGACCAGCTTAGTGGATGCATCATTGTAGTAAATATAGTAAGTTGTTGCTTCCTGTGAGTATAGGTATTGCATGAGGTTCTACAATAAATAAACCACTTTTTACTTGGTTGCTTCAGTATGCCACAAGCTATTTTGGTCCTGTAAATAAATACATTGTAAAGTTTTATCAGATGCAGCCAGTTATCAGCCAGGAAGCTTAAAGCATATCTAGCAATAAATTGAAATTTAATATTTAATATGAAATGGACATAGAGAGATTTAAATTTATTAATTAGAGCTATTAAGTTAGAAATACATCACTTTTGATGCAATTCTATAATATTTCCTTTATTTGTTAAATCAGTTTGGTATAATGAGTTAACAGCTATTTCTGTTTATATTGATCCATAAAAATTCTTTTTCAAGTGATTACTGTTTCTTTTTCTTTTCTAAATATATAAGGATGTTTTTAGTTAACAGTGGCATGCCGGAAACATCTGCTCCCCACCATTTAGTATTCATCAGTATTGGACCACTTTGGTCCTGCCACAGATTCATATTCCTTGATATTGGATGCTCTTTGATCGTGGACCCCATTACCACCTGGGGGCTGTGAGGACAACTTCTACACCACTGTTATCTAATGTTTTTCTCATATCTCTGATTTTCTCAAAATTATTTTTGCATGTGCAAAAGTCACATATCCAAGTTATTAACCCACCCCTTGTCTAAGTAATGTCACTAATCATGCTCATTGTCTTAAACAGGAGATGGCCAAATTTGCTGTATTCATAGTTAGGAAATTTACAGAAGTAGCCAAGGAAAACCCTAAAGCTTTCATGGAACTTCTCTTCTGGAAGACTAGTCGTGATGCTTATGATATTGAAGTTGGTTATGGATCCTATCAGGAAAAGTATGTCATCTGTAATTATTAGTGGAAAGCATCTTCTTTAAATTTGTGTGAAGATTTTTATTATTTATTTGCAATGCTATAAATGAATCATAAACGAAATTTAAACAAAACATTTTATCCCTTTAGGACAGCTTCTGCTAAAGCTGTTTGGAGTGAAGAGCAGGAAGATGAAATTCGAAGGCTTTGTGAAGAGTTCAGAGCTAAAGGTGTCCCAGATTCAAGTGAGTCATCTCAATTTATACTGTATACCTACATTGATAGTATATGTCCGTATTGAAATTAATTTCTCTTTATTGTTTCAGATTTGGTGGATGAAGTTCATCAAAATATTATTGATGAAGATAGATCTAGAATGGCAGTTAATAAGAAAATGAAGGAGTTGGGACTCATTGAATCTCAGGTAATTTAAATATACTGAGGCTTGGTTATTCTTATACAAATAGATTATCTTTACTGCAACTAAGCTAGTTCTTAGGATAATAGAATTTTTTTATTGAAAAAGATGCCTTATATCACAAGGATTACACTGGAATTGGGAAATCATCCAACATAAATATCCTTTTATTTACATTCATATATTTGCTCCATATGTCATAAGTATTCCTTTAATTTCAGTTAGAAAAGGTAAATGGATTTCTCAATTTCACTAACTTTGCTTTGATACAAACTGGATAAAAGTAATCATTAAAAAAATTTTAATGGTGCAAAGGAAATGTAACTTAGTCAATAGAAATCTCTGATATTTGGAAAGCAGTATTTAAAAATAAAAACCGTAAGTGATATATTCTCATTTAGTTTATAAAATGAGATGCATATGTGTACAATGGAGCCCGTTATTCGCATACCTCTTATGCCTTTACGCAATAAAAAATTTTAATAGTAAAAAAAGCAGTCTCTCTCACTATGACACCAATATTTTTTCAAAAGTACGTGTACTTTATAAGTACAACAAATATTTCTTAGAGAGCCACTTTAAGTGCAGGGCCCAGTGCAGTCGCACCTCAATCAAGCCGGCTCTGATAATTACCAAAATAGTATTTTCATTATCAATCGCAAAAAATAAACAAAATAGGCCAGAAAATAAAATAAAACAAGTTTAATGAGGCAGTCACTATTGAACAAGTAGTGTGTCAACTTCTTATTCTGCCATAGCAAGTAGCCTGAATGACGAATAAGCGAAATGAAAAACCACAGATACCAAAACATTGTTCCATAATACAGGCGACTCCCAAGATTCAACAGGGATGCATTCCTGAAAACGTGGTCGAATCTCGAATTGTCAAATGTCGAACGCCGTTTTTCCATATAATTGCATGTTATAATCGGGGTATACATTCCCGCATCTCGGGAAAAAGTCTCCCCTCACGTTCTATAAAGATAAAATAACATTACTAATATGTTAATACAACAATATTAAATTATGAATAAATTATATAATAAATATTTTAAATGTATAACTTATTTTTTGCACTAAAAAGGAAAAAATAAATTTTTGTTTCGAACTTCAAAGATAGATGTATGCAATATGTTGTGCAGACGGCCCGGTCCGCGCGAGCTGGATAACATATCTGCATACATCTATCTATACATACAACTATTTATCACAGCGAAATTAATATAAAAGTTATTAAAAAAGCACAAAATAACTTAAGAATAAAGAAACAATAAAATTAAAAATATTTTCATACCTTAAATCTTTTTCAACTGCGCTTAGTGGACTTGGTTTATTAATTGAGAAGTTGGAAGATTTTAGTTGGAAGAAGAGGAGCTATTGGATGGGGAACTGTTTATTGTGTTATCAAATTACCTGAATTTATCACGTTAGAGAATTTTCTCCTTCTGTTTCACATAAGTGCTAATAGTTGAACGACACATTCCCAACGATCGTGCCTTTTCAGTATGGCTTTCACCTTTCTCAACACGCTTTCAAATTTCTAATTTCAATTCATAACTATGAGTCTTATGCACTCTTTTATTTGATTCACTTACATTATCACTATTACATTTCCTTTTAGATGCCATGTCAAGTGATAAATTTATAAATAAATCAATAAAATAAATAAATTTAAATAAAAGATTAACAGAAAAAAGAGTGAAATCAGCACAAATTCAAACAATTAGAGCAGATATAATTATGTCTACACTAAAATTAAACCTCGCATGGTTGATCGGGACCAATTACTCGGCGTAAAGTAGTTCCCAATTCGATCGGCTGTGTCGAAATCTCAAATTTGTCGAATCTTGAACGGTCGAATCTCGGAAGTCACCTGTACATGAATGACGAAAAAGTGAAATGACAAATACCAAATCCGCGAATACTGGGGACCCACTGTGCTGGTAAAAATAAGTAGACTTTTGAGTTTTACTTTTATATCACTTTACTGTTATTTAGTTACTTAGTCTATCTTTTCTCCTCTCGTGTGTTTTATTTTTATTGATAATTATTCATTTTATTTATAATTGAATGCCATTGATATATTGTAAACACTTATTATTTTATCTGTTGTAATTGGCATTGATCATGGGTAGGGTTGCCAACTCTTGAGATTTCTAGGGAAGGACACTACTTGGAAAACAATGAAGTTTTGGGGGGGGGAGGAGAGAAATAGTGAAATTGAAAAAAGAAATATATTTACAAATAATAAAAAATAAGAACATTCATACGTAATTTGTTGAACTAATCTATCAGTCACATATCTGACGTATCTTCCTTCTTATAAATCTATTTTTGTTATATTCTAGCACGCTGTTATTTACGTTTTTTTAAAGTGTGTCTCAGCAAATTAGTTTGAAAAAGGGTACTAGCTTATGTTTCACAGAGGAAAAATGTAAAAAATATTGGAACGTTTGGTATGCCTTGTTGAAAAATAAAACCTGTTGACTTTGATTTTATGCTTACTCAACAATTGACATGGTATACCTAATCTCAGTGCACAGTATTTTATCTGTTTTAGTGATTACTTATTGATAAAATGCATATATATACTGATAAGGACCAAAATAAAAAGTTTAACTCATCAAATTTGGAAGATAACGAAGTTTCTTCAATCAGAGACCATTATAATGTTAATATCATTGATATAAAATATTTGTTGCGGTAATTTAGATTTAAAAAGGGTACAAAAAGAAGGGCAAATCGCATCCTTCCCAGCATCGGGAAAGGACGTAGGACAAAGCACTTGAAAGAAGTACTGTCCTTCCCAAAAGAGGATGGTTGGCAACCCTAATCATGGACTGTTTATGGATCATTCTTAAATAAATAAAATAAAAACTGAGTATTTCTTTCAGCCACGCAGAAAATTGTCACGAGCTCCTAAGGTTTGGGCTGAAGAAGAAGTTGTTCAATTAACATCTCTATATCAGGAGTTGAAAGATGGCTTTGGTAGGTTTCCACCTTACTTAATTTATACAGTTATCAATGCTAATCAATATGATAGTAATATTATTGTCATATTAATAAAATATGCAGAAATCTCTTTGGTAAAACAATATTTGTCTTTATATTTGTATTTATATTTATCTTAGACCCAGTGGGTATGATCGTCGATCGTCTTGATGTAAAACGTTCCAAAAATCGAGTTATTGAAAAGCTGCTGTCTCTTGGTTTGGCAAATGATCGCTCAGAACTATACAAAAAACGCAGATCTGGTGCAGGGAAAAATAAAGGCAACAAAAGTCAGAGAGGTAACAGAGAAGACTATGGAGGTTCAAGTAAGTCTGTGTAATGGATGTACAAATTCTTATTAAAGCGCTAACTTCAAAGGTGAAAATGAATTTATGAACTTAACCTTGTTTTCATACATTAAATGTTTATTCAACAATTTTATCTTGGTCTTTTAAGTACATCAATTCTTTGAATTAACATGTTTGACAGATGTAGGTTGTTTTTTTCATTTAACATCCATACTGCTTGAAATATATTTTTCTGTAACATTTTTCCATTTTATGTAAGGATGGAAGTTTACAGGGCTTTTATTTTCATGCTTTAACTAATGCTTTATGGTTTATCGAATTATACAGAGTAATTCAAAAGTCTGTGAACCATTTTGTAAATGTATTACACAAAAACTATATGAGATAGAAGAATGAAACAAACCATATGATCAAGAAACACTTCAAGTTTTTATGTAGCCTGCCTCAGTTCCTGTAATGCCCACTAGAGGCGCTAGTGCAGTTTGGACTGCAAAATGGCTATGCAGGTGGAGAAAGCGAGGTGTGTTCTCTGGTTCAATGAGACCAAATCAATTGTTAGTGTGCAGAGACACTACCACCACCACATTTAAAAATAAAACTTCGTAGGTGTTCTGAGAAATATTTTAAAATTATGTACGTTTACTGCTAAAAGCTTTTTGTCTTACTGTTTACGAGGTAATTTTATAGTTTGTTTAATAAATTACGTTCTAAAAGTCCGGTAGAAATATGTTTTACATTGAATGTGGGTCCAAAAATACCATTTGGGAAGTTATTTCCCTCTGGATGCCTAAAGGTCATGGTGCCCCGGCGAATGCAGATTTTCGCTTAACACGGAGACCTCGGGAATGCATCCCCCACGTTAAGCAGGCTCACATGTATCTGATACACTCGCATCATACTGATATTCTCCTTTTACAAATCTAGCCACTCTGAGCTGGAGCATTCCGAGCTTCCTAGTTAGGCCCTCCTCAAAAGGGTCCCAGACTGCTCAACAATATTCCACGATGGGTCAGATTAGGGAAAAGTATGAGATTTCCTTCACATTTGAGGGGCATCCTCGCAGGACTCTAGAGGAAAGCCCTTGAACCCTGTTTGCCGATGCTATGAAGGTTTTGATATGCTCCCTGCTAGACCAGGGGTGGGGAACCTTTTTCAATCGGAAGGCCAAAATTCATCCTTGGGAGATCTCATCAGGCCACACTCTGCATTGTGGGTCACATACATACAGGCACTTCATCTAGTACATTTGTAAGGTTTGTTGTCGGTGCTTATATACGTTTCCACGAATGAAATTCAATGGATACGGTCCTCACAAATAGAATACCCATATGCAACTTTTTAAATCACGCTTTAGAGCACATAGTACCCACTATCTTCGTCACAATGTAGATATCTCTTCTTGTAGCTCACCAGATATTAATACACATTGATTTACTTAAGATTGATCATCACATATAATAATTATTTCAAAAAATAAGCTTGTATTTGTGACATTTATTACTTAATCTTTCTGAGAACTTTTTGATTCACCGTAGTATATGAAAGGCACCGTATCTGATCTTGCTATCAGTATGCTATGAGTCAATCTAGGCGAGATAATAATGAGGATCCTGAGTACGACAATGCTATTGGTAGTAAATCGAACGTTTAAATAAAAAAGTGGTTTTTTGATTAAATATCGAATTAAGCAAACTTTGGGTGATTTCAAATCTAAAGTTATATTCGACGGTAAATATCCTTTGATATTTTCTTTTAAAATGGTTCTCATCCGTAATGTTATTCTTATGGGAAAATTGGCATATTTAGGAATTTCTGGAGCCGAACCCGTGGCACTTAGGAGAAAGATGACAATTTTTCTGGTGGTATATCATATAGGACTAAAATTCCTGAAAATCTCATATAAATCGGCTAAGTAGATTTGGCTGGACATGCTTTCTTATGGGAAATAATGAGAAAGTGATATCGTCAACTGATAGATTTGGTGCTCTACTAACTTTGCACCAAACTTTATTTCAGTGCGATAACGGAAAGTCCCCTAAAATGATTTTCAATGTGCCCTCAGTGTTATTCTTATGGGAAAGTAGGCATTTTTGGGAATTTTTGGGGTCGAGCCCGGGGCACTTAGAAGTGATCTGACAATTTTTCTGGTGATCTCTTAGTTGAAGAACGAAGTATACAAGATGTTCAACTTTAACTCCTTTTCTTTTTAAAATGAAGTGGGTGGCAGCGATCCTTCCCCAACAAGAACCCAGGGATATTTAAGAGCGAATATGTATTTGCACGAAGGAGAACAATTTTAAAGAAATAAATAGAACCAGTTTCTGGCAAAGCTATACCGAGAGATTAGGTTTTCCCAAACTCGATAAATAAAAGAAAAGGGGTAAGAATTTAGTATTCTTCCAGAGAAAGGATTCATGGAGAAGGTCAACAGCACCTAGTTCAAGGATTGCCACCCCAGAAGGGTCGTCTCATTTCGTACCGGATTAGCAGTGGCTGCACTAAGTGCCCGCCTCTTCGCTACTCCTATGATGAATTGATCTTTTGCCGCTATTGTTTGTATTCCAGCAACCCTGGGCCATAAAAGAGGAAATTTTTCCCCCCCTCCACTGGCCCACCACCATCGGCAATAGGATCGGACTAAACCTTTCTAAAAAGGCACCGCCATTTTGTTTAAAGATGGCAGATGAAATTCAGAATATACTTTTTACCATTTAAATAGGCCCACAGACCATCTCATCAAATTTGGTTAGAATTGGACTAACAGTTTCTGAGATAGCAGGCCGCCATTTTTTTTCAAGATGGCAAACAAATTTTGTTTAAAGCCTATGTGTTAAGTGGGTGTCCCAGCTATGTCAATGCAAAATTTCAGCTCTATCGGTGCAGTAGTTTTTGCGTGATTGAGTAGCAGACAGACAGACACCACTTCATTTTTATAATAGTAAGCATACAAAGTTATTTTACTTTTTGTACATTTAATGTAAAACATTTGGGATTAAAAAGTAGCCTATGGCCTTCCTATTTGTGAAGAAAGTATCTGTTGAAAGTTTGATTACTCTAGCTTTAACGGTGTGGAAATGTATAGATGCACAAATAAACAAACAAACAAACTTTCATAAATAGATAGGAGATATTATAAAAGGTAATATCATTACAAAGTATTTAAATGTATAACAAATAATCATAATCTTGAATTTTTGTCTTTTATTTAGAAGTCGAGCGATAAGTTTCAAATAAAGAGAAAGAAATGCTATTTATTCATTAAAAATCTATTTAAAGAAAAGTCGATTTAAAAATAATTATTTGATTTACAATGCAGATAGGGTTTTGTAGTTAAATATTACCACTAGATAAGATCTTTCGACCTCATTTCGGAAGAAATATAGTATCAAATAGTAAGGAAAACAATTGTATTTAAAAAGTAGATAAACAACATTCTAATTCTCCGCATGAAAGTAACTAATATTTGCTCAATATTAAGCAAGAGAAAATGGTAATTAAGCCTATCATGTAAGCAAATTAAGTAATGCTGTTTAAAAAGTTGTTTTTAGTTGTTAAAATTTTTAGAAATATTCTCATTTATTACGTATGTATATTATCACAAAAAACAAGTAAGATGAGTTAATAACGTCGATGACGTTTCATAAGAATAAATTGCCATTAAAATAAGCGAATTGGTGGTCTTACCTTTCACAGGAATTTTGCTTAATTTTCTCTCACTATCACAATGTATATCACTTCCTTTGCTTGCTAAACTTTTTTTTACATTTACATGAATACCCTGCAAGCCGCCAGAAGCATTTGGCAGTGGGTGTCACTGCACTAAATAAACTCTAACTAATACCTCTGTTGGACTGTCTTATCGCGTCTGGGAAAAAAGATCTGTATTATTTCTCGGTTGTAGCCATTGTTTCGACGTATTTTCTCATACGCTCTGATCTAACGTTACGTTCACTAACACCGATGGGTTCAGCTATGCCGCGTCTTCAACGAATTCGGAGCTTTTAAACATTTCAAATATTTTTCTTTTGTACTCAATTCTTCTACTCTACAAACGTCTGCCATTTCAGGTCCCTCAAGATCTCTGATACACTCGCATCATACCGATATTCTCCCTTTACAAATCTTGCCGCTCTACACTGAACCATTTCGAGCTCCATAGCTAGGTCCTCCTCGAAAGGGTCCTATATTGTGCAACAGTATTCCATGACTACTGAACTGAGAAGGTAATACGATCGGGTAAAAGCCAAGAAAAATATTACAGCCGAATCAAAGCTTTGCACAGACACTGTCTCTTTAGGCAAATTATAACGCAACTTTAATTTTGTAACAAAGTTGAAGTTTCTGCCTTGGTTTGTTTGAATACCTCGATTAATACTGTTACATAGATGCAAGTAAACAGAGTCCGGAGCTCACAGAAACGGGAAGTAAATTTGTGCATCCTGCTCAATGAAGTCAGTGTCAACTTGGCCTTATTCTCACTTTCCGAAACCGAGAAAATGCTCAGTAAAGATCTAATATGATCCATATTTTAAGAAAATTGAAAAATCTGAATTTTATTCACGAAAGGCTTAAAAACGGGACAAAATGACTTTTTTGCCGAAAACGACGGGATGATCTGGAGAAGGCCCAAAAACGGGACTGTCCCGGCAAAAACAGGACGTATGGTCAGCCTATTTATATATATCAAGAACAACAGCGGCCCAATTACACTTCCCTGAAGCACTCCGGAAGTCACTTTGACAATGTTTGATGCAACTCTATTGAGAACTACTCTCTGGGTTCTATAGGAACACAGCAATTCAATTTACAATTTTCTCATTAATTGAACAAGCCTTTAATTTATGCACTATTTTCACATGTGAAATGGTGAGCATGAGAAAACAGGAGAAAAAATCTGCCATGACCGGGAATCGAACCCGGGCCTTCCACTTGCCGGGCAGATATTCTACCACTGAACTACCATGGCAGACTAAATTCTCCTGTTCCGAGCGGGAATATATTCTTACGTTGGGAACCAAGCTAGCGATGCTAGTATCAATCAGCGCCAACAGATGTCCTCAAGGAGATACACCAAAGAAAAACCCTTTACTCTCAGAGAGTGAGATTGCCATATAAATTGATAGAAAGAATGATCTGAAGATCACTATGCAAGCAGGCATAAGCTGTTATGATTCGATTCCCGGTCATGGCAGATTTTTTCTCCTGTTTTCTCATGCTCATCATAACAGCTTATGCCTGCTTGCATATTGATCTTCAGATCATTCTTTCTATCAATGTGAAATGGTGTCGAAGGCTTTTCTAAAGTCTAAAAATACTGCATCTACTCCTATTCCTTTGTCTGCTGCTTTCACAGTATCATGTGTGAGCAGAGCTAACTGTGTCTCGCGTGACCTTCCTATCTGCAAACCATGCTGGTTTCTATTCATAGCACCTTTCCAGGATACGCATTATTGAGCTAGCGATACTGTGCTCAAAAACATTACAGAAAATTGATGTCAGTGATATAGGGCGGTAGTTCTCCACTTTTAATTTACTTCCCGTTTTGTGTACAGGTGTAACATGGGCTGTTTTCCATATCAAAGGAACTACTCCCTCATCTAGAGATTTTAGGAATACGATCTTAGGTATGGAGCTTAAGATATGGAGTTTATAATAAACGCAGCTATGGCTTCTAGCCCTGGTGATTTTCTTTTATGGACCTGATTTAGCAATTTAACAATACTGCTTTCAGATATTTCTATGTTGCTCATATTTAAATCTATACATGTAGTGAATTCATTGAAATGACCGCTGTTGATTGTGAAGCAATTTTTGAAGTACCGATTTAACATACTGGCCTTAATAAAAGAGTCACGCACACTTTCTCCATTGTCTGTAACTAGATGAGGCACTGTAGACTGACCTCTTCGAACTTCGCACATGTACAACCAAAATTTTTTCAAGTCCTTTTTGAGTGAATGTGTATTGTGGATCAGTAGGCATCAAATTCCTTACACGCTTCGTTTCTTGCTGACTTACGACTGTTTCTGTATATTAGATACTCGTTTGCATGTTCCCTACCAACTTGCATAAGGTGCTTTATGTGATGCCATCTTTGTTTCTTGAGCAAGGCGCGAAGCTTCGGTTTCATCCACCGCAGATCCTTGCGATCATGAATGTGTTTGGTTGGGACAAAGATTTTTAGCCCTCCTCGAATAATGCGCAAAATTTCCATCCAAGAATCATCAATGCTATTATTATTCGAAAAATTGATAAACGTCCTCATTTGTTTTGTAACATAAGTTTTGAAACCTAGGACATCCACTTTACTGAAGATATAGACTAATCGCATTAGCTTATCTATTGTCGCAGGGGTATATTTGAAGTCGGCAATTACTATTTTGTGATCAACTATGCCATTATCGATATGCAGGCTTCTAGTCATTAGCAGGTAGGTGATGGCTAGCAGATCTAGAATGTTTTCATTTCCGTTGTTGTTGTATCGCATCGGTTCATTGACTAGTTGTTCTAGCGAGTTTAGGGTAAACGCTTCAATTAATTCTCGGCAAGCTTCTCTATTTTTTCTGCCACTAACATAGGTTACGGATTCCCAATCAATTAATGGAAGATTAAAATCTACTGCAAGAATAATTACTGGATCACCCTTTCTCCTGGCAATCACCTGCAATGTACAACTGAGTTCTCCAATATTCTCGACTCCTGAGTCAGGTGGGCAGTAAAATGAGCCAAAAAATAACTTTTTACAATTTCTCATACGAAATGAGCACAAAATCATTTCGCAGTGTTCACTACTGTTAAATTCCTCAAGTTGGCTTGATATACTGTTTCTGACAGTGATAAAAACTCCACCTCCAAATCTTTCCTTCCTATCTGTGTTATATCTCATCTAATCTGGTGGGAAAATCTCGTTAGAATTAACGCTATCTGACAGCCAGCACTCTGATCCCAATGCAACGTCTCCACAATGGCTTTCAACTAAGTGACAAAAATCAGCTTGTTTCCTTCAAATGATCCTTTAATATTGTTTTGATATAACCAGTGTCTTATAAAATATGTCAATATAAAAATGTGTTTAGTTTTGATGTAGCTTTCGATTGAAACTTGATAACTCACTAAAAATTTTCTTTTCATTTTGGGTAAATAAAATATGAAATTTTGTAACATATTTATATATTGGAGCAGGTAGTTCATCTATCTAGATCTTATATTATTCTGAAATAATGTTTAAATTATAATGAATAATTTAGTTGCAAGAGATTTTCCTGTATTAATTACTTGTACCTATATTCTTGTCATCAGATCAAAGTAACAGCAGTGCATCTGCTGATGATTCAACATCTGATGAAGATGTTCCTAAAGTTACAGCTAACAAATCAAAAAAACAAAATAAAACTTCTGGAAGATCCCACCCATCTACTTCAAATCTTTCACATGCAGAGCTAAATAAAGTTATCCTGGATGCAGTTGATAAAGGTTAGTATGATTCAATAGAGAATTACTGAGCTTGCCTTATGGATAAAATGAAATGATGCAATAGATATCTCTGATAGCCATTAAATGGCTATGAAAAGATGCATATTCCTGCTACACTGTGACTGTCCTAAGTGATGATTCACCAATATTAGGTTCTAAAGATAACAACTGATGACAGATGCTTTCTAACCAAAGTGTACATCTGGTTTTCATAATCTATTATTTCAAGATTGTATGACCTTTACATGATTTTTCTGTATGCCAGTATTTAATGAATCCAACAAAAAAAAATTTAATGTTTTCCTTTGAACACACTGTATGTATTCAATAACTTTAATTCATCATTACAGAATTCTGATTGTCCAGTTGTAAAAGCATAATTGTATTTATGACAGGATTTTCATCTGCATTGGAATGGTTAGTAGAATCCCTTGAAGAAGCAGCTGAGGAGGAAGGAGAAGAATCTGTTCCACTTCTCCCAATCTCAGAAGAAGCTGTAATGGCCATGGATGATATAAACTTCCAACAGACACTCAAATCACTTGGAATTGTTGAACCAGATGGAGAACAGGTTTGTGCAATTATAATTATTACAGTAATTAATGTTTAAAAATATTTTATCATTATTTCCATTTAGCCATGTTTTGGCCCTTTACGTTATTAAATGTTCTTTACCAAAAGTAAAAAACATTTTCAATTGTTGTCAATGAAAAAACTTCACAACTGAAGTAAACAAGATCTGCTTTAATTATGTAAATATGTTTAATTTCCTTTCATTCACACACTGTATTTACTTAGTAAAAGTAAATGGATTATCTATGACAGTAGTCCTCAAACTTCCTTACATACACAAAATTTGTAAGCAAAAAAGAATGGATAATTTGCAATGAAGGGATGAACTTACAAGGAGAGTAGGGAGGCTAGTACCCTCGGATTTTGTTCAAATTTCACATGGTGATAGCTGATGTGTTCCGATTTAACGTGTAACTTGCCGTTTGTGTGAATAGGCCTTGGTTGTCGAGATATCGCAGTTTGAATTTCGGCCGATTTCCGCGTGCGCGTTAAGACTCGTGAAAGTCGTTGCTAGGACAAGTAGGCCGTAGCTGAGTTGGTAAGGCGTTGGGCAAGTAACCCAGACGTCCGGGGTTCGAGTCCCGGTTGTGGAATTTTTCTTTTTTGATTTTTATCTTTTTTAATCCTGAAAAAATGTACAATTCCCATTATTAATTTATTACGACTGTAAAAATTTAAATTGTACTATTTTTCTCGATTATAAGAATATATTTTTTATCTTATAGTTGCGATTTAGCAATCTTTTTAAATAAATTCTTACACTTTTTATTGCTACAAAATAATTTGCATCATTATTTTGTATTATACATCAATTCCTTATAAATTAATTATTCAGATTCTCCTTTTGAAAAAAATCTGTCATGTGTGCCGGCAAAGTGGGGGATGAAAATTGTCATAAAAACAAAGCACAAATGTTCCTGGCACCAGGAACACACAACAAACGCAACATTTTCGCATTCACATTTCCTCTTACGCAGGCTATCGTGGAAACAAACTTCATTCATGTTCATAAAAACACTCCTTCTCGTCGTTAATTTTGACGCAAACCACGCATATTTAATCATGTCTTCGAAAATGGGTGCACGCAACTGGTGATGAATGATGGAGTGAATTTTCAATGCGTCGTCTCTTGTATTAATCTGACTATTCTCTCGCAATAAATACGTACTGTTTTGCAGGCGCTTTATGAAATTTTTGATTTGCCTGTAAAAATAGACGTCGCGCGGTTGGCAGAAAGGCATACAACCCAGCGGAATTATCTTTACTGGATCTTCAAGTTTTGAAGTACTTGGATCGACTTCCAAAACTACAGGAAAAATTTCTCCCAGCGTGTGCGTCCTGCTTTTTCAAAAGAAGAATCTGAATAATTAATTTATAAGGAATTGATGTATAATACAAAATAATGATGCAAATTATTTTGTAGCAATAAAAAGTGTAAGAATTTATTTAAAAAGATTGCTAAATCGCAACTATAAGATAAAAAATATATTCTTATAATCGAGAAAAATAGTATAATTTAAATTTTTACAGTCGTAATAAATTAATAATGGGAATTGTACATTTTTTCAGGATTAAAAAAGAAAAAATCAAAAAAGAAAAATTCCACAACCGGGACTCGAACCCCGGACGTCTAGGTTACTATCCCACTGCCTTATCAACTCAGCTACGGCCTACTTGTCCTAGCAACGACTTTCACGAGTCTTAACGCGCACGCGGAAATCGGCCGAAATTCAAACTGCGATATCTCGACAACCAAGGCCTATTCACACAAACGGCAAGTTACACGTTAAATCGGAACACATCAGCTATCACCATGTGAAATTTGAACAAAATCCGAGGGTACTAGCCTCCCTACTCTCCTTGTTAGACGTAAAGGTAACGTTACAAGTGAGCTATGTTTTAAATAATTTTCGATTGTTTATCTTTGAAGGTATAAAAGATGGAAAGCTTAAACTTTAAGTGCACATTCCCACATTGATGCCACTTATTCTTGAAAAGTTAAGAGTTTTGAAAGTTTTACAAAGACAGAAAGGGAAACATTCAACATTGTAGTACAAAATTGATTATGATCTCACTTAAATGCTATTTCTGGATTATCTAATAAAGTAAATTTTTAAGAAAAAATGTTTATGTGGAATGATAATGTGCAATGCTATTGCTATTAAGTCTCTCTCATGTAAACGCTAACCTCACTTTCATGTGGTATCCCATGTTATAACACCAATGAGGTTCTATTGGCAGAATATGCATCAGTGTAATCACATAAAAAATAAAAAAATACACTAATTATATCCATGTTCATGGATAACACTACTTGTTTGTTATAATGTGCCTTTTTTCTCTAATTATATTTTCTTTTAATGTCTAAGGAAATGTACTGGAGAATTCCAGCACATTGTAGTCCAGGAGATCTTCGTACACGTGCACAAGTAATCAACTTTATTCTCAAAAATAAGAATGAAGAAGCACCTGATGCTAATAACTCGTCTGCAGCTGGAAAAGATATGGATGTCATTTTTTCATCATTAATATCAGAGCCCACAAATGTTGTAGCAAAAGGTATGTTAAATATTTATAAAAGTTCTTTTATTAAAAAGTTTGTCAGTATTACTCACAGTTCCACTTTTCTGAATATTGAAGGAGCATTTAATTTTTTGTTTTAGTTCTCAAAATATTGAAAATATTGTTATTGTGAATGTTATTTAAGACTCTAATGAGTGGAAATAGGAAAACAATTCAATGCAATATTAACCACTTTGGTAAGTTCCAGCTTTAACTTCAAGATTCTGTCAACTCGCATCTATAGATATCTATAAAGAAAAGTGTTTGTATGTGTTTTTTTTTATAACTCAGCAACTACAGCACATAGAAACAAGAGAAAGGTGTGATTTTATGACAATATCAATTATAAGCTACCATGACAAATCCTACTGTCACCAAAGTTGAGAAACCGATGCATTTATATGGGAAAAATTTTACGTAAAATCGTTTTTCAATTTCTGTGTGATTTTGCTTTGTTTACATGGCAACAAAATATTTGTCGTTTTTAATTGAAATATTACTAATAAATAGTTTTTAATGATATTTTCATGTGGTGTAGAGTTCTCCAAAGCAAGCTGTTTTTAAAACTACATAAATAACTTAAATAATTAGACGTAGATTTTCCACAAATTGTGATTGGATAAATCATTTCATTGTTTTCAAAGTATTGTTGATATAAACAATTTTCTCATAACAGGACTCATGGACGAGAGAATCGAGCTAACGGTCAAAGGATAATATTCACTCTGTGATTTTTAAATGTTCTTTATTTACTTTTTTGTATTTCGTTAAATTAATTAATTTTGTTTGTTCCTTTGTTCATCCATTTTCTGTTGATTATTGTGTTCCTGTTGGTTTTACTTACAGTTTTCGTTTTGAAGGTATCGTCACGAAACTTTGCATAAGTATATAATTTTACCCTGCAGGTAACATAGACTATATGGCGATAAAAAATTTGGGAGGAGGGAGAGCTTAATTGAATAATTATTTTCCCATAACTTTACACATAATTTTTGATTTTTCACAGTGCAAGATTTTCTTCATTCATCTAAATAGGTAAATGCGGAGCGGTTTTCTTCATTTTTGCTTTACTTGACAGTCATAAGTGTGTACTATCTTATTCTTGCAATGTTTACATGTTACACGGTCGAAGTCAAGAAATTTTGTTATTCTGCCACTAAGATGTTAGTTACTAATTCCTTTAAAATATCTATTATCTAACAAAATTGCCAGCATTGCTCAGGGTTATGTTTTTAAATCGACATGTCTGCAAATGAAGACAGTTATTATGAATGAAAAATTATTTCTACGTTTGAAAAGTTTTATCTGGGAAATTTTTAAAAATCTACGTTTTAGAAAATATTTTGAGGATTCTTAATTAAAATATTAAATGTGGTTGATTCATTTGAAAATGCTTGATGGTAGACGATGTTCTTAGTTTTTCCTTCCGCTGCGAATACATATAGGTATATTTTGTCTACTTTCAACTCTCGATGTTAAAATGTACAGTTGCCCAATGTTATAGCATGTGAAATCAGTTACCATTTAAAAGCATTGATCTCATCACCATGATATTTAGCATTTTCCATTGTTACAAATCTATAAAAATACCTTATTTCACAATCAAACATTAAATTTTACACTAAATTGGCTTAGATTCAAATTCTGTCTTTAAAAAATATAAAGTTGATTCTTTCAGCTTAATATATGTTTTTGTCCCGAGTTTGTATCTTCATTTTAAGTAGTTTAAATTTGCAAAAG
Source organism: Uropetala carovei (assembly GCA_036926305.1). Lineage (NCBI taxonomy): Eukaryota > Metazoa > Arthropoda > Insecta > Odonata > Petaluridae > Uropetala > Uropetala carovei. Next base: position 2,418,619 of record JAXCHB010000076.1, read on the forward strand.
AATGAAAGCCTGCATGTCAAGCAATTGACTTTTACATGATATCTTATGGAAAAATGTTAATCCCCTATATTTGCAGCACTGACTAATACCAGTTGACCAAACCTAGGCCATTCACTAAAATAAGATTTAAGTAAGAATAGTACCAAATTTATTTCTTCTAGGTCTTATAGTTTTGGTGTTCATAATGAGACACAAACCTTTAAAAATATATATAAGACATAAAACAATGAAATACGGAACAAGTGAGGAAAGAATCGCAGAGCAAGTTACATAAGGCACTAAAATAAAAACACATTTCCCTGCAGACCAACCTATCTGGAAAATAATAATATTCAATACATTAATTATGTAAATACATTTTCAGACCTCTGTAATTTCACTTCTGTTTCAAAAAATTAATTAACTAATCTCATAGCAATGTATATTATTACAATGTTAAGCAGTATATTACGTAAATATTTCTTCAAAAAGAACTGGTTTTAAATAATAACCACAAAATATTTCATAGAATAAAATTTTAGAACTGTGTAATTTTACTTACTTTTGCTTAATAGCACACTTGTTTATTTACATTCGCTGCTGTGAATATGCCCAACAAATACAGAAGCAATAATTGACCCATATAGATAGTTCATAAGGGGTTTTCTAACATACAGTTAAAAGACAGACAGGCCCAAATTTTTTTCCATATCTAGTCCAAATGTAGAACTACCTGTATATCCTGAAAATATCTTGACCATCCTAACATTTTTATTGGTATAGAGAGATATCAATCAAAATTTTAATCATTAATTCTATTTTTATTTTTTAACTATCTAGTAGAAATCTGATTTAACCTTTCAACTTGCCCGCACAATTTTGAATGTCTCGGATTTCCAAATTTACCTATGCTTTAAATTCCTTTGCAATTTCAGTGAATTAAATAAAGTTATTTAACGTAATTGTAAGTATAGAATTTAATTTGCATTACCATATATCACAGCATATAAGTTGACCTTTGAAGCTTAAAAAATGTTTCCTAAAAGTTAAAGTCGACTTATACACTGAATATAAAATGTAAACCTTAAATTACAAATTAATAGAATCGATATTTATGCAGACAGTTGATCTTTCGGTGTTGGTGATTGCCATTTTGAATCAGTTCCTCCAGTGTTTATATTTTATGACATTTATTTTAAAAGATTTAAAATAATAAAATTTAATACTGTATTTACCAGAGCTGCAAACCACTTCAAAATTAGGAGTGGTTCGGTTCTAAATTTTTGGAAGTGGTTCGGTTTGCGGTTCGGTTCAACTAAATTAATCATTTGAAATACTATTCAGAAATAATTTATCCAATATAAACATTACAAATTCAGTAAGTAAATCAGTCAGCAGTCATTATTATTTTAAATGAAAGAAGAATTTATTTAAAGAAAGGAAAAATTTATATTTTAAATATATTGCAATCCCATCATCATCTTCATTTATTTATATTTAAAAAATGGTATTTTTGATCCTAACATGATTTTTGTTCGTTGTTGTTTACATATCAATTCAAAATTCTCTGAATGGATTCACTTCAAATTCATTTACCAACATACATAATCAGAAAGAAAATGCGCCTACTAGCTTAAACCGCATTTTAGACTATCCCAGGATGGACGGACAAACCAAAAACATAAAAGTGTTTTAAAGAAATCATTAAAAATCAAAGAAAATTAGTTCCTCAGGCATTTTATTTCTTTTTCTTACCTGTAATACATATCATTTAGAGGAAAAAAATTTATAACAAGGGCCTTACCGCCTGTCTCCCAATATTTAACCTCTTTAGTTCTACCACCCGCACTTGCCTTTATTTTCCTTATTCCCACACACATACCCATTGCTGCATTGATAATTTCCTCCCTCCTCTCTCTGGGGTTCACCCTCTCTCGTCTTCCACAAGACCTTTCTTTTTAGTCCTTCCCGTCTTTCCCCAAACCCCCCTCCAGCCTTTCCTTTCCCCTCCCCATTTATCCCTTTACAACCTACTCCCCACAGTAAACCTCTGAGATAGGTTCCTCCTTTCCCTCCCCTCCATTCCTTTCCATCTTACAAACTACCCTCCCTCCCCTGTCTCTACCAGGGTTGTTAAACGAAACCGAACCTAAAGAATAGTTTCGGTTCGGAACGAAACTATATATTTTCTCTTCCCATTTAGTTTCGGTTCGTAACAAAACTGTATGTTCCGTGATGGGTTTAGTTCCGTTCCGGAATGGAATTGTTTAGTCGGAATGAAATATTTCGTTCCAGAATGGTTCCTTTTCTTGAATGGGTTCGGGTTCAAGTTGAGAGTTATTGGGAGATACGTTCAGTAGTTTCATTCCAAGCAAACTGCACCATTATTCTGGTCGTGGGGCAGAGAAGAGAGCGAGGTACTCGCATAGAGTAGAAGCCCGCAAATCATACATGGCACCTTAGGGGCTTAATTAGGCTTAATTTTATTCTTCTAATGTAAGCCGTTTTAACACATTCAATATCTTCTTGGTTTTTTAGATCCATCCCCAATGGCCAACCAAAATTTCACTATTTTTTAAAATATCCTTTTTCCGGAAAAATCCGCACTAAATACAAACTAACCGATGAGCAAACTGACAAACACTAAACTGAGGAGCCGGCTTCCTACGAGGAGCCAATGTGCGAAGCCGTCGCTTAACGGTACGGTTATTACGGAGCGGGAGATGCGTCGACTACGCATCGACGCCGGTCGTCTGTGCGCTGTAGCAACCGTCGACGGCAGCATTGAATGTGTTAATGATATGGCGACTTTTCCGCAAACACCCATTTTCCATCAGCAAGCGAGAAAAACAACTCCGTACAAGGTCGGCGTTCACTACTCACTGCACACTCTACGTCTTCCCGGTGGTAATATTAGGAACTAAGATCCCCCTCCTATCCCCGACATCCCCTCTCGCATTCCCCACTCACCCTCTCCTCTGGCCGTTAGACCCCAGTAAAAACCATTGAAAACTGGCTGGAACCAAAGCTGGATCAGTGTAGAAGGAGCCTGAACGAAACTATTTCATGTGCGAACCCGATCCAGAACGGTTCAGTATCGTTCCATCGACATTTCGTTCCGAAGATTTCGTTCCGGTTCCACTTCCACAAACAATGGAAGTTACAAAGTGTTATTCCTTTGGTTCATTTATAACAAATAAAAAAAATGTTGGCTATATTTATCAAGGGTCTAGGAAAATTCTTTTCCGTAAGCCCTTATTAAGATTTCCTTGATTGAATGATAGATTTAATTATTGAAGTAGACAGTTTCTTGCTTTCCAATGGCGATGATGCACGGCGTCTCAATTTTTCCAACTTTCAATAATAGATTTATGTAAATAAAATATTTTAATTAGTTAATTGGTCAAATAATATGGAATAAAATATTTCTCCGAATGAATTTATGATATGTAAAACTCTAATAAATTTGATTATTAATTCTTATTATTATATAATAAATTCAAAAAGACACTTTTAGCTCGATTCCAAACATATTACATTTTTTTTCTTTTGCCACCTTATAAAAGTAATCACAAAATCAATATGATAGTAAAATTACGTTACAAGAATAATTTAAAATTAATTGACAGTTCGGGGCAGATTATTCAATATACGAAGTGCAGACACTTATGGTTCAAAACAAACGATTATAAAATATAGAGTGACCCTCTTTAAATAACACTAACATGTTAATTAATTTTATTTCTCTTAAATAAAGTTTACTAAAATATTATTAAAAATACACACTTTAGATAATTCAAGGAATTCTGCGGGAAATGAATGCCTCCGATCCAAGGGATCCGCTGAAGTCCTTGCCTGTTTTTGTTGGAATATAAACCACCAAGTAATGGAAATATCATAGAACACCACACGAGTTGGAAAAGGAATGATGTCGTTGAAAGCTCAAGCCGTTGAGAGCAACAATTTGAATTTTTCTGTAGAAAAAGATATGAGGAGAGTTAATGGTGTTCTAAGAAAGACACAGCGGGGCATATTTTCTCGAGTCTGCTAATTACAATGCTGAAAAGGATGATGGTAAGGGCATGGATTTTTCTCTCGGCACGAAAGCAGATTACGGCTCCTTTCTAGGTCTTTGTAAAATGACCATTTTGCCTGCATTCAGATAAAGATCTTTCTATATTCTGTTGGTCGGTTTCTGCCTACAGTGGTTGACCCGGATATTGTCGCAGTTGGTGTCCCCATAACCCTCATCATAAATGTTGTCTGTGGATAACAATAGTAGCAGAGAGGAAAGAGATAGGCACTCTTTCCTTTGAAGCAAACCCGCTGGTTTTTCCAATGGAAATTCCTGGTCTTTTCGTTGGTCCGTACTTTGTGGATTGAGATCGAACCGAAACTGAACCACTGTTGGAAAAAATTGCGGTTCGGTTTTTGGTTCATTGAAAAATTAATCAGTGGTTTCAGTTCGGTTCACGGTTCAGCAAAATGACTGAGGTTTGGTTCGGTTTGCAGCTCTGGTATTTACTCACGTAATCTGCATCCTCATGAACCACGTGCACCCCTATTCTTGGGCTAGTTCAGAGGGAAAAAAATAAATTCATGCCAGAATAAGTTGACATCTCTCTAAACAATATTTATATATTTTTATTATGTTTATTTCTGTGTTTTGTTAAAACTTGGATTGTACGGGACCCTGATTTTGTCTGAAAAAATTCCATGAGAAGTATTTTTGAGTGAAACAATGGGGGTCGACTTATATGCCGTGATGTACAGTAGTTATCAATTGATGAAATGCATCCCTTTCCACCCATCAATCCAATGAATTGCATGGTAGGCTATAGATATCAGGGTATGATTTGTGAAACAATGTTAAATTAATTGATTACAGTAAATTTATTGGTTATTTTTTTATGAAGCTTTACTTACAACATTAATCTTCAGGTTAAACATCACCAGATCTTTTATATTTAATTTATCGTCACTGTTACTCTCTTAACTACTGTGATTGCCCCTCAGAAAATGATGGGATTTGTTGATGAACAGCCCAAAGGATAGTCAATTTTCTTTTTAATTAAAATCACCTAAAAGTATTTCAAGACACAGTACTATCATCTGAAGAATTGTTAATTAAGTTAAAAATAATATATAAAATTAACATCTTACTAGCAAAATGATAGAATTTGACCTTTTATGTTCACCCTTTGTTACTTTTTCACTTCAGAATGTAGAGCAGAATGAAAAGTCACCAAATATTTTTGGCAAGTTGGCAGCTTTTTCAAAGAAAATATAGAAAAAGACAAAGGATGATAGTAGCTTGTCAGGCATGACAGCAGGGAGAAGTTGTTCATTTGTGAAATTTAATATGAAAGGTAAAAGTGGAAAATTGTGAACTTTTCACTGGTTGAAATTCCATGAAGTTTTAAAATAAATATGTTAACATTTATGTAGATAGCTGATTACAATCTATTAATGGTAATGTCTCAGTTAACTTCAATGATTTTTCTTTTTATCTGATGATCTGCAATGAGCATTTAGCCCTGGCATATCAAACTCAAAGAAGCATCAGGGTCTCACTAAAGCAATGAATGTTATGAAAAGGCCACATAAGGATTACAGTTGTTAGGCATTGTTTATCAGTGAAGCAATGCTAGCAAAATGCCTTATGGACATGCTTCTCTGTTTGTCAGCATGTTTCATCTCCGAAACTACTAAACTTCATGAAATTTGCACATAGCCTACCACTTTACTGGTGACAAAAATGAACTTTTAGTCATGTCTCTTAAAATATTACACATCAAAAAATCTTCAAATGAAATCTGTAGAACTACCCAAAAAGAATATTTCTTTTCCTGTACATTTTTATCATAAGAGTAATCGTTTTCAAGAAAATCAAACAAGAAAGTCATAATTCACTCTGTACTTGGAAAATTTCATGCTTGGATACTTAATTGTTGTCAACAATAAAAATCTTCGTGGCAACTAAAGTAAACAAGATATACAAAGTCTATTGTAAATATGTTTAATTTCCTTTTGTGTGCATACAGCATATAGCGAACAAAAGCGAATGGATACCAACAAAGATATGTTTGAATGAGATAGACTTGTGTTTCATTCGCCCAATTGCTAATACCAGCCAAAAAATATCATGTCATTAATGGAACCTTGTATAACTTAAGTCAATTTAATGTTTCTTTTCTCTGTTTACGTAGTCTAATCCAATTATTTTCATTACTCTAGAAACGAAAAATAAATCAGGTCAGAAAAGGAAGCATAGGAATCATTCTTCATCCAGCAGCAGTGATGATAATTTGGAAAGTTTCTTGTTAGCTCGACGAAAGGAACTTGCAGCAGAAATTGAGTGAGTACTAGATAAAACATGATTTCAAGTTTTATATACAAACTACTATAGTCACTTTATGCTGGCAAATTAATCTTATGATGAATTTGGCATCAGCAAGTAATTTGGTTTATCATGAGTGGTATGGATCTGAACTATTTTAACACATAGTGAAAAATAGTTTATTATTAAATTGCACTTTAAAAAGTATAGCAAAATAGTTTTATAAAATCAGCTGCAAACCCTCGTCTAATCTTTTTAAAGTAATTCTCTACATGATCCACTAGTGGGTTTCCATATTTTTATAAATAATACATAGAAATGAATTTGGAAAATGTCTTTTTCAAGAACATAGTTTTAGGTATAAAATAAAAAATACATTTACCTCTTTTTAGGATGGAGGAAAAGCAAAATTCAGTCAAAAGACCAACAGAATCAAAGGATGTCGATCGTAAGCATTCATCATCACCTCCAGTTAATGACAATGACAAAATCTTGTCTTCAAAGGATATCTCTGGAGAAACTTCCCATTCTTTACACCAAAGAAAGAAAAAGAGACTGATTCTTATAAACGATGATTCTAGTGAGGATGAAGAAATTACCCAAAAATCAGAAATAGATCACAAAAGTGATTCAGAAAGTGGTATTAAATTTTCTATAAACTTTTTGCATGAAACTGTTAAAAGGTCTTATTTATATTTTCTGCTAAAATTTCTCTTTACTTTCTCTTTCATAGATAATACGCCAATAAGTGAAACACTCATCCATAGTGGCTCAACTCACCAAAGGCATGCAAAAAGGATAATTAGTGATGACGAAGATGACTAACTAAACATGCAAAATATAATTGAATAAGGGCAAGTAGATCTAATTTAGTCAAAATTAAATTGGTACCTCCATTTTACAGATGGATTTCCCCATGGTCTGGTTTCTTAATAAAGTGAAAACAGCCTAATGTACCTGTATTTTGTGATTTTTATTGTTTCAACAGTCAGTGATTATATTGTCTCAAATCACTTCAAGCTTTACATTTCAAACAGTTGTAAGCACCAAGTTAAATGAATCTTTGTATGACACAATTACTTAAGCATTTTCTTATAGTTCATGTCTTATTCCTCCATACTGTTATTCCTGGGATTTTTCTTGTCATAGAGGAAAGTAATTTAGATGAAAAACAAACAAATATTATTTTTTATGATACATATGTACCTAAATGCATACAGAACTTGACTTTTAGCATTTCACACCCGGTTATCCTCCACTGTTGCATATGTATCAGATGAAGGATAAAATATTGTAGCTATACACATTTAACATTTTAGTTACATAGACCATGTCATAAACAATTCCCTGTAATTCCTCAAACAGGTCACTTTAGAGTTTGCTTATGCCTTTTGTTGACCACTTAACAACTTCTAAACTTCCAGTTATCTAAAAAAACTGTCAGCATATGTGATCAATTGTCTCCCACAGTGTACACATACAAGAGTCAACAAAGATAAATATCAGTAACAATCAACAGCATACTGATAGTCTATAGACTTGAACAAATATACCTGCCTAACATTTAGGCCAGTAAAAAATAAACCTCTGAAAGGAATAGAAATTTACTAAAATAAAAATTTGTTTGAACAGATAACTTATAAGGCATTTAAACATGTTTATAATGTCACATAGGACAAAGTATTGTCTTTATTCCCAAAAAAAAAGACTAGTGAATTCCACCATGAAATGGTTTTGTTGGCACTTGTTAATAAACAGCCAGTACAACTGGTGTTAACAAACAAGCAAAAAACATCAACATATTCTCAGTCGATGGACACATTACGGCAAGCTTCAATTCTAATTACTCCAAATAACATTATATATTTCACCAAGGACAAGCAATTATCACTTTATAAATGGTGAACAAATTTCGCTTAGAGGTGCAATGACAATATGAACTTTAAGCGTATCCCGTTTGCTTCCTATCAAGAAGGAGCTTGGATTTTGGTGCACGGCATTGCTAGAGGAGCATCCCATTGTTCCTTTACTCATACCATTGTCATTCAAAATAACCTCAGGACCATTAAGCTCATCAAAGGAAAGTAAGTCATCGAAATTTAAAACTCTGTCTTCTCCCCCAAAACGGTGTATCTTTCTCAAAACTCTTGCAATATGCTCCACACCACTATTGCCACCTGCCGGGGGTGATGTTGCCCATACAAGCACTCCTACCTGAACCCTAACTGGCCAAGGGTGTCGGCAAGTGAGAGAAAGCCGAACAGTACGAAGGACAGCCTCAGGGACTTCAACGGTACCTTGCCATACAATCAGCTGGCATCGCTGGAACCATACCCCTTTTGGATACAAATCAACAACCCACTCACAGTGACGATCTGAAGATGAGGCTGTGGCAGAATAAGGTCCCGAGTTTTGTCCAGCATGACAACCTGTTAAGTAAGAGAAATGCTACATCAGTATTTTTATAACATTTATTCACTTTAAGGCATTGCTCTTAATTGTTCTGCGTACACACTGTAATTAACTGAATACGAGATTTTCTCCTATACAGGCAGTGTCCACTTAACGTATATCCGTTGATACATATATTACATATTGACACCATATATCCGCACCTACGTATTTACTGTCTGCTGATATGTACATCGATTCTTGCACACACAGGTAAACAGGCGAGGTTGAGAGAGATTAGGTAGAGTGCAGCCTGATCCTTGACCCTCATGGTCATTAGATCTGCCTCCTTCATATAAACAACTTGGAGAAAGCTTGCCTCTTGAAATGTTTATAAACAGAACTCAGCTAGCTTCCATAAAGCGTCCACTAACTCATTTCATTTTACAGTTCATGTAGCACATCATCTTAAAGGCACAGACTCACAAAAGACATTATTGCTCTCGAAGATTGCTAATGGGAGATGCGTTTAAAGTTTTAAGCATACTAAGAACCCATACTGCTGACACTCGTGATGACTTCAGTTAGTATCTCACACGCCAACACAAAACATTTGTAACTTCTTGAGTTTTGCAAGTGCTTTTATATTTAAACAATTTTAGTGAAAATTTTAGTAAAAAAATGGCTTCCATGAAAAAAGCAAGGAGACTTCACGAAGATTAAAAAAATAGTATGGAAGTTCTAGTGCAAATGACAGTGAAACATTTAATGCAAGCTGAGGTGGTTCCAAAGATTTAAGATTCATGCTAGGCTACATAACAAAGTGACAGGTGAACTTATGAATGCGGATGTTGATGCAGCAAATGAATTTCCTAGGGCTCGGGGGAAAATTATCGAAGAAGAAAAATACTGTGCCCGTCAGGTCTTCTTTAAATTATTATTTTAAAGTTTTATGATATTTATTTCTTTTAATATACCTATTGTATGCATGCTTAACTTTAGTGTTAGTTAAGCTTTTAGCTGTGTCAATGTAAAAAATTTTATTCCCTGAAAGATGTCCAAATTCTGCCAAAAATAGTTATTTTTTGAATTATTTTTCAGTACTTCTTGTTTTCTAAAAGGAGTCATGAATCTTTCTTGTTTGTATATTAATAATATAAATATAATGATTTATAAAAGATTTTGTTAACTTGATTTTGTCCGGGACTTTACTATGCACTTAAAATCTTTTACAGAAATAAATATTGAAATGTTTTCATTTTATTGTTATCCAACACGTTATTGTTGTTTAAAAAATAACTGAAATTAGAAATATTAATAGTTTAAGTATTAAAACTGTTATAACTTGGCTGCTCGGAGCAGATGTTACACCGGTAGTAGATATTCTAGGGGCGGGCATGCAACCGGCACATCATCTAATCCGGCATCGCTTTGGTCCCGGGCATGCCGGTTTAAAGGAATTTTACTGTGGTTAAATCATATAAAGATATTGTAAATTAATTACCGTATATACTCGTGTATATGCCGACTCCATGTATAGTACGACCCCTGATTTTTTGGTGAACAAACCTGATTTTTTCATATATCTCGTTTATAGTACGACCCCAGCTTTCCACCAGAGTCGATATATTTCGTTTCGATAGCTCGATGGTTACGAGCGAGATATATCGAACGACCTTGATTTTCCACACCACCATAGAATAGACCGTAAATGTCGTAAATAGTGTTTCTTGCGGGTACACTAAAGTTCGGATAAGTTAAGTATCTTACCCCTAAAACATTTAATAAAAAGTGATATGAATCATGAATGCACAAGATGAAATAAAATCGTAACAATTCTAGTATGTCTGGATTACGTTCCGCGTACGTAATGGTTCCACTCGCTCATCTATTTAATAGGTAGGGATAACGGATAAAAATAAATTACTTTGTAATATTCCACAGTCTTTATTGTTTCTTCAATCATACACCGACCGGTTTCCACTACAAAATCATTCTAATGGTGTTACTAACCGACGTAATACCTTTAGAATGACTTTGTAGTGGAAACCGATCGGTGTGTGATTGAAGAAACAATAAAGACTGTTGAATATTACAAAAATAATTTCTTTTTTCCAAGATGTCGAAATTCCATAACGTTACGCCGTCTATGATACTTTTCGTCCAACTCGTTCCAATCAATCCCTTGTAAAAAGACGCAAACAAAGACGTACATACATAAAATTCAAGAAAGGAAGTGCCCGTAAATCTTCACTTATATCCATAACAACGATAAAGGACCTCACTGTTAACGTTAGCCTACCATTAGAATGCGTGCGGGTGGCATAACTTCACCGAAAATGCCCATGGAGATACATGAATTTTAAATCCTCAAATGCATTACTCGTGTATAGTACGATCCCCAATTTTTGCAATAAAAATTTGGTCGTAAAAACTCGTACTATACACGAGTATATATGGTAAATCTCATTCCATAAGCTGGAGTAAATGGATTTTGATAATAAAGTTAATAGCATAACACATTTTTTTAACGAAGCTCATCCCTGTAAACCTCCTATCAAAGCAAAATTATTACGTAAATGATATGTAAAGCAACAGTAATGAAAAGAATATGGCACCAAAATCTTTTATAACAAACAAATAATCTGAAAATTTTCTTGTTTTATTCTTTTAAAAGCAAAAAGATTTTATTTTTGAATTTTTTAAAAAGTCTACCTTGTTTCTAGTTAAATTTGCTTTACAAAGTGTTTTTCAGGAATACATACACTAAGCAATAAAAACATTTACGTAATGGTAAAGAGATATAATTACCCATGTGATGTCGATTGGATCCAGGAGAGTGGTGATGGTGCAAAGGAGGAGAAGAGGATGATGCATGCTCAGCACAAGAGGTTGGACCAGAAAAGACAAGTGTGCGTGAATTGTAAGGCTGGAGCTGGGAAAATGGCTCCACAACAAGAAGAGCACCCCATCGATCTGAAGTATACAGCCTTGGCGTAAAGAGCAGTTCTCCATGAGGATAGGAACGAGCCACCTCTTCAACTCTGTCGGATTGATCTGTAGAAAGGATAAATATCATTAATCAGGAACAATGCTTAACACTTATCATGTGGTTTCTCTAGCAGGCATCCATATTCTAGGTCTTCACCCTATGGATACATTTTTTATTATCTACATAAAACTAAGTGCTAGTGTAACCAGGATTATCCTTATGGAATTGTTGCCTTCTATCTTAAAAAATACAAGTCTGCAAAAAAAATATGTACTTTGGCCTAAGCAGCATTTAAACACTCAACCCTTTCACTAATAAGTCAAATGTATCTCTATGTGGATACTACATACTGTAGCTCATATGTAGTGTAGTGTAGCTCATATGTAATGTATATTACTAAAAGTAACTTTTTTTAATTTTCTTATGCAAGCCAGAGATGTTAATATGATATTGTTTGATATCATAGCTATTCTCTTAACAACATTTCAGATTAGTAAACTGAATGAGGAATTAAAACATCACTGAGATGTTTTTCAGTAGTAGAAGTAAATCTGCTCTCAGACAGCCACAGAATTGCAACTGGATAGGAAGTAACTAGTAATTATGCAATAACTTGCCAGAAAGGGAAGTCTGTGCAGTTTGTTCCAATAACTTTATAAGGAGAAAGAGCAGAGCCAGTTTACCTATACAGGGTGATTCAAAAGGTTTGCCCCAAACTTCGTGAGCATATAGAGGAGCCTAAATGCAACAACTTTTGAATAGTAACCCATGTCTGCCGAAGCCAACCTGCGGCGCTACAGTCGATTCAAAAATTTTACCATTCAAACTTGGCGGCAAGATTTTGAACTCGATCACGTGATCGCCTGCAAAACTTGCATGCGTTTGCACTTGTTATTCATGAGTGCACAGACCCATGAGTTGTTTATTGTTCGTTTGTGAGCTGATAGTGACTGATATCTTGCTGCCTTCAAAATACAAGTACGTCTCTTTACGTTCACTGCTACCTGTCAAATGGAGCCATACACTTTTGCACACACATTGCTACTAATCTACGTAATTTAATTGAGTTTTTATTACTAAGGTACTAAGTCACTATCAGCTCACAAATGAACAAACAACTCACGGGTCTGTGCACTCATGAATAACAAGCGCAAACGCATGCAAGTTTTGCAGGCGATCCTGTGATCGAGTTCGAAATCTTGCCGCCAAGTTTGAATGGTAAAATTTTTGAATCGACTGTAGCACCGCAGGTTGGCTTCGGCAGACATGGGTTACTATTCAAAAGTTGTTGCATTTTGGCCCTCTATACACTCATGAAGTTTGGAGCAAAACTTTTGAATCATCCTGTATAGTATTTTTAATACATATGTATTGGAAATTTATGTGAAAAAGTGCCTGAAGAAATAGCATATCCTGAAATATTGCAAACAGCAAATAAATAATAAATGGTACAACCAAATTTTCCTGCAAATAAATAATAAATGGTACAACCAAATTTTCCTAAGCAGTTATCATAGTAAAATATTACTGCATTAGGTAATAACTTTTAATTTCACTTTGGCTAACATTTATTATTGAGAACAAATGACAATTTTAGTCATGAAATCACTAACTTTTTGCTATCTTTAAACTACATATAATTTGTCGATTGCATATCAGTCATTCCGATACCTCAGGGCAATTTGACTGGCCATTACAATACAAGCGCCTCTGGTGGCGATTAACTCTAAAACAGGAAATACAATTTTGGCAATTTTTTTTGCAATACACTGGTATGTACCGCTGGCATCTGTTAAACATATCATCTATCACAAGATCATGGGTTCAATTTCAGGAGCATTAATTTCTCCATTTGATTAACATGGGTAAGAGTGCAGCATATTAATTATTTCTATATTAAAATTACTTAGAAGCATGGTACAAACTCAGGATTGGAATGGCTCTTAGCCAATATAATCCATGTCAAACTTACTTTGTGCATGTATTTTATGTTCATCATTCTATTACTTAAACCAGCTATCATTAAGTAGCAGTTTATTATGCATCACATCATACATATCCATACTTAACTTTGTATTTTTTGTTCGTCATTTTTAATGTCAATATGTGAGAGAGATAGCCAAATTTTTTATGATTGTTTTATGAGAGAGTGAGGAGACAGCAAGGGAAAATGGAAATGAGAGTGGCAGGAGAATGGGAAGAGAAAAGGGTGAGAGGTTGGAAGAGAGAGAGGGTGGAAGAGAGGATGATAATGAGAAGTATCTAAATATTAATACTATATTTATGTATTCCCATAATTTTTTGACAAGAAACTACTCTAGTAATTACTAGGTAATAGCCCCTCAATATGACGGGTCAAAATAATGTATCAAATATGGACATTTCAAAAGATTTTTTTTATTGTTCAAAAATGCATTTTCAGCTGTCTTTCTTTTTGCCTTTCTGAATTTAATGCCTGAAATTAGATGCACTGTCTGTGGAGCCTTTATTGAGTTATATATGATGGGCTATCATTAGTTAAATTTCAAATAGTAGCATTAAAAATGAGTAAATGACTATCAAACCATCATATATGGCGGGCTTTCTTAAGTCCAACTTAAAATAGTTGCGTATATTCTTCCATGAAAGAGGTTGAAGGTATAGGTGACCCTGCTTAACGCAGCCCCGGCCAATGCAGATTCGTTATAACGCAGATTCTTTTTTAAATTTCACACTATCAAATTTCATAAAGTATCCTAAATATTGTGATATTTCAGCAGTGCTGCATGATATTGCATCGTCTGGTGGCCAATTTCACTCTTTTCCCTGTAAATTTCACAGGTCTAACACAAAAAATATATCTCCTAAGGCGGAAAACATCTGTAAAACAGAAACAGAAATATGATTCATGCTTCATGTTTCTTTGGCATCATTGGATCGTAAAGAATGTTTTTGATGATTTATATTTTTAAAACCTATAATTTTCGACAATTACTTTATTACAGTTTTAATTTACCGTATTAACATGTCATTATAAATAATAATAATAAAACAATGCTACTCATAAAAAAACTACCATATATCTTCGAGTATAAGGTGATTTGAGTAAAGTCAAACTACTTTTTAGCCTAAAAAAGCGTCTAAAATCCAAGACTCGAATATAAGTCGAAGCAAAGAAAACGAAAATAAGATAATTTTGTAATTTACAAAAAAATTAATATATATACAGGTGAACCTCTACTTACGAACATGCAAGAAACAAATAATTCGTATTTATGAACATTCCACATACCAATGAATTGCCCCTCGCACTTCATTTACGAACACACCCTCACGCACTTACGAACATCGGTCACAGTAAGAACACGTAAACTTGTCAACACGTCATTTGCTGTTTGTATTCAAAACCCTACGTGTTTATATATGTATTCTTTTTTATTACCCTTGAAATATGGAAATGCAGGCTCTGTTCAGTCCGTGATTATAAGTAAAAAACAAAATACCATCGTTGAAGAAACGGAACGGTGTTTAACAATTTGAATTCAGGATCAAAAAAAAAAAACAACGCTTGAGTACTGAATTGATTCTTCTCTTCAATCCACTCATTTGGGCAGGTTTTTTTAAAGATAAAATATAAATTTTAAGGTTTCCTTTCAAACTACGTAAGTATGGTGATGCTGTATAATTTTATCATTAGCCTTCGCATTTTCCATTAGTTAGCGTGAATTTTTCATACTAATGCTCTTCAAGTCAGTCAAATGTTGTTTTTCGAGTCATGTTTAATTACTGACCCAGAAAAATGTCAGCTAGTTTGCGACTCGAATATAAGTCGAAAGTAGGGTTTGATTGGCCTAAAAAAGGAAGAAATTTCTCGACTTATAATCGAAGATATACTGTATATAATTTTGATCTACATATGAAAAAACACTTGTACGCGCGGAGGGATCTTAATGTTTGAATGCATATAATTTATAATCATAATATAATTTGTCGATTGATGTCCGAAGCCAAATAGCAACCAGAAGCATGGTGACAGAATGAATAAATAAATAAACAAGTCACTAGCAACACTGAATAACAAATAGGTAAAACAAAACCATATCAAAGTGGACACATAACAGATTACATGATTGTTATTGTTTCAGTCAAAGTATTTAAGAGTGCAATTTGGAAAAGAGTATTCAAGATACACACAGGTATAAGAAAACATATTTTATTTCTAATAATTATAATAGTACTGCCAGTAAGCACGGTATCAAAATTCTTTTGTTTTGATTTAAAATTTAAATTTTAGATGCTTTTGAAAGGACAAAATCAATAAATTTTCATATTTTCTAAAAATTTAACAACCGGCTCACAAATTCTGCGAAAAATTAACAACAGGCTCAAGCGAGCCTGCTTCAGCTCATCACTGTATATAATGATATATAAATTGCAGAAAACCCAACATGCACTACTATGGGTTTGATCTATAAGCGGAGCTGCAAGAGCATCGTCGATCAGTGCATGACTTTGTTGGAGGAGCACAATGACTTCACACAAGTGAGTGCCATGAAGCGGGGCTGTAACGGGCTATTTGAATGCCACCAACAAATGTTACGTAATAAGCAAAAAAAGGTAAGCAGTCGACCCTGGACTCTTTTTTTTTAATAAAACTTTGTAGGTGTTCTGAGATATATTTTAAAATTATGTACATCTACCACTAAAAAGCTTTTTTGTGTTACTGTTTACTAGATAATTTTATAGTTTGTTTAATAAATTACATTCTAAAAGTCCGGTAGAAATATGTTTTATATTGAATGTGGGTCCAAAAATACCATTTGGGAAGTTATTTCTCTCTGGGCACCTAAAGGTTATGGTGTCCCGGCGAACGCGGATTTTTGCTTAACGCGGAAACCTCAGGAACGCATCTCCTGCGGTAAGCGGGGCTCACCTGTATATTCAATATAATAATTTAAGAATGTTGTTTACTTTGGTTGATACGAAAATCATTTTTTTCTCCTTCCTTTTCTCTCTCTTGTATTAAAAGCATTCAATGCACACTTATACCCATAAGGATTTAAATAACAATAGTATTTTGAGGTCTAACAATGTAATTGGTAGGCAAGACAACATCCTGTTAAAATGGCAAGATTTTCCCAAAATGTTAATTATAAACGTTTAACATCAGCGATTTCGAACTGTAAGTGGAAGAAGATAAACAGTATAAGAAACTATAATTCTTTCTTCAAAATTGTTCAGATCCGAAGATCATAGGTTGTTTCTACTTTTAATCTAAAAGAGAATGAAATCCTGCACATGGAAAAGTCGATTTTTACGTGTTTTCTTATGTGAAATGGAAATGTCTTCCTTGGAGTTGAACCCAGGACTTTTATCAAGCTTGTTTTCATCATCACCTTTAAATATATGAATCGAGCATCCCTGCCAAATTTAGAGTTACTATCTGAATTCTTTTTCCCGAGGTATTGGTAGAGGGGTGGTTAGGGTGTCTAGCTCCCAATACATTTGAATCCTGCCGAGAGCACGTAAAAATATTATTATTTGCATTTTTTCTAGCAAGCGGATGTAGTGTTACATCAGACAAACCAACCAACAGATCACAGAAACTATATATAGAATAAAATTGTAGCCATGTATTTATTTGCATGCTTGATAAAATACAGGAGTAAGACTCCCAAGTCCATCCTCTTTTGTAGAAAATTCTTCAGAATTGGTGGAACAACCTACAGGTAAGTTGTCATCATTTATATTAGTAGTTTATCTATAGATATCCATAAAGTAGTGTTTGTATGTATGTTTTTTTATAACTCAGCAACTACAGCACGTAGAAACGAGGAATGTGTCATTTTAATCGGAATAAAGAGTTATGTGGTGTAGTCAGGTTTTTATACAGATTTGATTAACCTTTCTAATTTTAAAAAATATTTTCTTTTTTCATATTCTCCATTTTAATAACATAGGGATGAGTGCAGCTTATTTTTCATTTGAATTTTAAAATTACTTATAAACGCTGTAAGAACTTGAGACATGGATGTTCTTTGCAAGAAATAACAAAGTTCATTATTATTGAAGATGGAATCTGAATCCTGATCTAATTAGCATATAAATGTGTTTAGAATCAGAAAAATACGTGATTTTTATCAGTTTTATGGCAATACCAATTATAAGTTACCATGACAACTCCTATTGTTGCCGAAGTTGAAAGTCCAATGCATTTATATGAGGAAAATGTTAACGTAATATCGTTTTTCAATTTCTATGTGCGATTTTGTTTACATGACAAACTAATATTTGTTGATTTTAATTGAAATATTACTAATAAACTATTTTTAATGATGTTTGTATGCAGAGTTCTCCAAAGCAAACTGTTTTTAAAACTACGTAACTTAAATAATTAGACAGATTTTCCACAAGTAGTGATTGGATAAATCGTTTCATTGTTTCCAAAGTATTGTTGATATAAACAATTTTCTCATAACAGAACCCATTGATGAGAGAATCGAGCTAATAGTCGGAGAATAATATTCACTGTGATTTTAAAATGTTCTCAATTTACTTTCTTGTCTTTCATTAAATTAATTCATTTCGTTTGTTCCTTTGTTCATCCATTTTTTGTTGATTATTGTGTTCTTGCTGGTTTTACTTATAGTTTTTGTCTTGCTCAGTCTTTTGTTTACAGGCAGTCCTCAACTTCCGTATGTTCAACTTTTGTACAACTCGCACTTTCGTACATTATACATTTTCACCCCTAAATTGCCTTTCATACGCCGAATTCGTACTCTCATACATCAGCTGACGACCAAACATTTCGAGCTATCGCATAGTCAGCCAAACCAACACTTTTAATAAATTACCAAATGAAGCAAAATGCATAAATATAATAAAATTCAAAAGAGTAATGGCTTCTTGGCTGAAATCTAAATCATTCTACTCAATTGATGAGTTTCTAGAAAGTGATAATTTCACCAAAAATAAAAAAATAAATAGATATAAACACGAAAAAGGGAACAATACCAAAATATAATAACTATAGTCAATAAGTAGATCATGGTAAGGATGGAAACACTGTGTTACAAACAGTACGAATAAATGTAACTCTTACAGTAATAAAAATTTCTTGAGAAAAAAGAATAAGAAAAAACAAATAATGATAAATTATAATAAAAAAGATAATAATCAATTACGCTATGTGTGTGATAACCTTAGGATAATACAAAGGAACAAGAACCCATGATAGCATACACTGACATCCCTGAACCGCCTTTTGCATGCCAAATTCGGACTTTCGTACGTCAGCGAAATGACGAACAAACATTTTGAGTGGTGCTGGTTGCCAGCCACCAGTTTCTGCCACATTGCCATCTTTGTCTGTACAGCAGTGTTTATTTGTGCAATTATATAAATATTTTATTGCATTTTGCCCTATCTCTCTATATTATAAAATTGATGATTGTGTCTAAAAGACCCCTGCTCAAAAACCTAAACATTTATACCATTATTAGAGATTTTATAGTATATTTTGGCTCTCTGGGAAAGGAACCCCCATTATAACATGTAAGTCTGTTGCTCGACTTACGTACATTCGACTTTTGTACACCTTTTCAGAACCTCATTATGTACGAAAGTAGGGGACTGCCTGTGTGTATGTGCGTGCGTGTGTGTATACATACACACACGATCCACAGATGATATGTCCACAGTCTTTATGTCCACTGCCTTTACGTCCACTCTTTTATGTCCACAGCCTTTATGTCCACTGCCCTTACGTCCAGAGTCTTTACGTCCACCGTAATATATGTCCACAGTCTTTATGTCCACTGCCTTTATGTCCACTCTTATATGTCCACAACCTTTTCGTCCACTGCCTTAATGTCCACTTTTGTTTATGTCCACAGCCTTTTTGTCCACTGCCTTAATGTCCACTATTATATATGTCCACAGTCTTTTCGTCCACTGTTTTTTTTGTCCACTTTTGTATATGTCCACAGCCTTTTCGTCCACTGTTTTCTTTGTCCACTTTTGCATATGTCCACAGAGACTTTATTTCGAAGTATGAAAAATATGAAGGGCAAACCTGAAGATGGAGGAGAGTTTGAAGGAGAGAGAGTAATCCGAAGGAAACACTGCGGACATTGGTGTCTATCGACTAGGAATTTTATAACAATTACGAATATGAAGCTAAAAATTAAAAATGGAGGGGGTGCAGAAGGAGTGGGAGGGAAAAGGAGGTGCGGAAGCAATCCGAAGGAAACACTGTGGAAATTGGTGTCTATCGACTAGGAATTTTATAACAATTACGAATATGAAGCTAAAAATTAAAAATGGAAGGGGTGCAGAAGGAGTGGGAGGGAAAAGGAGGTGCGGAAGGAATCCGAAGGAAATACTGCGGAAATTGGTGTCTATCGACTAGGAATTTTATAACAATTACGAATATGAAGCTAAAAAATGAAAATGGAGGGGGTGCAGAAGGAGTGGGAGGGAAAAGGAGGTGCGGAAGCAATCCGAAGGAAATACTGCGGAAATTGGTGTCTATCGACTAGGAATTTTATAACAATTACGAATATGAAGCTAAAAATTAAAAATGGAGGGGGTGCAGAAAGAGTGGGAGGGAAAAGGAGGTGCGGAAGCAATCCGAAGGAAACACTGCGGAAATTGGTGTCTATCGACTAGGAATTTTATAACAATTACGAATATGAAGCTAAAAAATGAAAATGGAGGGGGTGCAGAAGGAGTGGGAGGGAAAAGGAGGTGCGGAAGCAATCCGAAGGAAACACTGCGGAAATTGGTGTCTATCGACTAGGAATTTTATAACAATTACGAATATGAAGCTAAAAAATGAAAATGGAGGGGGTGCAGAAGGAGTTGGAGGGAAAAGGAGGTGCGGAAGCAATCCGAAGGAAATACTGCGGAAATTGGTGTCTATCGACTAGGAATTTTATAACAATTACGAATATGAAGCTAAAAAATGAAAATGGAGGGGGTGCAGAAGGAGTGGGAGGGAAAAGGAGGTGCGGAAGCAATCCGAAGGAAACACTGCGGAAATTGGTGTCTATCGACTAGGAATTTTATAACAATTACGAATATGAAGCTAAAAAATGAAAATGGAGGGGGTGCAGAAGGAGTGGGAGGGAAAAGGAGGTGCGGAAGTAATTCGAAGGAAATACTGCGGACATTGGTATCGATCGACTAGGAATTTTATAACAATTACGAATATGAAGCTAAAAATGGAAATGGAGGGGGTGCAGAAGGAGTGGGAGGGAAAAGGAGGTGCGGAAGCAATCCGAAGGAAATACTGCTGAAATTGATGTCTATCAACTAGGAATTTTATAACAATTACGAATATGAAGCTAAAAAATGAAAATGGAGGGGGTGCAGAAGGAGTGGGAGGGAAGAGGAGGTGCGGAAGCAATCCGAAGGAAATACTGCGGAAATTGATGTCTATCGACTAGGAATTTTATAACAATTACGAATATGAAGCTAATAATTAAAAATGGAGGGGTGCAGAAGGAGTGGGAGGGAAAAGGAGGTGCGGAAGCAATCCGAAGGAAATACTGCGGACATTGGTATCGATCGACTAGGAATTTTATAACAATTACGAATATGAAGCTAATAATTAAAAATGGAGGGGTGCAGAAGGAGTGGGAGGGAAAAGGAGGTGCGGAAGCAATCCGAAGGAAACACTGCGGAAATTGGTGTCTATCGACTAGGAATTTTATAACAATTACGAATATGAAGCTAAAAAATGAAAATGGAGGGGTGCAGAAGGAGTGGGAGTGAAAAGGAGGTGCGGAAGCAATCCGAAGGAAACACTGCGGAAATTGGTGTCTATCGACTAGGAATTTTATAACAATTACGAATATGAAGCTAAAAAATGAAAATGGAGGGGGTGCAGAAGGAGTGGGAGGGAAAAGGAGGTGCGGAAGGAATCCGAAGGAAATACTGCGGAAATTGGTGTCTATCGACTAGGAATTTTATAACAATTACGAATTTGAAGGTTGAAATTGAAAATGGAGGGGGTGTAGTAGGTGGGGGAGGGAAAAGGAGGTGCGGATGGAATCCGAAGGAAACACTGCGTACATTGGTATCGATCGACTCGGAATTTTATAGCAATTACGAATTTGAAGCTAAAAATTGAAATTGGAGGTGGTGTAGTAGGAGGGGGAGGGAAAAGGGGGTTCGGAAGGAATCCGAAGGAAACTCCTGCTATAGGACAGTCAGGGAACATAATAGGCGAGTTTCAATCAGAACAGAGGAAAATTAGTGACACTTTGGTGCCTCGCATCCCCACCCACATAGAAACTTGTATAGCATATATTGCCATGCATTTTTCGTTGCTTTTGAAATTGCTTACAATTACGCGTAGTAATTGGCGACATTGTACCAAACAGCGTCTAAAAGAATGAAAATTCATTTTTTATACAGTGGAAACCACTTAATACGAAATCGCTAAAAACAAAATATCGGTTAACACGGAACGCTTGCTCGGTCCGTTCCAGCGCCTATACCTTTCAGTATTAAGTATTCATTCACTAGCGCGAAACGGTTTACACGAAATACTGCTTAATACGAAAATATTTTTCGGTCCCACGAAAATAAATGCATACAAAATTCTTCTGATTATGCGAAATGGCATTTGAGATAGGGTTTTCCCATGATTGCGATAATATCTTCTGCTGTGTATTACATCCTATTATGGATATGTATTATGGATTTGCCTACGAGCCTAATTCAATATTTGAACAAGTTAGGAAAGCATACAACGTATCACAAATGGGGCGCGTTTCGTGCAATGGAGTATTAGAAAGCAATTATATACTTGTACTTAAGGGAAATAGCGTTTTAAAGTCCTTTTCTTCACCATAAATAATCCATTTTCTTCCTATTTAATAGTATTACATGCACACGTAGGGAAATTAAACGTTTGTTTGGGAGATTGTTTATGTTAGCAACAATGAAGTAACCATGCAAGAAATTTTCAAAGTTCAACTCCATATAAGACATTCTTGTTTGATTTTGTCGATAACGGCTACTCCTACGATGAAAATATATAGAACAGGAAATACTCTACTTTACCAGTTCTACAACTTTTATTTGAAAAATATTTTGATATGAACAATACTTTACGAGATATGACGAAAATTTAATTTTTCTTCACCAGTAAAGTGGTACCCCTGATTGGCGTACGTAATTCATTTTTGCGATTTTCTTATTATATTTGATTGAAAGTCCTTAAAACCAAATTTCATAAAAATCCGTTCGGTAGAAGCTGAGAACGAACATGCGGACGGACGGACGGACGCACCGACCGACTATAATAGGCGCTCACGCTGTAAGCGAAACGCGCCTAAAAATGGAAATATTACCATGAAAGCAGTGAACGTGAAATTCGGTTAACTCGAATTTCGGATAACACGAAATAATTATGTCGGTCCCTAGCAATTCGTGTTAACCGGTTTTCACTGTAGTCGGTTTTTAAATAATCTTCAAAGTAGTCTACAAATTTGATACACAACTTTTTCTTAATGTTAATATCTTCGTAGGATTTACTTTTGAATGAAGAAACGGAATTCCGGGCTGAAATGGCAATAAATGTTTAAACTTCCTCTGCCATTCATTTAAGGTAATCTTTGTTTATCTATATTCTCAGAACATTTTTCAACGCTTGTGAGGATTAGTTCATTTCATATTTGAACTAATTCGCGCATCGCTGAATATACAGATAGTAACTCGATTATTTTATTATATTTCATAAAATTACCTTTCAGGTGTTAGAAATATTCCGTATGTGTACTGACTTTCGAAATATTCGTTCGAGTAACGCCGAGTCGAGAACGAAATTAAAAATTTTTCGTTCTCGCAGGAACGGCAAAAGGAGCTATGTGGATTTCCCCAGCAGTCAAAGACCTTAGATTTCAAATTCCTCCGTACCCCTCGCACTTGTGTCGTGCTGTGACGCCGTCCCACCCAAAACTCAGGTACAAGAGGAAAGGTTTACCTCCCCCACTACGACCCACTATTCACTGGGACATCTGGTCTTGCATACCGTCCATTTACACCCTTTGTCTTTTGAGCGAAATGGTCAAAAGAAGCTTTCATAAATGTTGCCGCTGGTCGTGGAGCCGTTTCATCTTCCTATCTATACCAACCGAAGTGCACGCCATTGTGTGTAACCTCGGGAAAGAGTATTTTTGGGATTCTGCCAAAAGGGTTTTTCCCAAATACGAAGTATATGAATGGAATAGCCTTTCACTAGAGGGCTATGTTCCTCTAACATCCACCCCTTCTTCAGATTATTGGTAACTCTTGCTTTAGCAGTTGTATGAGAAACATTCTGATTTGGTAATTTTGTACGCTTACGAATACCTCACATTTATGCAAAATTTCATCGATATAACACCTCTAGTAGTGCATTTATATGAATTTCATTGTTTAACATTTATGAATTTTTAACAGCCACAATATAAAACTTATATGTAATTTTCAATGGAACATTATTTCCTATCTTTGTTGACATTTTCAGCTTCCTAGATCTTCATAATGTACATAAACATTAGTCAATTTGTTTAACATTTAGGAATTTATTACGGCCGAACGAATAAAAATTTTCAAATTTCTATAATCCCGTTTTCATTATTTGGCAAATTCTACCATTAGAAAAAATTTCAGTTTCATAGCACATTTAGAAGTACCTAAACCATGAAATGTTTGTAAAATTGTTTATAATTTTCAACGGCCAAGAAAATAAACATTGTTGCAATTTTCCTATCATTATTTTTTTCGATTCACCTATGTATTAAATTTCAGCTCTCCAACTATTGTAGTTTGGGCCAGACATTAGTATCCTCCTATATCCTAAATCCTCCTCTGTAAGAAGAGTGCTTATAGAATGATGTGGCATCCCCCACTTGTAAATTTACGAATGAGTTCCTATGGGGATGTTAAGACGTTTATTTCCATTTATGCCAAGTGTATTTGTTTGTTAAATAACTTCCCATGGAGAAATTAAAATTATGAAAAAGTTGAATCTCCTGAAAATTCCTATTTATGGAAAATACTTCAGTGTTTCACGGGAATAACATGCTTTATTACCTCGCTGGAATTCAAAATTAAACATAATAAAGATTTTCATATAAACTGCTTGGAAAGAAAAAAGATCCGAAAGTAAATTTACACATCCCATTGCAGGTATTTCAAGAAATCTAGGGAGTATTTGCGACTTCAATCAAGTCAATGAATATAGATTATTGAGGATTTCGGATGAATGATGTTAAATATAGAAGGTCAAAAATCTGCCTCTCTCATACGGCGACAAATACCCACACACAAAAGAATAATTCCGAAAAATTGGTTAATTATATTTAGTGAAGCATAAAGGATTCCTTTCATTAATTCAAATTGCTTTGTTCATAAAAAATACCAGTCCTAGAATATCTTTGTAGAATGAAAAATCGATTCTCCTTCAATATCCGTTTAAAGAAAAATACTCGAAACGAAAGATGCAGGAATAACATCCTCTATGACATGTATGTCCAACTGCTGGACGGTGCGTAAGAATCATTCTTTGGAAGCGTGAGTGCCACCCTTCTACGGCGTTGTTGGTCCGCTGTTGTCTGTTTACAGTTTGCTCATATACCTACACTCCATAATTCCAGAACAAACCTAGGAGGAATGGATCCTCTCATCCCCTGCCTTACCTTCCTCGTATATAAGTTATTTCCACATACGTTGCTAGATCCCCTAGTGTAGGGTCGAGGATTGCAAGCAAGTGGTCAAAAATATCAAGTACGTCCTCAACAGGGATAAACGGTAATGCCATCAGCTTCCGTATACCATTCCTAATAACGTCGTTATTATTGAATTGAGCTTTTAGACCTAATGCCATTACATGTTCTATATGGATTGACAATATTGGAAGAGGCATTCCTTAATGGTAGAATTGGGGAATGTTTTCCGCACTGCATTTATAGCACTTAATTCAAAATCAAGCATGAGCAGTTCTGGATTAAAATTATAATTTAAAAAGTCACAGTGTTGTTTGAGTTGTTAAAATATTTATGCTTAAGAACCTTCGTTTTTCTTTTCGTTAAGCAATATACAAATGGAAATACACGCCCCTGCACCAAATCATGTATTGTATATAGCTGGAAAAATAGCTTAGGCGTTGTTTTGAAAATGCCATCCACATAGATCTGTGTGCTCCTGCACAACTGCTTGGGCCCCCACGCAACTCAAGTTTTGGAGCCCTTATTTATATAACGAGAAAAGGTTTTTAAAAAATTCAAAAATAAAATCTTTTTGCCTAATAAAATAGTGAAATACTAACCAAAGAATTGGATCCCTAATATACAGAAGCTGCTTCTGCTATGCCCAGCTATGAGAACGTACCTTCAATGCTTCGTAGAGCTGCTGCATAATATTGTCCTTGTCTACCAGATTCATTATCAGAATTGATCATCCTGGATGAATATACTACAAAATTCCTAGTCGATAGACACCAATGTCTGCAGTATTTCCTTCGGATTTCTTCCACACCCACTTTTCCCTTCCTCTTGTATTAGCCCCCCCTTAATTTTTCGCTTCATATTTGTAATTGTTATAAAATTCCTAGTCGATAGGCACCAATGTCCGCTGTACTTCCTTCGGATTACTTCCGCACCACCTTTTCCCTCCCCCTCCTACTACGCCCCCTCCATTTTCATTTTTTTGCTTCATATTCGTAATTGTTATAAAATTCCTAATCGATAGACACCAATGTCCGCAGTATTTCCTTCGGATTCCTTCCGTACCTCCTTTTCCCTCCCACTCCTTCTGCACCCCTTCCATTTTCATTTTTTAGCTTCATATTCGTAATTGTTATAAAATTCCTAGTCGATAGACACCAATTTCCGCAGTATTTCCTTCGGATGCTTCCGCACCTCCTTTTCCCTCCCACTCCTGCTGCACCCCCTCCATTTTCATTTTTTAGCTTCATATTCGTAATTGTTATAAAATTCCTAGTCGATCGATACCAATGTCCGCAGTATTTCCTTCGGATTGCTTCCGCACCTCCTTTTCCCTCCCACTCCTTCTGCACCCCCTCCATTTTCATTTTTTAGCTTCATATTCGTAATTGTTATAAAATTCCTAGTCGATAGACACCAATTTCCGCAGTATTTCCTTCGGATTCCTTCCGCACCTCCTTTTCCCTCCCACTCCTTCTGCACCCCTTCCATTTTTAATTTTTAGCTTCATATTCGTAATTGTTATAAAATTCCTAGTCGATAGACACCAATTTCCGCAGTATTTCCTTCGGATTGCTTCCGCACCTCCTTTTCCCTCCCACTCCTTCTGCACCCCCTCCATTTTCATTTTTTAGCTTCATATTCGTAATTGTTATAAAATTCCTAGTCGATCGATACCAATGTCCGCAGTATTTCCTTCGGATTGCTTCCGCACCTCCTTTTCCCTCCCACTCCTTCTGCACCCCCTCCATTTTCATTTTTTAGCTGCATATTCGTAATTGTTATAAAATTCCTAGTCGATAGACACCAATTTCCGCAGTATTTCCTTCGGATTCCTTCCGCACCTCCTTTTCCCTCCCACTCCTTCTGCACCCCTTCCATTTTTAATTTTTAGCTTCATATTCGTAATTGTTATAAAATTCCTAGTCGATAGACACCAATTTCCACAGTATTTCCTTCGGATTGCTTCCGCACCTCCTTTTCCCTCCCACTCCTTCTGCACCCCCTCCATTTTCATTTTTTAGCTTCATATTCGTAATTGTTATAAAATTCCTCGTCGATAGACACCAATTTCCGCAGTATTTCCTTCGGATTGCTTCCGCACCTCCTTTTCCCTCCCACTCCTTCTGCACCCCCTCCATTTTCATTTTTTAGCTTCATATTCGTAATTGTTATAAAATTCCTAGTCGATAGACACCAATTTCCGCAGTATTTCCTTCGGATTGCTTCCGCACCTCCTCTTCCCTCCCACTCCTTCTGCACCCCCTCCATTTTCATTTTTTAGCTTCATATTCGTAATTGTTATAAAATTCCTAGTCGATAGACACCAATTTCCGCAGTATTTCCTTCGGATTGCTTCCGCACCTCCTTTTCCCTCCCACTCCTGCTGCACCCCCTCCATTTCCATTTTTTAGCTTCATATTCGTAATTGTTATAAAATTCCTAGTCGATCGATACCAATGTCCGCAGTATTTGCTTCGGATTGCTTCCGCACCTCCTTTTCCCTCCCACTCCTTCTGCACCCCCTCCATTTTCATTTTTTAGATTCATATTCGTAATTGTTATAAAATTCCTAGTCGATAGACACCAATTTCCGCAGTGTTTCCTTCGGATTGCTTCCGCACCTCCTTTTCCCTCCCACTCCTTCTGCACCCCCTCCATTTTCATTTTTTAGCTTCATATTCGTAATTGTTATAAAATTCCTAGTCGATAGACACCAATTTCCGCAGTATTTCCTTCGGATTGCTTCCGCACCTCCTCTTCCCTCCCACTCCTTCTGCACCCCCTCCATTTTCATTTTTTAGCTTCGTATTCGTAATTGTTATAAAATTCCTAGTCGATAGACACCAATTTCCGCAGTATTTCCTTCGGATTGCTTCCGCACCTCCTTTTCCCTCCCACTCCTGCTGCACCCCCTCCATTTCCATTTTTTAGCTTCATATTCGTAATTGTTATAAAATTCCTAGTCGATCGATACCAATGTCCGCAGTATTTCCTTCGGATTGCTTCCGCACCTCCTTTTCCCTCCCACTCCTTCTGCACCCCCTCCATTTTCATTTTTTAGCTTCATATTCGTAATTGTTATAAAATTCCTAGTCGATAGACACCAATTTCCGCAGTGTTTCCTTCGGATTGCTTCCGCACCTCCTTTTCCCTCCCACTCCTTCTGCACCCCCTCCATTTTCATTTTTTAGCTTCATATTCGTAATTGTTATAAAATTCCTAGTCGATAGACACCAATTTCCGCAGTATTTCCTTCGGATTGCTTCCGCACCTCCTTTTCCCTCCCACTCCTTCTGCACCCCCTCCATTTTCATTTTTTAGCTTCATATTCGTAATTGTTATAAAATTCCTAGTCGATAGACACCAATTTCCGCAGTATTTCCTTCGGATTGCTTCCGCACCTCCTTTTCCCTCCCACTCCTGCTGCACCCCCTCCATTTCCATTTTTTAGCTTCATATTCGTAATTGTTATAAAATTCCTAGTCGATCGATACCAATGTCCGCAGTATTTCCTTCGGATTGCTTCCGCACCTCCTTTTCCCTCCCACTCCTTCTGCACCCCCTCCATTTTCATTTTTTAGCTTCATATTCGTAATTGTTATAAAATTCCTAGTCGATAGACACCAATTTCCGCAGTGTTTCCTTCGGATTACTCTCTCTCCTTCAAACTCTCCTCCATCTTCAGGTTTGCCCCTCATATTTTTCATACTTCGAAATAAAGTCTCTGTGGACATATGCAAAAGTGGACAAAGAAAACAGTGGACGAAAAGGCTGTGGACATATACAAAAGTGGACAAAAAAAACAGTGGACGAAAAGACTGTGGACATATACAAAAGTGGACAAAAAAAACAGTGGACGAAAAGACTGTGGACATATATAATAGTGGACATTAAGGCAGTGGACAAAAAGGCTGTGGACATAAACAAAAGTGGACATTAAGGCAGTGGACGAAAAGGCTGTGGACATATAAGAGTGGACATAAAGGCAGTGGACATAAAGACTGTGGACATATATTACGGTGGACGTAAAGACTCTGGACGTAAGGGCAGTGGACATAAAGGCTGTGGACATAAAAGAGTGGACGTAAAGGCAGTGGACATAAAGACTGTGGACATATCATCTGGGAACCACACACACACAAAAGGGAGAAAACACCATCTATGGGCTCTAACCTGTACTAGAAGGACACAGCTAGATACCGAAAATGCTTCATGACGGACTATTTCAGCATACCCATGGCGGATGGCCCAAAAAACGGCGTGACGGATATATACCGCATACAGATTACGACAGGCCATGACAAATATATACGGCATACCCACTCAACTGGTTAAAGTCAACGTCTTCTTTTTGCTTCCGCTTTCTGTATTATCACTTGCTTTCCTCTTGGTAGACATTTTTGGAAAACGGGGTCACAGCGTGATAAAAAAACTCGCAAATGGGGAAATTCTATTGTTTAGTGCTTTTTCTCTTCACTTCAAAGATGACAGCAGTAGTCCAAAACCATGAAACTGCGAAGCACGCGAATTTCGAAGCCGCGAATTTGTGGGTTTACTGTATATAAAAGTTAAGTTTTGTTTTTGTTATCTATACCAATGAAGATATCATCACGAAACTTCGCATAGGTATATAATTTTACTCTGTGGGTAACATAGGCTAAATGAGGATAAAAAATTTGGGAGGGGGTGCTTAATTTAATAATTATATTCCCATAAGTTTACACGTAATTTTCGATTTTTCAGAATGCAAGATTTTTTCCCTTCATTCATCAAAATATGGACTGATTTCCTTTGTTTTTGCTTTAATTGATAGTTATATCATGTTTACATGTTACACAGTCGAACTTTTAGATTCACTAAATCCATTGAAATTCAACTGGCACTTCCACTAGTATATTCATAAATAAAGTTATTAATGTCAATTTTCAAATTACATTGCAAGCTTTATCTTTACTTCTGAATTATTTCCATAAACTACACCAATAAAGGCTAAAATTAATTAAGCAATGAAAACTACAACTTAAGTTCTGTGAACATACCAGAGTGAAATGACATTCCTATAGCCATCCTTTCCACAAAGAATTCTTTATAAGCTTTTGTGAGAGGAGAAAGGAGAAGTTCCGCAAGCTGCCTGGGAGACATCATAGGAAATCTAATATACGACATTACTTCAGTAACAAGCTGTTCCATATGTTGTTCAACAGAAATATGATCCATATCTCCATCACTAGAATCTTCTTCTGCTTCTGCAGTCAAATTTAGGCATTCCAATTGGGCATCTAACCACTTCACAACACACCTTTAAATAAGAGAAATTAATGTTTTTCAGGTAATATTTCACCATCTCATTTACACTATAAATAATATTATTTTAATAAGGTAATGACCACTTCAACATTTTATGGAGCAAAACTAGAAAGAGATAACCTTAATGATTATCTTCTCAATTATATCATTACAGCCAGGGCTCCAGAAATTCACTCACCACAGGCGAGTTAATGGAGACCGGGGGCAAGTAAATTTTCAGCCTCTTTCAAGATGCATTTTAAATGTATTACGTTATTTCTCTCAATAATTCACACAACTTTTTCCATCTTAAACACAGTCTCATTCACTGTCTAGTTACTATTGTGGCTAAGAGGTTTAATATTACAGTGGAACCCATTTAAGATGTTCTTGCTTAAGATGTTTTCCTGCCTAAGATGTTCAAATCTTTCAGTCCTGAAAATTTCCCCATAAGAACAATGTAATTTTTTTCCCGTTTAATGTTTCTGTTTAAAATGTTTTCCCACCTAAGATGGTCATAACAAACCTTAAAAAAATGGAAATGTACCCGTTTTATATTTAATTTCATTTCTTACATAAAAAAAGAGCATGCAATGTTAAAATTTACCAAAACTCGAGTATAAATTCAAAATATGAGCAAATTCGAATGAGACTGAGTAGTTGACGGTAAGAATAAGAATCCTAATTCATTCTGGCATGTTATAGCGCAAATTTCGTGTTGATAACTTATCTTAAGATATTTTAAAGAGTAAAAGAATGAAAGCCTTCAATCCAAAATCAATTACTTTGTGAATAGTATTTCTCCAGTGATTTTGTTAAAAATACTTATATAAAAACAGCCCACAATACTATGGGCGAGTAGATTGAAGTATTTCTGGAGTCCTGATTATAGCAGATAAATAAATAGTCTCAACTTTGCACAAAAGTACCTAATCAGCTATGAAATTAGGAAGCTTTACATTCAGTGAATACTTGGTTAAAAATTGGTACGATATACACTGTACAATCTTTTTCATATACTAACCCGTCGTTTAGTTATCTTTTGAAAAATATGAACTATGTGGAACATGAACTTTAGGTATACGAAATTTTATGAAAATCGTATGAGCCATTTTTTAGAAAATCCAATTGTTGTTAAATTGCCTAGAACAAACTGCCCTTAATTATTGTGCAATGTCAACCATTTCTTCATAGCTTCTATTGGTACTTACATATTAACAGGGAACCCACTTCAAAATATTAATGGGGAATCCAACAGTTCAAAAATGTGTTTATTATATGGTACTTATAATGCCTTTTATATCAGGTGTAATTGTCTCTGGAACGAATCTATCCCTCACCGTTGGCCAGTGACCAGGTGGGTAAATGTCGCCAGAGGCAGATCTACTATGGGTTTGCAAGCTTTCGTTTTGCGTGAAAGGGTTATCTCAAAAAATTATTTTTCAAAAGGGGTCTGGGATAACCGAAGAGAACCCATTTTTCCTTGAATTTTAACATTTCAACTTGGGTCCCCCGTTAATACATAAGTACCACAAATCAAAACGTGACTTTTTCCATTTTTGTTGAAAACATATTTTCAAAGTGTTAATTTTGTTTAATTTAATGTTGCCGTTGATGATTAAATAATTATTTTAATGGTATTATTATTGTTATTAGAATTTTAAAATGGGTTCCCCGTTAAAACAGAAGTACCGTTCTATTCTGTATGGTGAAATGCTTAAGTATGAGATTTCATTCATTTTTGCTCTACTGTTTAGGCTCTAGAGCCGCGAACAGACAGACCACATTGCGAAACCACTTTTTCAGACTCAGGTACACCTAAAACATATATTTCCATAAAAATCTCGAGATCAAATATTTTGCGATTACTATACTTTGTTAATATACTTCGTATATGAGAAAGTAAAAAGTATAACAATGATTGGGATATTTGAAAACATGACATTTAAAAGTTATCTATCACAATTGAATAATTCCACAAAAATATGGCAAATATATGTGTGTGTATATACATACATATATATATATATACACGTGGGTTAGTCAAATGAAAACGAGATTTATTTTTTTGAAAGTAGTATATAATTTACTTTTCAAAATAATCTCCATTAAG
Organism: Uropetala carovei; assembly: GCA_036926305.1. Lineage (NCBI taxonomy): Eukaryota > Metazoa > Arthropoda > Insecta > Odonata > Petaluridae > Uropetala > Uropetala carovei. The sequence goes on from JAXCHB010000076.1 coordinate 2,451,423, forward strand.
AGTTTAGGCACCTATCCCATCTGTGTACCAAATTTTTTATACCCCGCTCATCATTCTTTTGGTTGTTGTTTACACCATTGTTCGACGGCTTCCTTCACATCATCGTCCATGCAGAATCGACGTCTTCCCAAATTATTTTTCAGATTCCCAAAAACATGGAAGTCACAGGGTGACAAGTCTGGACTATAGGGAGGATATTGAAGCACTTCCCACTTCAGTTTTCTAATGGTTGACACGGTATGTTGACCCGTGTGTGGCTGCGCATTATCATGCAATAGGATGACATCTTTACTTAAGCACCCAGGTCTCTTGTTTTTGATGGCTCTTCGCAAATCACCCTTGAGAATTCCTGCATATGTGTGCAAGTTCACTGTCTCACCCTTACACATGAAGTGACAGAGCAGCAGCCCATGAAAGTCAAAAACACCTTCCCCGTGCTTTCGAAGTTCCTGAACTTCTTTGGCCGAGGTAATGACTGGTGTTTTCATTGCATGCTGCCTCTCTTGCACTCTGGCTCAAAGATGCTGCACCATGTCTACTATGCGATCCAGGAAGTCATTTCCTTCGGCTTTGTAACGAATGAGGTGCTGCAGACATAACCATACGAAAATGTCTCTGCTCATCAGTGAGACACTTCGGAGCCCACTTCCTGTAACCCACCTTCCTGTACTGCAGCCTGTCATGGATAATGGTGAAGGCAGAACCATGACTGATGTTTAGCTCCCTGGCAACATCATCCACTTTTGTGCAACGATCGGCCCGGATGAGATTGTCTGCTGCTGTGACATTCTCCTCTGTGACAACCGTGTGGGCTTGTCCTGGGTGAGAGTCGTCCTCCACAGTCGTTCTTCCTTCCCGGTAATGATTAGCCCATTTGTATACTCTTGCACGTGACATGCAATTGTCCACGTACACCTCCATGCACCGATGGATCTCTGCTGGAGGAACACCTTCGGCATTAAGAAATTGCACAACACCGCACTGAGCCAGCTTGGACACGCCTGTCACTGTTGACGCCATTTTCTTTCTTCTGCCGCGCAACACTGCCTGTGCATACACAGCAGCCAACTTGCCCCATCAATCATTAGAACCCATAGTACCAACCAAAATTTATGTTTAGGACATTGGCGGGATATTTTAATTTATCCAATTGAAATCTCATTTTTATTTGATTCACCCATGTATAATGGAAGAAATGTTAAATTGAGACATGTTTGAGGTATTTATAAGACTGGTCACATTTTCCATTGAGAATTATACTTACTTATAAAGCGACATTTCATTGTGAACAATTAAATCATTTTGTTGCAAAAAAAGTATGAGAATTTCCGGTTCCAAGTTCCCAAAATCTGACATCTCTGCAACCATTTCAAAATTCCACTTCACAAAATTTTGACATGCCTAAAAAAAATTATACAAATTTATTTCACTCTAAATAGTATTTCACATCACGCTCATATTCATTTAATATTTTACCTACCTTTGATACTTTGCTGTGACCACAAGCCAATGTGTACTGCAGCCATGATATTAGTTGATTGTGAATAGCTGCATGTGCAATGTGAGTACACATATACTCTATGCATAATTTCACTAAATCCTACAGAAGATAAATGAAGAGTTTTCATAGAGGCAGAAAGTTAATCTGCATACAAATTATGTAAAACTAGACAACGTAACAATACCTTTATATTGTACTTGTCAGCAAGTGAAAGAATAGGCATAACAATTGTATGGTTAATGTGAATCTGGCCTGTGTAAAAATACTTCAAAAAGTTTCCAAATACGGCTTCGCATGAAGGGGTCTCTTGCAAAATCACTCGACTTTCTTGGGATTCGCTCCACTGTGGATTCATAAGCATAACCTACAGATTCAAATAGAAAATTAATATTTCATACTTATCTAATAGTTTCATGTAGCAATTACTCAATTTTTACTAACTTGAAAAACTTCGCTTGAGGCACATAGAATTAGTCTGTGAGCAGGATACTCTGTTCCTCCTACAACCAGGCATATATCACTCATCAAACGCTCTGCATATAGATTAGCTATCTTCAACAACACCGTCCTTGAATTATCTATCTAAAGATGATAGAAAGCACAAAATGAAATACATTATCCTTCTAACTGACATTCTCTATAAATACTTCCATATCATTATCTATACATACTTCAAAGTCTCCTGCTCCACAGCTATTTGTCTTGTCTGCCGAACCATGTTTTCCATTTCCATTGCATCCAATCTTGCCGCAAGTACAATTCCCTTGTTTACCAAGAGTATCCCCAGGCATATTCAACTCTAACATAGCAAGTTTATTTTAGCATAAATCACACTTATTATATAGAATTACTATTCGATACATGCAATAATACATAGGAATTGCTTAAGTACAAGCAAAAATTAACATGTGCATTCTTATCATCACTCATTTCGGCAACTAGTACGTATTCTCGAATCACAAAACAATATAAATACTTAAAGCTTTAACGTAATTCTATTTACTTTTCAAATAAAGCAATTTGTCCACCTACCTCTTATTTACTCTAACCTAGCGACGGCTCAAACTCCTTTGTTTATATACCCTGCCATATAGTATTATTCAAGCAACTAAAGCAATGCTACCGTAAATTATTCATCTGTTTAATATTAGTCTAAGAGAGCGATAATGAAATATGTACGAGAAAACTGTCTAAGCATCTCACAAACCGACCGAAATTTGTTTGTATCCGTCATTACGTTCACTAGGAATACCATCTAGTTCGAAATAGATTTCGTAGATGGCGTAATTGAGTATTCGAGATTTCATTTGGATTGCCGGGAAACTGTGGCCTTTAAACATTGAAATTTTCAAAAACGAAAGTAATATTATGATTAAATTCTTGATTCCATTTTGCAAATGAGGATATTTCCACGCTTTGAGAGCATTAGTTATGAAAACAAATTAAAATGTTAGCTAGCTTAATTCCTTATTTGAATGCGCATCCTACTTACGTAGATATTTTTTATTAGGAAGGTTACATGGATTCTGCCTTTTATTAGATAATATTACATTTAACGCGTCAAATTTTATACGCAAAATAAAGTAAACGTTACGACGTAAAATGAACAAAAGCAAAAAGTCTTCGAATATGACATAAACTACACCATCGCATAACTTGCATTTTTGCCCTTCAAAATATAATAATACAATACTTACTGTAGAGTTCTGAATAAACGCTACATTTTATTAACCCCTCTACGACGGAGGAGTTTTTACGAATTCCCGCCTCAGAGGACGAAGGAATTTTTTGAAAAACCACGAAAAAGTAGCGAAAATTTTTAAAAAATCATAACTTTTGATTTTTTCAATGTTTTTTGATGAAATTTTTTATAGTTACATAAAAGATGAAATTTTTAAACAGTATCACTTAAAAAATCATACGTCACATACAAACATGCTACATGCATTTGCAATGAAATTTTCATTTTTGCCCTGAAAAATCGGTGCGCCACCGCCTTTTACTGCCTATTGACGCAAGGGATATTCGTAAATCTTAATAACCGTTATATATTTTGAAAGAGGAAGCTTTGACCTTTCTAGTAATGCATATCTTATAATTTTAATGTAGTTTTTATATTCTACGTGAAAGTTTGCAATGAAATTTTCATTTTTGCCCCGAAAAATCGCTAATTACGCAAGGGAGGTCCGTCAATCTGAATAAGATATATGTATTTTGATAGAGGAAGCTTCGGCCTCTTCAGTAATGTACGTCCTATAATTTTACTATTGTTACTGTATTTTATAATCTAGGTGAAAGTTTGCGTTGAAATTTTCCTTTTTGCCCCGAAAATTCGGTGCACCAACACATTCTTTTGTCTAATTACGCAAGGCATATTGGTACATCTGAATAAGGTATACGCACTTTGATAGAGGAAGCTTTGGCCTCTTCGGTATCGCACGACTTGTAATTTTACCATTGTTCTAACATTTTATAATCAACGTGAAAGTTTGCGGTGAAATTTTCGTTTGTGCGCGGAAAATTTGGAGCGCAACCACATACTTTTGTCTAAATAGGCAAGGCATATTCGTCCATCTGAATAAGGTATACGTACTTTGATAGAGGAAGCTTTGGCCTCTTCAGTAATACAGGACCTGTAATTTTGCTATTGTTCTAACGTTTTATAATCAACGTGAAAATTTGCGATGAAATTCTCATATTCCCACAAAATTACGTTTTCTCTGCCTTGTGAGAAAGGTGTTCGCCTGCTTGAGTTATGAAAGGAATATGTCTCCTATATGCTATGTACACACAATCTACTTGAGATACTTCTAAAAATCGCTTTTCAATTCACCAAGAATGCTCTTCGGCGATCCTTCAACGACCGATATCAGCCTTTGTTCCTCGCAGCCAAAGAAAACACCTTTCGATTTCCACACAGCGCTTGGACTTTTCCTTCTTCTCCACAGTTAAAAAAAACCATCTTAACAAAATCGGCGTCCCCTCTCGCGAAACTGTAGGGAAGATTTTCGAATACTTTGAGGAAGAAAAAAATAACGGTGGCCCTCTCCCTCCCTCCCTTCCAGCCTCTCCTTTCCTCCCTTCCAGCCTCTCCTTCCCTCCCTTCCAGCCTCTCCTTCCCTCCCTTCCAGCCTCTCCTTCCCTCTCTTCCAGCCTCTCCTTCCCTTCTCCCTCTCCCTCCTCACAAGATTGAGGTGTAACAATATAATTGGTAGCCAAGACAACATCCCATTAAAATGACAAGATTTCCACAAAATATGTAAAATAAACGTTTAACATATGCGGTTTCGAACTGTAGGCGGAAGAAGAACAGAATAAGAAAGACAAAAAACTGTGTATTATTATTATTATAGATTGTCCATAAATTGCATTTATTATTATTGTAATCAACAAAAAATGTATATTTATGTCAAAAATTGATTTTAATGCGCTGTTTTATTTAGTTTTCCCTAATGTTAAATATCAATAAAACACTCATTGATTCACTAAAATATCAGTAATGTTACGGTTTCGAGTTAGCCTTTCATTTTAACGCGTCGCTTCGTGCTTCTGGGGGACAGAAGAACTTAATTGGTAAACATTGAAAAAAATAAAAAAGCAGAACAAGCCCCTTCATTTCGCCTTCGCGTGTCCTCGGTACTGCTTGGCAGCGGCCTCGCCCTCTCCCCACACTCTGCCATAGGACTACTTCTTTCTGAGGTTCGAGCGTAATATTCTTGTGAGGTGCCTATCAGCTACTAGGAGTGGGGGAACGTCTCCTGGGAAGGGAATTGAAACTCGTGAAGTCAAATGCAGCCAGGCACAGAAAGAGCCGATTTTGGTAAGAGGATGGTTTTTTTAACTGTGGAGAAGAAGGAAAAGTCCAAGCGCTGTGTGGAAATCGAAAGGTGCTTTCTTTGGCTGCGAGGACAAAGGCTGATATCGGTCGTTGAAGGTGGTGACGCTCCGTATTTTCTGCGCAAAAATGAAAATTTCATCGCAAACTTTGACGTAGTTTATAAAATAAAGAAACAATAGTAAAATTATTTGACATGCATTACAGGAAAGCCCGAAGTTTCCTCTTTCAAAATATATTATGCTTTTATAGATGTATGATATATTAAGTGAGTTAAACAGTAAAGAAAGCAAGCACTGCTTCGGACGTGCAGGACACGTCGCTCGGCGTTGAGGGGTTAAAAAGCAAAGAACCGATCTACACACGCTTCGATGACGTTGGCGAAATCCCGTTTATTAATTATAAATCCCATGAATTTCATTATATTTTTAAAAATTTTCAATTTCGTTGAGGCAACACAATTTATTTATTTTTAACAAAAAAATCTATATATAGGAATTTACGGAACACGTGTGTAAATCATTAAATAAAGTAAAAATGTTTTGCCTCCGGAGTGCCGCGGCGGGGTAACCCCCCCGTCCGGTACAAAGCTCTGAACCTGAATCCCCCCTTGGTCAAATCCTGGCTACGCCACTGTTCCCAATAGATGGTAGTTTATGAGGTTCGACTGCAAATAAGATAATTAATGAAATGGTTAAGGTGGTTGTGTTCTATCATATCATTGTTCACACCTTCAGAACTTGCTTATCTCTGATATAAGATCTAACTTATCATCAAACTAGTAGAGCAGTGCTCCGCAACGGGTGTGCCGCTGAAAATTTTTGCACCGCGACAAAGTAAATCGATACATTTGGGAAAAAATACTATTTTATCATTCTCAAGCTAAGACAGAAACGAAACCTCTCACAAAGTGCGAGAATTTGCAATATTTATCATCAATTACATCGTAATGTGTACTATTTGAAAGACATAAATTATGTAGCGTGTGGGGGGAAGGCGTTTATTTTCTTTGATTTTTGTGATTTCAAGGTGGCAAGACTGAAATTTTGGTCGGTTAGATCGAACCCGGCCGAAAGTGTGCCGCGAAATTTAATGGTTGCGCTGCGGCGTAGAGTACGTGGAAGCGTTATATAATTTTCTTTAATATCTATTTAACACTTCGTTGGCCTGATTTTAAAATTAAAGCATTTTATTACGCCGATTTTTAAAATTGATCTTATTTCTAGCAACGATATTCTTCAAGGTATTTATAAAAAACGAGATATATTTGTCGAAAGGCGAATATATTTTTCCGCCTTTTATTCAGGTAAATTTTCCGCGAGTCGAAATCAATCCGAATGATTACGGGTTTGAAGAAAATAAATTATTGTGTAGTATCTGATATTAAAAAATGTCTCGGAGTAAAGAAAAATTCAGCTAAAAATCGGAAAAAAGTGTAAAGAAGAATGAATGAATGAGTTGTGCCCGTCCGCCCCCGAGGTCGACCAGCAGGATAGTGGGCTACGCAAGCCCAGCAATACAAATAAGCGGGTTCTCCGCCCTTCATCGACAGTTGCGCTAACCGAAGGAAACTCCCATTATATTGGCGGCTATAGCGGCTCCTGCCGACGTCGGGCTTCGAACCCGCTTATCTTGTATTGGTAGACATCCGCACTCCCACTAGTCTACCAGGTCAATGTTAGAAACCTGGGCCAAGCTGCCTGGACTGCGCGTGGAGGGGAGGGGATGGGGCCGCGTGCCTCTCCGTTACCAAGGAGTCTCGATGACGCCATCCCATGGGTTGTCCTTTTGTTTTGGGTTCATGGCTTCAGTCCCAGTAGCAATTCGTGACAGAAAATTATCCTCGTGCTTTGATTTTGTATTTGCTCGTACACACGTAAGCATGGCCAAGATCAGCATTTATATTCAACAGCATTGTTCTTCTATAATGGTTTTTGAGAATTGGGATGACATTCATTTAACTCGTTTATTAATTTTTGAAAGTAAAATCATGAATCATTTGTTGTGAAGAATTGTTTAATTCAGGAACACAGTGGTAAGTATACTTACGTATGGTGATGAATCTCTTCATTTTTAGCGCTTTTTAGGCGCGTTTCGCTTCCAGCGTGAGCGCCTATTATCGTCGGTCTGTCCGTCCGTCCGCATGTTCGTTCTCGGCTTCTACCGAACGGATTTTCATGAAATTTGATATTAAGGACTTGCAATGAAATATAATAAGAAAATTGCATAAATGAATCACGTAAGCCAATCAGGGGTACCACTGATGACAAAAAATGAACTTTCCGTCATCTCTCGTAAAATATTGGGCATATGAAAATACTTTTCAAACAAAACTTGTAGAACTAGTATAGAGGAGTATTTCTCTTCCTATACATTTTTATCGTAGGAGTAGCAGTTATCACGAAAATCACAATAATGTCTCCGAGTTGAACTTTGAAAATTTCTTGCATGGTTACTTCATCATTGTTGCTAACATAAAAAATCTCACAAACAAGCGTGTAATTTCCTTACGTGTGTATGCGATAGTTTTAAATAGGAAGAAAATGGATTATTTATGACGAAGAAATGAACTTTAAAACGCTATTTACCTTACGTATGTACATAATTTCTTTCAAATACTCCACTGCACGATACTGCTGTACACCAGGGGTGGCCAACCTTTTTTAGCGGCGTGCCAAAAAATTTAAAGAAATGCTTTACCGGGCCATCCCCTTCCTCTCCTCTCATCCCCCTTCCACCTCCCTTTTACCATACCAAAGGTAAAGAAACAAAACAACCCCCCCCCCCTCAGTGTAGCGCTTCCCCAAATTTAAAATTTTGACAGATTTGAGCAGTTGCGCCGCGGCACGCTGCGACTTTCCGGGCCGGATCTTGGCAACTACTGGGCAGATGATATGAATATTCGAGACACATCACCAAAAATGCTTAATAAAGTGTTGGTAATAATATCAAAACAATCCGTTAGAATCCAAAATTGGAATTGCTCCGTTTTCGCTAGGAATGACCCAAATACCACAAAAAATGATGAAATATATAAAGTTCAAGTGCGATGCGGCACGTTTTCCCGTTATCCGATTGTAAAAATATTTAACACAATTTATTTTCTAACCAAATGGAACAAATTTAGGGGGCGTCCCGAAAGAAATTCAGAGTTCGAAAAATAAGGACCACCCTATTAGAGACGCTTCCCATACGCAGTTAACTGAATAATTATCCGTAAATATTTACGTTGCCATGTATAAAGTTTGACAGCAATCATTTCGATGCTTAAACAAAAGTGCGAAGCGAATGACGCTATTCTTTCATCTGTTTGAAGTTTTAATCGACAGTAATTGAATCTGAGATACCAATGACGGTCGCATTGGCAACGCCCGGAGAGAGTACAAAATATGTATCAGGAAAATTTCGAAAACAAATGCGTACTTCTGAAAACTTTGACCGAGTAACATGTAAACATCATAAGAATAAGATAGTATAGAGTTTTAGCCGTCTAATAAAGCAAAAACGAAGAAAATCGGTCTATATTTACGTATTTTAATGAACCTTGCACTCTGAATAATCGAAAATCCCGTGTAAACTTATGGGAAAATATTATTGTCTTCTGGATTCGAATGCGGGACTTCATGAAACTTTAAATAGTTTTCTAGGGACCTCCAAGCTTGTATAAACAAAACGCAGTTTACCGTATATCTCTACGACTAACGGCTTTCGAGATAGAGGAGCGGACGGACGAACACTTCCAAAATTATATATAGGATTTTTTAAAAATACTAGCTGAACCCGCGCAATGTTTGTGCGTTTTTTTCAATTCATTTATAAGAAATTAGGGAGTGTGTAAAAAATGTTCATCTCAATAATTCACATTTAACTATACTAATGCATTTTTCAGGTATTGATAAGGCTCGCGGGTTAGAATCTCGCTGAGGGCACGGCTGTATGTGCGTAATGACAATTTATTATGCGAATTCAGTCAGAAATCTGCATTTTATCATATTAGAGAGGATATTAATGCTAAACAGTAATTGATCACGAACATTTATGTTGATAATTTTCTTTGTTTATTATTGTTGAATATGTCCATTCTTTTTTATATAACAATCAATGCAACCGTTTATTTAGATTAGCTACGAAGAGAAGATAAGCGTGTAACTTTCAATATGTTTTAAAAATATCGTATGTCCCTAGTCTCATCAAATTTTAAATTTATCCGTGACCCTATTTGCGTTAATATGCATTACAGCTGTATAATATAATAATTTTACTTACAAAAAGGTAAGATTCCAGCATTCAAACGATGAAATGAAGATCTAATTGCTTCGATTAAATCGTTAGAAACGTTTCCCATATGCAGTCAACACAATAATTATCCGTAAATATTTATGTTGCTATTCATCGTTATTTTCGATGTTTAAACAAAAGTGCGAAGCGAATAACGCTATTCTTTCATCTATTTGAAGTTTTAATCGACAGTACCAGTACCAGTCACGGTCGCCTTGGCAACGCCCGGAAAGAGAACGAAATATCCGCAAATTTTCGAAAACAACTGCGTCATTTTGAAAATCTCGACCGTGTAACATGTAAACATTGCAAAAATAAGATAGTCTAGAGCTTTATCCGTCGAATAAAGCAAAAACGAAGAAAATCGGTTCATATTTACGTGTTTTAATGTATGAAGGAAAAAAACCTTGCACTCTGAAAAATCGAAAATCCCGTGTAAACATATAATTGTCTCCTGGATTCGAACCCGGGACTTTAAGAAAGTCAAAATAGTTTTCTAGGGACCTCCTAGCTTGTAGATCAAAGCGCAGTTTACCGCATATCTCTACGACAAATGGATTTGAGATACATGGGGGACGGACGGACGGACACTTCCAAAATTATATATAGGAATATTTGTTAGTAACACCCTTGCGTATAATCTTCCTTTATTTGCAGTATTTCTGGAAAAGTGTTTCTGCTTCAGTTAAGTCCGCAAATCTATCACACAGAGCGAATACAATAGTAACGCCGCTGAACCACACCTAAATACTACTTCGATACAAGGGTTTACACAAGGTCCCTCACGGTACCAAGAAGCTCGAGGTACTTTGTGACGACACGCACTCACACCAATACTTTCAGATGAGACCACCTCCTATTCTATTCACCTTGTGGGAGAAACCTCCTAGAGAGGGGGGAGGAGGTCGCGTCGGCAGCTACGAGCGAGGGCGGTGCAGAGTGATGAGTGCCTTCGAGACAGTTGTGGGATCCTCCGCGAGATAGGCAAAGCGAGGATATGGCAGCAATTACCTAGATGGCCACAATGAGTAAGGCTGCAGGTAGGTGACGGTGATTTCCGTGCAGTGCGTTCGACAGAGCATCTCGGCAGAGTTAAAAGGGGATGCAAGAGGTCTTCGCAATTATTCACACCTTTGGCGAACTCTAATCAATAGGATTAAAGATAGTGTCTCAAGCGACGTTGTTAATCCCACACGATAGGGGCCACGTTCTTCTCGGTGCTGGTTTCAGCTTTTCGTAGCATTACCATCGGTTGTTGTATATCATATAGCATAGCGTGTGATCCTAAAGTTATGCAACAGTTATAATTTCACATTGAGTATGGTTTGGTGACTTTGTGTTCAGGTTAATCGCCAACACCCATTAAAAGTTCTGTGACTAGACGCAGCAACACCTTGTTCGAGTTGATCAGTCACGAAGTGTTGGAACATGTCATTCTTATCAAAATTATGTCCCTCCTGATCGTGATCATTGTCTTTGAGAAAGTTTTTTTCATTTTTGAGCTAATCTCATAATGTTATAGGTTGCCGGGAGCAGTTTTAGAAATTCACAACCGTAACTTCTTCCTACTTCGTGAATATTTTGCGTCTTATAATACAATTTACAGCTGTAATCCGCTAAGAAATTTCAACAGAAAAATTAATAATAATAATAAATAATTTAAAAAATTATTTCTTAAAGTACATTTACGACCGCTTATCTAAAAGAATGCATTATAATGGTAATAAATACTGAAAAATAAATTCTATGTTAAATTTTTTGAGATACTGTTACGCATTTTATGTTGTTTTATTGGTATTTCGTAGCTTTGTTAACACAATACAGTAAAGGTTATTATTATCTTTCAGCTCTTCTGTATTTTAATGCTATCCTGTTCAAAGCTTTGTATTTCCATCCATAGTATGTGTGTGTGTGTGATAGTAAAGACAAACCATCACCATTACCATAGTTATAGCTACGACAAAAGTGGTCGATCAAAAGAGAATATTTTACTTTAGATAATGGGGTGAAATAATGATAACATTATAATAAAGGTTTTCATTAATATTTATTCTCTAGCTGTATCTTCTATTGGAATTTCCGTTTTTAACCCCTCAAGCGCGGAGGACATTTAACTATAATACGTCACGCAGGTCGGAAGAGATTTAGGGAAATTCGCAGTTTTTGCGCGAAACCATATAAAAATTCGTAACTTATTAGATATTTATGGAATTTGACTGAAATTTTTTGAGGTTTTACATAAAACTATGCATATTTACCTATGCTTTTCACACCGTCTTAGTTATTATTATTCGCGTGAAATACGCCTATGAATTCTTTCACTCAATCACGGAAGCCATTTACTCAGTTTTTCTTTATTCAAAGTTTACGGAGTACTTCACATCTACTGTTTTATCTTGGATTTCAACTTCTTACCCGTAAGTTTTTCAGAAAAAAAACCTTCAAATAAGGATTCTTACCCCTCAGCGCCGTCCTGTGTACTGGGTACGCCGCGGAGATTGCTAGCTTTCTTTATTTTTTTGACAGTAAATTTTCTTAAATATGGGTAACCTTCATAATTTTAAAAGAGGAACCTTTGGCCTACCTATTCAAAACTATTGCCATGGTCTTGTTTACATTAGCTGAGACAAGGGGCGAATGAAACACAGTATCCTTCCCCGTGTATACAAGAAATGACCATAAGTAGCCAGTCAAATCACAGAGCTCGAAGGTCTTGATTCCGAACTTGGAGATGTCTGATAGCAGACAAATGGGGCCTATATCCTCTTCTTACACCTCACAGTTGCTTTCGTGCAAAGATTTCGTTGAATAGGAGCTTTTTTAGAAGCCAAAATTCCCCAATTCTCCTATCTACGTGAAAATTTAATCACAAAACTTAACGTATAATAAAAGTAAACAGAAGGAGAGTAAAAATTACAGAATTAAGCACAATAGGAAGGCCAAAGGTTCCTCTTTTAAAATATATAAAGGTTATCCATATCTAAGAAAATTTACTGTGTCAAAAAAATAAAGAAAGCTAGCGACCTCCGCGACGTTCCCAGTACGCATGACGACCGCATGTGGAGTTTCCGTCCGACGTTCCCAGTACGCATGACGACGCTGACGGGTTAATAATGTTTCATGAGGTTCAAGAGGCAATGAAAAGAAAAAAACCTTAATACATATTCACTTTATTTCTTTGTAAAATATAAACTAATGGAAAGTAGTGGAGTAATTTGACCCTCTAACTTACGTGGTACCACAAACCGCACCTCCATTACAAAAGGCTTTCGAAAGGGAAACCTTTACTATCCATTACTCAATGCGGAAATGGAGCTGCATTTTGCGATGTTCTTTTCGAAAACATTTCGTTGAGCTCAGGAGCGAATCCAGAAATTCCCCGATGGGGGAGGGGGACGTTCCTCACATCGACTCTTCCGCTACCACTGACCCTTTTTTCTGTAACTACCTAACCCTATTATAATCCTTTTCTTTCCTCTACGCACCTAACCCGCGACGCCGAACCGAGGAATTTTGCGCGGAATGGATTTAAGAACGCATCCAGGGGGAAGATGTCGATGACCCTTATCCCACTTCCCCTGCCACTGCCTGAGCTCTGAACAACACGTGAATGTGTTGTAAAGTGTGGTTCGATGAAAGTAAGTGGATTGTTAGTTTGTGCTGTAGAGTAGCGCTGTCCAACTGGCGACCCGCGGCATTATTTTATCCGTCCCGAGGCAGTGGCGTGTCCAGCGGAGGGTCAGAAGGGTCACTGCACCCTCTGACGCTGGAATCGGCTGTTGTGCCGCCTTTTAAAAATTTTTGTTAAATTGTTTTTTTAAGAAATACGTTATATTAACATTTACGATCTGAACAAGTACTTTTGGCACAAAAAATGTATCCCTATACGATCGCTAGAATGTCTTCAATGCCAGAGGTTCTCAAGTTTGGCCACCAGACAATTTCGGTGCGGTCACATTAAAATTTCAATAATTGGAATTATTTAAATAAAAACATTTATTAATGATAAGTAACCGTTGTCATTGAATTAGAAGGCATGTGTAAGTTTTTACATGATTATAGTTACATTTTCTGTAATATTTCATTGATGCGGCCACGAGGGATTGCTCGCAGTTGCGGCAACTACAAAATATCTCCTGAGAACTACTGCTCTATGCTGTGTCAGAATGGAAAAATGTTAAGGGAACAGTGAATAAATACATATGTTACGTGCCAACCCAAATCTCACGCGCCATAAGTTTTCCATCCCTGACCTAGAGTAACTCGGTTAAATGCCTGGTCTGAGGTATCCACGACTGTCTGGGACGCCATGACCTATGGACCATAGACTATGGTGCGCTTTCCCAACGAACTTCAGTAATAAATATCTCTGAAAAGGCGGAATATCAATGGCATTCCTTCAGTTTTTTTCGGAGTCGACGTTTTAATTTCTCAGGACTTATAAAGAAGTTAGAGTAAACTTTTAAATGTCTTCTTAAAATTATTCGAAGGGACCTCACGGGTCTTGGTGGACCAGACCCGTCCTTATAAGGAGGAGAACCGCCCATAATCCCGAGTTTAAGTTTGAACCGGCTTTAAGATTCGTAAATGAATTGGTTAAAACTAAAAATTATATCATTTTCCATTTGATATAAAAGTCAAAAGAAGTTTCCTGTACTGAATATTAATTGTTCAGATATAATTAGCAACAGATCTGTGATTGTATTAATGTCCTACCACAACCTCAATAGTAAATAGATTAATATTCTTAGTTAAATATTTGTGTATAGTTTCAAAATTATCTTTGATGAACTATTCCTCCATAACTCCCATCCACACCACAAGCCCTTCCTAATTAGAGGGATTTCATGAAGCCAACCTCTCACGATCTCATCCTCGCGGATAATGAACTCGTCTTCCGCGGCCTCTCCTTCTGCCTTATTCAAAAGTTCAACCTCCCCTGCCATCGTCGTGGGATCCGGATTTTTTGACAAAATGGTTGGTGGGATATAAGATGCAAAAGGTTGAGAACCGCTGTACGAGAGCGCAACTACGGTTTTGGTGAACTATGCCTCCATCCACTCTTTTCTGTCACGCCTCTCTTCCCATCATGCGCTATCCTTAACCTACCGTTTCTTCCCCACACATCATCACCTTCCTGGAGGTAGGCCTCTGAATCCGGGAAGGAAATATCCAGTGTCCGTATTGAACCCTGCAACCACCTTCGATAACTCCGATATGAAAGCTGCCACCCCTTCAACACTAAAATTTCAGTTCCCCACCCCCGCCGAGGGTAGAGAATCTGCCTAGAACATATTGCCATACCAACCGAAAGATTTTCTTTCTCTCGTGGTAGAATCCTGGCCATCTATAACCGCCAGCAAATAAAAAATGTATGCTTTAAAGCAGGTGTCTCAAACTCGCGGGCCGCATGAGGCCCGCGCGATGCATTTGTGCGGCCCGCGAAGCAATTTACTTTATACTGATATGATAATTTTGCCTCATAATGCTATTCATAATAATTTAAATATCTATACCCCAAATATGGAGAAAGTCATGTGTTGGCCTCATCAGATTTTTCATAAAAGTAAAGCATCCATATAAAATATAGAACGCTTTAATTGTTTTTTGTGTGTATTTTTGGCTAACCAATCTCTAAGATAATTATAGCCATAACTACTTCCACACCGGACAAACACAGAAAAGATTAGAGAATCCCGGTGCCGGCAATAGGCTACTCTTTACGAAGAGCACCAAGGGGGCCAACTGCTTAACGTCGCTTCCGAAGGACGGAGCGCTGACAAACGCGTTCTCTTAATGTAGAATCGACTGAAAATGCCTTCATACATACAATTTTCGTAGTTTTTGCCGGCTATAATTATCGGAAATGCAAAAGATGCCGCGAGAGATGGGGTAGTCCGACATATGCCAAGGTATAATCATAGTTCTTCCAGGTAAGCATTTCGGGAGTATTGGTTCCGGTTTGGAATGCGTTCCGATTTCTCTTCTCTTTGCGGTTTATCTATTTATTAAATAATGCATTATAGAATGGAAGATCTGCGCTTAAAAACAGCCGCATCGGCACTCGGAATGCATGCCACGCGTAAAGGTTTTTAAAAAGACTATAGTATTGCTATTCTACACGACGAAGTCTTATTTTAACCCTCTAGCCCCTCATCTAGCGTTTTCCGCATGCAGAATGTTTGTGTAAAATACTGTGCGTCCCACGATTTTCATGTAGTTCTTTCAGCTGTATTGTCCTTTGTATACGGCGATGTGCATATGTTCCTGATCGGTCCCAGATAATTCTCCGAAATAGTTCATTATTGTCATTAATATTTATATTTTGTACATTTTTCTGGTATTTATTACTGAATTTCAGTTTTTCCAAATGTTTTAGGCCTAATCTTCGTTAATTTTTTCATTTGTATTCCATAGTTCACCATGCGTATTTTTGTGGTCGCCACGTAAAAACACGAGAAATGCATCCCTTACGGTGATTCCCGCAATAAAATTTTAAAGTCCTACGTCTCAGGTTATGCGGTATTTTACGAATTACGCCTCAATAAAGATCGTTTTGCATCTTCTCACCGTTGAAACTAATAAAATTAGAAATACAAGATTAAAGCAATTTTTAACTCGTGTCAAGAGCCACTGACTTCGATCTCAAAGAGGACGGTAATTCCATGTTAATGCTTTCTTTGTGTTTTTTACAGGCTCAGGATGACGTCGCCTACTTGGAGTGTTCCGAAGATCACTGCTTCATTTTCCCGGCCATGTGCTTCGGGCGGAAACTTAACCATCATAAGCAGCGTCAAGAAGAAATTACTCGAAGTCAGCTGTTCAAACGCGTGGAGCGGACCTGAAGGCGCCACGGGAATGACCCAGTCTCGGGAACAACGAAGGAGTTTGGCCGATTTACTGATGTGTTCGCCAACTTGAAATTGTATAGACCTCACGGATTTACGACGCAGTGACAGGAGTGTAATTATGTACTTGTGATACGTATTGTACTACTAAAATCCTATATTTGTATATATGAGTAAAAATTGTAAATAAATCTACTTGTATTTAAAGTTTTCCAGTCAATTCTACGTCCTATCCCTAAAATTCTTCTGGGTAAATACTGGAAACGAAAATCGATTCAAAAACGCTTATAAGCGATATAAAATTGGAGAAATACATTTAAAATATTCCATTTAGTGGAAATAACTCTAATTAAAACTTATAGTCCACTATAGGTTCGCCGAGACCATCTTAATATGTAACAAAAGTAATCACGAAAACAAATCCTGTCACACGGGATGATTCGAACTCGCGCGCTTAGTATTCGTAACCAGATATGTTAGCCAGCCCTCTATCGTGGCTATTAGAAGTAATACCGCAATGACAACCTGGCCCATTCACCGCCTTCAACTAATCATAGTGAATAATCTCATGCGCCATTTACTGGGGAGGTGGCGGAAATCGGAACTAATTCAAGGTGGCTTAGCGGTCAAAGAAGGTTAAATAAAGGTCAAACGCAGTTTTTGGTCTACTTATACAGGTTTTTCAAA
The DNA here is from genome assembly GCA_036926305.1 of Uropetala carovei. NCBI lineage: Eukaryota > Metazoa > Arthropoda > Insecta > Odonata > Petaluridae > Uropetala > Uropetala carovei. Next base: position 2,468,572 of record JAXCHB010000076.1, read on the forward strand.
ATTTTCGGTTTTTCCTCAAAATTTTCGAGAAAGTGAAAGTGTCCTTCTGTTCAAGGTTACTACCTGTGACGTCACAGCTCCCCTCCTCCGCCCCTCTGACGTAGCAGCTCCCCTCCTCCCCCCTCTTGACGTAACAGTTCTTTGACGTCATATTTACTTATTCAATATTCTCGCTGTTGGGGAGAGTTTCGCCATGTTATTTTCTAGCTCAGTGGTGGAGCGTTACCATAACAAGTGAATAACGCTTCCATTTCCATTCTTGATGGGCAATTGTCACGAAATACGAAGAAACCATTGTTTTGATAAGATTAAAGATTTTTTCTATCTAATTCTCTTTATATTGTAAAATCTTTCTCTCAAACCTGGCGTGAAGTAATATTTTAAAATAATTTATTAATAGAGAATACATATACCCTATATAATAGGTAATTGAAAAATAAATAGAAAATATTTTTGACACTATATTATTTCACACATTTTTATTTATGCAGTTATAATGATGTAACCTTAAAAGTTTTAAAACATTTAAGTAATAAACATAACACTTTTTACGCAACAAAAAGGAAATCAATATACAAAGCTTTTATTAGAACAGCTGGTCAGGTTGAAGATACTATGATCCAAATGACCCCTTTATTTTCCCGGTAGCCATTTGGAATGCTCTTGAAATTAGGCGTTCGCCTAATTGCATAAAATAATAACTGAAGGGCGACAGTGACAGGAAGAAAATCAGCAACTTCCACGGTGCTCATCACGATGGATCTGAAACAAGAAACAGAAATCAGCTCAAGAGGTCACCCGCTCCCCTCACTTCAATTATAACGCACAAAAGTATTGTGTTTTTATCTTTTCCACCAGCAAAAACCTTGTTTATGATATTATTACAATAAAACCAATTCAAAAGAATTCCCCTTTGAAACGTGAATATATCTTACTCGTACATTGGTTTCCAATATCTTTTCTCAATTCCAAAACATTTAACGGATTTCTTTCTACTTGAAAAAGCTATCCATATTTGCTAAAAAGTGAATTAATGGTATTCAGAAGAAACTGAATAACATTTCGTTCCTTTTTGGTAACTTATAACTTATAAATATAGAAGCATCACCTCACACAAACCAACATGCAAACATATATTTGTCATTTGAAGTCCAGGAAAAACTTTGCCGTATTCTCTGTATATTAATGAAATTCATGAAGAATTTCCGTTTCTGCTGTAAGAAAGTGATAATTGCGTACCAACTCCCTCAATAAATAAATACCTTCACGTAAAACTCATCTGGCTGATATACGTCTATTTTGGCAGTCGCTCGGGTAATTTTGAGACTATTACAGTACACCCCTTCTTCGTTCACGTAAGCAGGTACCTATGCCGAACTGCCGGCTGCACTTTCTATGGCTTAGTGCGGCCCGAATGCGAATTTTCGTTTCGACTAAATCGTTAGATTTTACGTAAATACAGGTTCCCAACTTACGAGCATCCGTACTTAGGAACGAAGCTCCATAAGGTATTTTAATAAATAGGGCATGCGGTCGCCAACTCGCACGTACGAATGTTTTTCTCTCGAGAATTGCTAAGGCGGAGTGTAGCGTCAACCCTCTGCGGAAGTGTTCTTCGACACATAGGCCCGTTACGTTCTAAGTTACTTGTACGTCCGACGATCGGAAAGGTAATGAAAGACAAAACGAATGTCTACAAGTATTGTTTTCTACTATTATTCAGAGCAAATATAGATTTGTTTAATTGTGGGTTAAACAGGCATTTGTGGATTGACTTGGGAATCTAACCACCAATTATAAAATATTGTCTACGGTTCCGAGTTCCAAACAAAAGACTAACTTTTAGAACGCAACCCGTTCCTAACTCGGCGACCTCCTGTAGGTATTTCATTTTTGTGAAAAGGTAACAATTTTTTCATAGCTACTATGGTACAGTATAACGCGTTTTCTAAATTGTGGTTTTTTGTAAAATAGACAATCTTCCAGAAAGTCTTATTTATTTACAACTCTGGGTCTAATTAAACAGCTGTAATCCTAATGAGTCCCTGATGCATCTTCGAGTTTATCATGCCTGGCGAATGTTGTTCCGGATAAAAGTGAAAGGTAACGACACAAATCACTCGTTGAAACGAGGAAATCTAAGATCAGTTTACGTACACTTGAGACGATACTGTAACTAATAAAACGCGCCAAATTCTACCGCATGATTATATAAAAATAATGAGCTCAACACTTATGGGATAACATTTTTAAAATATAGCCTATTATGATGGCTTGCCACTACGATTAACAGAGCCACCCCGAGGAAGCGCGAAAAAAACTTCAATAGGGACTCTGAAAGAGTACTAGTCGAGTAAACAGGGCTTATCGAAAATGCTCGATGCCTTGGAGCTGCAGGGTATTTATTTACTATCCCAGTCATAATCCGAGATTTAAGTGATATCCAGAACCGTATAGGAAAATCGCGGGATCCGGTGCCAAGTGAGCGCGCGAAGCCTCTTACGCGACAAAAAATTTTAATAAAGCAATCTCTTTCACTATGGCAGTGTTGATATTTCCCCGATTTTTTTTAAATGCGTGGGCTCAATAACTACACCAGCCCCTCAACATTCGCGAGGGATACGTTCCCAATATCCTCGCGAATGTTGAAATTCGCGAATAAGAATTTTGCTCTGATTATACTACCCAAACTTAATATTCAACATTCACACTGCTTTGTGCTCAACATTAAACCTAAAATTAAATTTCGTAGGCTAAAAATAAACTTAACGAAAAAACTAGAAAACAGTCAAAACAAAATGAAAACGTAGTACGTATTATATAGTACATATTCTTTGATCTCTTTATACTTGATTCACTTTTAACAGATGATTTTATTTTTGAAAAATCGTAATTATTAAATTAAAAATTACAGTAATAATTAAATTAAAGCGCAAAAGCTGATGAAAAGTATGTAAGAGTGACACAGTCCGAGCGAAATGCAGGCAAGAATGAAAATGCCCGGAAGGTGGGGAATGGTGGTGGCGTAGCGTTCGACTCCGTGGCGCGGTTTTGTAACTTTGTATGTACATACATAGTGCATACTGTGTAACAGAATGATTCCAATTTTTGGAATTATAGCTTATTGTAGGTAGGACGTTACGAGTTGCATTTTTGAAAGGTTAACATCTACTGTCCTCAAGTATTTATACGGTTAACACCAACTACTTATTTTCTACTTGCATCAATTAATACCTTATTGATTACAACAATTCTAAGCGCTTTTATCGCAAGATTAGTAATATTTTGGATAGTCACACAGCTTATGGGATTGTTGACTGTCTAATTTTAATTTTATAACGTGAGAACGGTTGCCTTTTTGAAATTTTATAGCTAGCACGCGAATACCTGAACTCGCGAATGCTGAACTCGCGGATGCTGAGGGGCTGGCGTACAACAATTTTTTTGAGCGCGAGGCCTCTGTAAGTACCGGGCCCGGCTCAGTCGCACCATTGGCACTGCCATCACACAGACCCTGTTAATGTCTTACTAACAAAGGCGCGCACATGCAGAAAGAAATGATAGGAAAACGCCGAGGTAGGTATTTTTAGCCGTCCGCTTTTTAGGGGCGTTTCACTTCCAGCATGAGCGCCTATTCGGTTTGTCCGTCCGCATGTTTGTTCTCGACTTCTACCGAACGGATTTTCATGAAATTTGTTATTAACAACTTACAGTCAAAGATAATAAGAACACAAACGAATCACGTAAGCCAATCAGGGGTAGCACTTTACTGGTGACAAAAATGAAATTTCCGTCATATCTTGTAAAGTATTGCTCATATCAGAATATTTTTCAAATAAAATTTATAGAACTAGTAAAATAGTGTGTTTCTTTTCCTATACATTTTTATCGTAGGAGTAGCTGTTATCAAGAAAATCAAACAAGAATTTCTTAGTTCGAGTTGAACTTAGCAAATTTCTTGCATGGTTACTTCATTGCTGTTAACATTAACAATATCAAAAAATACGTTTAATTTCCCTGTGTGTGCAATATTTTTAAATAGGAAGAAAATTGTTTATGATGAAGAAAAAGAACTTTAAAACAAACATGTATATCATACATTTCAAATATTCCATTGCACGAGACGCGCCCATTTGTAATACGCTGTACACTTTCGTAACTTGTTTTCTACTTATGAGAACTTCCTCTTCTATGGGTATATTAGCGCTTTCTGAATTTTTGACAGTCCCATCACACCGGCTTATAAACTCTTGCAATGTCAGGAATTTATCGGAATTCAATCAAAATCTCAAATATCACTGGAATGCTTAAAAAATAATGAAATCAATATTTATTAATTGAAAATATTTGAATGAGGCAAAATTGCATTTATCATTATCGTTACCTATAGTAAATTAAACAAATTCATTGTAAAACTAAGACAAACATTGAATATTAAAAATGCCCAATATAAATAAAAGAAAAACAAAATTAACAATACTTTCTAATTTTTAATTCCTATTTATTGAGTTGGAATAATTATAAATAGAAAAATCAAGTCACTTTACGACAGTCTAATTTTTATGTAAAATTACACCACTATAAGAACAACACTTCAAGAGGTCACCTACAGCTTGGACTGATCCTGTCTCCAAGTGAAAGAACTAAGAAATAAGCCGAGAAAACGATTGAGAACTCGACTCAGTATAATAAAATTGCATTTCAGTACATTTAGTGGGTTTACATGAAGAATTATTATGCTCCCAATTATCTAAAAAGTATAAAAAATATTTGTTTAAATTCTATAGTGTTTTAAATGTGATTCCAGTCACATAGATACTGCCTGGGTAAAGCCCGTAGGCCCGTAAGAGATTGAATGTTGAGACCAAAATGTTAAGAGTTAAACTCTGACGTCCGTGCATTTAAATCAGGCATGTAAAACTCGAAGAGATAGCAGGGTCGCATTAAAGCAATGGATGTTATAGAAGAGCAGCATTAGAATTGCAGTTACTTTATGAGAGTAATATTTCGAAAAAATGATTTATTCTAGAAGACTGGACGCCTTTTTTGGCATTAAAAACAGCAATTTATCAAACATGTTCTATACAACCTCAGTAACAATGACAGAATATTGTCCTTTTCATAAAAATAAAGCATTTATATAAAATATTGAGTGCTTTAGTTCAATCAAATGAGTTTTTGGGTTATAGTTAGGGAAACAAATGGACTCATGTGGCCCACAGTCTGCCAGTTTGACATACCGGTTTTACATTAAAAACTCACTAAATTCTTTCATACACATCATATAACAAACTAAGTCCCTCTAAGAACAGGAAGGAGGAAACTCAAATCTAATCACTTAAATATAAAGTCACCACAAGTTAATATCTTTCCCTTTTCTCTCTGCTTCAACTACTTACCATCCGAATGGACACTGTAATAAAACAAAATATGAACAATGAGATGTGAACAAAGTGAATCTGAAAAGTTATGTGAAATAAAATCATAAAACAAAAAATTATTGCACAGATTTTGTTTACCTTTCATTATGGCCAACTACCGTGGTCAGGAAAATTCCATAGTCCCGCATGGCCTATTTTCCAATGGCACTGGATTAAAGTGCTTGTACTATATTAGCTTTTCTATTTCATCTGTTGTATTGCTTAATTTCCCTCCAAATTGTTTGTCTTCTATTACCCATTTCAAAAACTGTTAATGTGGGTTTGGATCAGCATTTCCCTACCTTTTGAACTCTGTGGACCACTTCAGCAACCCTTCCAAGCCCTGCGGACCACCTCATTTCTTACACTAACGGACCACCTCATTTCTTACACTAACCTACTTACTGTATCTATGTTTAAGAAAAGGAGTTACTTGGTTACGTATTTTATTTGACCATTTTGAAATATATTACACATGCTTCTGTATGTTTGACGATCACCTGATTATTTTTGTTTTATTCAAAGAAATATTTTCAACATTTGTGTAGGAAAAATTTTTGAAATATGAAATAATTTTACAAACTTAAAACCAATATTCAATACGTTATAGTGTAAAATTTGCATAACTATTCCCAAAAATGTTCCAACTAAGTATGAGGTGAGGCCTAAAGAAAAACTAATTTTGGAAACCTCCACGGACCACCAAAAAAACCTTCATGGACCACAAGTGGTCCGTGGACCATACACTGGGAAATGCTGGTTGGGATTGTATGCAGTGTGTTTCATTCTGATGTTCAGTATAGACATTCCCGGTCAGTACCGTAACTACGGGGGAGCAAGCAGGGCATCTGCCCCAGGTGCAACTAAGTAAGGGATGCAAAAAATAATAAAATAATAACTAAATAAACTATAGAAAATAATTTTTTAAATGGGGAGAGGGTACATATTTAGTAGTTTGCTCTGGTTAATAAAATATCTAGTTACGGTACGGTTCCCAGTAAGCCATGTAGAAGTTGCCTGGTTGACGAATTAATCTGCACTTGGATGATCCAGCGGGTTCTTACTCAGTGCTATACAGTACAGGCGACTCCCGAGTCTTGATGGTTCGAGTCTCGATTAATTTGAGATTTCGATCCCGCCGATCGATAATATACCTACAGGGAAAAACTTCGTGTAGTTATTGGTTCCGACCAAATGCAAAGTTTAATTTTGGTGTAGATGTATTTATATCTGCTCTAATTGTTTGAATTTGTGCTGATTTCACTCTTTCTTCTGTTAATCTTTTATTTAAATTTATTTATATTATTGATTTATTTATAAATTTATCACTTGACATGGCATCTAAAAGGAAATGTAATAGTGATAATGTAAGTGAAACAAATAAAAGAGTGCATAAGCCTCATAGTTATGAATTGAAATTAGAAATTTTAAAGCATGTTGAGAAAGGTGAAAGCCAAGCTGAAATTGCACGATCGTTAGGAATGTGTCATTCAACTATTAGCACTTATGTGAAAAAGAAGGAGAAAATTGTAGAAGATGTGATAAATTCACGTAATTTGATAACAACAATAAACAGCCCTAGGTGCGGTGTTGTGATTCCTAAAAGGAAAAACTTTAAAACTTTGGGTAGATGATCAGTGTCAGAAACACATAAGAAAGAAAAAATTCTAGAACGTGATAAACTCAGGTAATTTGATAACAACAATAAACAGTTCCCCACCCAATAGCTCCTCTTCTTCCAACTAAAATCTTCCAACTTCTCAATTAATAAACCAAGTCCAGTAAGCGCAGTTGAAAAAGATTTAAGTTATGAAAATATTTTTCATTTTATTGTTTCTTTATTCTTAAGTTATTTTGTGCATTTTAAATAACTTTTATATTAATTTCGCTGCGATAAATAGTTGTATGTATAGATAGATGTATGCATGTATGTTATCCAGCTAGCGCGAGTCGTTTGTTACAAACGACTCGCGCGACATATTGCATACATTTATCTTTGAAGTTGGAAGCACAAATTTATTTTTTCCTTTTTAGTGCAAAAAAATAAGTTATACATTTTAAATATTTATTATATAATTTATTCATAATTTAATATTGTTGTATTAACATATTAGTAATGTTATTTTATCTTTATAGAATGTGAGGGGAGAGTTTTTCCCGAGATGCGGGACCGTATCCCCCGATTATAACATGCAAGTATATGGAAAAACGGCATTCGACACTCGAATATTCGAGATTCGAACACGTTTTCAGGAACACATCCCCAATGAGACTTGGGAGTCGCCTGTATAGCAGTTTCCCAACAGAGGAGCAGCGGAAAGTGATTAAATAAATAAATTAACAAATTAGAAATGAGGATAGATTATTAAGTCAACAATTTCCCTCTAATAAATTGATAATGATGTAGCACTAAGGAATGAATGTGTCCAAATATTGTGATACAATGGGTTCTGCTTATTAGAATCAAGTCGGGAATCCGCTAGTTGATTCAATTAAATGGCTGATTCAATAATCCGGAGTCTGCATATTTTAGTTAGGGCAAATAAGAAAATGTTAGAATAAAGTTCATATCTCTTTCGTATATAAAAATTTCATGGTTATGCTAATTTTTGAGAGATATAATATAAGAAAGTTTATAACAAATAAAATTTTAAATGCAAATTTCACTTTTCGTGTTATGACAATGTCATCTCCTGTCAATATGAGCTTCAACAATGACGTCATCTATCAAATTCAATCTACTGAACTCTTCCTCAACTTCCTCCTCTAAGGTTTTCATTTCTGCTCGAAGTGATGAAAATCCGCTTTTCCATAGCATTTTGCAACTTTAGGTATACAACCCTGCATTCATTCATTGCCACACGATTCAATAAACTGAAATAACTGATTCCAATAATGGGAGGTTTCTTAAAACGTTAGATACAAAATGGTTTTGGTTTTATGGTTTTGATTCAATAAAGCGGCTGATTCAATTAACCACTGATTCTAATAAGTGGAACCCACTGTACCAATAAAAATATAAAACCTTTTTTCAAGTTGAAGATGCCATGAAATTCTACAGAAAGTTGGAAAACACTGCTATACGGTATCTGCAAATGTTGGTCTGGTCAGTTTTTAAACTCTAATACAGAAGATTCAATGTGCATATTACAAGCTTATTTAGAAAATAAGCAATAGAGAATATGGGAACCAAGACTTCTTTTACCCTTGCAATTCATTTTCTTTTGCACGTGAGAGAATTAGAGTAAACATTGAGACAAGTAAAGCACATCAGTTAATGCTAGTTAGATCACAAAGTACAAATTAAGATCATTCCCTTCAGACTTTAATCTAAATAGGAGTTTTCTTAAATTCGATGTCATCTTTCTTTGTGGAGAATATGGTATATTCCAGTGATGGCAGTTTTTGCTTGCATACCAAAATTACAAAATTTGGCTTCTCTTTAACCTACTATTAATTGAAAATCTACCCAAAAAGAAATAATTTTATGGTTAAACCATGATCATTTTTTCTCAGACTAGATCTCAGAAAACAATGCATTGATTACATAAAATTCAAGTTAATACATTGCCCATGATCATTTATGAACAGACTACAATTATGGAGCAACTAGCTTCTCGACCCTGGGCAAAAGGTTACTATTATACAGTTATTTATCAAAATAGTTGCAATCTCGCTAGAAATAGTCTTTTATATTTAGTCAGAAATGGAAAAATATTAAGTAGACAGCAAATAAACGATTTTTTGCTGAGTGCCAAATAAAATCATCTCACATACCTAAAGTGGCAGGCATGTCATAGACTTGCCATCCATGGTAAATTTTAATGCAAATCCTGATTTTCATGAAAATTTAAGTCATTTTACTTTACTATTTTTTTGACAATTCTTCAATCAATTCCAACGGAAATAAAAAAATAATTAAGCTAATACTTCCAAAGATAAATAATTACTATAAATTTTGTCTACATCGATCCTGATAAAAATACAAGCCGTATTTAAGTGTAAATTTGGTCAGCACTACTTTATTTGAAGCAATGGTAATGTTCAGAATGAAAAATGTAAATTAACCATGTCACACAGGAATTGCAGTGTGCATGAAACCCCTCAAGAAATTTTTCAACTTATGGCTTCGTATCATGAAAGTCTCATTGTCTTTCTGTGCATTTTCTCCTAGCATGTCTGTTGATCAAGTACAACTGAAATTGAAACATTCATATTGTAGTATTCTACAAAATACAGTAAACCTTTGCAGTTCTCAAGGAAACATAGTGAACGACAAGACCTTGATTAAATGAGAAATAGGGAGTAAGGGACTTGGGTTAGCAGGACCTATTTTTTGTTAAGAGATCACCTTTTGTGACAAACATATACATAATCCTAAAATCAGGCATGGATGATTAACTAGTTATCTATAATATAATCTAGACACCAACATCTCACTGCATGACACTTATGTATTGGTTCAAATTCCTCCAATCACATTTAAACTTAATAAATAATCAGTGTTATTATTAAAGTAGTTTATAAAGAAGCAAAATCATTAAATGTTTAAATTATATTATAGTGTCTTTGATTAAACTAGCTAACAGAGAAATACAAAATGAAACACAGTAGAAGTATTGTTGTTAAATTCTGTTAATAGAACTGCTGAGAATGTTGAAGTATGATATATTGTTATACATGCCTCAGCTCTGCCTATTTAAATACAAATTTGAAGTTTTTCTTAAGGAGGTTTTATACCAAGGTGATTGGTGACAGTGATATGATTTGACGGCAACTGAAGTTGCCAACAAATCACTGTCAACAATGTATTTATATCAAAGCAACTGATTTTTGATGGTGATATGATATTTATTTTTCCTTAGTATCAAACATGTCCTAAAGCGAAGAGGATATACTCCTTTACTGCACATTACGATGGCAGCGTCGCCGTAGTAAGCAGAATGATAGAAGATTTAGTATTCACCCACTTAATATTTTTAATTTGCCACATAGCTCTTTTATATTAAGTCGTGAGTAAAAGCCAACAACCTAATAAATTTCACTTGTTTTAGTGAATGAGCAAAGAAAAAGGAGACAGGGATTACTGTTTTAATAATACGTTTTTGGAAAGCTTTACCCAATGTTCTACAAATATGAACTCATATTCAAACACCCTTCTTGAAATTGCCTACACTCCAGGGGCAAAAAATGAGTGTACCTGTGTAGCTGATCTGAGAACTTGTCACTTTACCCAAAAGTAAAAACAAAAAGTACGGCTTATAAAGAAGTATTGGACCCTACATTTTAAAATATTATTATTAAAATTTACTTAAATTTGTATGGCTTTTAAAAAAAAGTAAAATGTTAAAGAAAACGTTTTTAATAATAAATAAGAAACCTGCTAGTATATTCATTATAGTAATACCTATTTTGTTTAATTGCGGTGTTGAAAGTTTCACCGTTCACATACAAGAATTAAATTTTTACAATTTTTTCACTTAGGAAATATCATGTCTATGCTGCCGTTACCTGGGTGGATTTCGGAAAAGAAAATTTTTAGTATGCAAAATTTGACAAGCATAGATTATTAGGCTAAAGTTCAGGCTTTAAAAGTGTCTTTGCTTTCCTTACAGCATAAGCGGTAGCGAAATTATAGACACTGGAAGTTTACGTGACTATATTTTTGAAGGTGATAATAGGCGACTGACTGGCAGGTGACTAGAATCACAGGTGATCAGCAGGAAAAGTCACTCAGTGACTAGAGTTGCAGAGTCGCTTCCAAGCTGCATCACCATCACATTTCCGTCAACTTGGTATAAATGGCTCCATTTAAATGAATGTGTTGTCCAAGCGCAACTGAAGTTACCTTAAAATCATAATCACATAACCGTCACCAATCACCTTGATATAAAACCTCTCTTAGAGAATTGAACCTCTTTTATATGAATTCCTAAACTGTCTTAGAACATATCCTTATCTCATTCTTTCATTTCAATATTTATGATTCACTGCATTGATTGTTTCATGAAAGTTGAATTTTAATCTATGAAACTAGCCTTACAATGTTAAATCAAGCTTAAGAAAAAGACCAAAACATTCAATTGAAACCGACAAACAATGAACTAAAATACTGGCAAATCAAGTTCTAAGAAAATGAGCAAGGTATGTTGATGGCATAAACCAACATAACACAAAATGCTTGTCAAATGCTTAATTGGAATATTCAAATGTAACAAATTACAAATGCTGCACTTTCTGGATGATTTGAATGTTCATAATTCTCCTGTAAAATTGTAGTTAATTTCCAAAAAGAATAACAATACATCTAAATTCAAATCCTAATGTTACTATTTAACAATGGCTAGAATTGAAGCATAAAAATGGCACTGGGACAGGCATGCCTAAGTTCTCAATGGTATCTATTTTCCAAAAAAGCCAGTCTCATATGCATTGAATACTAGCTGGAGCTTATATTACCATTCTTCTATGATGCTCTTGTTCATAATAATGGGATTTTAGGCAAGCCCATTTGAAAAAGATGCTTTTGAATCAATGCAACATCTTTTGACTAAACATTGCTCAGTATGGAGGCATTTTTAAATTAGATCAAAAGAAATGAATTGCAAACCATGTAAACTGCATAAAGAAAGGGTTAACTGCACATTTAATTCATTCAATATTATTTTAATATATACTCTTTCTTTTCAACTAGTTCAAAATTTACCTATATGCAAGTTAAACTCTTAGTAACATTCCTTATAAAAAGACTGGCATCTAAATGGATTTTTGAAGCCACCACACTGTCCTTGGATAACAATATTTAAAGATATTATTTTATCATATTTTTATATCTCAATGTGTTTTGTTTGACTCTAGTTTCAACAAACCTGTCCTGCTAATCATTAAGGCTGATAGCTGGGTCCCTGAGGAAGGAATTATTATGAATAAAGATATCTGGAATAATATTATTACCTGCATGCCATTCAAATTTTAGTCCCCACAATGTGGCACTCTAAGCTAACAATATTTATAAAAGCCTGAAAATTTCTTCACCTCCAGTGCAGCTTTCCTTTCCTCCTCTGCTGTTGACAGATTCTGAAAAAATAATCAAAATACATAATTAATTAAAATTGACAGCCATAATAACTCATTGCTAGCAGAAAAGCAAGGAATACTACATTAATTTATATTGAACAGGAAAAACATGCTGTAGTCATGTTTATCAAATTTATTATGTCTGAATAATCGCATTACTGTTTCAATACCATTAAAAATTGTTGTTTTATTATATTCTGAACCATCTCCTGAGAACGTTTTGCAAAACACTGTTTGATACATAAATAATTAAAAATAAGCCTTGAATATATATGCATAACATTTTTTCAGTCTAGGTGTACAGTTATAATTTTCAAATCTCAGTAATAACCATTCCAACCTACTTCCTGTCTCAGTGGTAAATTTAATGCAAGTCAATATTCAAACCAGTGCTCGAAATGAGCCGGAATACCTCTCTGGCTGGACATACGAACCGATGATACCTTTCCGTTTCGTCAAACATTTATAAATGATGTCCCTTATAAAAAGCATTCCGTTTCGTAAAAATTTCCGTTCCACTACCAATACAAACGTTCTGTTGTGTAATATTTTCCATTTCAACCACTGATTCAAACAGCCTTGGCCCTCTGAAACGTTAACAACAATAGGTCATTTTATTTCCAAACTATTCTTTTATCAGAGTTTCCTAACTTAACTTTTCTACTATCATGGAAATCCATTCAAACATTAATTGGCTGAGAATAAGAACTTCCTCTTGATTGAAAAGTGTAGTTGACAAAAAAAACGTGCATTTAAGCTACAAAAAATCCATCTTCAGTGGTAATACACCATCGGTTAATTTAGCCAAAATGTACATCTGTTTTTTTTATAACCTTGTTGGGGATATTGGAAATACCTGAGATAAGTATTTTTTTCACCCTTTCAATGCTGAGCTGCATGTTTTGGCAGTATGTGCCATTTTGAAAACCATTCACTTAAAGTCAGGAGTTTTCGCCATTCTCTGTAAAAGCACACTGCTATAATATGATGCAAAACTAATTTGCTGAGGTGAGACTAAGCAAGTGACAAATGATTTTGTCAATAGCACTGAAAGGGTTAAAGTGCTTGTTCTTGATTTTTTTTCTGTCACAAGACAAGCTCAATAATTTTGTTGAATTAGTGATAGCCAAAAGCAGAATACTTTTTGAGAATACAAATGACTAAACTTTACCAATACATTTATAGCTATGGTTTGATTCTTTGTTAACTACCACAACGATTTAAAAGCTCAGCTCTCAGAATCCATTTTCCAATTAACACTAACTTTTGTTATAATTGTTTGTTTTATTGAATTAATGAGCTTAAAATGATTTTTGTTGACAATGTATTTAATGTCGTAAAATCATCAGCATTACTGAGGAATTAATAAAAATAAAATACTGTATCCTAATTCAAAATTTAAAAACATTATGAAAATCATACTTTTACCTTGGTGTGGAAGAATCTCGATCAATATGTTAGGCACAAACTCATAAGAAAGACATAACTCTATGGACATCAAGATGGAAATAATCCCATTACATTGATTTTGTTTCTATCTTCTTTACTCTTCTGGTAATTTTTGCAAATTAAGATTTTCTTGTTTACAATGGAATACAGGATATCTTAAGGTGACCGAGTTTTCTAAATAAAATGGAGTTACTTTTTATTAACAAAATGGAAGGATAAATTTGATGAGCAATATACTTACAAATATATGGTTTACTCCATATTTATTTTAATAAAATGATTATAAATGGGTCCATGTATTACAACAGGCTTAAGGCATTTGTACTGCTCATTTTATAAAATATTGTATGCTTACAAGAAGAAATGAATGCCATTTGGATTGATAGACGTTCGGAAATACATCGTAATTTACAACATAATGTGTAGCATTAAATATACTTCACCTTTCCGTGAGCGATTTCCATTTTAAAAATTTTACCCACTGACTACAAATTTTCCTCTTGGGGCTAATGAAGTAAAATAAATACAGAATAATTATGATGATTAAACCATCCTCATACCGCTACACCATCAAATACAACATAAGTTTCCTATTTCTGCCTGTATTAGCACTGTAATCAGTAAAAGAATATCGGAATGCGTACACAATTTGTACGAAAAATTTGATGTCAATTTTGTTTTAGGATTTTTTTTAAATCTAAAAACTGTAATAATAAATCTACGCTACTGATATTTTGTGGAATTTATTGAAATGGACGTAGAAACTGAAAAGTATCACGTACGAAAGAAGAAAGTATGAGAGTATGAAAGGAGAGAACGCGGTAGGTGTATAGACAGCGAGAGAAAATGCTTGAGAATTAATACACTGCGAAAGGAATCCTGCTGAGGGCATGGTTGCTCATTTTCTTGGCAATATAATTATGTTAAACATGCGTTTGGATGCATTTTTCTATGAAATAAGTTAATCTTAATTCGAGTTATTAAAAAAAAAGTTCAACTCAATATGACTGGAAGTGTGGAAATTTAAGTTTTCTAACTTACTCCATTCGAAACAAAATGACTAGCTTATGTGTCAATTTTATATAATAATAGCCGTCATCCGTTGGTTGGTTGGTTGATCACGCTATGCAAATGCTAATAACTCGATAAATAATAATGATAAAAACTCGAAATTTGGTAGAGATGCTTGATTAACACTTTTCCAGGTGATGACGAATTTAAATCGCGAAAAAATTCCTTGGTTCGTCTCCAAGAGAGGCATTTCCTTTTCCCATTACTTAACATGTAAAACGCGATTTTTCGACGTACAGCCTTTATTCATTTGGAAATTAAAATTAGAAGAAATTAACAGACGACCTTCGGATTTGAACCATTTTGACGAAAAAGAATTAAAGTTTCTTATTCCATTCGTCTTTTTTCGCCCACAGTTCGAAATATTCCATGTTAAACGTTTTATTTGCATATTTTGTGGAAATCTCGCCATTTTAACGTGATGTTGCTATATCGACCATTATCATTGTTAGCTTCAATACGAGAGAGAGAGAGGAAGGAAGGGGAGAGATTGGCGTGTTTTGTGGAAAATAAGTATATTAACGTAAATATAAAAAAATTTAAGTATCAACAGTGTCATTTTAGAAAAATTGGAAATAAAAAGCATTCTTAAATTAAATTCTTTGTAAACCATACGTGCTTACGAATTTATATTGTTATTCCTTGAATTAATTTCGTAACAATGGCCGAAGTTTGGAAACGAATATAAATTAAAATTCAATTAAAATTAAAAGGACATTTAAAACTGTTAACACGCAATTTTCGAAGAAACAACAGTGGATCTTTTAATGAATTGATTTGTTTTTATAAAAGGAATTTTGGTGCTCATTTATTACAGAGTAAGTTCTAAGGCTTATAATCCATTTAAATCTAATAACAGTGGCTATGATAGTTTAAAGAAAGAACTTTATTTATTCACTTTACAGAATGAATTAGTTTTAGGCTAGCATTGCCTATTATAAAAGGAGTTACTTTGGAATTTACTGTATGTAAAGTGGAAGTTGTACTGAATTGACTCAAGTATTTTGGGTACTGTTAACGGGAATACCTAAAAAAATAAACACGTATTGTTGTGATATGTTACGACGTATTTGTTTGTTAACAATGCGTAACAACGGGGGAATTACTTAAAAATCACACTTTTTTGAAACTTATTTATTAATAAAAGCAACATAATTACTAATACAATCTAAATTTATGTTACTAGGGGGCCAATATGTCTTTATGGCATTTAAAATAGCTAGAAATATGTCGATTTCTTTGTTATGTTGTCGCCACATGAATTCTTCTGCTGACAGGCTTTCGCGTTGCATTTCCAAAATATTCTGTCACAGAAGTAAAGTTTCATAATATGATCCTTCTTGCACATTCGCCCTTTAGATAAAATACTATGGTCTTGAAGCAAAGATACAGCTTCTTCTTCACTCCTCGGCAAGCTCCACAAATTCATCATTAAGGGATCAACGTAAATATCTTAACGAGATTTGTTACGCATTGTTAACAAACAAAATATCACAACAATACGTGTTTATTTTTTGAGGTATTCCCGTTAATAGGAAAGTACCAATTCAAAGCAAAAATCAATTTAAAACTATTGAAAGTTGTTGTTTTGGAAACTGAAAAGTCCAGAGTGGTGAGCGGACGCTAAACGATATTAAGGTACATTTTATTCCAAAATCTATTTAAAGTATTATCAGAGGCAATTGAAGATTGAACAAATTTTTTTTTACCGGGATTCTGCTTATTTCATGAAATTCAAATGTTAATGCATTAATCCATTAAAATCTGTTAAGTGTGGCTATTTTAGTTGAAAGAAATATATGTACCTACATGGTATTTTTATTCACTTTTCAGAATGAATGAATTCTAGGTAAACATTGCATAATATAAAAGGATTTTCTTTGGAATGAGAAGTTTGTTATGTGGTTATTTTAACTGAATTGAATCAAGTTCTCTCCTAAGTTTGAAATCCATTTAAAACTGGTGAAAGTGGTTGTTTCGGAAAATGAGAAGGCAAGAGTGCTGAGCAGACGATAAACGATATTGAGGTACATTATATTCCAAAATCTAAAGTATTATCAGAGGCAATTGAAGATTGAACCAATTTTTTGGAACCGGAATTCTGCTTATTTAATGAAATTGAAATCCTAATGCTATAACTAATTTAAAACTAATAACAATGGCTATTTTAGTAGAAAGAAAGGTACTATTTTATTCACAAGGTATTTCTGTGAGATTTGAGTTCATTAATTAAAACAGACTTATAATATAGAAATATTCGATGGTTAAAACAGTGCACAATTTTATTGCCAAATTTACATGTTGCATTGACGAAAATTTAGATTCATTAAACCCGTTGAAATTCAACGGGCACTTATGCTTGTTTAAATATAATATCCAAAATAAATAATTTTATGATTTAACTATGATTATATTATAATATAAAAAGTTTTTTCTGTTGCATTTTAACCTCAATTGTCTTGCGTGCAATAGGTTTGCTATCCCACTTCGGACGGATTTTATTTTCCCAAAGTATAGTACAGGAATAGATAGCGGAAGAATATCGGGTAATCATGAAGTTTAGTCACTTTTATTATGAAGGGGTTATATCCAGTGGTGAGCTGCAGCCGGCTTGCACCGGTTTGCACGAACCAGTTGTTAAATTTTGAAGCAATTTTAGAACCAGTTGTTAAAAATTTCTACAGAAAGCCAAGTCCGCTCAATCCATTATTTGAACCCGATGGATGTTTGGTTTCATAAGAATTATTTCCCAGTGTTGAATTTCGTTACAGTAATATAATATTACAATTGAATAAAATATAATCCAGAACATTAAAATCTCACATAAATTAATCGCATTTAGCAAAAAGAGTTAATTTTGAAAATGATTTACAAATTTAGTATATGAATTTATCTTGATCCTTTTTATATGCGTCTTAATACTGTTGGCTTCCTCTGACACGCATAGACGACACCTGCAAAGATGTCGACTTTCCTTTGTAATCTTCAAGTATGCCGATAATTTCAAGATATAATAAAAATACACAATTTAAACTACCGAGAAAAATTTCGGCAGTGTATTAATATTTTAGAGCCTTTTGCTCTGTGACATTTAATAGCACAATAATTAGCTAAATGGATTTTTTCTAGTGACAAATTAAATATGTGGTGTAAATTAATCGTGTTGAATTCATTTTAATCCCTAATATCGAGTTGGATTCCTGGTGTAGAAAAGGTGATTTATTGAAAAAAATAAAAAGCGTATGTTTACTTTATTTGTTCAGTTACGTGAAGTAGTCGCAACTAAACATTCTTCATTGTTAAGGCGTTGAAATGTGTATTCCTTCGATTCCTAATAAATATTTACGCTAACTCGGAATTTAATTAATTTAAACTTGAATGGAAAAATAAACATCGTTCCTTTTGACATCCATATGTTAAACTCCGGAGTTCGTGTCTTGATTCTAACTAATTCTGAAATGAAAAGAATTATATCTGACACTCATTCACGTGTTACCGCAATGGGGAAAGTAAGCGCTACTGAATTCAAAACCATTATCTTGAGGGAAAATATCCGATCTAGGAGAGAACCGTAAACCCTTCTCTAAGGGGGGGAGGGAGAGGAAAAAGAGCCTTCACCCCCTCCTCTACTATCACTGTTGCCATATCGCTTGACAGTTCTTTCGAGACTAGTAGTTCACTGAAATTCCGGTGGAGCGCTCGCAAAGTGGTGCTGTTTTTTTGTCCACCACTGTACCTAAACCATGAAATGTTAGTAAAATTGTTTATAATTTCTACCCGCCATGAAAATAAACATTGTTGCAATTTCCCAATTATTCCTCCGATTATTTTTTTCGGTTCACCTATGTATTAACTTTCAGCTCTCCAACTATTGTAGCTTGGGCCAGACATTAGTATCCTCCTATATATATCCTATATATATATATCATCCTATATCCTCCGCAAGAAGAGTCGATATAGAATTACAAGTGAATGTGTGCTTGCATTCTGCAAGCATTTTCTCTCATTTAATAAAAAAGACTAAAGGCCGACAAAAAATTCTAAATGCAAAAGAGCCCTGCACCTATTTCAATGCTTTCCTTTTGGTAAATAATCTCATATTTGAGGCTACCTGGAATCGAACCGGTGACACCTACGCTGGAGTTGTAAAATACTATGGAGATATACTCATGACATCTACAAACTCTGAAAATATCATTTATTTATTCCTCTTTGTTTCGTCTATATGAAGGAATTCATTTTTTCCATGCTTTCTTATGGGAGATATACCGGGTCATCCGGAGTCGATACCCATGACACTTGCGGTTAAAGTGATAACGGTTTCCTATAGATCTCCTGGGTATCTAACAACCCTCCAAGTTTGAATTCTCTACCTTATCGGAAAGTGCCATAAATTAATTTTCAAATATGCCGCAATGCTTTTCTTATGGGAAAAAATGGAAATTTAGGAATTTCTGGAGTCGAACCCATGACACCTAGGTATGAGATCTCAATTTTTCTGGCAGTTTCTCCATGCCGTCTACAATTACTAAAAATTGCAGCTCTCCATCTATTGTAGTTTGGGCCAGACATTAGTATCCTCCTATATATATATCATTCTATATCCTCTGTAAGAAGAGTCGATATAGAATGATATATATATATATATATATATAAATACTAAGGAAGAGGAAAGGTAAGTAAGGATATTTTGGGCAACTAGGTGTTGAAGGATATATATATATATATATATATATATATATATATATATATATATATATATATATATATATACTAGTGAAGGTGTGCTTGCATTCTGCAAGCATTTTCTCTCACCTTAAAGGAAAGAGTATGAGCCGACAAATAATTTTTAAAAGCAACAATTTACACCTTGTCGATTTACATTTTTCCTTATGGTCAATATTAGGGTAAAACAACCCCTAAAATTTATAATTATTAAATATTTATAGGTTTTTAGCATTTCTTAGGAATACCTCACATTTATGCAAAATTTCATGGATATAGTACCTCTAGAAGTGCATTTATAAGAATTTCATTGTTTAAAATTTATGAATTTTCAACAGCCACAATAATAAATATTTCTTAAATGTTCAATGTTATTTACTACTGGAGCATCATTCCTTACCTTGTTTAAAATTTTCAGCTTCCTGCACCTTCAGAAAGTACATAAGCATTAGTCAATTTGTTTAACATTTGAGAAATTATTACGGCTGAAAAAATAAAAATTTTCTAATTTCTATAATCCCGTTTTTATTATTTGGCAAATTCTACCAATAGAAAAAAAATCAGCTTCATTACACATTTAGAAGTACCTAAACCATGAAATGTTAGTAAATTTGTTTATAATTTTTACCGGCCAAGAAAATAAACATTGTTTCAATTTTCCAATTATTCCTCCTATTATTTTTTTCGATTCATCTATGTATTAAATTTCAGCTCTCCAACTATTGTAGTTTGGGCCAGACATTAGTATCCTCCTATATATCATTCTATAAGCACTCTTCTTACAGAGGAGGATATACTAGTACAAGTAAATGTGTGCTTGCATTCTGCAAGCATTTTCTCTCACCTTAAAGTGAAAATAAAAGCCGAAAAATAATTTTCGATGCATAAGGTCACATATCGGCTCCGAATTACGTGCTTTTCCCTTTTTAAATTTTGGGGTAAAAACAACCCCAAAAATTTATAATTATAAAACTTTTATAGGTTTTCAGCATTTGTTACGAATACCTCACATTTATGCAAGATTTCATGAATGTAGCACCTATAGAAGTGCATTTATATGAATTTCATTGTTTACATTTTAATAATTTTTAACAGCCACAACAATATATATTTCTAAAATTTTCTATGTTATTTACCAAAGGAACATTATTTCCTAACTCTGTTAAAATTTGCAGCTTCCTGGGTCTTAAGAAAGTACATAAGCATTAGTCAAATTTTTAAACATTTAAGAATTTATTACGGCCGAACGACTAAAAATTTTCAAATTTCTATATTCCTGTTTTCATTATTTGGCGAATTCTACAGGTAGAAAAAATATCTGCTTGATAGCACATTTAGAAATACCTAAACCATGAAATGTTAGTAAAATTGTTTATAATTTTTAGCGGCCAAAATAATGCACATTTTTGCAAGTTTTCCTCCAATTATTTTTTTTTATTCGCCTCAGTATTAAATTCCAGCTCACCAACTATTGTAGTTTGGGCCAGACATTAGTATCCTCCTATATATATATATCCTATCTCCTATATCCTCTGTAAGAAGAGTCGATATAGAATGATAGTATATCCTCCTCTGTAAGAAGAGTGCTTATAGAATGATATATATATAGGAGGATACTAATGTCTGGCCCAAACTACAGTAGTTAGAGAGCTGAAATTTAATACATAAGTGAACCAAAAAAGATAATCGGAGGAATAATTGCAAAATTACAAAATTCCAAAAATGTTCATTTTCTTGGCCGGTAAAAATTATAAACAATTTTACTAACATTTCATGGTTTAGGTACTTCAAAATTTTTTCTAGAGGTAGAATTTGTCCAATAATGAAAACAGGATTATAGAAATTTCAAAATGTTTATTCGTTCAGCCGTAATAAATTCTCAAATATTAAACAAATTGATTAATGCTTATGTACTTTCTGAAGGTGCAGGAAGCTGAAAATTTTAAACAAGGTAGGGAATGATGTTCCGGTAGTAACTAACATTGAAAATTGGAAAACTTGGAAGAAATATTATTCTCTACAACTTTAGTCCTCATGAAGATTACCAATAATGACGTTTTTAAGGAGATATTTGACGGAAACAGAAAAAACCGATTATTTATAAATAATTCCTAAACAATAACTGCTATGAAAAATGTTTCAAATGAAAGTTTTTGGAAATTGCATTCCCTATAACATTCGTATAGAATGGTATATACAATAATGATGCTTTAAGGGAGAAATATCGCAAAAACCGAATCAGGTTTCGAATAAACCTCGACTTCCGGTTAACCGTTATTGTCCAAAAACTAATCAGTTCTTTGTGCTCATACTAAAGTGTTATATATGAAGTTTGGTAACAATATGGCAAGTACTTTTTGAATTAGAGCGCCCACAATCACATACATCCATCTATCCACACATACACACACACACACATACAACATTCCAAAAATAGTCTAAACGTGTTCTAGGGACCTCAAAACGTGTATTTCCTTGGAAATCTCGAAGTCGATTTTTTTCGTGATCACAATACTTTCCCTATACTACGTATGGAGAAAGTAAAAACAAAATTAAGATGTAAAATTTCAACCTTAATTTCTGTCACCGCTCAATGCAACATTGCTAATTATTTGCATTATTTTTTACTTTACTATTCTTTGTTATCGCATGAATGAAATATAGAATTTATTTATTTATTAAATGAATAAGATCGAGTGATAGAATGTTAAAGCATGCACAATAATATTTTTAATTTTATTCGATTGATCTCAGTTCTGCTGCAGTGAAAAATTTGCCTACTTCATAAATATCATTACCTTCAATTCAGAAACAATAAATGAGTACTAATGTTTAATTATGTCTCACCCTTCTGCCATTCTAGTAGAGTTCCATGGCGACGGATTGTTTCTTATCCGAATCTTCACGTTCTGGTGGGTACCCAGGCGTCCTTATCAGCTCCTCCTCTTCTTTAGGTTTGGGAGATCCTTTTGCCTATAAATGTAAAATATATAAACTTTACATAAATGATAGCTCGCTCAAAAATTCGGGTTATTAAGTGTACTAATGACGCCGAAAACTTCCTAGTTCATTTATATGTCACAGTTAATGTATATGTTTGAAGATTCCTAAACGCAGAGTGGTGCCACGCACTACGCATGTCGATAAAATTCAGTCAACCACAGGTGCAATCCAGGGTTTCCTTCCTTTACCCGAACACCAACAGAAAAATCATTAATAAATAATAATTTTTAAATATGATATCTTTTCAAGTACTCTAAAAAACGTAAAATTAAGCCTCTACAAATAGTTAAAATTGTCACAAAACGGAGGAGAGAAACCCCGGAGAGGGCCAAATGGAGCCACAACAGGTTGAAACGACCGTTCCGAAGGACGGAGCGCTCACTTGCGCGGTCTTTCGTCGGAAACGAGAACGTACCTACTTGTGTAATTTTTTAAAGGCCAACAATTAATTTATCAAACCAACTCGCGAATTTTAATTTATATTTTTTAAACGGGTAAAAAATTTTCAAACGCGGTCAAAATGACCGCTCGCGACTCTCACTTTACAAAACGCAGCTCAATCTCTTAAGGGTTAAAGCAGGGCATCGAACCGGAACCGAAAAAAATCTGACATGGCCAACGTATGACTTTCTCAAAACAGAGGAATGGATATGATATAACAGATAAAGATCCTAAAAGATTTCTTCAACAAGGGGCTCCCCGCTCCTGGAGAAATAGCTTCCAATACCGTTTTCGCCCGCTTCACGGCTCATGCACGTCAACTCCACCCGCTCGCTCGAGGTAGGACTGCGCTACACGCCTCGATTTTGGCTCATTTAATTCGTTGGACATGATAAGTATAATGACTTACAAACCAACAATTCATTTACTAAACCTACTCGCGCAGAGTATTATATTTTATTTTTTAAACTGGTAAAAAATGTTCTAACGCGGTCAATGTGACCGTTCGTGATTCTCCCGTTACAAAATTCCACGCGACCTCTTTTAAGGGTTTGAGTCCGAAGCGGCACATCGAATCATATTGAGACTTTAACTGCGACCCATCTAAACAACCGAGTCTTTGAACGCGACACGCCGAGGTACTCGGAAATACTAATTGAGAGAAACGCCCCTGCTTCGAATCCAGTTCTGAATATCTATTCGCCTAAGGAAATACTCGGGATTATAACCATGCCATTCATTACAATCATTACAAAATACGTTATAATCGATCTAAATACGCGGGGCTTTGGCATTCGTACGTGCAAAAGAATGAAGTTTATTTTCCCCTCGCTGGAAAACAGAAATAGCGAGACCGATATCCAATTTTGCGTGGCCGACACGCGAGATGATTTGCGTTACCTAAGACACACATCGCGCATATTTAAAATGTTACCAAAAATATGAATCGCGTATGTAGGTCTACCTTTTTCTAAAAGCTACTTCTATCACCTTTGCGAAGAGACAAGATAATCGTTCGAGAGTAGCGTTAATGGTGCGCTGTGTCACAAAAAAACAAATCGCAGGCATAGATCTAGTGCACATCGAGAGCTGTCAGTATTCCTATGCTTCCAGTCCATTAATGTCATAGGTTAGATTCATCGACGGATTAACCCCTGGACCAGCGATCACAAAAATTTATGATTTACCTTCCTCTCATATGGCAGCTAACCTTATCGGGATCTTCTTAAAATATAAAATACAATGAAATTTTCAAAATGTAATAAATACCCACCTCTTTTAATTCTACACACATTAAATTTATTCGAAATATATCGATACATAAAATCAAAACATCCCTTCTTCGCGACCCTCTGCCGTAGAATAATTCGCCCTAGGTCATTCTTAAAGCCCTCCACTCAGGAGCGGATTGGGCCGATATCCGAGTATTTGCCCGGGCCGATTTTTGCTCCCAATCCCTGCCTCCATTCCATGCTCAAGTATAAAAAAAATAACAGCTGACCGACGGCAAGAAAGAACGCTTCCGAAGAATAAAATTTTCCCCAGGCCCTGTATTACCTTACTATGGCCATCAGCTCCACGTAACCTGTACATTTGACAAATTCTACGTGTTTCAGCTCGTAAGGAGCATGCCAACAAACTCTTAATCCTTTTTAAACTTTACGGCAAACTTTCCCGTTCATTTGATTCTTACGGCACACCGGACCAAAACATCTTAACTATTTTTATAAATTCTACAGTTAAATTGTTATGATGAACAATGTGATATTAGAAACTGACTTTACGATAATGTTACGATATTTAGACCCAAAGCCAGTGGACCTAAGTCTGTCATTAAGATATCAGATTATAAACGCATTTAACACTTCCGAAACAACCCCAGTTTTAGGAGTTATTCTCACTATTTTTTAAAAACCTTAGTTTGAATACAGGAGAATCACATTCCTTGACGTTGTCCATAACACGTAACTTGCACCGCTAACCCTAATATAATCTCACAGATTCAGTTTTAATAGCGAATCAAAGGTTTGGGTGGCATCCAAGGGAGTTATGAGGGCGATCACATTAGCCAGTAACGTTTGATGCTGCTCACGGATTTACTACAGTTGCTTCATTCCATCGAAAGACCCACGTTGAGTTCGACACCCCTGCTCTAATAGCTCCGAAACGAACAAAATATATTCCAATCTCATTTACTTTATAACTTCATATTTGCAGCACTGTAACACTCACGTAGAAAATGCCAATACACAACGGGAAATAATTAAACTTTGAAAGATAAACTGCTCAAACAAAATTTATTACTCACCGGGTTTGAATCCGCCACTCAATGCACACCTACCTTCCAGTAAAGATAAAACGGAACTACTTCGATAAAAACTTAACCAAGCGACGCCAGCGCTCCTTACGGTCAAAAAAATTAACCAACGTTTTTACTTGCACCTATAGAGGGCATGACAGGTGTTCCGTTCTATTGGCTCCAAGTTCGTATTGACCTTTTTACGGAAAACATATAATTTAGTACTTAGGAACGAGCGTACGTCGAGGAAAAATATCATTTTTTCGATTAACGCAATCAGCTACAACTCGGAAGTAAATTACTGGTTAGAGTATATGAAGTTCTCTTGGTAAATAATTGAAGGAAAGAAAAATACAAGAAACCTGATTTGCAGTCCTTTCTTCTTGCATGTCCTTAAGCATAAAATAAAGAATACTTAGAAGAGGAGAATACAGTGAAGATATCGATGACTTAAAGATCTAACTCTGAGCCATACAAGTGAGGACTTAGGAATACTAGTAACCATAAGCGAAAGACTTAAATTTTAATATCAGCTACGGAATGAGAGCTTGTGTCTCAAAATACGTATTTAGCATTTCTGGCTTATAAACTCTCAATTAGCATTACTGATAGTTCAGAGCTAGATTTTAAGGTTAACAAAGCTTTGTTGATAATTAGAAACATCGTTTTAAAGTTTCTGATGAGAAATATAAACATTATGAATTTATTCACTATTCAGTGCGTCCAGCAGTTTCTGAAAACAAAGTCATTTTTGGGAGAAAAAATGAAAGAAAACATAGCAACATCCTCAGTCATTACAAGACATACTTAGATCTCATGTTACAAAGAATCCTCTATGTGCTCCATTTTAAGCCATGAGACTTACCAAAGCTGATAAAAATCTTGCATGTCTGAACAGCTTCCTCAATATTTTACATAGAATACCTATTAAACCTTTAGATTGCAGTGTTTTCTCTAACACTAAAGCTAGTATTAAATGACTTCCTTGGTTAAACAATTTCTCACCACTCTATGCAGAGCCATATTTACAGATAAGCACTTTAGGCACTCGCCTACGGTGGCAAATTCCTAGAGGCATTTTTTTTAAAGTATAACTTAGGTAATACTTATTGTTAATAATAATTCTATATATAATTTCTGAAGTGTCCATCCGTCCGTCCCCCCCTCTATCTCGAAAACCGTTTGCCGTAGAGATTTGCAGTAAACTGCATTTTGTTTCTACAGGCCAGGAGGTCCCTAGAAAACTATTCTCAATTTCCTAAAGTCCCGGGTTCGATTCCAGGAGATAATTATGTTCCCATAAGTTTACACGGGATTTTCGAGTTTTCAGAGTGCAAGGTTTTTTTACTTCATCCGTTAAAATACGTAAATATGGACCGATTTTCTCTGTTTTTGATTTATTCGACGGCTAAAACTCTAAATTATCTTATTATTTCAATGTTTATACCCTACGCGGTCGAAATTTTCAGAAATACACAATTGTTTTCGAAATTTTGCCGATTTTTTGTTCTCCTTCAGAACGTTGCCAAGTCGTCCTTAATTGTTGCCTCTGATTCAATTACCATCAATTAAACGTTCATTTTGACATAAAAATGGAATCCTTAAGTTAGTCAGATCATTATACGCTACATTTTTGCTGTAATTAAAGTTTTATTGTTATAAATATAACAATGGATGAATTCATTAAGATAATGACTTAACTCGAGAACATTCAGTAAGATTATTTTCTGTGACTAGGACGCGTTTATCACGGATTGTATCAGAAAAGCATATTTATTTTTTAAAATACTGTATCTGAGTATTCAACCTTTTGGAAATACCAAAATGTTTTTGTTTTTGTGAGTGAAGCGACCAAGAAATACACGTAAGACTCTGCCATTTCATTACGAAGGCTTTGGTGAGGAGGAATCTTCCTAAACCCCAGTAAGTTTATACTCCGCATTATTCTACAATCAACTGTTTCAGCGCTTACTTTTTTAATACTTTCGCCTGGCTTAAGTGGATAAATAATTATTTTTTGTGGCATCGCTTTTACAAAAGTTATGTTTTGTGATTGATTAAGTGTATGACATTTCCTGTAAATTACAGAAAGTTCACATCTTTCTTTTCCCAATATTTACTTTCTTTGAGGTGTTAAGACCCAGTCTGACTCCCGGTCTTAGCAGTTCTATTCTTCTGTTTCTTCATTTCACATCACTACAGTTTATGCCTGTCGCATAAGAATCTTCCGATCACTATTCATTTCAATTTAATTACTGTGCTGCATCAATTTACTCTCAACCATAACTTATAAAATACAGATTTCTGATTACCTACGGATAACATTTTTTTTAATATGCGCACACTGCCTTTCCCTCAGTGAGATTCTACCTTACATTGGGAGTCAAATATCTAAGTATCCTATACTGTGTAAATTCATTGCTAGAGTACAATATGAATTATTAACATCAACTTATTTTACAAATTTATTATTTTTTTATTAATCAATTTAAAATTAAACGTGCACATTTTGCACGTGCTCAGCTAGTACTTAATTATTATACTATACTATGTTGAATTGCAAATAAAAATGAACTATAGAAGCTAAATGGATTCAAAATTGTTCTATTTAAAAAGATTTTTAAAATTTCATATAAGGGGTGGCAAGTTTTCTAGTGCCAAAGGGTGGAAAATTCACTAATCCGCCCGATTCTAAGCTATTAAAATCATGGTTTCCCTGACATTACAAAAGAAAGCACTCACCATCTAGATTACTAAAGATAAACAACTAAACAAATTTTTTAGCAGAAAATATATGAAAATTTTTTAACCTTTGCTTAAATTTGTATTTAGATAACATTCAGAGAGGCAAAGATGTCATTGATTAATGTGGTAGTGAAAGATGAAAAAGAATATCTGTGTAACGGAAACGAATCAATGCATGTTTGTGTGTTATCTAAAACTGTAGTTTGTTGAAAATGCTTATGAAAAATTGTAACACAATGTATTTGTGTGGACTGCTCGGAATCTAAAGTTATACATAATGACAAAACTAGGTTTGTATTGTATATTTATGTAATTCTTAATTCAGTAAAAGTGACATGTTAATTTGAGAATATTCTGTTGCTTATACAGGCGACTCCCGAGTTTCGACAGGGATGCGTTTCTGAAAACATGTTCGAAACTGGAATAGTCGAATGTCGAACGCCGTTTTTCCATATACTTGCATGTTATAATCAGGAGATACGTTCCCGCATCTCAGGAAAAAGTCTACCCTCACGTTATAGAAAGATAAAATAGCATTACTAATATGTTATACAACAATATTAAATTATGAATAAATTATATAATAAATATTTTAAATGTATAACTTATTTTTTGCACTAAAAAGGAAAAAATAAATTTTTGTTTCGAACTTCAAAGATAGATGTATGCAATATGTTGTGCAGACGGCCCGGTCCGGTTCGCGCGAGCTGGATAACATACCTGCATACATCTATCTATACATACAACTATTTATCACAGCGAAATTAATATAAAAGTTATTAAAAAAGCACAAAGTAACTTAGGAATAAAGAAACAATAAAATTAAAAGTATTTTCATAACTTAAATCTTTTTCAACTGCGCTTACTGGACTTGGTTTATTAATTGAGAAGTTGGAAGATTTTAGTTGGAAGAATAGGAGCTATTGGATGGGGAACTGTTTATTGTTGTTATCAAATTACTTGAATTTATCACGTTAGAGAATTTTCTCCTTCTTTTTCACATAAGTGCTAATAGTTGAACGACACATTCCCAACGATCGTGCGATTTCAGTATGGCTTTCACCTTTCTCAACACGCTTCAAAATTTCTAACTTCAATTCATAACTATGAGTCTTATGCACTCTTTTATTTGATTCACTTACATTATCACTATTACATTTCCTTTTAGATGCCATGTCAAGTGAAAAATTTATAAATAAATAAATTTAAATAAAAGATTAACAGGAAAAAAGTTAAATCAGCACAAATTCAAATAATTAGAGCAGATATAACTATGTCTATACTAAAACAAAACCTCGCTTGGTTGGTCAGAACCAATTACTCCACGTAAAGTAGTTCCCAATTCGATCGGCTGGCTCGAAATCTCGAATTTATCGAATCTCAAACAGTCGAAACTCGGGAGTCGCCTGTACTGTTGTTGTTTGTATGAGCGCTCATTTTGTCCGGTGACCATACTAGGAGAGTATAAGTGTATAAATATTAAGTGTTGGCTGTTCTAGTGCTAACACCCTCATTTTTGTTGTAAAATTTTAGAATAGGATAAGATAACATTTTTTATCACCTTCGTTTGAAGCATCTGAATATTTTGTCCTACACTCATTTAGTAATAATTTACAAGAATATGAGCTAAACTTCCTAGTTCGACCTGAATGTATTTTTGTACTGATTTTTAAGACAGAATGTTTTACATTTTTATTCCATGCTTATATAGATAACAGGGATTATGTGTAATTCCATGGAAAGCAAAACACTGAAATGCAATTGTGCAATCATCTATTACTGGGGAAAGAGCAACCAAAAATGCAGGGAATTGCTTGTTTTTTTGTTAGTAATGAATTTTGTTTCACTGTTTCTATGTGTTTTCTTAAAGTGCCTCAACCTCCACTTCCTAAAGTAATCAAACTGGAGTGTATAACACATTGTGCACTGAAGCAACTATAGGTTTTTGCAATCCATGTGGAAAAATTCAATCTTTGAGTTATTCACCTATGAGGTCTCTTAAACTTTTCTTTGCTGGTGATGATGGTCTTTTCTTTGGTATTATACTTTTACATTCATCCATTTTGGTTAAGGTATCATCGGAATCAACAGACTTCATAATTGACTACATCCTTTTCACAAAAAATAAAAACTTGAATTAACATTTACAAAAGACAAAAGGGCTATAAATACAAAAACCACTTCCAGTTTGCTTATGTTAGCACTAGCAGTTGACATCTAATTTCTTACATTATAAAAAAATCTGATGTGGCCAACACATGACTTTCTCCATATTTGGGGTATAGATACGTATTTAAATTGTTATGAATAGCATTATAAGGCAAAATTATTATTTAGTATCGTAGAAGAATAGTCGTCTTTATTGCCGTAAATTATATTTTGAATATGTTTACAGAATTCACCGCTACATGGTGGTCGCGCTGTATACTGGAAATTAAGAAAAAGTTGAATATCTCCGAAATGGATGGTTCTACAAAAATTTGTTTCAAACAAAACTTGGAAGAAATATTATTCTCTACAACTTTGGTCCTCACGATGATTACCAATAAAGACGTTTTTAAGGAGATATTTGACAGAAACCAAAAAAACCGATTACCGTATATACTCGTGTATAGTACGAGTTTTTACGACCAAATTTTTATTGCAAAAATTGGGGATCGTACTATACACGAGTAATGCATTTGAGGATTTAAAATTCATGTATCTTCACGGACATTTTCGGTGAAGTTATGCCACCTGCACGCATTCTAATGGTAGGCTAACCTTAACAGTGAGGTCCTTTATCGTTGTTATGTTGCTTCGTGAAGAGTAGAATCTTTTTCATATATACAGCTTCAAATTCACAAATACTTGATATAAGTGACGATTTACGGGCACTTCCTTTCTTGAATTTTATGTATGTACATCTTTGTTTGCGTCTTTTTACAAGGGATGGATTGGAACGAGTTGGACTAAAAGTATCGTAGACGGCGCACAGTGGGACCAAAGCCCTGTTTTGCTGGCCAAAACTCAGTATTCAATCTGATCGGCCTGATTTTGTGTAAGAATGGGTTTTTTGGGGAAGCCGAGTTCATTTCTTGCGGTTTTAAGACTCGGGGGCGACTCTTTGTGGCCAGTGACGTAAATCCCTACAGGACCAAGCACCTGAGGAACTGACCGAAATGTAAGAGTCGCGCATTTTGCTAACGTTCGCGTTCGTTGAGTGGATAGTTTGCCTGTATTTCATTATACAGCTTTTCAACGTGTTTATGCTATTAGTTGACTTCATTCCAACTGCAAATGGGAAGTTTCAATGCGATTACTTTCATAAGGAATTAAGGGTTTCTTAATGCAAAGAGAAAACGATATCGTGATTCAACAAAATTTATTCTGGTGCATTAGTAATACACGAACGACAAAGTGATAAAATAATTTTCTACCTTACAAGTCAATTTGTTTTATTCATCATCATCACTATCGCCATTGTCATCATCTAATGGGGAGTCATGCATTTCGGCTAAAAGCTAATTACTTCAGCGCTAAGACTTCCATCCTTTTTCGGAGGAAGTTTTCTGTGAGACGATACAACTGGATCCGATGAGGTGAGCACAATATGCAGGAGATCCTCATTTGTAGCTTCCCTGGACGTCTTCCTGCAGTGACCCTCTCTGTTCCGTCTAAAGTCTTTATTGCGTGCCTCATGCGATTCCTCGCTCAGCATCCCGATAGGAAGAAGGGACACAGCAATTACTTCTGAGCCGTGTATGAGAACTTTGCGAACAGATGGAGGCATCGGATACCACGAGTATTCTTTTACATAAGGTCTTGCTGTTGCTACAGCGTACTCATGGAAAGCCTTAACATCCACTGCGTACCCACACGATAAAGATCGAAGAATGACATCACATCGAGAAATAAGGGACTCTTTGATACCTGTAATAGAAGCTGATTTTTCAGAATTTTGAAAAAACCGACAGGCAGTGTTCCCGTCACTTGTTGTCCCAGATCCTTGTTTAACTATATCCACTAAAAGGCCCATTTCTGTCTTAAATTTCTGCTGGATTTCCTTCGCCTTGGCAATTACTTTATCCTTAACGTATTTCGTCTTATGCCAGGATTTGGTCTCTAGTCTGTAAGCAACATGCAGTAGCCATTCAAAGAACCTTATGTATGCGTGAAGAGTAGACAGCCCAAATTCCAAGGCATCTGTGTCAACGTTTCTCTCTAACGTCTTGTCAATGTCATTGATTTCTTTAGGGGTTGCACCACACAGATAACACCTCTGGGTTGAGCTTGTGTCAGTCACAGCGTTTCAGACATAACCGATGTTCTACAGAAACCGCCTCATATTCTCGCACTACAATTGGAACTAGATTCTGAATTTGTTCGGCCATGATACTCATTTCCCTGAGGATAATATCTGAATTCTCCTTAACAAATTCTAATTTTATAGGTCTTGTAAACCTCGTTAACCAGTCATCTGGGTATGCCGAACATGTTCGTCATGGCTTTTCTCACTCGTGGTGGGTATGCCGAACATGTTCGGCACAGGATTTTCTCGCTCAATTGCTATGGGTATGCCGAAATAGTTCGTCACAGGGTTCTAATAGCGCGCAGCGGTGTCCTTGTAGTTTACTTTCCTGACGGTAGATGGGGTATATCTCGAGCGGTTGAGAAAATATAAGCGCCTTACGGAAGGCCTGTGTCTGGCATGTGGGGTTGCCTATTATGCCCCTACATAATTCTAATTACATTAATAAAATTTTATCGAACAACAAAAATTCCTTTGCATTTTTTTTAATTTTTAAACATTTTAAATGATTATTTCATCAATTTTAATATCATTTATAACATAAAGACATACTTTGTGACTAAAAACGAAAATTTATTTTTCCCAAATGTTTATAATTTTTACATGCAATTCAACGTTAATTATTATTTATTTCAATATATTAATAAATATATAGTAAAATCGTTAATCATTGTCATGATTTCAAAAGCCTCCTCATTCAAAAAAAAAGTCCCCACCAGCTGTGCGTCCGGGAAAAATTAAATCACCAGATGACTGGTTAAAGAGGGACGGGGATTTTGCCAGAAAGCAGTTTTTATACCCTCTCCATTTTTTTACATACAATTGAAGCGGCACTAAACATGTCATTAATAAATCACAGTCTCTGAAATCCTTGTCCATACTTTATTGCTTGTACATCGATTGATTGCTGCTACAATCACACCCCCACTTCGAAATCAAATACATTTTGTCTTGCAGATTTGGAGGAAGGCTCGTGATAACTTCTCTTTGTAGTTCAACAATACGACATGCTGTATGATTCAGCAACCCCTGCAGTTCTATCACACATTTTCTTTCAGACACTAAAATACTGTCCTTGGGTGGATAACATTTTACTTTCGCCTCCCTGACCTGTTTGTATGATGGATAAATATCAGCACCCCTTTCCTTTGCTTGATACGAATTTTTTGTAAGGTCTGTCTCTATCATAAGAGATAATGCCTCATCTGGTATGGTTTAATACCTTCATTACTTCGTGCTAACTTCCAGGCTGAGGCAATTTTCTGAGCACGTGTAGGTGTTGTGAAGCACGCCTCATTGATGAGTTTAGCCTCCTCTTCTCTATCTTCAGCTCGGAGACTCATCTTTGATGCGAAAGTTAGTGCAGCAGCTGAACTCCCCACTCACCCATGCGCGGCCGCAGAGCCTGACCACAAGTCCGAGCACGCTTCTGTTTGAGTTTAGCCATTTTTCTAAACAAGTCGCGGGTGGTCGCAGCTAATTTTTTCATAGCATCAATAAGATACTTAAAGCATTACATTGCACTTCAGAAATCGTTCCGGAATTGCAAGGGAATTTTCGTATATCAAATCACGTATGGTTGGACTTTGTTCAGTGCATCTTCTTACCAAATCATCTTAAAAGTGGCGTTGGAAACACCATATATCGCCAATCATTGGTTTCCAGGCTTCGGACAGAGTCAACGGATAACCCCAAATGGTAATTTTTGGCCTTCAAGTGGGCCACTCGTAGTTAAGATCCTCCCTGTAGGAGAGTAGCTGTGCACGCTGGAAGGAGAGATTTCAAATGCACTATTTTCTCGCTCTGATTACCATTCAAATTAGCCTACCCAAGATAAATATTTGTGTAATACGTTGCATTGACAACTTCTCTAATGCTGCAGCCATGTTTGAACAGTGAGGCCAAAATATTTTTTTTGGAGGTTTTGGCCAGGCTTTTGGGCGCTTGGTCCAACTGTGCGGCGTAACTTTATGGAATTTCGACATCTCGGAAAAAAGAAATTACTTTGTAATATTCAACAGTCTTTATTGTTTCTTCAATCACACACCGATCGGTTTCCACTACAAAGTCATTCTAAAGGTATTACGTCGGTTAGCAACACCATTAGAATGATTTTGTAATGGAAACCGGTCGGTGTGTGATTGAAGAAACAATAAAGACTGTGGAATATTACAAAGTAATTTCTTTTTATCCGTTATCCCTACCTATTAAATAGATGAGCGGTTGGAACCATTACGTACGCGGAACCTAATCAAGACGTACTAGAATTGAAACGATTTTATTTCATCTTGTGCAATCATGATTCATATCACTTTTTATTAAATGTTTTAGGAGTAAGATACTTAACCTATCCGAATTTTAGTGTACTCGCAAGAAATACTATTTACAACATTTACGGCCTATTCCATGGTGGTGTGGAAAATCAAGGTTGTTCGATATATCTCGCTCGTAACCATGGAGCTATCGAAACGAAATATATCGACCATGGTGAAAAGCTCGGGTCGTACTATAAATGAGATATATGAAAAAATCAGGTTTGTCCACCAAAAAGTCAGGGGTCGTACTATACATGGAGTCGGCATATACACGAGTATATACGGTATTTATAAATAATTCCTAAACAATAATTGCTATGGAAAATTGTTTCAAATAAAAGACGTAGGAAATTACATTTTCTACATTTTTCGTAATGGTCAATGTATACAATAATAACGTATTATCGGAGAAATATCGCAAAAACCGAATCGGGTTTTGAATAAACCTCGACTTCCGGTTAACTGTTATTGTCCAAAAACTAATCAGTTCTTTGCGCTCTGGCTAAAGTGTTACATATGAAGTTTGGTAATGATATGGCAAGTACTTTTTCAGTTAGAGCGCCCACAATCACATAATCACCCACATACATACACACACACACACAGAAACACACAGACAAAATAGTATAAACGTGTTCCGGGGACCTTAAAACGTGTATTTCTGTTGAAATCTCCAAGTCAATTTTTTTCGTGATCACAATACTTTCCCATTACTATGTATAGAGAAAGTAAAAAGGTACTCAGACTAAAAATTTTAAACATTACAAACTACAGGACTTTTAAC
The DNA here is from genome assembly GCA_036926305.1 of Uropetala carovei. Classification (NCBI taxonomy): domain Eukaryota; kingdom Metazoa; phylum Arthropoda; class Insecta; order Odonata; family Petaluridae; genus Uropetala; species Uropetala carovei. The sequence goes on from JAXCHB010000076.1 coordinate 2,504,192, forward strand.
AGCAAATGTAACATATTGAGGTTTTAAATATAAATTCTTAAGAACCTCACTAGTATCATTCTAGTGCTTCATGTGATACATCAATAGGTATCAACAATCAAAATCAAGTTGATTCATATATGATATGGCAGGGTAGAAGAAAAATTCTATTCTAAACTTACACCATGGGCATAACTATGATTTTGGAGCCCCCATGCAAGTCAACTTTTTGGAGCTCCTACCTATGTAAAAAAAACAAAAATTATTTTTTATGTGATTCTAATTTTTTATTGATTTTCTTGACATTTCAATTCTAAAAATCTCTCTATCAACTTATCAGTTTTCATTTGGCATGCTTCCAAGTTTTATTTTGTATGATAAATACATACTTTAATTTACTTCTGGACATACAAGCGTATAGATAGCTTTTAATTAACTTTCTTTTTTAAAAAGCTTTTTCATTTGATGGCACAGTTACTGGCAATATCAAATTTATCATCAAAGTTGAACATAAATTGCTATAGATTTATCCCAGTCTGTATAAAACAAGAATCTTGAAGGTTTTTAAAAATATATTTATTAATTTATTTATTCTAACAACAAGCATTAATAACGTCCATATATATTTTGCATATCTTACATAATTTAAAAAATTTATAAGTACAATAGTAACAATTACATACAACTGACTGAATATTCTTATACAAACAATAAAATTTACCTTATTAATTTTCACCTATACCTTGTTTATGATTAAAATATTGCAATGCAATAAAATCAATATTATCAAGTTCTTCCTTCAACTGATTCCTGTATATACAAATTATGTTTCTTTGCAAGATCATCCACAATTTTAGATTCTATTTCTAGATTATTTTTAATCTCTTGTTCATCTAAATTTATTTCGTAATCATTTTCAGGAAACACAAACACTACTTGGTGCTTTCTTGTTTGAAGTATATTTGCAATTACAAGCTGAAAAAAAATAAGATGTTAGTAACTACTGTGCAAATATTATTGAAATTCAATACAAAAACTTTATGGTCTGAAAAGAATAAAACATACATTATGATTGTACTTATTTAGAGCTTCTCTTGATTTTTTAATCAATAAATTAGTATCAGTCTCCAACTTAAAAGAGACAACATAGGCATTTGGCACCCAAATATTCACAAGTGGTTTCAGCATCTTTGGAACCAACTGAAGAGAGATGGTTGGAGGACCTTCTGTTGACTGCATTTTATGTGTAGGCTGCAATTACGAATGAAACCAGATTTATCATGCAAGAAAATCATAATTATTATTATTAATTTCTCCATATGCAGTATAGGAGAAAGTATTGTTGTCATGAAAAAAATTAATATGAGATTTCAAGATAAATACAGTAAATTCCCAGTTATCTGGAATGCTCAGGGAATTGGGTTTTCTGGTTAAGTGAATATTCCAGTTGGTTGAGAGTTTTATTGGATAGGCCTCAATAAAGCATTTGGATACCAAAATAAGGAACAGAACCAGAATTCACCTTGGAATGGCTAACCTGTATACTTGGTATTCTACTCACAAGTGTTCTTGACATTCAAGGAAGTAATGAAATTCAAATATACAAGTATTCAACACATTTAATTGGAATATTTTAATATTTACTAACTACATTACATCCAATGGAGTTTCTCATATAACTATCGCTACTAGCTTCTCTTTTGTCTAATAACAAAGCGATGTAAGAGTTAACTTCATCCAACCTTTAGGATTTTGCAACAAAAAATATTGTTTCCTTGTCCGAGAAAAGGAGAGAAATTATCCACACCCAACACAATGTATTAGCAGAAATTCTTGAGGCAAATTGATACACAAGTAAACAGTTAAGAGATCTTTATTTTCTTTAAAACCATCAACGTGAGTCTCTCTTAAACTAGCCAGAGTTGAATGTGGTAAATATCACCAAAATAAACCGGTCTCGCTGGCATTATAAATTTGATCAGGGGTTAGGCCATGTTCATTAATTAATGTTTCAAGAAAGTCAAAAAATTTGTCAGCAGCTCTTCAGTCAGCCAATTTTTTATCACCCAAAACATTTAGACGTCTGATCCTATGCCTAATCTTAAAACGTGTTAGCCATCGATCTGAAAATACACACAGTTCGCTAATCTCCATTTGTTTATAAAAATCTTGGGCCTTTTCAATCAACATTGGTTCAGAAATAGGAGCTTTCTCAGAACGCTTTATAGAAAACCATTCATAAATAGCAATATCCAATTGCTCAAGTTTCAGCTTACGAAGAGCGTGCCGATATTCATTTCCTCTAGTTCTCTCAGAAAACATAACAAATGTCATAAGCTGTCTCTTACTGTCATAAATAGTGGAAGAACCAACATTGAACTCTTTCATTAAATCATTGCAGTTCTCAATTTTCTCTAAATGTTTTATTATATCAAGTTTCCGAGTTAAGGTTAGCACAACCCGTTTCCTTTTATCACCTATAGCACATACTGGAGTTTTAGGAGGCATTTAAAAGGGGCATGTGAAAAAATTTAACATAAACACCGAGTGCAAGAAACATCCACAATTGCATATCGCGACTGCCGAAAACACAAATTTTAGCGGTAACATTCTGAATTAGATGTACACAAAAAATTGCCGAAAGCACCAATTTTAGAGGGAACATTCCGAACTAGGAGTAATGAAAAAAATCAAGATGCAAGAGATGCCAGTTGCTTGAGAATTCCACTTCCATGAGTGCCGGATAACAGTGAGTTTACTGTACATATTTTAAGGTCCCCTGAGTACGTTTTCACTACTTTCTCGATGATGTCTGTGTATGTGATAGGAATGTTGTAGGTGCCCTAACTCAAAAACTAACAATCAGATCAGCATAAAACTTTATATTTAAGATTTTTATTAGCAATTCAAGGTCTGAAAAGTTTTTGGCTGAAACTGGTCAATCAGAACCCCTGCCATTTTTCTGTTTTTTCCAGTTATCTCCTTAAAGAACTTAATTTATGTATATATTTCTTATTAATGAAGCTATATAGAAAATGTAATTTTCTACAATTTTTGTTAGAAACATTTTTTTTATAAAATGGCTTGTTTAGCAGACATTTTGTCTCAATTTGTTAAACATGTCACTAAGTGATACCTTTGCTTCCATTGCTATGATAAAATTTTTTAATAGTCAGTAAAGATGCCTGTTATGCCAAGGATAATTTTACTTGTGATAAAAATTATCCCCATTCCATCTAGCATTATATTTTGTAAACAAATTTTCTTGTAAATATTGACAGCAATCCCAGCACTGCCAATGGTAATTTTAATCATGCATTGACATTCTGTATTCACATCAACAAATAACAATTGTTTACTTACAGTTTTTACTTTCTCCATACGTAGTAATGGGAAATTATTGTGATAACAAAAAAAATCGACTTCGAGATTTCAACGGAAATACACGTTTTGGGATCTCTAGAACACGTTTCGACTATTTTCGGAATGATGTCTGTGTGTGTCTGTGTGGATGTATGTGATTGTGGGCACTCTAACTCAAAAAGTACTTGTCATATTAATACTAAATTTCATATATAACACTGTAGCATGAGCACAAAGAACTGATTAGTTTTTGGACAATACCGATTAACCGGAAGTCGAGGTTTATTCGAAACCGATTTGGTTTTTGCGATATTTCTCCAATAATACGTCATTATTGTATACACTGACCATTACAAAATATGTAGAAAATATAATTTCCTACATCTTTTATTTCAAACAATTTCCGTAGGTTATTGTTTAGGAATTATTTATAAAAAATCTGATGTGGCCAACATATGACTTTCTCCATACTTGGGGCATAGATATTTAAGTTATTATGAATACCATTATGAGGCAAAATTATCATTTCATATCATGAAAGAATACAGTCGTCCTTATTGCTGTATATTATATTTTGAATGTTCACAGAATTCACCGCTACATGGTGGTGGCGCTGTATGCTGGAAATTAAGAAAAAGCAAAATATCTCCGAAATGGATGGTTCTACAAAAATTTGTTTCAAACAAAACTTGGAAGAAATATCATTCTGTACAACTTTGGTCCTTACGAAGATTACCAATAACGACGTTTTTAAGGAGATATTTGACGGAAACCGAAAAAACCGATTATTTTTAAATAATTCCTAAACAATAACTGCTATGGAAAATTGTTTCAAATGAAAGTTGTAGGAAATTACATTCTCTATAACCTTCGTATAGAATTGTATATACAATAATGATTTTTTAACAGAGAAATATCACAAAAGCCGAAACGGGTTCCCAATAAACCTCGGTTTTTGCGATATTTCTCTGTTAAAAAATCATTATTGTATATATGAAGTTTGGTAATGATATGGCAAGTACTTTTTGAGTTAGAGCGCCCACAATCACATACATACATACATCCATCCACACACACACACATCATTCCGAAAATAGTCTAAACGTGTTCAAGGTACCTCAAAACGTTTATTTCCATTGAAATCTCAGTCGATTTTTTTCATGAACACACTACTTTCCCATTACTACGCATGGAGAAAGTAAAAATAATCGGTTTTTTCAGTTTCCGTCAAATATCTCCTTAAAAACGTCGTAATTGGCCATCTTCGTGAGGACCAAAGTTGTAGAGAATAATATTTCTTCCAAGTTTTGTTTGAAACACATTTTCGTAGAACCATCCATTTCAGAGATATTTAACCTTTTCCAGTTTACAGCGCCACCACTATGTAGCGGTGAATTCTGTAAACATATTCAAAATATAATTTACGGCAATAAGGACGACTGTATTCTTTTACGATATGAAATAATAATTTTGCCTTATAATGCTATTTATAATAATTTAAATATCTATACCCCAAATATAGAGAAAGTCAGGTGTTGGCCACATCAGATTTTTTCAAAGTGATAAGTGATTTAAAGCATTTTTCATTATGAAAATTATTCTAATTGCTTACAAATTATTCACAAGTGTAATTGCCAATAATTAATCTTATTCAAGTGGTGGATACATCAAATTTTTGACATTATTATACTAATGCACTAAAATCCCATTACTACAAAATTCTGGTAAACACGTATATTGTTTTGTTCTGCTGAAAACTTTTTTCTAACAAATGTTTTGCAACTTACATAGACTAATTTATTTAAATAAAGCTTTATTATTTTTAAACAAAATAGCTGTCATTTCCAACTGACTTGAAGTTACTATAACTTTAAATTTATAACATTAGGAATAAAACTCGTGGGGATATTAGCAATTTTGTTCTGATATGGAAAGCTGGCTGGTAACTGAAAATGTTTTTGTTGTAGATAAATTTGTATTCTACTAATAATCATTTCAGCAAGACTTTATAGTATTTAAAATAATTGCATTTTTTCAAAATGAATGATATAGTCAGATCCCCATTTTACATCTCCCCTTAGAGATTTGATAGGGCCAAAACTTTGGTCCAGGTCCTACCCAACAGTGGTGCTGCCCTGGTGTTGTCAGCTTTGCTGATACCTGAGCCCGACGCAAGGTCTCATTTTTTCCTGTTCTTACCCACTACGCCTGAACTCAGCCATAAAGGCCCTGATGTTCAGGATAAGAATATTTATGATGGCTAAGATGAGAAATACCAGTTTTAATAGCATTGTAGCTAAACATACACTTACATGATTCACAATGAACAGAACTGATTTCATTCAACATCACAGAATCACAAAGTAACACAAATTTATGCCAAACTTCACTTGACCCACCAGTTTTCTCTTTTTTGGTCACGTAATTGCCACTTTTTAGCTTTTATTTAATGTCGTTTACATGCATTTTAAAACAAAATAATGCCCAAAGTATAAAATATACACCATCAAGCAAGAAAATGATTAAAAGATTACTCAGAAACAGATTCGTTAAAACTGTCTGTCTATAAGCGCAAAGATTAACTGAACAGCTACGCTTTGCTTACAAGAGCACAACAGCACATGGACTTCCCAAAAACACAAACACGAAGGGCCAACTTAGAAGTAACTAACAAGAGAAAGAGAATTTATTGATTTATTGGTTTGCATAAATATGTATAGTTATTATGAAATTAAATATTTCTATTGAATAAATCATATTTCATTGTTAAATAACAAACATTATAATGTTATCTAATAAACAAGTAAAATTAATTTTTTCTTTGCAAAGGTGATAGAGAATGTAATTTCCTACAACTTTCATTTGAAAAAATTTTCCATAGCAGTTATTGTTTAGGAATTATTTATAAATAATTGATTTTTTTGGTTTCTGTCAAATATCTCCTTAAAAACGTCGTTATTGTTAATCTTTGTGAGGACCAAAGTTGTAGAGAATAATATTCCTTCCAACTTTTGTTAGAAACAAATTTTCGTAGAACCATCCATTTCGGAGATATTCAACTTATTCGTAAAATTCCAGTTCACAGCGACACCACCTATCCAAGAAATTGGAAAGTATTATCTACCCAATAATGGTGCTTATTTCACAAAATATAATAATTTTAGCGCAAAAGTTAACTTTGAAATATATATATTGTCGAAATAATTGATCTATTATAAATGTTTCACATCTTCAATTTTTACACTTCACTATAACATGCAATTTCGTATTTGTTTTTGTTTACATAGCATTCTAAGTGTCAGTAGTTACTTTAAAATTACCTTGCAATACATTGAGCTGAGGAGATTTTTCGGTTGGTGTTTTTTTGTTCTTTCCACTTTGTTTTTAATAAAGACTATTGAAAATGTTTTAAAATTTTTCTCTAGTGTAATCGCTGATAAATATTTCTGAACGGTGATGTCAAGAGCAATCATACTCATTGCTCTGTATGGAGAAAGTCATGTGTTGGCCACATCAGATTTTATATTACATAGAGATTCCCTCAATAAGGAGCCATCCCCAGTAGCTGCCATACGCCATGACAGTCAGTGCACAAACATGCTTTTAGACAATAAGAGAGTCCAATTTAATGATATAGCACCATAGGTTAGGTTCCAACTTAACCACTTAAGCAGGCTAAGCATCCTTGGACACACTTTGAAAAATAATTATTCTCTCAGTGGGCAAAGTGTTTATGGATGCAATTCCTTCAACACACTATTATTTAGGATGCTGTGATATAGTGATATTTTTTCCAACTTGGTAGACTCTGCATGATATATCTGCCCTCTACTCCACCATTGCAGGCTTCTGGGAAGGAAGGGTGTAATTATGAAATAGCAGGCTTTACTGGAAGTCAAACACTTTGTAGAGCCTTCTGCAGCAAATTGTCTGCCCATAATTGGATTTGATTTTAACATATTCTGGAAGTAAAATGAAGACACTGCAGGTCTTCTCCTTTATTTAACAATAGTGTTGCATGTATTGCCTGTCGTGACCCTTGTTTTTTTGTTTGTGCTCAGCCCTGGTCAGTTTGATCTCAATATGAGTAAGAGCAGTGCTGAAAAAGTATGTGCGCATACAAAGAGCAATATCCTGATTGCAGCCAGAAGAATATTGCTGTTTTTCTATGTTACGGAGAAAACCCATAAGTCCACAATGTTGGAGACATCCTTAGTGAAAAATATAAGTGAAACTGTATAATGATTTAAAATGGTAAAAAACATGAAAAACTGGAGGATGTGTTAACTATCTGGATGGGGAAAGTATACATGGAAAACAGGGCAGTTACTGATGGAGTTTTCGGAGTAGGCAAAATTAATGGGAGATTAGATTAGTACAAAAGACTTAGTGCATAGTAGTGGGCGGTTATGTCCTTTTAAGCACCGCTGTGAACTAATGCAACAAATAAAAAATACAGACACACAGCCAAGGTTGCAAAGAAACAGCAGAAGAGGGCAGATGAATACTTTTCAACACTGTGAAAATATACAATAGAAAATAAAAATATATGTATTTACAATACGGATGAGATGGCTCACTGCATTATAGAATGCAACCTGACAAAACCATCTCAAGTGGGCCAGTGAAAGACAGTAAAAAGGCAAAAGGAAGGACCACTCTTGCATTTTGTACAAATTCTGATAGGAGTGGCAAAAGGATTGTCACTGTAATTGGAAGGGCTGCAAATCCTCAATGCTTAAAGAATTTCAAACCATCTCTTTACAAGAATTATAGGGACAATAGTAAAGCATGGATGATTACAAATAAATTTAGTTGAGTGGCTACAAATTTTAATCAAGATATGAAAACAAGAAGTGCTATGTACTCTTGCTTCTAGACAACACACCTTGTCACAAAGACTTGAGCCTCAGTAATGTGACACTTGACTTTGTGCCACCCAATTGCACTGGATTTCTGCAGACTCTTGATTATAAGCTCTAGTAAGAGCTTTAAGGAACACTAAAGGCAATACAATGTGAAAAAGGTAGTAAAGAACTTTAACAACAGTTGCTCAATTCAGCGGTCCTTGAAAGATGCTTATGCATAATCAAATTTTCATGGTATGAAGTCTTACAAGAAACAATAAAAAAGTATTGGGCTCATACTGGACTGATAGAATAAAATCAGCAAGACTTATATGAAGACAGTCCAATCAAGGATTCACAAAACACTGCAGATTAGGAGGCAATCTTTTCAAGGATACCATCATTTTACTTAACCATTAAAAATATATAGTCAATAACATTTAAATCTTGGTCAAACTAAATGAGCGATTAACTCTGCCAAAAGGAGGAAAAGAGATAAAAATTATCCTGAAAATACTTAAGTTAACAGAAATATTACCTCTGCTTTCAAAAGACTGAAAGATTTGCATAGCATTCTACTATAAATTTAGTTAACTAGAATGATGATGTGAAATTACAACAATGATTATGTTCTGAGAATTCCAAAATAAGCACATGCTACACAATATTTCCACATCACCATTTTATCAGTAGGCACGTAGAAATCAGAAACAGCTGCAGCTAGATACAACATCGCTCTTGGTCCAATGTCAGACAGGCACTCAGATGCCGCACGTAGAAGCCAAAGATAGTCAGACAGGGTTGTAAATGGAATCTGCAGCAGACGGCCAGACCCTCGTGCATCTTGATACTGCTGTAGTACTGGCAGCAACTCTTCCAAGTTATTCCCTTTAACTGCAACAGCCACTTTTAAATATGGGAAGACAAGGCCACTTGTCTAGAAAACAAACATCTTAATGAAACTAATGGGGACTTGCTCGAATAAGAAAGCGAAAGAAATTCAGCCTGTGTGCAGGAACTTTTGCAATGCCACTACCACCTTATAAATCCTTTAAGATTCAGAATTCTGGATGAAAAAGTAGGTAAAAGCTACTGATGAAGCTAAGCTTTGTGCAAATGATTATTAGATGAACTGACTTACCATTTATGGAAAAATTGGTATTTTCTTTATGTATCTCGAGCATATTCAAGAAAGCTTGGCCCATAAAATGTCGTGCAAATGGCTCAAGTGATTTTAATCTGAAATAATGCCACCTAATTATAATCAAACACTTCAAACGAATTGTTTCATTTTATTATATAAATATTCATACAACATGCCTAAATATAAATATTACTGCATATCCAGCACGAAGGAAGTACTCAGCTGATGCAGAACCTCTGGTTCCAGCGCTGAAATTGTCCACAAACCTGACAGTATTGTGCTCAAGAGGTACTGTTGTTCCTCCCGACTAGCTCCAAAAGACAAATCTGGTTATTTTGGCACTATCTCGACAAAGTAGAAGGCTACGTCTCTAAACTCACCGTGACTAAAACTATTTTCCTTTGCGACGCTTGACGGCTGCAGAAATCTCGTAACTGACGTTTTGCCTCATCAAAGCCATTTGGAGGAGTGAGAGATTCATAGAATTCTTCCCAACGGCTCATATTGACCTAATCTCTCAGTTGTCAGTAAAACTATAAAAATGGTTCAGCAATAAATGACAACAGTAAGCGATTGTGAACAAGGCAGCGTTAATGATGTAAATATCTCCCAATTTTTCGTTTTACAATTGACACTTGAAGATTTAACAAAATATTTGTTTAGCCGGACAATTTCTATCTTCTAAACATCCAAAATAAAAAGCTGCAGCGCTAGTGGTCATAATAAAAATGAGACTAAATGCGTGTCACGGCGATTTACAGTAGCGGCACAATGAAAAAGAGAAAATAAAAATTTGATCCAGAATACTCCAAGGCAAAATAAAACACAATGAGAATACATTTAATGTAAACTTTCATGCGATTATATAACGGCTAGCGTAATTCACTACCAGAAGTCTACAAGAAACTTCTTTAATATTCTTCATAGTTATTAGTACATATTTATTACAAGAAATTAGTGCATTCTGCCGTATAACCATGAACGACTTTAAATTATATGGAATTCTTTTATATTACTGATTCTACTTCAAGAGATAATTAATTTTTTATATTTATTATTGTTATTACAAACAAGAATGTCTTCAAAACTTTTTCATGAAATAAACATTTAATGGCTAAAAATTAACAGCTTTAAAATTGCTGCATGTTTCCCACGGGTCCATTCCAGACCAAAACAGTAGATTTACAAAAATAGGAACTTTTACAATCAAAATTTATTAGTTGTTTTTAAAATGTGAAAAAGCTCAACCTAACCCATGATTAATATAGGGTGCTCCAGTTGTCTTGTGACCCCTAGACTGGGAAACCAATTTCATATATAAACAACAAATGTAACAAATAATTTAAAGAAATGAATAGTGAATCTAAGCTTTAGAATGTTTTTAAATTGTTTTTTTCTGCCCATTCAAATACATCTGATAAGAATGTGGTCCTATGGGGATAACTTCACAAAGATATATTTAGCTTAGGTAAAAAATTTAAACCATTTAATATTAACTTCTCATAAAAATTTATAAGTAGCCTACTTTTCAAATAGCGCCTTTGTTATACCATGAAATTTAAAGTGATGGAGTCAATTTTTCACAAATACTTGACATGATAAACAACAGTTTATGTTCCCATGTCTGACTCCAATTATCCAACTTTTTCGGAAATACCAAAAAAAATGGCTTGCAAAGCAGCATTCAATTGATCATACAACAATTTTCCTGTTTTAATGATCAAGTACTTCATGCTTAAAACTAAACTTTTAAGGATGGTGGCAGCTCCAGCATATCAATAACCACTACACAATGAATTAGGTTCCTACAAAGTGTCTATTCAGTAAATGAATATCTTAATGAAAATGTGTAATATTTGCACACTTTGTAGCAACTTTATTTATTAGATATTTAGTTCTTAAAACCGAATTAGATGTTTTAATGTATGTACTTGAATAAATAACTTGTGATACTGATCAGCTAACAACTGTATAACTTACAATACTAGTGTTCACATACCATATTTCATTTCACTCAGCAGGAAATTGTTTTTACTTATTGAATGATTACCTATACAATATCCAAGTGGATCTTGATAAATATTATTATTACTATCACAACTGTAAAGCCTGCATAATGACTGAGCCATCAGCACCTTGCATGAAACCAAAGCAATTATATAAATACAAGCCTTAACATTTCCTTTATTAAAAAATTCTTTACTTCTCAATTTTTTATAAGAATTCACCTAGTGCTCAAGGTCGGACAGTATGGCATAACAGTTCTTCTTAAGATGGTCATAAACCATCCCATCACCTTTTAGTAGAATTAAATCACACTGGTACAAGACTTGCGTACAAGGACTTTCCTTTGCCCTCTAATATTTTTCAAGGTAGGTATTGAAAAATATCAAATTTGAAATATTTTTCGGTCACATAAAACAGGCAAGCAAAAGATGGCGCTTTCCCATCGGTATATTAGTAAAGGGTTTCACATCAGGTTAGCCCTTAACTTACCATGCTGTATTCAACACTGAACACATTAACTTCCATAATTCATAAAAGATAATCCATATTTTACCCGTATATATGTTAAACCAGCCTAAAGTTACATTATATATATATAAGTTCCGTATATAACTTATATGTCAAATTTATGAAGCTCATGAACCATGCCGTTACCTTATTTTCAGCATTAAAAATCATAGCAAACCATATCTGTTTTTTCTTCCACTTCAAGCACTGATTTCATCATCTATAATCTGACTTCTGCTGTTATCTTATCTGGTTCACATCATATCTGAAGCACGTCAGACATGAGGACTTTTGCTGTAACTTCATTACCAAAGGGTGGAAGATTACCACAATGAGCAACACAAAAACTTCAATGACTTTCATCAATTTGCATTCATTTTTCTCTCATTTGTCAGCATACATCACAGCATTGTATTCCCAGAATTAATATGTTTCAATTATTTTATACTAACAAAGAACTACTCCCAAAGTCAACATGGAAATGTCAACTTTGCTCAAGGGAATATCTTATGTATCCATGTGCATAACAAGCAAGTTTTATGTACTCTTGATAATTACACAGCCAAATCAAGCATCACAGTCTTCCATTTTCATTTCTTTAAGAAATAGTAACATTACCAGCTCAATCACAAAAGCTGGTCATACTCAGTTACTAATCTAAGAGGGTTATTCATGAGATCAGTAACTATAACACTTCAATGTGGAAACTTAAAGCTCCTTGAATTTAGTGCTATATACATATATAATCTGTAAATGTGTATACACACACAAGCAACTCTTGCCTCCATTGCTGAAGATACCAATTAGATGATGACATTTAATAATGTTACAGAATAAAAATTTATACGGCCATGGAAAGCACTTCAAGGCAGATAATTTTTGAGAACATATTATAATGGTATCAATGGGTATATTCAGATCTTCCACCAAATTTTTCTTTAACACAGTTTTTCAAGATTGCAAAAAACTCACTGAAAAAGGAGTTGCCTGTATTAAGTGCTCAAAACTTTGGCAGAATTGAATTTATCACTTTTAAGTTAACTTGTGACATTATCACATCAAGCATTCTCTTTACAATTGCATATCAACTTTAACTTAATAACCCAAGTAATAATCAACTATGGTGTAGAAAGCAATGGCTTTTGATGTCATTGCACACAAAAATTCAGCTTTCTGTAGTTTTGCATATTACAAAATAGTAGCATATATCTTTGATAATCTCAGGGATTAATTTAAAGCTCCACTAAAAAAATTATGTGTTAGGTGTAGAAGAATTTTCTTCAGACTGTTTCTTTTCTCTCATCCTCCTGAGCTTTTTCTTCAATAACAGAACACCTAAAGATGAAAAAACTTAGTTTTATAAGAATAATTTCAGCAAACTTCCACAAAGAACATCACTGTAGAATACATACACCTAATTGTTTGCATCACTGCTTGTGAATTCTTAGGTCCAGCTCCCTTAGTTTCCTCGTTCTGATGAAGTTGACCATTACTGAAAATATTCTTAATGCCAAAATATTACTTCACTACAGACAGAATTTCGTTATTTCTATACTTACATTTTATTTTCTTTCTCCTTAGCTAGTTTTCTGATTAAGAGTAATTTTTCTTTCAAATCATCCTTATGAGTAAGAAAAACAGAGCTCAACCAATTTTGTGGAAAAGACCTCCTTGCTAACATCCACAGAAACTTTCTGACTGGCTGTATCAAAGTAATTGGAAATATTAATTTCATTTTACAGGCAACATTCACACGATTCAAGAGTATACATTCATTAAGTACTTCATTTCATAATAAAATTTGCAAAGCATTAGCTCACTTACTGAGATGAACACATCCAAGACGAACTCACTCCATAGGGTAAGAAGTAATAACGAAATTACACTAACTGATGAGTTGGAGATGTTTAACGAGGTAACTGGTAGTAGAACAAACAACGGATAGATGTACAAGTAGAGCCAAGCCCTAAGTATAAAAAGTACAACTTAATCGTTAATTATTGACAGTAAGCCTTGTGTAAAGAAAATTTTAAACTTTCTTACCAACTTATACAAAAAAACGACACGATCCCTGCTGACAGATTAACTCCGGCACGTTTTTTCCATAGGATTTCGGATATATTTAATAGTAAGCATATAATTTCAATAAGTACAGCGGTAATACTCCAAATCAGCACAAATCTTACGCCTATCCTCAAACACCTAAAATAAAGGACCCATTATAGTAGGGTTTCCTAGGCACAAGACTTGTTTCACTAAGCGGATATACTACCTTGCCCCGTAGGATATCGAAAATGCTACAGTAGCAATTAACCAACGCAACGCAATGCTGTCTAAACCGTTTGTTGAACACAGCAAACACAAACGATGCAAGTGAAAGGCACATATCACAGGAAACACTATCTCTGCATAGTAGCTCGGTTCTTGACTAGAAAAATGTTGAGCCGTGTTATGAGAATGTAAAGAAATTCCAGGCGCGCACAACAATATCATCAACAAGCAACACCCTAAGTGCCACACTGAGTTTTGGACCAATTTCCAAAAATGAAGTTGAGTCTTCACTTGCTTTATTAATACCTACAATATACAATAGTAAATTTATGGTAGGACTATCAACTTACAATTTAAACCAAACACTACAAAATATATTGCATGACAGCGTTTTAAAAGGGTGTAGTTACAAATACTGGTATGTTTAGCACAAATATATATATATCAGAAAAGAAGAAATTATTCAATGCATATACCTGGGCTACTTTAATGTATGAAATATATACCAATGACCATATAACCGTCATCAAAATTACATTAACGACTGCATTTGGAAGATTGAATACTTTCTGCGGGTAATAGAGAACTAATTTGGCTTGTTGTAAAACGTAGCCGTTCATCCTAAAGAGAAAGAAAAAATTTGGTAGGCTTGTTTATTAAACATTACGCACGTAACACACTGAAAATCAGCTACACATACGACAATAACAACGTAAGTTGTGACTGCGTAATTAGATTTCAAAACGGCGGAAGATCCATTTAAAAATAATGCGGGTTCTTTAAAAAATATAAAATCATCATCCATCCCATTTTCATTAAACAGCATATTTTATTTTCCGTACAAATTACAATATTATTTTTTATAGTTTTCTTTCCTCCGTGTCCTTGGAAACGTTACTTTAGATTATTACGTCTTTCCGTAACTTGTGGTAACTTGAGGGAGGCTAAAAGTGTACGAAATAGATGTAGCTCTGCGAAATAATGTTAAATAAACTATCTACAAATTTCTAGGCTAGGAGTGGAGCCTGATTGTGAAATCAATTAGATAAAATTTCACACGTTAACGAAATATATCGTAATTTTAATGTCATCGTCTTGTATAAAATAATTTCACGGATTCTTCTTGCAAACCACCAGCAGGTGAGGTCTGTCGTTGACCGGGTAAAGTCATTTTGCTTAGATTATACTTATAGAAAAGTTCAAGAAATTAAATATATGTAATAGAATTTTTTATTAATGCGCTTGCAAAAGGAAAGTAACGGAGTAGTTTTAAATTTGTAGGATTTTACTTTAAAACAGTAATTTTTATTTATTTATTTTGTTGGTCCAGAAGGTCTACAGAGACATAGGACATGTCATAAAAGTAAGCACACAAAAGAGAAAAAATTATTGTGGATACAAATACAATTGCAAGGAGTATTACAATAAGGCATTCAATCAAATTAGTGATAATAGTAATATAGACATTCTATTGGTTAAACAAAGACTATATACAAACATTATAAATATAAAAATAAATACACATAAATAATTGTAAAATCACAAAGTGACAGTTAGATATTAATTTAAACTATAGTAACATTTGCTTAGGGTCAGGGTCGGCCCGAAGAATTTTGTCGCCTCGGGCAAGATAACACACCAGCACCCCCCTCCGTAAAAGTTTGTTGAGATGTTTACAGAAAATAGGTTAATTTATTTATCGCTTTGAAAACTTATTGATAATGAATAAATAAAAGGAATTTCATTATGATTCTAGCCTGTTTCACGATAAAAATTAGTACCCAATAATTATTCACTTGCAAGCAGACCTGGGAAGTTCCAGTTCGGTTCCGACCTTAAATTTTCCAACTCGTTCCGTTCCGAGTTCAGTTCCAATTGATCAAAAAAAGGAACGGTTCCGTTCGTTCCGGAACCATTCCTAGTTTTAAAAAAATGTGCTTTTTAATGATACAATTTTACATTAATTACAGTTTTTTTCACTTACCTATATCAAAGAATGATGAATGTCTCAGAAGTAGTGTTACCAAAGGTCATATTTTTACAGAAAATTTTCTTTTCTTAATTCAAATCTTTTTTCCTCATTTTTTTCGACGCTATTCTTTTTTCCTCTACCTTTCATTCATCCTATTAAAATTGCACTTTTATGCTTTCAACTTCTTTATGCATTCAAGGATGGTATTGTAAGACAATATGTATTTGGGCAGGTTCAGTTATATAACCTAATAACCTAATTTGATTGTACTATACCCGCTGTTCTTGAGCTACTACTTATCTAGCTATTATCTGTTATTTTTATTACCAACTTATATATATACTGTAACTATGTGCAATAATTTACTTTTTCATAGTGTGCAACCAATTTTTGTATTAAGGCCTTCAGGCTGTTTATTGTTCTAAAATAAAATAACCTTAAGGCTATATAAAAACTGCTGACCTCTGCCCAAGCTTGTAGTTTATAAAACAATTTGTGTGTGAGATTTTTGGTTCTTTCTAATTTACACGATAAATACAAATATTGTATGAGAAAATTTCATTTGGAGGATGATTAACATATAGTTTTATCTTGTGATAGCATCAAGACATTGTATTTATACTTTCATTCCTTCCTGTTAAGCAACGCCTAATAGTGATTTTAACATTTTTTATAGATTAAAGAAATCATTTAATGTAACATTTGCCAAAAATATCAAATATATCATTCAATATAAATTTATGCATATAGCTTCCATTCAACGGGATGGGCAATACCCTGTTGGATAAAAATTCTTATTACCAACGAAATTAAACAGATAAAAATATTTTAAACTATAGCTTTGAAGATATATGAGAGAAGTTATATTGACAAGAAAGAAGAATTAATATTCAATGATTGACACTATTTTTATTCCAGTATTAACAAAAGATATATTCATTAAAAGAAATCATATGTCATGGACAAATACACTAACATCAATATTATGTTTTCCAACCACTTCACTAAAACTGCAACAAAAATAAAGGTCAACTTCAAGTGTTCACAATGTTTTTGATTAAATAATAATTATTATTATAATGGAATATTAATTCAGTATAAGTTCTTGAAGCTGTTTCTATCAGTGGGCCAAATATAAAGCGTCTTTGTACCAAAGAGGCAAGCCCAAATTTTCTGTTGAAGAGCATAACATTTTTACACATTGAATTGTGTGTGTGTGTGTGTACCTAATTTACAATAAAATTTGACAATTATTTGAATATTACTTTACCAATCATAATAATCTTATATAGTTGCGACTTTTATTTGTTTTATGCTAGTTTTTTCTTTAAAAATGTGTATTTACGCAGTGAAATTAATTAGGGGTGGTTTGGTGTGCCGCAATGTTTCTAAGCATGCATGAATGTGTGCCGTGGAGCAAAAAAGGTTGGAAGCACTGGCTTAGAGGATAGATTAGATCAGTGATTTCCAAAATGTGGGGCGTGTGCCCCTGGAGGGCACTTATTTTATTTCATTTTACATGTATCTCTTCAAAAGCACTAGTTATGCAATTTTTTAAAATTTTCTAAATAAAATTTATGATGTCAGAAAATGTATTTGTTTATCATAGGTTGTTCTGTGAGATGAGATAACATGTACACCTAGCTCTCCCATAACATGGGTTCTTATAACATGGATTCGCTACAGCATGGTTTTATTTTTAATACCAAAAATTCATACAACGTGGGTTACAGTTCGCATCAACGTGGTATGGTCTGACTTGGAATGTGGGATTCCCAGTTGTTGAGTGAGGGAGAGACAAGCTGGAGGGCTCTTGCTCTTCTTAACTTTTAAATTTTCTACCTTTTATTATTATTCATGCATTCGTATCTTCATTTCTTTTTAATATTTAATGCATATTATGGATGCCTTCATGAAGAAATCCAGGATTGCACTACCTATAGAATCAAAGCTTGATATTTTTCAACTATTTGACAGTGGAGAAAGAGCTGCATCTCTTGGGCATTTATATAACATGAACGAGTCAAGCATACACACATTAAAGAATAACACAGGAAAAATTAGAAACTTTGTGGCTCAGTCATCCTTAATAGCTGCAAAGAAAATGGCAAGAGTAAGAAACCCATTGTTGGAAAAGATGTTGGCTATCTGCATGGAAGGCCAGATTCAAAAGAAGGCGGCGATTTGCTTTAACACCATCCATGCAAAGGCGCTGAAGCTGTACGATCACTTACAGAAAGAAGAGGCAGGTCCTTCGACTGTCAAGCAAGTCTTAGCAAGTAATGATTGGTTTGACAAGTTCAGAAAGTGTCAAAATCTCCATAATATAAAACTTAAGGGTGATGCTGCTAGTGCTGATGACTTTGCCGATTCTAACTTCCCAGACGAGTTAAAGGTTATTGTGAAAGACGAAAGATACAACCCACAGCAAGTTTTTAATGCAGATGAGACTGCCTTATTACATGAATGTGCGTAAGAGAGAGAGTTTTTGGAATTTTTGTTCTGAATGAGAAAGCATGAAAGGGTATGGAACATAACCCCCATTTCAACAGGGTTCACATACCGCGGATTCACATTACACGGTGCTTTTCCAGAATGCATCTCCCGCATTATAGGAGAGCCAGGTGTACTCTTTTTGTTAATGGAATGCTGAAAACGTTCTATTTTTGTCTCAGGATATTTGGTAACACAAGATGTGTGTGGTGGTGCGACTGTGCCTGGCCCAACACCATCTGCATAAATTATACAAATTTTATAATATATATTGATACACTGCTATATTGCTATATTTATCACAATTTTATTATATTATGAATTATATATTTTTTACTTGTTTACCAGACATTCCAGAAGGAGAAACTACCTCCTATTGCCCCCCCTCCCCCCATGCAGGCACATCTGCTATGTACCCAAAGCAAATGATGAGAACAAATTCTGATGGTCCCAGAAGGATTTGAAACACTGACTTAAGAAGCCGCCTTTCTTTACCTATATGTAAGGTGACCATATGTCCTGGTTTCGCTGGGACAGTTACAGTTTGGGCATGCTTGTTCTGGTGTCCCAAAAGACTGATCGAAATAGCTCTTTTGTCCCAGTTTTGAGCTTTTCCTGCAAAGGTTTCATTAATTCCAGCAAACTAGAGATGCGAATGCAGGGAACAAATTTAAAAAAAGAATGCAGGGAACAAATTTAAAAAAGAAATAAGTAAATATACTTAGCCACAGTAAAACGGTCTATTTTCTAATTATATATAATTAGCCGAAATCGTCATTTTTTTATCCTTGGTTTGCAAATTTGAGGTGGTCACACTGATCACAGAGCTGAGCTATGCATACCTACTGTTGGCATATTGATTTGAGAGTGGTAGCACTGCATGCATATGGAAATACCGGCATGAGGCAGGGATTTTTCATTCTTCGTTCCTGAGAAGTGTGAACTTCAGGTGACTGAGAATTGACTGCCACAGTGTAATAGAGTTTAACTGTTTAGGTTGCCGTTAGGTCGTGCTGATTAGACTCAGATGTTCTTTGTTTGAAGTATTTTGTTTTTTCTATTTCACCTAAATTTCGGTTACTCTATTAGTTTGGAAATAATAAGATCAGTGCGACATTTGAAATCATTCTGCAAGTTAAGAAGTTGCTGGAGCTCTTATTTACTAATAATAAGGAGCTTATGAAGGAGATAGAGATGCTTGCAACCTTTATGGTTCAAAGGCTCCAGATTTAAATCAAATTAATTTCTTTCATTAAGTTTCTTCTACGCAGAGCTGCAAACCAAACCGCAGTCATTTTGCTGAACCGCGAACCGAACCAAAACCACTGATTCATTTGTCGATGAACCAAAAACCAAACCATAATTTTTTCCAAAAGTGGTTCGGTTTCGGTTCGATCTCAATCCACAAAGTACGGACCAACGAAAAGACCAGGAATTTCCATTGGAAAAACCAGCGGGTTTGCTTCAAAGGAAAGAGTGCCTATCTCTTTCCTCTCTGCTACTATTGTTATCCACAGAGGACATTTATGGTGAGGGTTATGGGGACACCAACTGCGACAATATCCAGGTCAACCACTGTAGGCAGAAACCGACCAACAGAATATAGAAAATCTTTATCTGAATGCAGGCAAAATGGTCATTTTACAATGACCTAGAAAGGAGCCGTAATCTGCTTTTGTGCCGAGAGAAAAATCCATGCCCTTACCATCACCCCCTTCAGCACTGTAATTAGCAGACCTGAGAAAATATGCCCTGCTGTGTCTTTCTTAGAACACCATTAACTCTCCCCATATCTTTTCCTTCAGAAAAATTAAAGTTGTTTCTCTCAACGGCTTGAGCTTTCAACGACATCATTCCTTTTCCAACTCGTGTGGTGTTCTTCTATGATATTTCCATTACTTGGTGGTTTATATTCCAACAAAAACAGGGGGTAGCTTGTAAGAGGGAAAGGAATGGATGGGAGGGAAAGGAGGAACCTATCTCAGAGGGTTACTGCGGGGGGGTAGGTTGGTAAGGGATAAAGGGGGAGGGGAAAGGAAAGACTGGAGGTGGGAGACCATCTCGGGAGGGTTTGGGGAAAGACGGGGGAAGGACTAAAAAGAAAGGTCTTGTAGAAGATGGAGAGAGGGTGAACCCCAGAGAGAGGAGGGAGGAAATTACCAATGCGGCAATGGGTATGTATGTGGGAATAAGAAAAATAAAGGCAAGTGCGGGTGGTAGAACTAAAGAGATTAAATATTGGGAGACGGGCGGTAAGGCCCTTGTTATAAATTTTTTTCCTCTAAATGATGTGTATTACAGGTAAGAAAAAGGAATAAAATGCCTGAGGAATTAATTTTCTTTGATTTTTAATGATTTCTTTAAAACACTTTTATGTTTTTGGTTTGTCCGTCCATCCAGGGATAGTCTAAAAAGCGGTTTAAGCTAGTAGGCACATTTTATTTCTGATTATGTATGATTGTGTATGTTGGTAAATGAATTTGAAGTGAATCCATTCAGAGAATTTTTAATTGATATGTAAACAACAATGAACAAAAATCATGTTAGGATCAAAAATACCATTTTTTAAATATAAATAAATGAAGATGATGATGGGATTGTAATATATTTAAAATATAAATTTTTCCTTTCTTTAAATAAATTCTTCTTTCATTTAAAATAATAATGACTGCTGATTGATTTACTTAAAGATTGATACTAAATTTGTAATGTTTATATTGGATAAATTATTTCTGAATAGTATTTCAAATGATTAATTTAGTTGAACCGAACCGAACTGCAAACCGAACCGAACCACTTGTCAGAATTTTCGTCTGAACCGAAACATGAACCGAACCACTTGTCAGAATTCTAGCCTGAACTGAACCATGAACCGAACCACTTCCAAAAATTTAGAACCGAACCACTCCAAATTTTGAAGTGGTTTGCAGCTCTGCTTTTACGTGATGTTAATTTCATCGTGATCTGTTGGTTAATTCCGGAGAAGTCTGTGGCAGACCTATTTTAAAGACTTACCGAGTAATTTTTTAAACTAATAGATTGGTGTATTATTTAATTATTTAATAGGAATCCTATTATAGCATCAATACTTGATAGTTTCATTTAATCTTTTTTGGATTAAATTACTTTTCTCTTAGCATTAGCATTGATCGAATATGCATAATTAAAAACAAAAGAATTTAAGGGGGACAATTTGTTAATGCAGCAAATTGTGTTTATTTCAGATTGAGCAGAGAGGGGATTCCTCACCTATGAAAATCTTTTAGTTTATTTAATAGGGTTATCAAAAAAACTAAAAGTAACATTAAATCGCCATGGCACCACATAGGAAGTGTAAATTCAATGACGATTTGAAAAAAGAGTTTGGATTTATTAAATAAGTAAAACCTGAAGATGAACATACAGTGGAATGTACAGTTTGCAGCACTTAACGAAGCACTTGTCGAATAAACGCGACGAAAAACGCAGAATATCGCCACCTTTCGTTGTCGGCGTCTTTCGTAGTCGGCGAAAAGAATCCCAAAGGTCTCCGCCAAATGGCGGTTCCCACACCAACGCACTTTATATAGGGCGAATATTACCCCTATTTCCCATTTCCTCCTTTTCTCCTGCTTATATAACGTAATCAGGAAATTAACCAATACGAATTCGAGGCGTCGCCCATTTAAGCTACCCGCCGAACCTCCCCTGAACGGCGACAACACAGGACCGTGGCCGTCAAGAGAACGAGGGCAGAGGCATCCTGAGACACCGGGAGCCGAGGGTCGCCGCCGGTGAGAGAGGGTTAGAGATTGCGAGTGACGGAGGGAAAAGCGAGAAGAGCTTCCTCGCAAGGGCCGTGTGCTACAGTTTCCTGTCGGACAGACTGTAACTATAAGTTGACATTTTCTGAAGTGTTTAAGCTGCGAGACTTACGTCTCAAGAGCATTTGTTTTGTTGTCACTTTATTTCTTGTACAATATAGCATTTAGTTAGAGGAGTATGTGGCTATGTTTTTTGGTCGCCACAAGTTTGTGGAACAAAATTTTCAGTTGCTCATGGTGGTCGCTCCAATATTAACAAGCATGTTACATCCAAAAAACATACGAGAGCTCTGAATGAATCAAGTTCAAGTCAGACACTTATGACATTTTTTAAGAAGCAGGAGATGGGAAAGGGTGATTTGTTTTGGCAGCAAAAGAAGCTACACATGCATTTCACACAGTGATGCACAATCACAGCTTTAGGTCCACGGACTGTACATCTCAACTTGTACAAAACAATGTTTGAAAAAAAAATTCAGCTGTGCCCATACAAAAACGGAAGCAATAATTTTACGTGTAATTTTTTTAGTTGTGGAAGAGCAAGTTAAAACTGATTTGAAGAAGTGCAACTTTATATCATTATCCACAGATGCTCCTAACCATAAGGCTATCAAGCTTGTTCCAGTCACGGTTAAGTATTTTAATCCATGCGAATGCATGAACACCAAGCTTCTTAAATTTAAAGACTGCATAGGAGAAACATCAAAATTAATTGCTGATCATATAAAATAAATATTGGATCAGAATAATTAAAAAAATAAAATAATTGCATTTGGTGCAGACAACACTAATACCACATGATGGGGGGGGGGGGGAGGGGGGGGGAGGGGGGTCAAAGCAAAGTGGCCAAAACAATATTTTACATTTATTGAAAGAAAATGTTGACATCAATGTGATAGGAATAGGTTGTGTTGCACATATTGTCCACAATGCTGCTCAATCAGCAGTAGATCAGCTCCCTTGTAGTATGGAGGCAATGGTTATAAAGATTTACAAGCATTTTTATAATTATACTGATCGAGTGGAAAAACTGAAAGAATTTTGTTTGCTTGCTCAAACAGAATATAAGCAGCTACTTGGATATAGCAGTACATGTTGGTTAGGACTATTAATAACCATTAAAAGAATAATTGCCATATATCCAGGTCTACAATCCTATTTTCTTGCTGAAAAAGCATGCCCAGCAGTTATTTGTAAATTATTTCAAGATGCTACATCGGAAATATGGTTACACTTCTTACTGAATCAAATAAAATTATTAAAACTTGAAGATGAGAATATTTCACTAAAGGAAATAGCTTGTGTGATGGCTGATTTAAGATATCAATTGACAGAGAGAAGAGAATCAAAGTTTGTGGGTAACAAGATGTCAGCGATGGTCAAATCACTTGAAGACAAAGGTAAACTAAAATCCAAGATATTCTATAATACTGTAGATATTTTTTTCCAAACTGCATTTAGTTATTTAGAAGAATGGACAAGAAACTTTGAATTTGTTTATGTGTTTGAATGGACATTACTTAATTCCAAAGTGGGAAGATGCTTTGAAAGCAATGAACTTAGTAGATAAGTATCTGAATGTTGCAGTACATAAGGTGTCTTCCATCGATGAAGAATCTCTTTTTATTGATATATCAAGAATAAAAAGGTTCTTAGAAGAAAAATTCAAGATGTTAGAGTGGAAAAAAGGTTCTCCAAGTGATAAATGGAAGGAAATTTTTAAGCATTTTCATGAAAACTCTATCTCTTGTGAGTTCATAAAGTTAATTGTGGAATTTGCTTTTTGATCACCAGGATCTAATAGCTCTATTTAACGAGTCTTTAGTATCATGAGCAGTGTTTGGTCTGAAGAAAAATGCTGCATGGAAGTGGATACAGTAAAATCAATAATATTAATAAGAGTGAATTTTAAAGATGAAAATTGTTTGTCATTTTATGATCGAGTGTCTAATGATAAAAATTTCCTTTAAAATATCCACTCTGAAAAGTACAATAATTAAAAGGTAATTTGTGTCAATCCAATTATATGTTACTACAATATGATGTGCATTTAATAACATTTCATTAAAAATACTGAATTAAAATGTTGTAAATAATTAAACATTTCCCATTTCCTTCTTTTTCTTTGAGTTCTTCTATTCTGTTGTTTACATATTTAAAAATATGTTTTTTTCATTTATAGAAAGAGCGGCTGAATTCTTGTCTGATGCCAAAAATTGCCTAATCACCAGGGGCAAACAGTTTGTCCCGGTTGGTCCGATTTGAAATCTGGTCACCTTACCTATATGGCAAAAATATACCCTTAATTGCATTTTATAATAACTCTTGATATATTGACATTTTTCATGGTATGGCTCTATGTTATTTTTATAAACATAGCAATGTTTTCCTTCTAAAATTGGCAGTAGGAAGAATGAGATAAAAAATACTTTAGGTAAAAACAGTAATAAGAGCCTTCAGATACATACAGTCAAATTCTGTAACAAGTGAAATTACAATGCTTCTATCAATTTTGGGCTAAAATTCATAATTATTTTTTGTACTTTACAGATGATATACAGATTTTGGAAGCAATAAATATTGAATATATCCCTAGATATTTATATATTGTTTTGCACAGAAAATAAATTAATTGGATACCAAACTCCAGCTTCTCATTGTTCATAATTGCTGACAAATCAAGATGAAGTGATAATAATTCCCCTCTATACTAAAAAGATAGTACCTATGCTATGTGGGTTTTTATTCTTATAAAGTAAAAAAAAATTTTTATTCATTTCAAAAATTCGTTCCTGAGCTACATTCCATTTGATCTATTTCGCTGGCATATAAAAGATAATCAATCGATAGTTCTAAAAATTTTTTAAATATACAGCACTTTCAATTTCACACTGAAATAAGTTAACCCGCGTAACAAAAACTACTATTTCGTTCTATAATTGGTTTTTTAAATTTATTTTTTGTACTTTCAAAATCTAAGAAATTTCATTAGTACCACCATATTTAACGCAAATAAAATATTACATTAATATTAGCATAACTAAATGTTACAAAATTTCTAGTGTGCAACGGAATATCAACATTGCGCGTTATAAAAAGTGATAACCTTTTCTACCGATGCACTTACTGTTTCTTACCGATTTTAGTCCTTTGAATAAAAAAAATCATGATACGATTTAAAATTACCGTACCGGATAATTTAAAAATAAATTTTGGCAAGAGTTTACTTAAATATTAATATTACTCGCGAGCATACGCTACTATATCATACCCCGAAACACGGGTATGGCTACTCAGTCTTCCTCCCTTTCTGACTATTGATTTCCAGGCAGAATCAAAAAGACGCAGGAGTGTCCGAGCCGAGAATACATATCATTATAGTATGGCGTTAAGCGATCTTATATCGGATAATAGACATTCGTATCTTAATCACATTAACATAAGTATCCAAATCGTACTGAGTGAAATTAGCACATAATTTTAATTCTTCTTATCGATCGCTTTTAGTTTACAATACAAGATAAAATAACACATTCTAAAAATTTAAGTAAACCATTTCCCGCGTCGAATTAAGAAAATAATTCACTTTGAATCTATAACTCATTTTATTTTCATCGATTTACAATTTTTATGAATCTTCGTGTGAATATAATACCGCTCGGTGTGTTTCGCTAGAATCTAGAGAGTGGCGTTGCGAGCAACTGAGGCAGTAATCGAGATTAAGAGCCGGCCAGAGACTTCCGCCAACAGGCAACCAGTGCTATATAAGAGGTTACTGGGGAAGTATTTAGCTTAGCGTCTACGCGCGGAATTATCGCAATATCCTGCGAAACAGTGAAATCTTTATCTTAGCCCTGTGCTGCAAAAAAACTTCGTGAAAACTCCAACGGCTTCAGTACATTTCACGTCAATCAAGATGATGTCTTTATCTGACGAAGAAATCGACGAGTAAGTACATAAAACAATAATTATTTATGATTAACTGTATTTTTGCGAATACGCTAGTTAAGATATGTAGCAAAATTTTATATTCTGTTGTCTGCGACGATCGCTTATAACGATAGGTTTGAAAGCCGTTTTGTTATACAAAATCATTTTGGAATATTTGGGAATTAATTTTGCAATTCAACCTATTACGAAATATTAAATTTTCCATCAATAGGTAGGTTTTATGACTTTGCAGCACAGATACGCATACTTTGCTTTAGTTCGATTTACATGTGATTGCCACCGAACAATAAAAGTTCTTCATTATAAGATAAATATTATTGAAAATGTAATAGTAAGTAATTATTTTCCTACGCTATTGATCATTAATTAAATAAATATATATAAACGAAATTTATAGGCATAAACATTCAAAGCCTGTAGCTAATTGCATATTAGTTAATCACAATCCTGTGAAAAGGTGACAAACACGATGACATCCGGAATCTCAACGATTTTTTTCTCTCGTGATCGCAACAAAGGTTAATTCTAAGGTGGACTTTGTATTATCAATGAAAATGTTTTTGCTTGCGAACGGCTTTTTTTTATAAAATTTTTTTAAGTAGGAGAAATACGTTCTTTACACAAAATCGTGGATAGCTACGAAAATAAATTTTATCGTACGTAACGGAAAGCAGAATCGAAAAATGACAGATTTATTGTAACAACGCAAAGGAACTTTAAAAACTTAAGCCATCAAAATGTTCTCCTCTAGCTCGTTACATAATTCATAACCGCTCATCTCTAGGTGACAACGATGCTGTAAATATCGAGTCATATTGTAGATTTTCTGCCAAGTGGATCAATGTGTCATGGAGCCACGCCCGCCCGGCAAGACAATGTAACGCAAAAATTTGTATTTCTAATCTTGAAAGAGCAGAAATGATAAGGTCGGATCCCACAAAAAATGATCCCACAAAAAAATAAGATAAGGCCTCTTTTTGCTTCACCCTTGAATTCTTTTGGAGCGCAAACGTCTGGTTCCTTCCGCGAAAGAACGATTGCCTCATGAGGCAGAGTCAGTGACCTTGAGACATTTTACATTATCATTCTGAAATAAAAAGAAATAGGACCGGAATGCGGAAACCAAAAATTTAATCTCGCAGAAAGGAGTTTTTTCCTTTCGTCTACAGCGGCAAAATAATGCGATACAGATGACCACGTTCGTACCTTTAATTAGCGTGGAAGGATATTTTTCAAAATATTAATCATACTTATTCGCGATGAAAATAAAAATGACTGACCAAAAGTAAAAATCGCTATTATACGTATTTTGCGAGTCCTATATTCACCGTGTACATTAACCGTCGTTGCAAATACCTTTGGAGGAATTCGTATGAATTTCCTATAGCGGGTGGCTTCGGGTAAGGAATCAATAACGGAAAGCATGGTTGGGCTTTCGTGATGAAGTGAGGGTATAAAAAAGAGCTTATGTTAGCATTAATCAAAATAAAATAAGCTATAGCGTACAAAAAGTTAGACCCTTTGACGATAATAAAAACGCCCTTCGACTCGCAGAATAATTTGTACGCAAGTACTAAGCCTTGCTCCGTTATACATAAATTAACGAGACAAAGACAACGACAATCCTTATTACGATAATTTTGCAGTATCGCCAACTTAATGGAATTATAACTCCACGACGACTTCAACAGAGTTGAATCAAATTATTTCATGAAGTTACCTCCACGAGAAGTTTGAATTTCATAGCAACAGAAACGGAGTCGTGGTTTCGAATATTTAAATTTCCTGCCGTCATTTTTATGCTTGAATTTATTTTGGAAAAGGCATGGTTGAAGTTCTGGGGGCGGGGCGCATGAATAAAAGAAAAAATATTGATGCAAATTCGATAAATATGAATGAACTTCTACGACCGCTGACATATCATTGGCGTGTGGCAGTAAAACGTATGATTATACTATTAAGTAGAAATTCCGATCGTTTCCTTTGATAATTTCCTCCTACCTTTGCAAAGGTATCCCGATGGTATGGTGCGACTACGTAACCCAAACATCGAGCTCATGGACCAAGATATACTTTATCACCTGGCTCTTGGAAGCGGTTCCCACGACCTCGTTGGGATGTTTGGAGATGTAAAGGTAAGAATATACAGATTAATACAACTGGATTATTTAATCAATAGGACCGAAATGATAGTTCAACATGAATTGCCAGGACATAAAATCTTAGAAGTTATCATCCGCTCTTTGCTAATGCGAATGCTTTCTTTGATATTCTTTTATATCCGGCAAAGTTTAAGTGGATAACCAATAGGGTAATTAAACCCTATACCAATTCGTATTCAAGTTCTTACGCAAAGTTAATGTTGACATATCTTGATTAATCATCGATTAACTTTTTTGCCGCAATCTTTGCTTCGAAAATCTTAAATGCACGTTTTCGTTAAATGGGAAAAATGCGATTAGATAACATTCTTGGTTGGCCTTCGTCGTGCAACACAAAAGAGGCGTTTAATTACAGCATGCATTATGCGATGTGTCCCAAAACAGAACTAAGGTGTTTGTACGTTAAGCTGCGAGGAAATAATATATTTTATTGAATTTCAACGATTACGGCAACTGAATTACTATCTGTCACAAGTAACATTTTAAGAAAAGGCATCATGTTTAATGAAATAAGTCGGTTCTGTTAAAAAACAATCCGTTTACAAAATTTGATAGCAAATAAAAGAGCTGGCTATGAAATAATTCCATGGCAGATATTATAACGATTCGTCATGAGCATCAGTAGGAAAAAACTAGATTCCTGAATTCTTTAAACTGGATTCAAAATTCTAAAATTGAGTCATTTTAATTTTTTTTGTATAACTACATTTTTATTAAAAATATACAGGTAGATAATGCCGTTTTTCGTTTATCATGAAACTCCGGAATCTCTTTCTTCCGCGCAACAAGCATATTTTATTATCACTTCGCCCCATCTTCTCCGCTATGTGGGATTTCTTTACAAGGCATCGAACCGAAATCTTTTCCGCTCCAGTTTTCGTTCCTCTCCGTACAAAACGCATAATTTCTGTTCGGTTCCGGTTTCGCTCCAACTATCATCACTGGACCGGTTCGAACAGGTTTCCACTCTCGCTAATTTAAATATTTTGTTAGATTTACATAAATTTACTCTTAACCAACGTGTTATTTTAATTAATCCAAGTAAATATTTTAATGACAATGTTTATATTTTAAATTACTGAAATAATGCAGTAAAACCAAACTATTTATATAAAGAAGTTTACTATGCTATTTTCCTGAAAAATACTAATTGAATGGTGTTTATCCTTTTACCCATTACTGATTATCAATAAAACTTGAATATTCTAGAAATTAATGCATTTTTTTTAAACTGCGCGTTAATTTGTAAATGATCTTGTAGATTTCTTCAAAAAAGATGTCATTAAATTATTATAACGAAAATGAAATTCTCTAAGAACTACTGTGAGCGGATACGCTCATTATCAGAACCAATTTATTTCAACAGTACTCATACGCGTAAATGGACAAATATACACCAACATTTCTGGCGTGACGTGGTGTTTGAACGCGACCTTGAAAAACCAGCGATAATGCCAGTCGCACTCCACCGAACAGACTGAAATTGGTCTTGTTGTGCAACAAACACCTCCACTTACACGCGTGTAGCCACAACAGTGGTGCAGTGTTGCCAAATAGAGCATTGGAAATTTCATTCTCATTACTTCTGAGACAAGCCTCGTAAGTTCACATTCGAATGTATATTTATAAAGAAAGAACAAATAAAAGCTGTTTAACTAATGATTTTTAAAACAATACAAGGAATTACACTTTACTATTACAATATAATATACATTATACAATAATAACACTAGATTTCTTAATATTACAGCACAGCATAAAAATATACCTTTACGGAAAGTAACCTTGACTCCAAGACACCAAAATTGGATAACCTCCAATAAACTGTCACTAAAGCTATCCCTATTATCCCTCAAGTTATATTTCAGATCTGAAACACTGACTTGTGTTGCTATTACACCCAATGCAACTGTGGAAACTTGATACAAGTGTGGATAATTTAATTGATTACCTTCCCAAAATTCCCTATTTCCTTCCTTATCTTTCCACTCCTCCAAAAGATGACAAAATATTATCAATGTTAATTCCTGCAACATGAGTCTGTCATTAAAAATCTTTCTCCTTGTTTTTGAGGAAACTTTCTAACATGCCATCATAGTCTTCATTTGGGCTTAGCGCATCTCTTGAATTTTTCTCCTGTTATTATTCATTCTTTTTAGATTGTTCATGGAAAATACAGGTGATATGTACATGCAAATCTTTGACTCGGTATCACGTTACATCACGTTGTTTTGTTAGAATGAGTTTCATTTCGTTGTTTTACCATCGATTTCTTTATTAATAAAAATGCATATCCCTAAAGGCTTAGGAGCACTTGTTCATAACCCTTGACCCTTGAGGTTATCGGACTTCTTAGGTGTAGAATCGTGCGCTTTTCAAAGAGGCGCTTTGTTTGAACGTAAGGAAATCTCTTCTTTCACTCCCACTGTTTATGCGAGCAGACAAAAAGGAAAAGAAACATAATGGTTTTCGGTTTAGATTCGGGTTTTAAAAAATAATTTTTCGGTTCTGGTTCGGTTTCACTCCGACAAAAAAAATATCAGTTTTTTCAGTTTAGGTTCGGTTCCGGTTCGATGCCCTGATTCTTTACGAACGCTTCCTGTTCAAACTTCTTCCCAATAGGCGAGGACTGAAAAAAAAATCATCCTGAGTGCAGTAAATGGCGCAGATCTTTGACTCGGTATCACGTTGTTTGCTTAGAATAAGTTTCATTTCGCCTTCGTCCTTTTACTCCAACATCGATTCCGTTATTAGTAAATGGCCTTCCCCTATATAAATGCCCCGCAGGCTTGCTAGAAGTATTTAATTTTTATCGAGATTTATCCTATATCTCGGCCACTTCTGAACCCTTTAATTTCCAAGGGATCTGTGTGCTAGGCTTAAAAATTCCAAGCAGGCGAACAATCGTTCACATAGGTACAATTAGCACACGAAATATGAGGTATTATTTTCGTCAAAGTTTTTAGAACTTATTGTTTCATAAACGAGTTTATGTTTTCGCTCTGTCTGTCTGTCTGTCAATCAGGTAAAATAACAAGTAAACGAAGAGATATGACTGAAATTTGTAGGTTGTATGTGATCTATGATGCCATTTATTTTTTCTTTAGATTTGAGTTTTTAAAACTATACAGGGTCAGATAGGAGACCATTTTAAAAATTTAATATTTCTGAATGCATGGAAGGTGTAAAACTGACATTTGAGCGTAAATTTTCGTATTGATTCCACTCTTACAAATGAGGCCCCGCTAACCGAATATGTGGTGGTATAACCACATAAAAAAACGGTAAGCTAAATTTACGTATATAATATCTAGGTGAACATATTCCAAATTCCTTCAGTTTTTCAATTACGTTAAGGGGAGAAGTCTTTAGAGTGTAAACACAAATATTACCGAATTTTATAATAAACAACAACGAGCTAATTTTATCCAGGTTCGTGGATAACGCTCAAAGTTTTGTAAAATGACCTTGGTTTCATTCTGTGACATTTTCTGTATATATACAGTATCACATGTCCTATGATTATAGAGTATGAATTGCCAAGTCGAGAAGGAAGAGCTGATAGATGCCCTCTTTGAGAGTGAAAAGGGTTACGTTACGGAGGTCTTTTAACTGATATTACGATACCACGATTATAACACAAATAAACGGAGCAATTATTTGAAAATCCAATATATTATCCATTTTGACGAGCCTTCTCCCGAATATTTCTTGAAGATCTTGAAGAAGATTGCATGAATGATGGATCCCAGATAACTGGACCAATTATTCTTTGTCTCCAAGTAATTGATGACATAATTTTTTCATGTTTCGGTAGGCAGGTTGTAAACAGTTTGTTGTAAAATTAAATCATTCATTTTCCCACGAGGTATTATGCAACGTTTTGCCTTTTTTTGCGTTTCATATATTCTCTATTTTTCTTAATTTTCGTGCAGACTTGAGTGAAATTCTTTCGCCCCTCCCTGCAATCAATCTCGACCATTTCTCCGTACTCTGATTTTAACGATCTCGCATTTATTCAGTCATCTGACAACCTTTGTGTTTTACTAATCTGTGATGTTTGTATCTCCTTAATGCACCAAATCTAGTCTTATCTCATTTACACAGATGTTCACTTCCTGACAGCATCATGGCGGCAAATCAATTTAATTTTACAGAGATGAAGTTAAATTGGAGTTACGTCCGGCCTTGAGACAATTCTATATTTTTTCTACTAATTATTTCAGATTTCTCAACGGAAGCGTGCTACATATTTATTTTTTTCCTCCCTCGTGCGGAACGACGGTGCACGAAATATTCTTCCGAAGCAACGCGTGGGAAGTTTAACTCGAGGGAGTGAGGGTCAATACGTAGTTCCTAAATCGAGTTGAGGGTCAGGTGATATTTCGGAAACCGTGCAAAAATCGATGCGCGCACTAAGATAACATCTTGGTCGACATGTTAACTCGTTCGTTATTCACATCTATACTGTAAATAATGCGGCGTCGGACTTTTTTTTACGCTGTTACTCATCGAGAGAGTATGATAATTTAACGCGTACATATCGATCTTCAATCACGTAAAGCAGCGACATTGAAAAGGGAGTGTTGTAAGTAGAGAAGTCCATTGGCACGACATGGGTTGGGAAATAGGAAAAGAACGCGAGGAACAAGTAGACAAACAGCCGTTATCGCCTAGGATAGAGTAAAACAAGCTATAATATTTGTCGCGATATCGTTCGATCTCCATCGTTTCCGACGACGAAAATTTTGGCCATTATCATTTCAGGAAATTCGTCAGATTATCAGTCGTAAAATTTTCCATAAAAATCTGGTAAATATCTCAATCGATAGACACCGGTTTCTATTAATGTTAAGACATTAGACTTAAGGAAATTGTTCTGGTTATACATTTAAATAATCAATCGACTGCGACATTAACATTTCTACAGAATGTGAATTCAGGCAATCAATATGAACGCATTGGGTCAAAACGAGTTTCCCAGACCCACTTACGCATTCGAAAACGAATTGTTTTATGTCACCTTCCTCCGAGGGTAATCTTTTAATCTTGTTAAAAAATTTAGCTACGCGTCAAGTGTCGTCCCAAATGGATGTCCTGAATATGGGTGAAAATGAATGCAGAGCGCACTGATGTTCGAAAAATACATACAGACCCGCGATAATGCTCGTCAAGTGCATTTATTATCACACATTTAATAAAAACAATCTTTTATGCATAATGTCCTTTGAAATTATTGTTCCCGTTATAACTGATAGATTTCCAAATTATCCCTAGACGACTAATAGATACTGCATATGCTGTTATAGATTATATGAATTTTGTCTCTTACATAAAGCTGTAGTGGAAAAGAACTATTTTCTTTTTAAAAAAACTTTTTACAAACGAACAAACGGAAGGACTTGCTATATGTTTTCCCTTTCGCCTTTACTTGCCGATTTATTTATGGACAATGTTGAAAACAGTTTCTTTAATTCCGGCCACTATTTCCTGAACAGCATTTTCATTGGTATAAAATGTCAACGATCCATTGTTTGCGAAGATAGGTGGTGACCACTGGTGACCACCAAATAACTCTATTGTTATCGCAGCTAATTTCGCCGGACAATCCAGTAAAATTGACGATGGAAAAAGAAAAACATAATTTGGATTTATCAATTTCGAGTCACAACAAAGGTCACGTTTTCACGATTTATTACATTATTTATCATGTAAGTATGCGGCCTTAAAATCGATTCAAGTTACAGCCCGTAACAATGGTTATTCAGAGATATGATGGATATAGACTCGTGGTTAAAAAACTTCGGAAATTATCTGCAAGCCTTACTTCCTCTTTAATCCCTCTTACTTCGTTAGAGCCGACGAAATGGTATAAACTCCTGTTCCTAGACAGCATTTCTTATAAATTAATTAAAATCCTTCCTTTGATTATTAAAGCTGCTTTCTACGCCTCCTGCACTAGATACTATAGATAATTTCTTGAAAAAAGTGGTGGTTACAAACACTTACTTTGGGATTGCGTTATAATAAATATCGCTCAATCCGGGAAGAAGTTTATAAGAAAAACCGCGATGCTGGAGGAATCAGGACCCTTCGTTTCTCTTCGCAAAACATCTGTATACCTCTAAACACAATACTGATTTTGATCTTTCCACTTTACATGTACATCTAAAATTGAACTTCTTTGAGATGATGGACGTTCCTTCCAATAATAAAACCGTTCTGAGTGATTTTGTATATCCCAAACATCCCGAAATTCCACTTCCCCACCACGATGACCAATTTATGGTGTTTTTTTTCCTTATCCTCTCCAATTATACAACGATCAAAAAGCCCTACCCCCTCCCACCATGTTCACCAACTTTCAATAACTGTCAAAACCACTTCCCTATCTTTCCACCTTCTTTCCCCCTGCCTTCCTTTCTTCTATAACTACGCTACAATGCTGTTCAAACCGCCTGATGATACAGTTGATACTAAGAAGTCGATAACGAATATAAACTAAATTGTAAATTTACATAGTGAGTTTGATTTCATTTCTATAATGTCGTTCCACGAAGTGAAACCTTATTTGTTTAACTACATCTTTAACTCTTAAAGCTATTTCAGCTTAAATGACTTATCCAAAAGTTTAAGGAAATATCATGGAAACGTAGGCGAATATGTTACACGACCACATATCGCTGTAAGATAAATAATTGCACACACGGCAACAATTCTTCGGGGCCGCTTTCCCTGCAATCTTATTAGCAAAGTATGCTTCTCTACTAAAAATAATCTTTTAACTAAAAAATGTCCCTCATTAGATAAGTTTACCCACTTCTCATTAGTACTTTAACTTCGCTGTGGGTATTCGCCAATTTTTTTAATTACACGTACTCGTAAATTTTTATTAGTAACCATGCCTTAACTCATTAAAATTTTAGAGTAGAATTATATAGAATGGATGATCCGTCGTTACTTTATTCCATTAATAAGTTATAAAAATCTCACAGCAACACTTGTTTAGAAACCATTTACTATCCCGCGTTTTATGGAACTTATGAAACGAAAAAGGCGTTTTTTTTCAATTGAGAGAATACGCGCAGTGATGTATAGGGTCACTTATCCTTTTTGCGCCGTATCACTTTAACTGGAGCTCACGAGACGACCTACATTTGAGCGTACAAGTTCACCGCAAGGAAAACAAGCGGAGTAATGCAACATATACGTTTATTTACGGAAAACGAGGAGCTGGAAGTTGAGTGGATGAGGACAGGACGACGGAGAGCGAATCGGAAAAAAAAGGGAAATGAATGGGGTTAAAGTCAATTGGTCGGAGGGTAGGAGGGGCCGAATGTGACTCTATGTGTACAATAAAAGTTGTCTTGGAGAAATGAAGATAGAAAGAACAATAAAGGGGAAGGGAATGTTTGAAACAGACAAAAAATAATAGGAGAGTTGGAGTGAAATGACCGTCAGCTGAAAAAAGCCTTCCTTTTTTTTAGCAATGAAACGCCACTGAACTTATACGGGTCAAATGTGAGGATTTTCGAAATTTCTATCAAGGGCATATATTCCTCAAATTTAATGCGGTCTTTTTTTTTCGCCAAATATTTCGCAAAATTTACTGCGCACATTTTTAGATTCACTTAACGAATTCTTGCTTGACGTGATTGTCTGAAAAACATAATAGGCTTGATATCGGATTGATAATCAAATAGGAGTTGTATGAATAAATGCGAGGTAATATTAATAATAAAAAGTTGAGAAATAGAGATGAAATGATATCTAACATAGGTCGAGCTTTGACAATAACAACTGCCAATAAACTTGACGTAACGCGTACGGGCTTAAAAAATTTCACCCACGCATACATATACTCTCGTTTGGCCCCCGAGTTTTTTGATAAAACTTGAGGCGTTTAGGATACTCGTAACAGTTCTTTCAAAACTTTTTGAAAATAATATCTAGTTTTAAAAATATTTTTCTTATATTCAACCTTTCAAATTTGTATTGCGCATTACATTCGGACAAATACGGTGTTTTAAAAATCATACGATAGGATTTACCTCTCCAAAAAAAAAAAAAAACGTATAAACGCGTACCAAAATTCCAAATTTGATGACGATACTTTTTCCACCGTTCTTTTTTAGTTAACTAGGACTAAATTGATCGTCTCGTAATTAATTGTCATCGGAAGTCACGGTTGTGGCGCATTTGCAAAGCCGGATAAGATAAAAAGAACGCGTTTATCCTTGCAGAGCTCAACCGCTAACGCTTGCGGTCTCGAAATTCCCCACGGTGCCTTTTCCTCCCACCATCCGCTTTCATCATTTCGAACTTCCTCGTCCAACTGTCCTTGATTTTTTCCGCCACCTCTTTCCTTTCCTATTCATCCCCATCCCCTTTATCTCTTTCACCCCCTCTCTTTCATTGTTTTGTTTTTTTGCTATTCCTCGACTTCATTTCCTCTCTAATTCTTTGACCATTGGATTCCAAATTCCTGAATTTACGTTTCCCACTTCCTGCGACTACTCTTTGTCACGCTATGCTCGATCAACTGGTGATACCGTTTGACGCCTATAACAAAGGTAACAGAAAACGTGAGGAAAAATAGGGATTAAAACTTATATTCGAATGGTTAACACATTAAAGCCTATAAGAAAGTTCGGTAAAAAGAAAAGATTATTTCACTTGTAGATTACGACTTCTCCTAAACTATAAATGATAAAAACTTCAAATTAGAAAATTTAAAAGAAAAAATACTGTCAAATTGATTAACTTATAAAAATGTTGCCTCGAGAGATTCGTATGTGCGCTTCTCATATTGTGCTGATACGGCAGAGCTCCGCAGCCGGTGTGCCGCGATAAAGCCCTTGATGCGCCGCGGTATATTTTACGTTATAAGCAAGGGAAGGATATTACTGCGTTTTATTATCCTCCAGTTACGACCACGGAAAATGCATTTTTAATAACGAGCGATAATTTATTACACTCACTTGACGCTACAACATAAGTTACTTCTTGGAGAAACTAAGTCATACGGAACAGTTTCGGGTAACGCGATCTCCACAGTTTTGTATGTAACTGTGACTGTGATGTTTCGATGTGAAAATTTTGCAGTTTTTCTACTCAATTTATGATAAATTCAGGAATTTTTTTATGGTTCACGTTACTCTCTGTACAAAAGCGTCAATTATTTTCATCTATTTTCCATTACATTCCTCATTAGTTATAATTCCCATCTCCAAAAAGAAAGTGAATCATTTTAGTCGTAATTTATCCCATCTATATAGAAAAAATTGATTTTTTTCTCATAGTTAGCGATAAAAGTGTTCTACACAATATCGCCATGAAATTTGGTTCGTTGTGCCGTGAGGAATGAACGAACCCGAAGGTGTGCCGTGAAACAAAAAGAATGACCAAACTTTGGGTGGGGAATATAAGGGAATAGTGTTCAAAGTAAGAAATAAAAATGTTGAGGACTTGTTCGGTAAAATTATGAATCCTTGCCTTCATGTCATTTGATGCGATGAATCACACAATAAAAAAATGCCCAGATTGTCGCAACGCCCTAATGACGCGCATATCACTAGGGTGAGCGTATCTGCAAAAAAAGTAACAAAATCTGTTTTACGATAAAATGACGTAAAACCGGGCTAAATCCGGACCACTCTAATTAAATCAGAACATATGCCCACCACAATTACTTCCTCAAATAAAATCACGCCATATGTAGTGATATAGATACGCATTGACATTCAACATCAGAAAGAAGAACGAAACTACAATGAAGACCTTTTCGCAAACAACGCAAGTTTGCATTACGAATAAACTACCTTCTAGGATACACTTCCAAAAACGAATTTATTTCCCAGTTCACGAGAAAATGGAGTGAACATGATAAAAATATATTTATAATAGTTTTCTCTAATAATCTTATTGTTAGATGTACATGTTGCATCCAAATGGCCAGAATTTTTATTCGATTCATCACTAATTGGATTAATTAAATTAATTGATCGCCCTCGTCCGTTAAAAAATCCATATTTTCTATCCAATCGAAAATAATCGAGATCACACAGCTGATGACTAGGCTAAAATATCACAAGTTGACAACAACACCTAAGCGTTAAATGATTTACTTTTCCAGGAATGACTGAAATAAATGACCTTTCTGTTGTTTTAAAATGTCACTTTTGTCGAGTAGGGTTCTGTTTTACGTATTTGTATTATACTGGATAGACGTCTTTTAAAAGCGAGTAAATCATTGTTTGACAAAATATTTTTCGATATTGATTAAGGACCGTATCTGTATATCTTCAGATAATACCTCAACTCGATATCACTACCGAAAATGGTCGTCAAAAATGACGGAACATCAAATTGAATGTGATTATCTATTTTTGCTTACTTTTGAAATAAACTGACGAAAAATCTTTGTATAACAAATTTTTTTATTAAAATGAAACAACTTAAATAACCATATTTTTTTAAACGGTGTTAGAACAATGGTTCTCAACGTTTTTGATACCACTGCCCACTTGAACTTCAAGAAATTTCCCGCGGCCCACCCAGGGTCATAATAAGGAAATTCGGCGACCCTAACTTTCATAATTATAAGAATACACTTAAAATTATTCTAAATCTATTATGAAAATAATGTTTTATAACATTCAGAAATAATTACAAATTCATGAAACATTTGGGTCACTCTTCGAAGTAATTATGATGAAAACTAGAATATTGCCCGACATAAAATGACGGGGTTTTATCGATAAGAAACCAAAGGAAGTCGATATTATTTTGATTTCAAATCACCCAAAGGTATTTCAAAGGATATAGCTATATTATTTCATTTTGAATGTTATTTAGAAACATCAGCCAGCGATCTCTTTCCCGCCAACAACGTACGGATCGCTTGCCTGACTGCGCACGGCCCCACGCTTTCATATATAAATCAGTATCATGAAAACTATTAGAGTTATTCATATTGAATCTTTTTCAAAAACATATTTCAATATTTCCGAACGTTTCGTTCGAATGATGCACCCACCTAAACCAATAAGAAAAAAGTTTGTCGAATGTCAACTTTTTCATGTCTCGACTAAAAATTTGAGATGAAAGTTACGTTTGTTAAATTTTATAAAGGCACATCATAAATTTTATATGTTTTTCAGTTAAAGGAACGTCATTAGGAATCATTAAAGAAGTTATTTAAAAGTAATTGACACTTTTCGATCAATATAAGCCGAGATATGATGTATGTTTTAAAAATGATGACATACGCGGAATACAAAAATTTCAAGTTTTTTAAACTTTTAATTGCCGATTTTACAGAAATTTTAAACATACATAATGCGATTCAGCATGGAATTTACTATAAGAAAACGAACTTTTTTCAAATCAATGTCCACATTGAATATTTTTGCTGTTTCAGAGCGCGACAGAGGGGGTGACAAAGGGACAGAATAAGGCTTTTATATATTACCGATATCGACTTCCGGTCTTCGTGTTTGGGCTTAATGCTGCTTTTTTTCAACATTTTTGGTATAATCTGAAAAAGAAAAGGTCAGTTTTTACTTTTTTCCATTTCTCGGCAAATGATAAATTTGTGAAATTTCAAATATCGATTTAATTTTTTTAAGTAAAGCCTACAAAAATTATGAACAATTTCACAATAACAAACCCTTATTGAAAAAAGTAACTGGTCGCTTACGCATTTAGTTAATGTGAGTCTTGTGCTTGGCATTGGCTGAAAAGTTTGTTGATTCTGGGTTCTATTGGAGAAAGAGAAACTCTCAGAATAGCAGAAGCGTCCAAACGATTTTTTATTTATTTTTTGTAGTGGTGAGTATTGAGAATGCAGTTTCACATAAATATATGGAAGGGAATGGATGGCATCCTGACTCAAACTGGATGTTCTATATCGAATTTTGCCCAAAAACTTCCCAATGTTGCAGTTTTTGTATATTCGTATTTTAGGGTTAAGTCAGTTGACAGTTTGAGGAAAGTATCTTGTTCTGTTGTGCTGAGTTTGTTGCTTGGATCGCAACTAGACGAAAAGGGATTGCAAACCCACATATTTCCTGATCTAGGATCACCTTCATAGGGAAAATAATCTTCAAATTTTCTCCTGACGGCATATTCTTTGTTTGTGACATTTAAATTTTCATCATATGCAAGTCCAAAAATGTTGGGAACATATAAAAATGTCGGATTTTACCCTCAATGCCCAAATTTCTAATTTCTCCTTGAAACTATCAAATTTTTAAAAAGTGTTAAACTTGAAAATTTTGGACCTTGTAGCTGAAGATTTAGTTCATTTAATAAAATAAAAATATCCCCCAAATAAGACAAAACTGCTAGCCAATTATTATCATGAAGGTTTATTTCCAAGTGCGACCGTTTCTCTGATAGGAAATATTTAACTTCTTTATTGAGCTCATATAATCGCATCAACTTTTTTCTTCTGGACAGCATGCAGAAGTAACTTCGTGTATTCAGTACCACTTTGCATAAAAGTGAAAACAGGCATGAATTTAGGGAGTTGGCAGCAATGTAATTCATTATTTTCACTACTTTGTTAAGAATACTATTAAGTTCAGGAAGCATCTCTTTTGATGATGATTTGTTTGTACTTCAGGTGCAAACATGTTTTTGATTATTGTTGTTACTCCAGAATGTTTTCCTGTTATAACTTCAGCACCATCTGTACAAACACTGACATTCTTGTTCCATTCCAAACCTTCTTGAAAAGTAGTCATCGATAACTCGAAATATTTCAGCACTTGTCATTCTAGTTTGTAATTCTGACATAAATAAGATGTCTTCTTGAATTTCTTTCTTATGTAGATAACGCACAAAAACAAGGACTATTGCATAACTTGAGATGTCTGTTGATTCGTCTGATTGAATGGCAAACCATGGAGAGATTTTTATTCATTCTATTAATTGAGATTCAATGTCTACCGAAATCATATAAATTCTATGTTTTACTAAATCGTTAGACAAGGGAATTTCATTAATTTTTTGCAGCGTCTTTACCTAGCATTTCTTGGCACGCATCTATAATTGAGGGCTTAATTAACTCTTCTACTATGTTAAAAGGCTTGTTTGCTCTTGCAATGCGATGTGCGATTAAAAACAACGATTTTAAAGCAGAGACACTTATTGCATTACTAATGGAAATGGTCTTTTGCATACTTCTAATGTCTTCAAGTTTTCTCTCAAAAAAAGTTTTAAAAAATTATTTGGATCAATAACTAATCGTAAACCTTTTCGCAGCCCACCCACAATCCTTTCACGGCCCACCGGTTGAGAACCGATATGTTAGAATGTATAATTTCACTCCAGCGGCATAGCCAGAAATTTGGTTTGGGGGGTGCACCATACTATATTTTGCGGTCCACTATCACAATGAGGCATTTTCGAATTTCTATTAACAATTTAAAAACCATAAAATACATGTACTACAGTTGCGTTTCAATTAACATTATTACTGTGATAGTTAAGGCATTGAAAATTTCATATTACATATCTGGAGTAGCTTGGAGGGGGTGCACGTGCACCCTTGCACCCCCCTTGCTACACCACTGTTTCACTCTATCCCCTCCCTCTCTCTCCCACTATCCCTACCTCCTCAGATTTCTCTATTAGTTTATTACATTGAAGATAGTTAAATTGAAATTTAATTTTCGGAATTGTTTTTAAATGTAATTTACTCAACGCTGTGTGTGTAAATTTAAAAATAGATAGAATATTCTTCAGAGGAAATCCTTTTCTCAATAAAACTCAAGAAATTCCAATTTAATCCTATTAATAATTTTGTGATGTTGAGTGATGTCCACATATGACGACGTTACATGCATTTATATTTCAAATAATGTCGTATAACTTGAGAACGACAGCATCAATCAAAGTCAGTAAATGAGTAATTGCTGTATATTCCTGTGTATAAGTCAACCTGGCATATAAGCCAACCCCTGCTTTTTTGGCATCAATCAAAGTCAGTAAATGAGTAATTGCTGTATATTCCTGTGTATAAGTCAACCCGGCGTATAAGCCAACCCCTGCTTTTTTGGATGAAAATACATTATTAGGCATGTGTTTGCCATATAAGTCGACCCCCACTTTTTCACTTAATAATACTTCTCAT
The DNA here is from genome assembly GCA_036926305.1 of Uropetala carovei. Taxonomy (NCBI): domain Eukaryota; kingdom Metazoa; phylum Arthropoda; class Insecta; order Odonata; family Petaluridae; genus Uropetala; species Uropetala carovei. The sequence goes on from JAXCHB010000076.1 coordinate 2,546,831, forward strand.
GAAACCATTTTCAGACAAAATCAAAGTTGTGTACAATCCAAGTTTTAACAAAACAGAAATAAACATTAATAAAAATATACAGAAATATTGTTTAGAGTCCGTGCTATTCTTCTTGAGCATTCCGTGTGACAGATGTTTTAATTTCAACCAATAAGAAACTGTCATTTTTGGAGAGCTTGACTCACTAAATAAAGTTTCCTATAATTCGATTTATGTCAGCTGCTAATGTTACTATCGAAATGAACTATACCTATTGCCGCAATCGATCTTTATGGTGATGAAATTCAATAAATTACCACCAATGTGTACCCCATGCACCTTTTTTCCTAAAATGTTGGTTAAAACAAGAGACAGCGCATCATACATGAAGATTTCTGACCAAGTTTTAAAAATTGAGAGTTTCGATAGTAAATTTACTGCGATACGCTTGCGTCTATGTTTATACTTGCAAAAGACGAAGGATTCTACGAAGTTAACGCGTATCTACACGACCAAGAAACATTAAGGATTTAAATGCACTGTTTATACTGCCGTTGGTGCATCTTCAACATTGAGATGACATCATATTTTTATAATACCGTATTTACTCGTGTACCATATGCACCATTTTTCCCAAAACGTCGGGGAAAAAAAGGGGGCGCGCGTCTTACACGAGGATTTCTGAACAGGTTATATAAATTTTATCGATAGTAAAATCTTTGTAATATGCTTGCGTCAACGTTTATATTCATAAAAGATGTCGAATTCTACGAAGTATATGTGTATTTATGCAGCCAAGCAAATGTGTAAGTTACGCCCGTGATGCAGGCAAAAACTCTCAAAAATAGGCAGAAAGAATACACAGACTAACTGATAACTACAGTTCAATGACTACTGAAGGTTTGCCGGCTTGAGAATAGGTAGGTTCAAGTTTGGTCCTTTTCCCTCATCCAGTTCAATGAAACTGGATTGGTGAAGTTTTGTTGCGAATGAAAGATTTCATCGTTCGAAAGGAAGATGGAAATTAACATCTCAAGTGTTTGGACTCGTTTGTTCCTAACCTTCCAATATTTACTCTCAAGACGATACGCGAAAAAACTCCCTATCCGCGTAGGGAAGTTCCTGTTCATAGATGAACAATAGCTCGTGAAGCTCTGCATCGGTGCATAACATTACGTCAAAAACGGAGAAGTTGAGGCGAAGTTGCGTAATACAAGTATTACAACTAAAACAGTTAAGGGGTTATAGTATCAGCATAAAAAGATCACCAAATTAAGTGCGTCACGTAGGAGGGAGAAGATGCTTAACTTGAGCGGAACTTGTTTCAGGGAGTGGGAATCGGTGACTTAAAAAAAACTTATTCCGGCTCAAATTAATTTTTGTCCCTCTGAACCGGCCAAGGAATAGGGGTGCGGGGGGTACACCAGTAAATACGGTATTAAAGCTGTACCTTTTAATTGAGTTTTAATTTCATTATTGTTAATCAAAAATCAGTTCTGTCCTTAAAAATTTACTATCAGTTTCTACCTACACTTTTTGCCAATGCACGCGATACACGAGGATGCGGATTACTTGAGTAAATACAGTATTAAAATTAACTATTATAAATCTAAAATAAATGTCATAAAATGTAAATATTGGAACAGCTGATTCAAAATATCGATCACTTCCACCGGAAGATCAACAGTCTTCTTAAATATTGATGTTATTCATTTGTAATTTAAGGTTCACATTTTTATGTTCGGCGTATAAGTTGATCCTAAGTTTTAGGAAAAAATTTTTAGACTTCAAAGGTCGACTTATACGCCAGAATATACGGAAGCTTGAAAATAATAGGCAAGCGATGTGAGCTGTCAGACAGTGTTAGGGGCAGAGCAAAGCTCCTAAAGTAAATAATTTCCCGAAATCACAACAATGTAATTGTATTTGGCAAAAGGTTTTCACCTCAAAAAAGTAAAATTTTTGACTGATTCGAAACATATTTGGATATCAACGATTAGAAAATAAATTTTAATTCTTTTTCGTCCGTTTATTCACCCGAATATGTACAATGATTATAAGTAATTATAAAAAGCAAATAAAAAATTCCCTACACTCATTCCAGTGTTAATTAAATGGAGAAACAAAGTTTCTTGGAATCGCTTTAAATACCCGACTTAATCTGCTCAAAATGTAATGGAATAATTTTGTTATTAATGTTGGCGTAACATTATTAAGTGTTCTAAATAACCACCTGATAACTTTCCTCAAAAATCAATCATCAGATATACTTGGGACAATTAATATAAGCGATAAGCGAGATAATTTCCAATCTTCACAACAAAACGCATTTTATATCTATACAAGTAAACACATTCAGAGGAAATATTTTGACGTATATTAACCTCGACCTTCATCTTATCATATGGAGCGCATGGAGATATTGTTACACAATATTTTGGCCTGATTTCAAGACACATTACCTCTAAGGGAAAAATGAACAAATATATCAAAACTGATTGTTCTTGCAAAGATTGCCAAGTGCCTGAAGTCATTAACAAAAGATAAAAATAATAAAATACTAATTGAGCTTTGCCATTACTTAGTAAAGGTTTTTCTTTTAAGGTAGCATTATGTTTATTTATTTATTAGTTACTCCTTTACAGTTTGTTCTATTGGCTTTCTGATTGATGTTGATATTTAAGTGATAAAATTTAAGTTGGGTCGTATAGTGGGTAGTAAGATTTTTAAATTGAGCATTTGATCAATGAAAGTTAAACTTTCCCCTTTTCCTAATTAACAACATTTTACTTCACAGAAAATTGCAACAATCTTGCTTAACGATGCTCCCCCACTAAAACCATCAAGGCTTGACCATCTAAGTAAACTTAGTAATTTACTAGTTGTTCTGAGGATAATGCAAAATATGCTATTAAAATCTAAAACAGTATTTCTTTAAAATAAAAATTACAAGTGAAAGGAAATAAACCACAATTACCGTATATACTCGTGTATATGCCGACTCCATGTATAGTACGACCCCTGATTTTTTGGTGAACAAACCTGATTTTTTCATATATCTCGTTTATAGTACGACCCCAGCTTTCCACCATGGTCGATATATTTCGTTTCGATAGCTCGATGGTTACGAGCGAGATATACCGAACAACCTTGATTTTCCACACCACCATAGAATAGACCGTAAATGTCGTAAATAGTATTTCTTGCGAGTACACTAAAATTCGGATAAGTTAAGTATCTTACTCCTAAAACATTTAATAAAAAGTGATATAAATCATGATTGCACAAGATGAAATAAAATCGTTTCAATTCTAGTACGTCTGGATTACGTTCCGCGTACGTAATGGTTCCACTTGCTCATCTATTTAATAGGTAGGGATAACGGACAAAAAGAAATTACTTTGTAATATTCCACAGTCTTTATGGTTTCTTCAATCACACACCGACCGGTTTCCACTACAAAATCATTCTAATGGTGTTACTAACCGACGTAACACCTTTAGAATGACTTTGTAGTGGAAACCGATCGGTGTGTGATTGAAGAAACAATAAAGACTGTTGAATATTACAAAGTAATTTCTTTTTTCCAAGATGTCGAAATTCCATAAACTTACGCCGTCTACGATACTTTTAATCCAACTCGTTCCAATCCATCCCTTGTAAAAAGACGCAAACAAAGATGTACATACATAAAATTCAAGAAAGGAAGTGCCCGTAAATCGTCACTTATATCAAGTATTTGTGAATTTGAAGCTGTATATATAAAAAATATTCTACTTTTCACGAAGCAACATAACAACGATAAAGGACCTCACTGTTAAGGTTAGCCTACAATTAGAATGCGTGCGGGTGGCATAACTTCACCGAAAATGCCCGTGAAGATACATGAATTTTAAATCCTCAAATGCATTGCTCGTGTATAGTACGATCCCCAATTTTTGCAATAAAAATTTGGTCGTAAAAACTCGTACTATACACGAGTATATACGGTAAATCACAATTTACATGTTAATAATTTTTTAAATTACGCTTTTAAACAATTAATTGCTTAAAATTAACTCGATCCTTTTTAATGCAGTTTGTGTGCATGGGTGGCATTCCAAAAAGAATGGAGCAGTTTGCATTCTACATCATGGAAGAAATTGGTCACAAGCTTCCATCTGGGACTACACTTGTTGACATCAGCCAGTACTCTTATAGATACTCAATGTATAAAGTTGGGCCAGTACTGTCTATAAGCGTAAGTATTTTATAGTACATTCACTATTGATAAACTTAATCTTTTTAATTTTTCTCATCAGATTAAATGAAAATGTCAACATAATATTATAATGAGTATCAGTGGCATATCCAGGATTTTGTCAGGGGGGGAGGGTTTGAGATTGAACTCGAAGGGGGGGGGGGTGCAGCTAAACCTCACGATACCTATGTTTTTAGTTATTTGCAAGAAAACCTCCCCCCCCCCTCCCCCTGGATACGCCACTGATGAGTATTACTTTAAACTGCTGAGAAAGACTAATGGAACATTTCCATAGAACTTTTTCACTCTAGAAATGACTTACATTAACTGTTCCATCTGCTACATCAAATAAGTAATATGATTTGTTACACTGCTATTTGGAATTCAATACTTGTTATTCATGTGATGTTTACATGCAATAAATAACACTTCTGCAAAATCCATTTATACTTGAAAAGGTCAAGCTCAACTGGTTTATTATCTAATTACAATTGTTGCAATAAAATGAGTGTGTATTGTATTTTGACAAAATGAACACTATGGATTTAAAAGATAGACAGGAAGGCATATAGGTTTTCTAAGCAATATATTTATAAGTTGTCATTAACAAATATAGTGATAGTAGTGATAATTTATAATGATATTCTAACCTCAGTATTGCTCAATATTTAAAATTTGAATTAAGAATTTCATGCAAGCTATGAGTGAATAATTTTTATTGGAATATTTTTAAAATGTTATGAATAACTGGATGGAGAAGTAGTAAGAAATTCAACTTGTTTAAATAGAAAGAATAAAAATTCAGATGCTTTTTATGTTAAACTTGGTATTCCATAAGTACTGTAATTTCTTTTGATCACAATTTCATTGAATGCATTGTTTCATGCAGTGCCGTAACTAGGGTATGGCTAAGGTGGCATTTGCCACAGATGCTGCTTGCAAAAGGTGCCTAATGTTCCTGCAAAAAGTTAATTTTTCCATAAATAAGTGTTATTTTAACACTCAAACGTTGATCTGTTTATAATAAAAACACTATTATTCTTTGTTAAAACGAAGAAAAAATTATATCCTACATAACCGATGCATTTCCTACAATTTTGCCATAGGGGCCATATCGTCAGGGTACACCTCTGGTTTCATGCACACTTTATAGATATTTTAAGAAAAAATAAAGTAAAATGCTTTAAATTTGTGGTGAAACAGTCATAATACAGGACTAGTGACACAATGGATACCAGATAGTCATGATGCCTAGAAATTTCATCATGGCTCTTACTATTATTTTACCCTTTCTACATACAATATTGTACCATAATATTTTATACTAGTATACGGTGCTTGCATTTTGCAAGCATTTCAGCCTACTTTCAATTATAATGCAAAACAATACATAAGAATTAGAATTTTAACAATGTCCGATTTATTCATTTGTTTTTTCTCAAATCATATAACCATGCCAAATGTCATGTCCCACACATCTGCCAAATTTTACTGATGTAACACATCCAGAAATGCATTTATATTAATTGTTTTATCTGTATTAATCTTTAACGGCCACAATAATACACATCATTGTGATTTTCAATGTTAATTGTCGCTGTAATAACAACTTCTAACTTTCTGCAAAATTTCAACTTCCTAGCTCGATGGAAAGTACATAAACATTAGGAGTAATTTTGTTTAATGTTAATTAATTTTTAACGAAATTGTAAAAATTCCAAATTTTAAAAATGCTTGCAGAATGAAAGCACCATCTACTACTAATAGATATATATCATGTGTAAGAAGCGTCAATATATTATAGATATATTAGTAATAGGTGCTTGCAATCTGCAAGCATTTATCTCACCTTAATATAGAGAGTAAGAGCAGACAAATAATTTTGAAACGCAAAAGTTTGCACTTCTGCACTGATTTAAAGGCTTTTCACTTTGAACAATATAGGGGTATAAACAACCCCTAAAATATGTAATTATAAGAATTTTATATTTTTTTGTTACGAATAACACACATTTCTGCCAAATTTCATTGATGTAGTACCACTAGAAGTGTATTTATGTATATTGAATAGTTTAAATTTTACTTCATTGTAATTTTCAATGTTAACTGCCGCTAAAACACCATTCTTTCTGAAAAACTTCAGCTCCCTAGCTTGACTGAAAGTACATGAACATTAGTCAACTGGTTTAACTTTTATGAATTTTTAACTGCCAGATAAATAAACATATTCAAGTTTCTATAATCCCATTTTGGTTATTTAGCAAATTCTACAGTTAGAAAAAATTTCAGCATTGTAGTACGGTATATTTTAAAATACCTAAACAATGAAATATTTGTTTAAATTTTATGATTTTTCGATTTTGCTGGTCAGTTTTGCCACAAGATCTCCCTATTTGCTAAATCTCAAGTTTCTAGCTCTTCTGGAAGTGCCTCATAATCTGTATCCTCCTATAACTTATATCATATAACCTACTAGTAGACAGTGCTTGCATTCTGCAAGCATTTCAGCCTACTTTCAATTATAATGAAAAAACAACACTTAAGTATTAGAATTTTAACGATGTCGGTCTTTTCCCATTGGTTTTGACCGATAACCTATAATTGTGTCAAATTTTGAATCTCTATCTCATCTAGAAATGCATTATAATGTTTACCCTTGTATAGGGCAAAAATGAGGCAAAACAGCTCCAAAAAATTGGAATATCAACAACTTCGGAATTATTCCATCGCTCGAGATGAAAACCTATAATTGTACCAATTTTCAAGGTTCTTGCTCATTTTTAAGTCTGTGCACTGATTTACGTGCTTTTAGTAAGAAGCAATAATGGGGCAAAAATTTGAATTTCAACAATTTAGGATTTTTTCCATTGGTTTTGACCAAAAACCTATAATCGAGCCAAATTTCAAGATTCTAGCACATCTGGAAGTGCCTCATATTTTGTATCCTCCTATATCCTATATTCTCCTATGTAAGAAGCACCTATATATAATAGATATAAGACTTCAAACAATTTCTTTCTCTAGTACTGTAAATTATCTACAGACAGATACATATTCCCTAACTTTTTGTCATTGGTTCTGCTCCTAAGTACTGAACTTGTTCCTAGATTTGGGAGAAAACTTTTCAAGACCCATGATGACCTATGATTAATACCAATATCTAATATTTAAGTTTTGAAAAATCAAAGTATTTAACCTGATGTTTTTTATGGCAGCATGGAATGGGCATCCCATCAATTGGAATTTTACTGCATGAGATAATCAAGCTCATGTACCATGCAAAAGTTAGAGACCCTGTTTTCTTTCGCATTGGAACATGCGGTGGGGTGGGTATGGAACCAGGGACAGTGGTAATTTCTGAGGAAACAGTGGATGGATTACTGCGACCAGTTCTTGAACAGGTATATATAAGTTCATTCTACTCACATAATGCATGGCTAGGCTACCTATTACTAAAATATAATATAATAATTCTAACCTTTCATTCTATCTTTTGATGCAACTTTCTTGGATGTCATACAAATGCATCCATTGCATACATGCTTTTTTAGCATTTAAAAATGTCTAGAAAAAATACATAGTTCCACATATTTTACAATTTCATTAGTTAAAATGAATACCAATTACCTTAGCAAAAATTTGCAATAATAGTGCATTTGTCTTTAGCCACATCTAGGAAAATTGGTACAGAAGCCTGCTAAATTGGATAAGAAGCTAGCAAGAGAACTTCTGGCTCTTGCAAGCCCAGATGATCCTTATGACACTGTGATTGGTAAAACACTCTGTACTGATGACTTTTATGAAGGTATGTTTGAAATAAACTTATATGTTTTTAAAACAAATGGAGGTGAATGCAAATAACTGCTCCTTAAATTTGTTTAATTTTCCACTCTTTTAGTTTACTTTTATTCAACATTTAGTGATCACATATTGAAAACCCAATAATCCAATCTTATTTTTCTGCTCTATATGTTTTTTTAATAAAACTTAATCATGATCCAAAGATGAAAATTCATACTATACCAACATAAATTTGTACTTGAAATATTTCTTGCAATTCAAATATAAACAGTATGCAATAAGCAAAACTTATTCTTGAATTTGTTTTTATGCTTAACTTCAGAATAAACTCCCCCATAAAATTAAACTTTCACCAATAGCACCAAATAGTTACTTAAAATTCTGAATTTTTTAAAGTGAGAGATTCCTCCCTATGATTTGAAATGAATTTATTCTCTGCTCCATATTTTTCAAACATTTGAGCCAAACATATATACAATAAAACACACTTCTTTGTACTTTATGCTAATAAACAGCAAAAAAAGCTCCACACATCATTTAAATGCTTTTTTTCTTTAATCTACTATATTTTCAAGGATGTGTTTGTGTATTTGTGTGTTTGTTCATGGAACTCCTCCTAAACGATAAAAGCTAGAATAACCAAATTTGGTACGATTCTTCCTTACATCCTAACTTAGTGAATGGTCAAGGTTTGGTCAACCGGGATTAATCAGTGCTGCCAATATAGGGGATTAACATTTTTCCATAAGATAACACGTATGAATCCATTTCTTGACTTGCAAGGTATTCTTCCTTCAAGCATAAAAATACGAAAATATGGACCGATTTTTTTCATTTTTGTTTTATTCGACGAATAAAACTCTATACTATCTTATTCCTGCGAAGTTTACATGTTGCACAGTCGAAGTTTTCAGAAATACACTATTTGATTCGAAATTTTGTGGATTTTTCGTACTCTTTCTGGGCATTGCCAAAGCGGCCATCATTGTTACCTCCGATTCAGTTAGCTTCAATGAAGCTTACAAATAGACGAAAGTTTAGCGTTATTCACTTCGCACTTTTGTTTAAGCAACAAAACGATCAATGTTTATGGATAGCAACATAAATAGATACTGATTATTATTCAGGAAGCGTTTATTGATGAAAGTAATTGAACCTTCTTTCGTCTATTGAATACTGGAATCTTACATTTTTTGTAACAGGCTTTCATTAGACTCATTGAGGCAACTACTAAGAACATTCAATATTGTTTGTTTTTCCGAACTCACCTTGCTTTCTTTTCCACAATGACATGTCCATTTTCTCACAAAACCACAATATCAATATGAAAATACGTTCGGGGATAACCAACATGTGATGTACATACACAATATTTTAAAAAGGGGACACTATAAACATAAATCCTGCAAACACAACGTATCTCTATATTTGAAACGTATTACACACTTCAGTGAACCTAATGCAAAAAACTGCATTACATTATTTTAAAACAGAACGTATATATCATCGACTGAAACAAACGTGACCATAAAATGTCCATTTTAGGTCAAATATTGTTTATCGCATTTTGTATAGAATATAATTTTTAGTTTTCATTTAAAAGTATATCATCAGATTCTGAATTTAAAATAGCGCAATTAGAAATTTTGAATTTTTATTTTAATGCAACTTTAAATTATTAGTGAGATTTGGCAATCCCGGTGTCGTAGAGAAGGAGAGGGCGATTGGATTATTAAGTCTGCAGGAGAGGGAAGAAATGATGTTGTTTGAAACTGTACTGAAACTTTAAGATGGAACGCTCTATAGAATATTATTTTTCATGTATTTTAATAAAGAACAATTTCATTCTAATCAAATAATTTTAATAGGTAATTATCAAATAGATATGTCAATAAAAATATTGTCGGCACCTTTTGGGAGATGCACTTAAAAGGTGGTAAAAGCAACCTTCACCACTCTTCATGGCATTGTGAGCAGTATCTGTAGCAGATCATATTACTAATAGATTAAACTTCAGGCGTATTCCTCCTTTGGTCTCTCTTCCCTTCTAGGATGCAAGTGTGCCTCTAATGAAATTCTACATTTTCCCTCCAATCCCTGAGGCATAAGGCAGCTTCTAGTAATTTTCAATCGTTACGTTAGGGGGAACTACCTGTACTCTGCATGCACACACTCTACCGGAAGCTTAGAGAACGAACTCCACCTGGCAAAAAGTGCCACCTCACCTTGTCTAACAATATTAAGGATAGGTAATATCCCAGCCATTAAGAGGATTAATACCAGATCAAATAATCTGAATCAATTTTTTAAAAACATCCACAGTGGGATGTGTACACTGATTAAGGAAACTACGAAATGAAAATTTTATCCACAACATGAAAATAATATAATTATCTTAAAGAACTAAAAAAAAATCAGTACAATATACATTGTACCAACTTTTTCATATACTAATGCATCATTTCGTTATCTTTTGAGAAATATGAACTATGCAGTATTATTGCTGATATAAACTCAACGATATTTGGTCAAAATCATTGGAGCCGTTTTTGAGAAAATCTAATTATTATTAAAGTTGCCTAGAATAAACTGTCCTTAATTATTGTGCAATTTCAACCATATCTTCATAGTTTCTATTCTGTATGGTGAAATGCCTAAGTACGAGACTTCATTCATTTTCATTCTACAGTTTATGCTCTAGAGCCGCGAACAGACAGACATACAGACAGCCTGGCAAAAACCACTTTTTCAGACTCAGGTACACCTAAAATGCATATTTCCATCAAAATCTCAAGGTTGAATGTTTTTGCATTACAGTACTTTCTCAGTATACTACGTATATGAGAAAGTAAAAAGGATATGAACTTAAAAGTAGTTCATTGTAATGCAAAATCATTCACAAAACATTAATATGAAATTTATTTTCTATTATAAGTTTGAAAAGAGCAATAGTTCCATAGCATTTTAGATTTATAGAAATAAATTGTCTAAGTCAATGAATTTTTACAGGACAAGCCAGGGTAGATGGTGCCTTCTGCAGCTTTTCAGAAACAGATAAAATTGATTACATGAATATGTTACATGATACAGGAGTATGTAATATTGAAATGGAGTCTCTATCATTTGCTGCACTAACACATCAAGCAGGAATTAAATCAGCTGTTGTGTGCAATACCATTGTGGACCGTCTAAAAAGTGACCAGGTAAAGTGAGACGTTTCTGTGAAGATCTTACATTTACTGATATGACTAATACACAAAGATGTTACATGTATGCTGGATGGAGGAAAAAGTAACTATGCTTAGCAACTAACCACAGTAAAACAACCGAGAAAAGGAAGTTTGAATTATCACTGAGTTTCCTTCATACATTCAAGACATAGCCATAGTTTTAATTCAATTGATTAAGTAGCCCTTGAATAATCAATGAAAAACCATACACCTTTCTAAACAATGGTTAAAAACATACCCCTGTATCTGAAATTCTTCAACTGTTTGAGTTGGCCAGGGTTTCTCATAATTCTTACATTTAAGAATCTCTTCCATATTCTTTCCATCTTCAATTGAACTCCTCCGCATCTTCACTTGCAGGACTTTTGTGAAATGACGAATTTAAAGTCATAAAATATAAGCTGTAAAAATGTAGAAATACTATAACTTATGAATTTTATATTCAAACAAAAATGAATTCAAAACCCTTATTGATATAATAAATTTATTAGCATATAAAATGAATTATAAAAAACTTTTAATTCTTAAAGAAATAAATATACCTAATTAAAAAGCCTACAAAGATTTGAAATGGCATTTTTATGTGGAAGCATACCAATGAATAAAATTTAACAATGAATTTTTCAAGAACTGCAGACTAGTAAGTTGATAATTCACTAGGGAATTACTGTGCTCATTTTTTTCTGAAAATAAATTTCAAAATAAACACTTAAATATAAAAAATTAAGTACTTGTCTTAGGTATCTCCATTAGCCATAACAAGGTTACTTTGGGTACATATCAGCCACCTTAATTTGTGGTACAATTTCTACTTTTGGTTAATCGCCACTGAAGATGGTCACTTATTCTGGAAATTAGTTAATAGCTGATATTTAGAGAATGCTTGCATAAAAATATCTTCAATTTAAATTATAATGTATCTGCAGGTTCTTGCCTCAAAGGAAATCCTTGACGAGTGGCAGGAACGTCCACAGAAACTTGTCACAAGATACATCAAGCGCTACTTAAGCAATAAGGGACGTCTCTCTCTTGAAGGGCATGTACATGGTGGAGGCTTTTATGTGAAGAGTCCACGCCGAATGAAGTTGGTTCAGCAAGAGTCAGAAACTTATGATTAAATTGTTCCCTCTTAATAATTATTTCAAGATGTTATTTAATTTAATTTTGGGATGACTTATGATTTTATAATGACAAAAATGGATTTATTATTGATATCCAGGTAATTGTTGAAACACGATAAAACATTTTTAACAGGACAGTAATATAGGTGACCAGAAAAATTGGGCTATAATTTCCATTAACATGGAAAGGAATGCCTAATAGTATTCATTAAAAGTACACAGCACATACATGGCATTGTTTTTATAAAATAATGCTTAGAAATTTGTGGTTAAACCTATAATTTTTATATATTGGTTCAATAAAAATCAGTAATATACTTATATAAAGGTACTTGAAAGACCAAAAACCAACGAAAGTTCTCGGGAAGGAAGCATTAAATGATTGTCAGCATTACATTCCAAAACAATACCTGCTACGGATTTTTGACACAATCACATAGAATAGAACATTTCTGTCATGCTCCAATTTTATTACAAGGTAGGACAAATAGGTAATTGAGTTCAATGATAACTGCTGAAATGCTCACATGAAATTCATGGTGAATGCTTTTGAGTGTTGTGTTGAAATTTTTCATGGTTGAAGAATTATATGCCAGAGTTCACTTTCTCGGGAGAGATTAAAGTAATAATTATGTGTTTTCACAATTGAGTGAACCTTCCCTTGTTGATTCTCTGTCTGTTGTTAATATTTATAACTGTTCAAAGTTGACTGCATGTCACGGGCTACTTATAACTTAGAATAGATAGAAACAAAAATGAATTTTATGTAAATGTTTCAGAGTGTGGTTCAATATTGATAGTGAATTTATTTTTACATAGTCAATGATAATGTTGAGCATCATGTTGTTGTGTATATAAATGCAAGCTTCAAAGGAAGACTTTCAAGTATATAGCTATGCAATATGAGGTTTGGTAAATGAATGAATGTCTCTTGTTGAGTTTTTATTTTCAAATGATATATGATACGAGTAGCTCAATCATCAGACAAAAGTATAATTAAGTCCTCATAATTAAAGGTACCCTGGAGGCCTTTGAGTGAAATGTGAACCACAATTAATGAAGATAAGTAAGTTTACTTATGCAACATATCCTCTTTGTATCTCCAAATTTTACTGCCATTTACTTTAACCAGTTTTCCAAATGTATTTCTTGCTAAGTGGGTCAGTTAAGTGCATTTATAAGTGTATTAAAAAGTGTGTGCCTTGTTTTATCATCATTATTTATCAAATGTAATGAAAAAATTACTCCATACATATTGAAATCAAATGTGTTTGTAATTGTCATGACTGTAATTACTTATTTCAGAACTCATTAATGTTATTTATTTTAGGATTCACAGTAATTGTAAGAATTTATACACCATTTTGCATGACATCATCAAAGAAATTTCAGTGAAGACAACTTAACTGTGTACTTAAATATTAATGTCTAGTTCCACCTGATGTAATGATAATTAATATTGCTAATAATTGTGATGGTTGTGCATCTGAATATAGATACCAAATTTCTTATAGTTATCTAGGGGCAAAATTCAAATTATAGGCCAAGCATTATGGTAGAATAAGCAATATAACTTGAATACTTGGTCATAATATTTTTCTGAAATGTGCTTGGGGAAATTCACAAAATACATAAATCTTACACAGATGGAGGTACGAAAGTTGAATGTTTGTTTGCATGTTTGTTCATGATTTAATATCTTAACATGGATGATATTCGCCAATGGAAAAATCAGTTTTGATTATTAATTAGGCTAAATAATTACATTTAAAAAAGAATAAGGTAAAGTCATGCCAGAGCACATTACACCTACATATTTTAACAGTAAAAGATAAATACTTTGATTTATTTTTTAAATTGGTATTAGCTATAGATTTAATCTAATTAGCAAATACAATTAAATGAAATTAGCATTATATTTCAAATTTTTGCATGAGATGCAATTTTATCCATTTGTACAAGTGATAGTTGGACAATATTGCCAGTACAGTGTCAAATTTACCTTTTATCAGAATGTTTCATTTAAAAGTGAGATATTTGTAAAGTTGCAATTTATTCATCTCTTAATGGTATCATTAAAGAATGTCTGAAGTAATTACAAAATACAGAAAGTATATATTAACCATTAAATTCACTACCAGCAAAGAATCTCTCTTAGTTTCCACTCATCTCTTTCAAACATAAGAATATCATTAAATTTAGATATAAGCGTATGTTAAAATCATGGCCACTTAAACCTTCATTTATTTTTCACAAGATATTAGGAAGGATAATCTTCAAAACTGTATAACGGAAAAAGTTTGTGTTCTCGCTGTTAGACAAACAACATTAAGGTTAGGTCTACAAACATAAATATATTTTACAGCCCAGAGCTTACAGTGTTCACATTATCTAACCAAGCAAATATTACACATAAACAAATAAAATCATATTTAAGAAGATTTATACTAAATGGTTTTGATTGTCTACTTTTCACACAAATTCCTTTGTTGAACTTTGATGTAACAGTTTTGAGAGTCTAAATTATATCCAATAATAAGCATATTGCAATTTTTATTTCTAACACAGTCAATAATTTTGATGATTTTGTACATCATTTTCCACTTTTCACAAGTCTGTTACATTTTATCATGACGGTGAACAATTTAATTAATAAGTGAAATTGTAGCTTGAGATAAAATAAATGTTCTACAGTTCCACTGTTTCCATGCACAATAATTCACCTGTTAACTGATCTCCAATAATTGACAGGTATAATTAACTGATTTTTGTAAGGAAGTCCAGAGATCAGTAATTCACAATGATGTATCTAACCAAATGATAAATCAGTCACAAAGGGTCTGGTCATATCAAAATTTTTAATCTTTTACAGCTAAAATTTTAAGAAAGGAGGAATGGATGAATCAAGAGTATCTTGAGCCATCTATTTTCACATTCACAACCTCAATTTGACCCTGTATGGGCCCCCTTCAAGGCTAAGAACCCAGGCAACCCTACCATCCTAACCCTTTATTTCCCCTATGAAAGTATGTTAACATTCAGGGCCATTTTATTGTCTAGGCAAATTCTGGGGAACCAGATGCCAGAAGCCCAGATTTATATTTAATTTGATGACATTTACTTCTTTCCCTTTTAACTTACTGTATGTAAGGGGTCCATAAAAACGTTTTGGGGCGTTAACAATCTTTATTCAACCCTGTCCACATAAAAATATCATTCTATAGCCTCAAACAGATGATTTAAACTTATATAATCTTTTCAAGTGATGGAGTGGTGTGTTTAAGAGAATCAGTCTCTTGGCTTATCAACACTTTACTTAAACATTTCTACAGAGAAGAGAGGAGTTAAACCCAGAGCCAGCATTAGCCTACTCTTTATGAAAAACACCAAGGGGGCCAACTACCTAACAACCCTTCTGAAGGACAGAGCACTGACTTTCACATTCTTCTCAAATCACTCAAGTAGGGTATGATACTCAAGCGTCATATTTTATATTTCCAAATAACTTCCTTGGTGTCATTACTTAGAGAAACATGTTTCTAGCGATATCATGTATGTACATATATAGCAGGCAGTGCTTAATGTGATCACATCAGGTTATATTCAATATACATATTTAAAAGGGCCATGTCTGCTCAGGGCTTAGATGCATTTAAGAGTCCTAACATTAACGTAATTTCTGACATTTTTATCACACAATCTAGATCAAGTTCTGCTGGCATGTGACAATAGGGGAAATACTGTATTTACAAACAACAGAAAAACATAATACAAGGAATCTCAAGAAAATAAAGGTTGCCTGCCTAATTACCAAAATCACTGTGGGTCTAAATTTCAATTTTATTCCCATCTCATAAAACCTGCTCTATAACTTTAAATGGCAGCATAATCTTGATCGAGCTTGTTAAAATTGAAAAATGTTGAGGAAGTCACCTTTCTTCCTAAACTTTTGAAACTGACCAGCTAATCATTGCACTACCTCTTTGATACCCACTGTGCAGAGGTAATCAGCAGGTCGTAAAAAAAATCTAGCTTGAGAATTAATGCCTATAGTCGGGCCAGTGAGAGTTGATCGCTGAGTAGTAGGTGGAGCTGGAGAGGAGGAAGTGGAGTGGGCCAATCGCGAGCCTTAACATAAGGCTCTGTTGCCAGTTTTTAATTCTCACTTTCCCGCCTCCCGCAATTCTAAACGTAGCAGTCAAAAATCCATGGGGATTTCCCCCATTCTTCCTCTTACAAAGGATGCTTACATATTGACACTTGAAAAACCCGTTTGGAAAAAAATGTAAGCACTTCAATGCAGTTTTCCTTAGATAAATTCTTTAAAAGTTCACTGGGGCCTCCCATTGGTGAGTCTCAAGCAGAGGATGAAATTGTGTCAGCAGGATTTACAAGTCCAAAGTCTCAACTTGATTAAGTAAGGTACGTTTATTTTTTATTTTAATTCCTTTCTTAATTTTAATTTTCATATTTTTACAAGAAATGATAATCCGAATTGTGTGTTACATATTAGAACCGTTTTCATAACGGAAGTTTTCATTTATTTAGACCAGTCGCGGAATTTAAGGTACGTTATAGTAACACGTATTTGATGATTTTCATTTATTAAAACCATAAAACACGTTTTAAAATTTATATGCGCAGTAATGTTTTGCCAGAAATGCATCCAATCATTGATCTAATCTTATTGGAAATTCATTTTCGTTTGTTGTGTGTTTAAGTAACGGGATATTTTTCAGGAATACATCAACAGCATTAAACAAAGGATTCCTGTACTGTACATCTACTGCAGGTAATACTACTATAGTATTTCCTGAACTTTACTGTGTAGATTATACTTTTTGTTTGTGAATTTACAGTCCATGAACCGATAATTTGGTATGAGTGCTTGAATTCAGAAAATACAAAATTTGGTGACTAAGTCTAATAATATGGCTAACCACTGTATAATTATGAATGAATAGAATATCAGTAAAATAACTGTTCAGTAATTTAATCTTTATTATGACCTAATGTTTCATTAGAATAACCAAGTGATAGGTTAAAGTATTTCTAAACGGTTGAATCAGTTAAAGCAATGATTGATTAATTTTTTAAAATGAAGCATTAATCTCGAAAAGTTAATCGTTCGATAAACTCATCCTTGAAAAATTTTCTTTCCAAGAATAAATTTATAGACCCGTTTATGTTGCTCGAAAATTTACTATCCCAGGCTTCGGGATCGGAGTGGTTACGAGTCAGTCGGGCGGAGGGAAGGGGCATTCAAAGTGGCAACACTGCATCCCTTCCACTAAAACACACAGCGATCAACTCTCACCGGCCCGACTATAGTGTCAATCACCATTTGAAAAGGAGACTAATAGGCAGTCCTTTGTTATGAGATATGGATAAAGTCTGAGATTCCATTAACTTTTTGCTCAAGGCACTAAAAATTTCATATATCAGACATCCTTACTTATATTTTAGAAGTTTTGATTGAATGCAAAATATATCACCATCATCTACTATATAGGTAGTTTGAAGAGTTTGTGTGTTTGTTTGTTTGTTCCTGGAACTCCTCCTACACGATAAAAGCTAGAACAACCAAATTTGGTATGGTTCTTACCTTAGTTCTTAACTTAGTGAATGGCCAAGATTTGGTCAACTGGGATTCTTCAGTGCTGCAAATATAGCGGATTAACATTTTTCCATTAGATAACACAAAAATCGATTGCTTGACGTGCAGGCATTTATTCTTTTGCAAATTTAAATTACATAAAAAGACAATGCAAACTTGGGACAAAAACATCTATTAAGCTGAAAGAATTAACTTTATATTTTTTTAAAGATGGAATTCAAACCTAAGCCGATTTAGCATAAAATTTAATTTTTTAATAATGAAAAAAGGAATTTTTATAAGTTTGTAACTGGTTCTCAGGAGATATTTTCTTGTGGCCACAGATGCGACCTCGAGCAATCCCTCATGGCCACATCAAGGAAATATTACAGAAAATGTAATGATAATCGTGTAAAAACTTCCGCATACATTCTTATTTAATGACAACGGTTAGTTATTTATCATTAATAATTGTTTTTCTTTAAATAATTCCAATTATTGAAATTTTTTGTGGCCACACTTGAGAACCGCTGGTTTATATCAATAGAAAATGCTAAATACCATAGCAACGAGATCGATGCTTTTAAATGGGAACTGATCTCACATGCTATACCTAGCCACACCAGGTACTTCTGTTTTATATATATATATATATATATATATATATATATACACACACACTAGCGATAGTTTACCCGGCGTTGCCCAGGATTCAGAACAGTGTAAAAATGACCTAATTAAAAAAACACAAAAATCTATATTAATTTATTTTTATTATGTTTACAGTAATTAATTTTTGAAACATCTCTAATTTTTATTCTTATAGAGCTTCAGGATATACGTTTCTCGTTTTTTTTTCGAGCCGTGTCTGTCTTTGGTCTCTACTCTCAGATGCCCTTAATTTTACTTGTATTACACGTTGGTTATCAAGTCGAATCCGCCTCTGTTCCACAATTTCAGCTGCTCTAGATTCTGCATTTGTTAGTCGCAGATTTTCGAGCCATGTCTGTCTCTGGTCTCGACTCTCAGATGCCCTTAATTCTGCTTGTATTACACATTGGTTGGCTACACAAATCTGCCTCTTTTCTACAATTTCAGCTACTCTTAATAAGGCCAATTTTTTTACGCCTGCAGTCTTTCTTCCTAGCTGACTTTTTCTTTTTACTGGCATAATATTTTTATAAAATGATCTGAAAAATGGATTTTTTTTGTGTAATAATAATTTTTTTAAGAAAAAGATTATAATCCGTTCAATAATTAAAGTGACTTAGTATTTGGTTAAGGTAGAAATCGCAGGAAAATGTTTCGGAACCCTGCTATCGATATAAAAACAGTTCTACATATTTTGTTTAACTAGCTGTGGTACCCAGCGTTGCCCGGGACATCAGTAACTGTATGCATATATTAAAAAGGAATTATTTATTTTGGACTAATACGTAGGGTATTTTTCGAATATTTTAAATGTTAACTTGTGCTGCCCCACCTCAGGCAGATTACTTTGACGAAAGGTGCGAATCAATATTCCGTCAAAATATTCTGGACCAGGTGCTAGTGGTATTCAAAAAGTTAAGAATATATATATTCAAGCATAAGCTAGTGTAATGCTTCTTTGTAGACTATATTTTTGGTCTTGTTATCGGGGGCGCAAACAAACAGATCCCTGCTGCTACTCACCCTCGAGCAAGTGACCTAAAGCTGTCCGTGTAAGAAGCAGCTGGATCGCAAGTCAATACCTGCAATCCGGAGCATCTGCCCCTGGGACTTATTAATTGTCATGGCATTTAAATTCGAATGGGTAGTTTGTTGGTATAAGGGGTATTGAGGGGATGAAGACCAATTCCCCTTTACCGCACCTCATTAAAATTGTCACCTCAATGAGATTTCGATGTAGGGTTTTCACCTGCAATCGAGTACCGTTACAAAGCTTTGGAGCACTTAAATTCCATAAAAGCATTATAGGTGCTCCAACTTTTAAAGTGATCTTATGCGCAGGAAGTCCAGAAACAGTAACAGAGTTCAAAAACTCTGTGGGATAATGTACTGCATCATCTCGATTTAAGACGGTATCCACCGATGTGTACACAACTTACTGAGCATTAAAATCTGCCAAGAACGGTACTGTTGATTGCAGCCTCCTGGTGGTTCTTTGGGGCCAAAATGGCACGTTCACACAGCCAAGAGTTCGACTTCCTTGCAATGTCATGAACATCAGGGTAGACATACGAAATTAATCCCTCTACAGTAGAGACTACTGTGCAAAGAGCAGCAGGAAGAATAATTTCACTGTCTACCTCTGCCAAAGTGCCTTCACCTACTTTCAATAACAGATGTGAGAACTCCTGGCTGTGTGCGTCACCTCCCAGGCAGACCCTCATATTCATAATCAAAGATAGTTTTTGTACGTGAGGCCAAAGGAGCAAACGTTTGAGAGAGACATTAACTTCATCTGCCCTGGTACCAGTACATCAGTACCAAATCACAATTCCAATAGTATAATCCAATATCCAAGCCAATATCAATAAATCCAATGAAACAGTATAATATTAGTAAAGCGTGCAATGTGGTTCCCCTTTGAAAGTCGGAGCAAAACTGGCGTAACCAAGACCAGCTCTGGCAGCTCCCCCACCACCCCCATGCAACTTCACTCTAAAATCATGACCGAGAAGTTTGGTAGAATCAAGCTAAGCCTACTGTAGCTAGTGTTGAGTAAAAAGGTGAAAGGAATGGAATGAAACACTGTAGGTTACCCCATGTGCTCTTATTCACCTTTTAAAATGTACTGATCTTGAGAGAATTTGAGGACTGACACTGTTTTAACTGAGGTTTAAACTTTCACGGAAAAATGCCGATTATTATAAGGTGTTCAGTCGTTGGTTGCAAGAATACACAGGAAATTCCTGGCATCAAGTATTTTACTTTCCTGAATGACCCTCTCCCCTTTCCCCTATCTCCCTTTCACCTCTTTTTCTTTCCCTCCCTTCCCTCTCTCCTTTTCCCCTCTCTCTCTCCCCCCTCTCCTTTTCCTCTTTCTCTTCATTTAAACTTCTTATAAAACGTTATTTTTACGCTCGTAAACTATATAGATGTTCATACTATTAAAAGGCAAGAATCCCATATAAAAGCATTGTAGCGTTTCCATGGTAGATAAAATTCCCCATTGTTATAAATTTTAAAATTTCTTGTTTTTATGCAGTTAAAATCAAATATTTAAGCTAATTCGGCATGAATTCGTATTCTGTTTTCAAAAATAATTATTTTCACTCTTTTTTCCGTTTAATACTTCAAGTCCGGAGTTTGTCAGTCGTTTTTGCGTGACGTGGTAACAAACAAACAGACAGACAACAACTCTGCAAACTGGTTCAAATGTCTTCTTGTGATGCAAAACACACAAAAAAGGTAAAACCCGACAAAAAAACAAATGTACAGACAGAGGTTACAATTTTATTTATATAGATACTGTTTAGATTATAGCCATTAACTATAATTATAGAAATTCAAATGGAAAATAGAATTAAATTGTCAAATAGACTGATATTACATATTGTAGGAATTGTAGAAATAAATAAATTATATTATCCAAACCTCTAGCTCCAAATTTACCGCGATCGTAGAATTTTTATTCTTCGTATATAAATGACGTACGTAATGAGGTAAGATTTCAGCTAAAATCTGAACAGAAATAAAAATGGTATAAGAATTAAATTTCATGAGTTTACAAATAAATGTAATAAACTAACAAATATATCACTTGATCAAAATATGATTATTGTATCAATTGTAGTAGACTGTTTAAAAAGGTATTGAAATCGATATTTAAAAATTAAAATTATTATTCATGTTTTACTAACCTGCTGTACATAATGAACAGTTTATTATGATGCAATTATGAGACTCTTAAATCGTTATCCTCATCAAATAATTCCTTACCATGAGTTATTCTAAACTATCCCAATACAAATAACATTCGGTTGTCAAAATAAACAAAATTTGTTTGGTTAAAAAGGAAAGAGACGACAATACCGGTGGCCATGGTAGTCATAATAAAAATGGCAATATTTAACATAAATTTGCATTTTTAATGATTAATACAAGAAATTTCGAATTTCTAGCGGAAAAAGACGAACAGAATAAGAAACCTTATAGATTTTTCTTTACTATAGTACAAATACAAAGTTCACAGGTTAATTATTTCTGATTTAATTTGGCAAAAAAATAAAACCCTGCATGCCAAATTTTTGTTTTTACGTTATCTTGTGGGAAATACAAAATTATCCCCTGGGGTCGAACCCGGGTCTTTTTCCAAGATTTTTTTTGCCTAAAACCTTCTCAGGGATGACGGAAAAGCATGTGCAAAGTTTGAAAGTTTCTTGGACTTTGTATTCTTGAGTTACAGTAAAACTCGTTTAATACGTATTTGAGGGGACCGACTCATTGCTTCGTTATAAGCGTGACTACGTTATATACGAGAAACATGGTTTTTGGCCTATACATCCCATATAACACGTATACACATACAGTAAAAGCTGTGCTATCCGGCTATTTAGAACTGGCCACCCTTAGATACCGGCAATTACACAAATACAATTCATTTTGTATTTCTTTTTCTTTTTTTATGAATTTTTGTGTGAATTGTATATGTGTAATAATCCCATGGCCGAAAATTTCTTAAAATATAATATGTATATATTACGTATTTACTCCGTATATTTCTGTGGTTGCCGAGTAAGCATGGCGTTTTTGTTTACGTAAGCCATTTGAATTGTCTAGATGTTTTCGTGTACTTCTACAATTTCCAGTTTTATCGCTGTTTATTATTTTAAAAATTACCCATCCATTGAATATGGCATCAAAATAAATACCAAAAAGCAAGGAACAGGAGAGAAAAGGTTGTTTTAACGCTAACACAAAAGCTGGAGCTGATCAAACGAATTGAAAAAAGAAAAAATAGAGCAGCCATAGCAAAAGAATTCAACATCGGATCTTCCACGCTCTACGATATCAAGGCTCATAAGGCTAAATTAATGAAATGTGTGTCGTCTTCTGAGACGAGTAAATCAATTAATAAACATCATATGCTTCATAAGCCGAAAATGGTGGAACTGGATAAAATATTATATGACTGGTTTTAACAGAAATGTTCAGAAGAATTAAATAATTTCGTCCTTTTGTAGTAGAGTAAATAAAGATAAATAAGAAAGATTTAATCCAATAAATTCAATTTTGGGAACGGGTTCACTGCCATAATCCCCAAACTTCCCGGACGCCCTAAACTTTTCAATAGTCTTTTTGTTTTGCATGTGAGCGTAGCAACGTATTAAATAAGAATGGGTAAATAGTGTCTATATCTAACTAGGTGTGGAATAATTAAAGTGGAAAATGCAAACCCCATGCATAGTTATGTTTGGGGAGTACGATAGTGAACCTAAGCCCAATACTGTTTGGTTATTGCTAAATTTGCGATGTCAAAATCGAAAATCGCTCCCCTAACCGGATATTTCTCCTAATCGGCTTTCCACAATCCCCAAGATAGCCGGATAACACAGCTTTTACTGTATTTGCAGTGAGTCGACTTCAATGCCGTACGTACATATGCAAAGAGATGATTATCTACTTCGCGGCATGTAAAATGTTCGACTGCTATTACATACGATTTTTTAAATGGTCAATTAATATTATTATTATGGTCATTAATTTACATAAACATTTCACATTTTTAATATCAATTTCAAAACAAAGGGAGCGTGGAAATTCGTATGGAAGGGGTAGATGGAGTGCGCGGTAAACGGGCGGAAACTATTCATTACTTATCGCTCTGCTCGCCAAAATTCGTTATATATGGGGCATTTTTTGCCACGGGACCAAACATTTGTTCGTTACAGCCGAGAATTCGTAAAATGCGTGTTCGTTACATCCGAGAAATTTAACCAATGCCCTTATGGAGAAGTTCAAGGGACCGAGACATTTCTTCGTTATAGCCGAGATTTCGTTTTAGGCGTGATCGTTATAAACGAGTTTTACTGTATTAAGGTACAAACATATAAACATTCTCCTTTATATATTAGATACTATCTGAAAATACCCGTTGTTGATTGGGAACACGTCTCATAACTACATTCCCTTCTCACGATCTCGTTTTTTGTCGATATCTCAATAACTGTTCGTCCTAACAAAAATTTGTACAGAACAAAAATGATCCAAAATCTAATCTACAACAACTTTTGTTATGTGCATTTTTGCTTTAAAAGCAATGGTAAGCAAAATTTTGTGAATTTTATGGTTGGCACCCTCCTACAAGCCCCCTTCCCATCAAGAATTTCCAGATACCATACACCCTAGATTCTAAGTTGGCCTGACATAAAGATAGGTTCCAAGTTTCATGAAAATCCGACTTTCCGTTTTGGCGTGATGATGGAACAAACAGACAGACAAACAAACAGACACCAAGTCTGTAAATTGCTGTAATCATCGTCATTTCACACAAAATGCACAATAAAAGTGAAATTCTGAAAAAAACTAATGTACAGACAGACATCAGAATTTTATTAATATACACACACAAAATGTATACACATTTTAATAAAGAATATCTAATCATGTATTCATGGTGGAACCAAAATTTAATGTGCTTCTAAGTAGTGTGGCATGCACTTAATATATAGCACTCATTGCAATTAAAAACTGCAATACCTTACTCATGATTCATAGCATAATACAAAATTGCAGAGGTATGCTTGACATTCAAGAAACGCAAATTAATTTTGAAGTGGTATTGGAAATTAATGAATGTGTGTGAACTGCAAAGACAGTGGAGACATGAATTTGCAACTGCATCTCCAACACGACTAACAATTTCAAGAATTCATAATAAATTTGAGACTGATGGTACTGTGCAAGATATGTACAAGCAACAATCTGGGAGACCTCGCTTATCAACGAGTGAGGAAAATTCTGCTATGGTGTTACAGCAATTCACACAATCACCAAAAAAATCTGTAAGGCAACGTGCTAGTGAGACTGGGATCAGCAGGCAAGTGTACACCGGATTCTCAAAACTGCTAAGAGCAAATGTTGTGCTGAGGTTGTTATGTGCAATGGTTGAAGATGATCCTGATCGCAGAGCTGAGTTTTGTGAATGGTTTCAAAGGAAAGTGGATGAGGATGCACAGTTTGTGGACATGATTGTTTGGCCTGATGAGGTAACATTGTAAAAATTTTAAACCGAACTAATACCCAATAATTCTAGGTTTATTGGTTTTATTTTACATATTTGTTTTACTTCTAACCAGAAATATAAGAGGTTATAAAATATAACAGATGATCTTTAACATTATTTGGCAATTTGAAACTTTCAAAATAGTCTTGAGTATATGAGTATGTATAGATATCTCCTAGAAAGTTCAATGTTAAAATAAGACCAGTATGGTATTAGAACAAGAACTTCTGAAAATAATCTCTTTGCACCCTAAACATTGTAAAGCATTTACAAATTAAAAATTAGTAATTTAGTTTATAGTCATTTCCATTGTCAATACCATAACACCACAAACTAGACTAGAGTTTCACTTTTGAAATTTCTCAAAAAAATTATATTTAAAACTTATGATGGATAACTTTGTACATATTTTTAAGCAATAAAGAATGATGGAGTAACACCAAATAAACAACTTAAATATAACATGTGCCATTTGATTAATAATTTAATTTACTCTACTAGAGTAAAGAATTAATATTTTCCCAAGTACATATAACAGCACCAATTTATACATACATTAATTATCTGAGACACAATCTATCCCTTAAATCATGAAATAAACACTCCTGTTATATTGACTTTTTGAAAACATCCTAAATTGCATATCATCTATAACCAGCTAACACAATTAATTTTTGTAGCAGCTTGTATCACTTTCTTATAATTAAGGTATAACTACTCTTTTATTAATGCTACATAAGTGGTTAAGAAAGTTATACCATGCTTTAACCAAGTAGGAAAAACACTATGTGTAAAATATTTCAAATAAAACATTCCATTTATGAATATGGATTGACAATATATATGGGCAATAGAAAAACCTATTGTACTTACAATTGAATATTTGCCTCCTGAAAAACCAAATCCTTATTTCAGTTCCATCTTCACTCCTTTCTAATTAAAAACACTTATTGTTTGAAATGGATTTTATTTTATTTTTTTAAACTTCACTTGGGAAGTTCTACAATAACAGGAGCATACTCTCCTGTTTCCACCTCATCTTCTTCAGCCTCTTCAGGTCCAAAATCCCAACCCATAGCATTTGCAAGCTGTTCCTTCAAGTGAAGGGCCCGAGCTTGAATCCTTGCATCAACATCATCTCCTTCCCTAATATTCTGAAAAAGGGCCCTGAGGGCAGAGTATATGGCATTTTGTCCAGTTACAACATCAGCAAGAAGAACTCCAGCTACACTATCAACCCCACAAGATGATACCAACTGTATTTCGAGAGCCGACATGAGCTCAGTAAAGAAGCCAGGATGTTTGATTAATGATGCATCTGCCCGGCAAGCTATTCCAATTAGCTCCATCCAATGTTCAAAAGCTTCAAGGCTATGTCCCACCAGAAAACATACAAATGCAAACTGTATTTCACCAACCAGATCTGATGGCCTGTAAGGTAATAATAAATCATTGCTTTTAAATCTCCGCATACAGCTGTAGCAATAAAATATAATTAAGATATCATATAAATCAGGTTAACGCATTTTGATAAAGGGAATCAAGAATAATTAATTGGGTTTCCTTTACCTCTCACAGGATGAAAGTATTGTTTCCAGAACATAACTAGAATCAAGGGAATGTCGAGTAATCTCCGAAGGTGAGGCTCCTTCCGGGAAATGCTGTTCAGGTATAGGGGTAAAACGCAGCTCAGTTCCAGGGCTTGGTTTCATTTGTGGTAAAAGAGCTTTTTCCTTGCCTTCAATTGTGGCAAGTCTTCTGTAATTCCTACCATTAATTCTTCGACAGGGTGTCTTATTTGCTTCATCATCATCAGCCTTCTGCTTTTCACAAGGAATCAACTCCAATGCAGATTTAACTATTCCTGACTGAGGACTTATTTGATTCACCAATTTTTCTGAAAGATTTTAACAACTTTACATAAGACAATTAATTCAATACAATAACGAGTGCTACAATGTGCCAGAGGATTACTTAGAAATGGAAAAACTAAGAATATAAAATAGATAAAATTAAGCACCAATAATGTGTAATACAACAAATATATCCTGAAAATTTCACCCAAATAAGTCACATATATATAAAGCACTGCACAAACAATAAATTACTTACGAAAATAGGTTCAAATTTGGGCATATTGGCAGTGCTGAGATAGGGCCGGTTCGCAGGAACTGGTGGCTAAATTTTCAAAAAGTTTTATAGCCATTTCTTAACCGTGTTGCAAAAGTTTGTAACTGCTGTTGAAAAGTTAAATTGACCTTCAGAGTCAAAATGAAAACTAAGAATCCACTTGAAAATTAGTTCCTTAACTACTTGTAAGTTACCTATTATTAAACAGTAAGTGTTTTAACAAAAATAAAATTTTTGTATGTACTCAATCAGCACTTAAAATAACAATAATAAAATGTTTATTTTTTGAAGAGAATGTTATGTTATCTATAAAATAAGTAACTGTGACTGAAACAATTTTTTGTTTTTTAAAAATAGAAAAAATGCTATTTTTTGGGAAGGAGTTGATAAATTTTGGCAACTAGACAACTGTATTTTAAATAATAAGTGGGAGCATCTGGTTATATTCAAAATTAACACCTGTTGTTACTACTTTTTAATGCAATTTTATAGTGCCCCCCAATGACTCTAGTGCAGCATTACCCAACCTTTTGAACTATGTGGACCACTTCAGCAACCCTTCCAGGCCCGGCAGACTACCTCATTTCTTACACTAACCTACTTACTGTATCTATGTTTAAAAAAAGGGGTTACTTGGTTATGTAGTTTATTTGATCATTTTCAAATATATTACACACGTTTCTATCTGTTTGAGAATCACCTGATTATTTTGTTTTATTTTAAGAATTATTTTAAATATTTATATACGATAAATTTTCTAAATATGAAATAGTTTTACAAATGTCATTATCCAATACCTCATTAATAAGAATATCCAATACCTGTGATAGTGTAAAGCTTGTTTAACTTTTCCCAAAAAAATCCATTTAAATATGAGGTGCAGCCTAAAAAACTACATTTTGGAAACTCTGCAGACCACCAACAAAACCTTCGTGGACCATAGGTTGGGAAACGCTGCTCTAGTGTATGTCTTATATAGGAAGAATGATGGAGTATTAATTACTCCTTTAAAAAATTAAAATTTCTGATATTTCAGAACTAAACCCTTGATTATACATCTTGGTCTATCATCTTGTTAAATTTCATATCTATATCACTTTAAAGGTATCTTAGAATTTTTATGTCACTGAGTAAGGCGCAAGCAGCTTCAGATATTAATTTATTTGATTGATGAAACCATCAATAACCATTGTATTTCTATAAGTGAAAGAATTCCTTTAAATTGCTACATAGTTACTTATGAAATGGTAAAACAAATTTATGCAAAGGATGTAGTACTGCCCTCAAAGTCCTTTCATTGTGTTTAAGTGATGAAAGGCCAATTGTAATTTTTGCTTTACTTTCAGGATATAAACAACAGCATAAGAAAATACCACATTAGTCTTTGTTAATACAGTAAACCCTCCACATTCGTGACTTCATCATTCACGAAATTCGTAAATTCACGATGTACGCAATGTATGCGTACTCAACATTCGCGACCCCGAGGCTTCGCAAATATGCGAGTTTGCCGCAAGATGGTAGCTTGGTACACTGGTACACATAGCTCCGTCTGGTGAGGAAGCACGAAACCCTCAGTTCATTCTGGCAACACTGCTCAGATCACAGTACCCCTCACAGTGTAAAGACCTCATGGCATATTGCTTCTCAATTTTGCCATTTATTTGGTTTATTTGCCCTTAATCATGTCTAAGATAAAGCAAGTTGCTGTAAGTGCTTCTACTCCAAAAAGACTGAAGAAAGTGATGCACTTAAGTGAGAAATTGAATGTGTTAGACAGACTGGCTACAGGTGAGAGTGCATCCACAGCTGGCCGACATTTTGGAATAAACGAGTCTACAGTAAGGTCAATGAAGAAAAATGAAAAGGCGATCAGGGATAGTGTTGCAGATAGTGCTCAGATAAGTGCAAAAATGGTGTCACAAGTGAGAGATAAAACAACAGAACAAATGGAAAAGGTACTTAGTCTGTGGATTGAAGACCAAACCCAGAAGAAAATTCCTCTGAGTGGCCCTATCATTCATACTAAGGCAAAGAGGAGTGAGGACTCAGGGATACCCAGTGATTTTCAAGCCAGTGAGGGATGGCTCGACAAGTTTAAGAACCGGCAAAGCTTGCACAACATGAAGCTAGTTGGTGAGTCAGCATTAGCAGACCACGAGGCAGCACAGAGGTTTCCCATGGACCTACGTAAGCTTACTGAGGAGAAGGGGTATGTGCCGCAACAGGTCTTTAATGCTGTTGAGACCGAATTGTATTGGAAAAAAATGCCAAAAAGAGCATTTCTTAAGAAAAGAGAATGGACTGCCCCTGGATTTAAGGCAACAAAGGACCGTTTATCCCTTCTCATCTGTGCTAATGCTTCGGGAGAATTCTTGGTGAAGCCTATGCTGTCGTATCGCTCCTTCAACCCTCGTGCGCTGAAGGGCAAGAATAAGAATCGGATGCCCGTGTTTTGGCGTGCAAACAAGAAGGCATGGGTAATGATAGCATTATTCTTGGAGTGGTTCCACGACTGTTTCGTCCATGAGGTAGAAAAATACTTAACATCCAAAAACCTTACATTCA
The DNA here is from genome assembly GCA_036926305.1 of Uropetala carovei. Lineage (NCBI taxonomy): Eukaryota > Metazoa > Arthropoda > Insecta > Odonata > Petaluridae > Uropetala > Uropetala carovei. Next base: position 2,576,709 of record JAXCHB010000076.1, read on the forward strand.
AAGTCCTACTCCTCATTGATAATGCTCCCGGGCATCCATTTGACACTAACAATAAGTTCGCACATTCCAACGTGAAGGTGGTTTTTCTGCCTCCTAATATAACCTCTCTCATCCTACCCTTAGATCAAGGTGTTATTGCAGCATTCAAAGTCTACTACACAAGACATACCTTCAAGTGCATTTTGGATGCAACAGAGGAGGACCCAACACTGGATGTTACAACCTGTTGGAAGATGTTTAACATCGCGGACTGCATCACTCTCATCTAAGAGTCGCTAAAAGAGATTAAGCCGTGTACCATCAATGCCTGCTGGAGGAAACTGCGGCCAGAGGTCGTCAATGAATTCACTGGGTTCCCTTCCATTAGTGATAATTTTCAAGACATCGCTCAGCTGGCGCATCAAGTTGGAGAAGGCTTTGAAGATATGCAGCCACATGAGATGGAGGAGCTGATCAAGTCCCACACCAAGGAGTTGACTGAAGAGGACCTAGAGTAGGTCATCAATGAAGACAACTGTGAGGAAGAGGAGGAGGAAGAGGAGGAGGAAGATGGTGCAAGATCTACTCTCAACCTCAAAACTTTTGCTGAAATAATGAAACTGCAGCGGGCGTTGATAGACAAAGTGGTGGAATGCGATCCTGAAATGGAGGGGAGCCTCAAATTTAAGAGGGAGATTGAGGCTACATCCCGCATCTACCTTGAAATTCAAAAGGAACTGCAGAAAACAGCCAAATTACCATCACCAGGTTTTTTCAGCCCAAATCCTCTACCTCTTCCAGCCCCAACCTCCCTCTATCGCCCTATTTGGAGGATTCGGATTGACTTCATCACCATATTATTATTATTATATCATTATTATTACTATATAATAAACAGTATTATATTATTTAGTGATTTCACTTTTCACTCACTAATTTTTGTCGTCCCATGAACCTAACTCCATTTTTCCCATTGAATTATGGTCTCAAAATGCGCGAATTCCACATTCGCAAGAGTATGCGGGAACGTAACCCTCGCGAATGTGGAGGGTTTACTGTACTTATTATTTTCGATATTATCAGATTTTAAAACTGAATAATATTCTATAAAATACGTTCACTTACGCTGTATACACACGAGCAGTTTTTGGACATTTTTCTAAACTGTTTAATAAAAACAAGTCAATGTTTCAAGAACACAGAAAAATATATTTTTTAGGGAATCCTTCCAGACCGAGTTCTGCGGGCAAAAATGAGCACGTTTTGCGGAGCGTAATGTAGCTGTATGCTCTATGAATGGTGGTGTATGTACATTGCTTATAAAGTTGGATGACGAGGAAGGTACTGACGGTTACAATACGTGGTGTAGATTTCGGAACCAAACCTGAGCTTGATATTCATTTGTAGCAGTACAGTTGAAAAATTGCACCATAAAAAAAAAGTTGTCAATTTTTACCTGATATCTTGTTCGTCAAACTTTTCCAAGTCTTCCATACATCCAACGGATAAGGACCAAGAAATTTGTCAAGATTTAGAATGTTGCTTTTGAGACGCGATATTTCTTCTATGTTGACATCTGAAAAAAAATTAAACATAAAAAGACTTGTGAAAGTAATTTAAGTTTTGTAGAAACAAATTATTCCAAAATTACCTTCATTGCTCAAAGATTCTGAGCTAGGGTCCCATCGTTTGACAAAAAATTCCGATTTTGTAAAATAATGGAAGAATCCCGTCCTTGGAGATGAATCGCCATAATCATTAACAGCACTAAAGTAATAAATCATTTCGGATAATGAATTTTTCATGATAGTTATAAAAGAATGTTTTCAATAAAAAATTTTAAAATGCCAACCTGAAGAATACAAAATGTAATCCAGGAGGTATCATTTTCACACCCTTAAACTTTTCTCCAGTGTTCCAAGATTTTATGTCAACGCCAAATTCCGTGCCAACAGGTACATCAAGTAAAACTAAAATTGCACCGTCAAGCAACATTTGCCGAGCTACATCCTGACTAAGTTCTAATTTAGAAGTCATAATGAGCCTTAAATCTGTTTACCACAACTTTCGAGTTACATATAATAAGTTTCACAACAAGCTACGACAGTGTTATGACAATAGTATATTTTACATCTCCAATCAAAATAATTTACAAAATTTTGTCGCATACGCAGTTTTGAGTTACAAATAATAACAAACGCGTGTTCGACATGATGGCCTCAGCATTGTTTACAAATACGATAATATTCGCATCCCACCATGTTGAAACGAAATTTGCGGCAATTTTGCATTTACCCAGCCCCATTTTTTTCGTTTGTTTGTCTAAAATATTGAATTTTGCAATAATTTTAAAAAATGGTCAGTAATTAGTTTATATTGATTCTAACTAAGCATGACCCCGAGCATAAATACAAAAGGCTTCAAATTTGATGATTTAATAATAATATTTTTTATTGATTCCTGGAGGCCAAGTACTTGACATGGAATGAGTCAAAAAAAAGAAAATAAAAATTGACATTATTACACAAATCAATAGAAGAATTACATACTAAATGGGGTTAAATATTATGACATTGCTATAAGAAGGATAGTATTACAATATCTCCCTTATGTTATCATTTAAGAACTCTGTAATGATATAGTAAGATTTGTTTAACAACAAGTTTTTCAGATTACATTTGAATTTATTGGAAGGTAACATTTAATGAATGAAGGAGTTTATTATAAATTAATGAAAGAGAGTTGTGAGGCCTATATTGGCTAAGAGAGTTTAATCGTTAATATGAATGTCCTCATTTGTCCTGGTAGTGATCATGTATTGAGGAATGTTTAAGAAACAATGAGAGGTTCTTAATAAAAACTGCACTGCTTTAGATGTAAATGCATGTAAAAGTTAAGATTTTAAGTGAGGAAAAGATAGGCCTGCCAGAAGTTCTGTATGAGACATTTTGCATGGCTTTGACTGCTCTTTTTTTGCATGGAGAATTCTTTAGAGGCCACACGTGAATTTCCCAAGAAAATTATGCCATAGGCTAAATGTGAGTAAATATGGGCATAGTAACTCATTTTCAGTGTGTCTAAGGAAAGGATCTGAGCCAGCATTCGAATTATGTAGATGCCGGAAGCAATTCTTTTTACAGTTGCTCCAACATGAAGAGACCAATCAAGGTCTTCTGAAATCTCTAGGTCCAAAAATTTGGTAGATAATGCATGATGGATGACCTTATTGTTTATTTGTAATTGGAGACTGGAATTAGGGGGGGATTTTTAATGTGAAACTGTACAAACATGGTCTTGTTTTTGTTAAGTTATAAATTGTTATCTTTATACCAGGAGAACATTTTTTCAACTACTTTTTCAGTTGAAGTAATTAAATTTGGCAGGTTGTTGGCAGAGGTCAATGTGGATGTGTCACTAGCATAGAGAATAGCATTGGTGCAATAGAGATCTGTGGGAAGTTCATTTATGATGATAATAAAGAGTAACGTGCCAAGAATGGAGCCCTGAGGATCTTGAAACTTGACATCCATGGGTGACAACCTAGCAGTAGTAGTTCTGGTAGTATTAGTGTGCCTATAGAGAACAATCTGTTAGCGGCTTGAGAGAAAGGACTTGATTCAACAAAGTGCATTTCCAGTTATGCCTACGATAGAAAGTTTATTAAAAAGTATAGTATGGTTTAAACTTTCAAAGGCCTTGCTGAGATCGAAAAATATTACTGTACAGGAAAGCTGCTTGTTGAAAGATAGGCAGATTTGCTTAATAATTTCAAAAATAGCAGTTGTTATGGGCCTAGCCTCCATGATACCATGTTGGGACGGATGTATTAAGTCAAAGCATTTTAAATAATGGATAATATGGTTATAGAAGAGTTTTTCAAAAATCTTGGAGAAAACTGAAAGAACAAAAGATAAATGGAAGAACCTCCTATAACCATATAAATAATTTTTTAAAAAAGGAAAATACTCACATGCACTCCAGTCCAGGTGAATATACTTCATGTCACTGACCCTCCTTTTCTTTGTTCACACACTCACAAATACACACAAAACAAACAAACACTCACACGAGCACTTCCTTTCCAAAAAATTGCCTAAATACGCATTTCAGAATCAAGGATTCCATCGTCAGTAGGCCGATCAAAAAGACAAAGATTAACGGGTTGGGGAAGGTATACATGGGATGAAATGAAGGGGAAAAAGGAGAAAGAAAAAGGAGGGAGGGGAAATAGTTACAATGTAGCGATGGAGAAGTTAGGAAGAGCATTGGAATGACTGTTATTCGAAAGAGAAAGCAAAGAAGTGTTTCCTATTGGACCTGTGTCTTGATTGAGGGTGATATCTTTGTTTTTAAGAATGGCTAAACTTTCGGCCGCATCTAGAAGGTAGTGACTGGAAATAGCTTTCAATAATTGAAGGTTTTTTGATGAAAATGAATTTTGGGTCTGAAGGATGAGAGTTGCTATACAAGGTTTGTCAAAGTTAGCATTTTTAAAATATGATAAATGTTCTTTGAATTTGGTGATAATTTTTCTTTTGGTTTGACCAATATAAACCCTATTGCAGCCATCTCACACAATTTTGTAAATACCAGATTTTTCATGTGGGGAGGTAGGATCCTTTGGGTTACCTAGCAAATGGTGGAGATGATTGTTGGAGGATAAGGCAATTTTAAACCCAGAATCACGGAAAATCTTTTTAAGGCCTCATGTGTACTGAGGAAAGAATGGAAGTTTTATATATCTCTCCTTGGAACTGACAGGAACTGCTAAGGTTGTGGAACTCTGAATGTTTAGTTTTTGCTTGTTTCTCCACTAAATTATCTAGGAGGTTAATAGGAAACCCATTTTTTAAGACTTTTTTTAATGAAAAGTAATTCTTTTTGGAAATCTGACTGGTTGAGTGGCACACGGAGCTAACAAGGGAATTGTTAGCTGCTGTTTTTTAGCTAGGGCAATGCTGTGAGTCAATAGGAATAAATCTGTTTGTGTTTGTGGGTTTCCAGAAAATATTGTATGTCAAACGATTATTTTTCTTAGTAAGGTAAAGATCTAAAAAAGGTAGAGAGTTATTGTTTTCTGTTTCAAAAGTGAATTTAATGGATGCATACTGTGAATTGCATTCCGGATTGCTGATTTGCCCCCGGGCCCCGAGGTTATGCAGCTAGCTGCCTTGGTAAAAGACGCAGTCCAGACCAGAAAGCTTCAGAATAGAGACCTACATGAGGCTAATTTATTACTGAATTTAGCATCCACTTGGGAACAACTTCTGGGTGCGGCAAAAGGACATCTCTACCATCGACTCCGGATTATCGGGATGGTAGTGAGGCATGGATGGGAAGTGGCAGCACAGGCAGCAGGTCCCATGGAGGACAAGTTACTTCGGGTGCTAGCATCGGCGCTAGCTCCAACGCAACCCCAGGTGGTGGTAGTACAGCAGGGAAACCAGCCCTCGACATCTCCGCCCGACCACAGTATCAGAACAAGCCCCCCACGGACGCGAGCGAGGATACCGCACCACTCGACCTGCACGATATTAATCTGCCCGCGATTCATCTCCCAGGACCTCTGGCGCCTGGCCCTGCACCAGGCCTGGATGAAGAGATTGAGGCTATATTTTTGGACTGGCATGACTCCGGTGAACCCCCGGATCCAACAGTATGGGAGGACATCCCACAATCAGACTCGAGTGAAGACGAATCGGACACCGACACAGATTCCAGACACGCCTCAAGCGAGGAGACTCATCCCGAACCGGAACATTCACCGGAGGAAGACGCTGCTGCCAGCAGTCTTCCCTTCTCCTGGCCGGAGGCACCACCTCCCGCCTGTAAGACAAGAAGAGGAGACAGCAGACTGGCTCCCGATTCCAGCACCGTATCCATACCAGGACCCATCCATCCATCAGCTGTTTGCAGAAGGAGCAAACATCCCAAGGCCGCGGGAGGTGCCAATGGTCTTCAATAAATCCCGGGGAATCATGCACCTGAAAGAAACTCTGCAAAGATTTGCACAGTGAGGAATTTTACAGAAAGATAAACCAGTGTGTGCATTTCGAGCATATTTAATCCCGAAAAGCTCGGGCAGCTACCGCCTAATCCACAACCTTTCCCCGTGGACAATGTTTTACGAGAAGCCAACCTTCTCTCTTCGGGATGCGGGAAAAGCAATGTTTCTCGTCCCTTATAGTGAGCAATTAGCAAAGATTAACCTAAGGCAGTGGTTCCCAACCTTTTTCTTCTACGGCTGAAAATTCGTAAAAAATATTGACTGATGGCCCAGGATACCATTCTAAGTTAAGTTAATAGGTGAATTGATAATTTCAGCATTATACGAGCTTAGAAAATTTCAATTAAGGTATTAGGTCTTAGGATATATAATCCTGAGGAGGACTTCGCGGCCCAGTTGAAAGGCTTTGCGGCCCAAAAATGGGCCGCGGCCTAAGGTTGGGAACCACTGACCTAAGGGATGCCTTTTATCAAATTCCCATTTTGCCAGTGCATAGGAAGTTTAATGGAATTTATTTAGATGGTGAATCGTATTGCTTTAATAGGCTACCAATGGGCCATGCACTCGCCCCAGCGATTATGCAGCACTGGGCGAGGGGGGTGGCTCAGAAATGTGGTTAATGTTTAAAGTTAAAATGTTGTGCTATTTGGACAACTGGCTAGTTTATGATATACAATTAAGTGAGGAAACAGTGTTACAAATAGTTCAGTTTTTAGAGAATGCTTTAGGAATAACCATTAATAGAAAGAAAAGTGTTTTGAAACCAGTACAAGAGATTACATACTTAGGAGTGCATATTAATATGGTGACCATGGAATTATGGCTTACTGCAGGCTCCTTGGCAAAATTGCATCAGGCAATTGTAGCAGGACCACATGTGCGCACCATAGATTTGCCAAAAGTAGCTGGGTTTGTATCTTGGGTTTCATATATGTTAGCCTTACCGTTATATTTAGTGTCAGATGTGTATAGAGAGGATAACAGGACCCTTTTAGAATTTTGGATGGAGAACATATTTAGAAAACGCCGCCAGTTTGCCAACAGAATGGGTGAAAAGTTCATCGTGTTTGCAAACACTACACCTTGACAGCTTGCCTGGGTTATACCTGAGAGGAATCTTACCAAAATTATGCCGTTACAAGAGGAAACAAGCATCTATTTGGCGGAGGCAGAAGTGGCATTGTGGGGAGCGGAAGTAGCATTGGAGTTCTTACTGGCGGACCGGCCCTTATGGGTATATATGGACAACATGGCCATTGTTTTGGCCCTTTCTAAAGGAAAAGGTGTTTTGTTTAATAATCCTGTATTGCCCACTTTGTATAACTGTTTAATAAAGAAACTGTCACAACATGTGACGTGGGCACACGTTCCTACGGCCGCCAACCTTGCTGATCGTCCCTCTAGGACGGTACTCGGGCCCATATGCTAGACCTGCCCTGCATCACCTCTGTCTTGCAACACTGCCCTGCTCTGCATTGCACTGTCCTGCATCTCAATGTGCACCGGGCCTCAATTTTGGGTTTTTTTAATGAAATCCTATTTTTTATACTAGAAACATTTGAATTCGCTAACTAGCCACTTTGAAAGAAGATAAGTGGGGCAAACAATACATGACACAATAGGTCTTATAGGAATTCCAGGTTTGTGGATTTTTGGCAAACAATATAATTTGGGATTTGAAACTGAAATCTTATAACGTAAGGCTTTGTCTATGAATTTAGGACAGATTTTAATAGTGTTTTTGGTAAAAGAAATTATTTTATTAATGGGATTTTTTGTGAGAATTGAGTGAGGTCTGTTGTTTAGTAATTGTTCAACTTTATCAAAATAATCCTGCTTATTCATAATGACTACTGAATTTCCTTTATCAGCTTTTAAGTAAAAACAATCTTTTGATTTTAAATTTTTGATGAGTTTGTAGTCTTGACCAGGAAAGTGATATATACTGTTGTTTTTCATGTTGCATTCCAATTGTATTTTGCAAGCGGTTTTTATGTGCTTTTTTGTGGTATCATTCAGATTTTTTATAGAAGACTCAATACCACGATGATATCCTCCAGAGGCAGATCTTTTGGCAGAAGAAAATAGTTGAGACTTTTATTCAAAATGTTGATTTCTTGTTTTGTAAATGTTTCTTTAGACAAATTATGCACAATATCAATGTCAAAATTTTCCTTGTGACCACTAAAAAGTTTTACACCCAGTTTTTTAAATTTACTTTTGTGTTTTAAATTTTTCTGCTCATATTTGTTGTGTCACAATTTGGATTTTCCTTTTGAATTCATCCCAAAAAGCATTCTCAAGAGATGAAAGGTTTTTTGTGAGTTTTAAGTGTAAATTATATGCTTCCAATTCAAACTTTTGTCTATGGGCATAAAGAGACTTTAATTCGAGAAGAAGCCATTTCTGTTTGGCGGAAATACTATTACTATTTGCATTGGAGGGAGAAGCTTTAAGATACATGAAGCTAGGAAAGACATTGTGTCTTTTGCAGTTTTTAAGGAAATTGCTATCAGTGCCTGTTTTTAATTTTAGAATGAAGATGAAAGAATCTGTTGTGCTCAGAAGATATCAGCGCCTGTTTTTAATTTTAGAATGAAGATGAAAGATCTGTTGTGCTCAGAAGACCAGAAAGTCATAGTTCAAAGAAAAAATATTTATTTTGAGCCCTACGGTTAATCAATGAAGATAAATGGAAGAACCTCCTAATAACCATATAAATAATTTTTTTAAAAAGGAAAACACTCACATGCTCAGGCGCTGATATCAATTTCCTTAAGACTGCAAAAGACAATGTCTTTCCTAGCTTTATCATTAACCCAGATTAGAAGTCCAACACTCAAGGGGCAAGTGTAATTTTATCCCCGGTCAGGGTCGCTAATCCCTACCATGTAATTTCATCCCATTTATAAATTAATATAAAAATGTCAAAATGACGAAATAGTTATTTCATCAGATGTGTGTGTGTGCGCAAATTGCTCACGCAATGACATTGATCCGTGGATCTACTAGTTTACTCTTCAACAATAATTTTAACTTGTACATTTTTAAATTATAACTTTTTAGGCATGTTTTGCTTCCAGCGTGAGCACCTATTATTGTCGGTCTGTCCTCACGTTCGTTCTCAGCTTCTACCAAACGGATTTTCATGAAATTTGATATTAAGGATGTACAATCAAATATAATAAGAAAATCGCAAAAATTAATCACGTACGCCAATCAGTGGTACCACTTTACTGGTGACAAAAAATTAAATTTTTGTTATATCTCGTCAAGTATTGCTCATATCAAAATATTTTTCAGATAAAAGTTGTAGAACTAGTAAAGAAGAGTATTTCTTTTCCTACACATCTTTATCATAGGAGTAGCCGTTATTGAGAAAATCAAACAAAAATGTCTTAATTCGAGCTGAACTTAGAAAATTTCTTGCATGGTTACTTCTTCATTGTTGCTAACATAAACAATCTCACAAACAAACATTTAATTTACTTATGTGTGCATGCACTATTTTTAAATAGGAAGAAATGGATTATTTATGATGAAGAAAACTTTAAAACGCTATTTCCCTTATGTACAGGTATATATGTAATTTGTTTCTAATACTCCATTGCACGAAACATGCCCATTTGTGATACGTTGTACATTTTCCTAACTTGTTTTACTTCTTATATCACATTATATATGTTTTAAGTGGAGAGAAATTTCTGATGTTGGACTAGCATCTACATACAGAGACAAAGTGTCTGTGAAATTGGGAAATGGCTGTGGTATGTACTTGGCATATCCTATCTGCCTCCTGAAGAAGTATCAAATCATGTTGTATTTGATCTGATGTAAGTTTTACAAGCATGCTTAGATCTGTTTTATGAAATGTATTTTTTCTACTTAATTCTGAAGTAAGGGAACGAGGAAGTAAAGTTTTATGTGCATGTTACAGGTCTGTGATGCCAGAAGACATACGTTTGACTGAGTTTTCTGACTATCTCCATGACTGGAATATTTCAGAAGATTCGCAGTTTCCACTGACTATTTGGCCAGATATGTCTTCAGACATGAATAGAACAACAAACAGCTGTGAATCATTTCATTTATTCTATACTTACCATGCATCCATAAATGTTTTTGTTCAGCATTTATTACTATTACAAAATGAAATATGTGTAAAGCAAAACAGTACTAAAAGTGTAAACATGAATGTATCGTCAAATACAAAACGGAGGAAGGCATTTGTAGAGTCAAAAATAAAATTATATTTAAATAGTGATATACAAAGGGATTAATTATATTAAGTTGGTTTCATACCCATTAGTCTATAATTTATAGTCTAAATCAGGGGTCCCCAAACCATGGCCTGCGAGCCACATCAGGCCCACCTTACCCCATCAATTTCATTAAATTTTGTGTAAGAACCTTGAGGAGTTTTCATTAGACATAATTTTTTATAACTAAACGATATTTTCCAAGTGCCTAGATGTAAAATACTTTTCATATAGGTGTATGACATATTACAGAATCAAAAAATTCACAAAACATGCTCTTAGAAATTTTCACACGGTCCGATCCATCATTTGAAAGGTGGTATGTGGCCCGCAGAGTCGTACATGTGGCCCTTTAAGTAAAAAGTTTGGTAATCCCTAGTCTAAATCATTACTTCCTTACTATTTTATCACGTACTTTGGTTTATTTTTTCTGGCATATATGTTTCTAGTGCAATTGTTTTTCTAGTCTGTAGCTCAATGTGATATTTTTATTTCCTAGTCTGGACAAGCTTTCTTTAAAACGCATTTATTTAAGGTTATGTTATGTTCATGTAAGTTGATATTTCATTCATTTATTTATATTTTGGACAGGTTTTATATTTGTGTACTACTAATTTGAGCATTTATCATGCTTTAGTATGCTTGTCTTTATAATAAACAAATTTCTTTTACCTAAATTGTTAACCTTCTTCATCATTCCTGAAAAGCAGCAATAATTAGATGCCATCTTTAAAGCCTAGTGAGTTAATCTGGCATGGGAACGCCCCGCAGGGGAAGCTCTGGGATGAAATTACACGTTTTCAAGGGGCTACCTGGTGAACCCTTCCAGGGGATTAGGACACGCCCCTAACCAGAGATGAAATTACCATCGCCCCACTCAGGACACAGACCAAAATCCGAGCACAGGGGAGCAGTAGCCGACCACATCTTTTGCAATAACATTTAAACTATTTTGTTGTTAACTTAGTGTGATAGTGACTCAAGCATCATATTCGGGTGAATGCGCTGATTTGTGAAATTTGACTACAACTTTGACGTCCAAGTGGTCAGAGAGACCTCTATTGATGATATCACTAGAGAGAGGAAGGCATTAAATTAGATACAACATGGTTGATCAAGAACATTGATTGAGGAATAATTCTGGTAGGCTCATTGTTGATTATATCAAAATTATATTTGGTTTCAATAAGCATCGAGAAGTATGATAACCTATAGCTGTGATTTTATGTTCAATTTCATACAGATTAGGATTGTAAATTTAAGTTATTTATCACTGGATACTGCTTCTTTGTGCTGGTGGTTGTTACATTTCAGAAAATAAACTCATGCAATTTATAAAATTTTAAGAGTTTGTAATAAGAATAAATATATATGGCATATCTATTAAAAATCTACGAAAGATTTGGGTTGAAAGAAAAATGTGAGCATTCAAATGCACAACCAGCTGAAATATATGGAAAATGGCAAGAAGTAAAATGCTCCTATTAGATAGATGCCAATCCTTTAGTACACATTGCCTTTTATTGAGAGATAATGAAGACTCCAGCAGAACAATTTTTCCTTGATGTTGTCTTCCTTTATACATAGTCACCAGACAAAATTCTGGTGTAGTGATGTCAATGCATGGGTAATTTATTATGGAAATGGAAATCCTTAGAAGACGAAAATCCCTAAAAAAGTTTTTCCTGGAACTGAGAGGGTAAGTAAACGTATCAGCATTAATGCTGCCACAAACTGTATGCCAAATTCATGGGTAATGATTTCCAAAAACCACAACCAAAGCAAAGATAGCGCAGAAGATGCCAAAATTGTCATGACAACAGATAAGCTCAGTAGTGTCACATGAAATATTTCAAATTCTTGTGTCTGGAGTATGTAAATATTAGGTATGAAATTGTATAAGGGAAATGGAATCACAAAAAAGTCGTTATCTTTGGCCAATGTTTTGAAATTTGCATTAGTAACGATACTAATATGGCTGTCATATGTAAATGTTTATGCTTTTTCCTTTGTTAGTCATCTTTTATCATTAATAATACTAATAATATCTCATGTTTATCCATCTGTTGGTTGGTCATGCTATTGCATAGGTCACACATCTGGTGGCGAGTTATGGTTTAATGCAAATAGCTCGAGAAAGAATCGAAATAGAAACTCTAAATTTGACAGAAATGGTCACGTGTTAACGTGATGATGAAAAAAAACTCAAAAAAAATCCTGGGTTAGACTCCAAGGAAGACATTCCCATTTTCCATAAAATAACATGTAAAAATAGACTTTTCGATGTGCAGACTTTCATTCTTTTTTAAATTAAAATTAGAAAGAATTAACATACAATCTTCAGATCTGAACCATTCTGAAGAAAAACTTATAGTTTCTTATTCTGTTCATATTTTTCCACGTACAGTTCGAAATCGCTCATGTTAAACGTTTAATTTACATAGTTTGGGGAAATCTTGCCAATTTAATGGTATGTTGCCTTGCCTACCAATTACATTGTTAGACATCAAAATCCTATTGTTATTTCAATCTTTATGGGTTTAAGCGTGCTTTGAATGCTTTTAATGAGAGAGTGAGGAGAAGGGAGTGAGAGAGAGGGGGAGGAGGGAGAGAGAGGGGGAGGAGGGAGAGAGAGGGAGTAAGGGGGGGGGGAGAGAGGGAGTAAGGGGGGAGAGAGACTGAGGGATAGAAAGGGAGAGAGAGGAAGGGAAGGATAAGGAGGGAGGGAAAGAGGAAACTATTTTAACTTTAACTTAAGATAACCTGCCATATTGACATTTTATACTAGTCTTACATAAATACTATATATTTCAAGCATGTGCAATGATAACATAAAACACAAAGTACCTATATTCCAAAATTTCCCTAAATGTGCCTACAAATTATATTTCATCATGAGTCAGCAGAGGTGTTCTGATACGATGGATCAGATCTGCTGGATTATAGTAGCACATTAGTGCTTGGTTACTGATAATTTGGACAGATGAAGTTTTTTATAGCCTATGATGATGATCTCCTTTTTGTATTATATTTATTTTAATTCCTAAGATGTCATTTCTTAAATTTTATTTGTATTGAATTTCTTTTGTATATACTACAAATCAGTGTTGTCCAATCCTGTTGTGGGTTTAGACATTCTGAGGCCCCTAGCTCTAAACTATTGGGGCTCCTAGGGCTAAATTATTGGGGGCCCTCTAATCTTAATATATACTGAAATTCTGAAATCCATCTTACCATAATTTTTAAAAACCTTTCTTTGTCTTCATCTTTACAAATTGGTACACGATCTTAGAGAAATTCAACCATTGTGCAAAGGCTTGCTCAATGAAAAATAGTGCCAGACTCCAGGGCCGGCTTCAGATGGTAATCAAGAGAGGCAGCCGCCTCAGGGCACACAGTCAAGGGGGCAACGGCGCCAAGTCCCTACCAGCAAATTCAACTCGTATAGGATTCCACCGGCCGAAGGAGAGGGCGGCATAAGACCACTATTAACCTTCATCTGCCAAACGGCACGCCGGTGTGCCAGTAAATAAGTGGGGCTATCTGCCAAACGGGCCACTGGTGGCACGCTTACTTACGACGCCGCTCACCATTTTTGTCATAGAATCTAGATGTATAGATGAGAGAAAAGACCAGACACCCCTCTTACGCTCCTCCCCTCCTAAAGCTGAAGGTCTTAACCTTTTACTACTTTCGTTATTTTTCGATCACGTCGACTACTATCGTGGGGTCTAATATGACCCGATTTTTCAAAATTGAAAAAAAATAGAAAATTTTAAATTTTCTAACAATAATTATGGAATCCTTGAAATGTGAAGACACAATTGATGGGTCAATATGTTGACAAAATAATCCATACAAGGCAATGAATTTCTCTTGGCGATGAATTTTCTGGCGGTGAATTTTCCATGGGGGTGATTTTTCCGGCGGTGAATTTTCCAGATATCATAATTGATGAATTTGCAACAATAAAATGCCGAAGAATGCATTTTCAATAAAGTACCTATATATGTGCAATGGAAGACGAGTTTTTATAGATCAGTATTTTAAATTTAAATTCCTGATAATTATAAAATGAAAATTGTTAGTAGATTGCATTTATCATTTATTTTTACTATGATTATATTCTTGACAGCGTTTTGATGTCATATTCTTAATATATATTACTTAGATTTATATTTTTCCATAAAATACTTTTATTTATCACGTAAATAAAAATAACCTGCAATATATTTTCTGAGTACAAATTTTAAAAATCCTTATATAAACTGTACACATCAAATTCCTAGATAATGATGAATTGGTGATCCACAAAGCTTGCGGAGGGGGGCAGCAATATTTAGCCAAATGTCTGAAGCCGGCCCTGCCAGACTGTATTTTTCGGTGTACAAGATGCTCCCTTATATCATACTCACCCCTAAAATCACTTAATTTTTCAGGTTTTAAAAATATTTTTCCATAAAGCAGATGTTCACTATAAAAATATTGCATAAGACTTCAAAACAACACAAATTTACATAATTATAGCTTTAAAAGTATCTATATCTAAATTAAAAAATATATTTTGATTAAAAACAAAAATATTATTCACCTTATAAATTGCCATTGTTTTCTCGTTAGCATAAATTTTATTTCTTCACGTATATATTCATGTATGTAATCAGAAAAGAAACAAGAGGTCTTTCCACTGTACTGTGCTTCCAAATATTTCATACTTTGAAGTACTTTTTAGCAATTTTAAATCTAAAAGCAATAAACAAATAATGTATTAAATAATATCAAATCTTAATTTGAACAATAAGACATTCACTTAACTTTTATGCAAATAGAAAATGACAAAAACATCAAAAAAATGCGTCTCAGTAGAAAGACTATTGAATATAGAAAATCTTTTTCTGTACCAAAGACAGCCTTAGGAGCCTTATTTAAACTAGTGTAATTTGAATCGGAGTTAACAATAATGGTTACCTTGGCAGCACCCAGAACGAGTACGAAAAATCCACAAAATTTTGAAGAAAATGTATTTCTGAAAACATGTAAACATCACAAGAATAAGATAGTACACAGTTTTAACCATCGAATAAAGCGAAGCCAAAGAAAATCGGTCCATATTTAGATATTTTGATGAACGAAGGAAAAAAACCTTGTACTCTGAAAAATCAAAAATTACGTATCAAGTTATGAGAAAATACAATCGCCTCCTGGAGTCGAACCCAGGACTTTTTCTGGGATGTTTGATTTTTCTAGGCACCAGCTCATGGGGGTTTAACAGTTTTTAAATTTTCAGCTCGTAATTCCATCGTGAAATGTCCAAAAGTATGTGACAGGCAGATATTGAGAATTTATATATACTGAATACCAAATTTAGTTAAAATACCTCTCCAGCATAAGGACCTCCATTGTATAAGACGCAGTTTGATTTGAGGATGTGCTTTCTTATACACAGAAAAATATGGTATGTAAGCTTCCCTGAAGTATTTTATAATTAATATTAATTTCAAACAGGATCACTATACAAGAATCCCTTTCCATAGTATGAGTTTCCATGGACTACGAAGTGGCCAAAAATGTGATATAAGCAGTGCTCGAAATGAGCTGGAACACCATTCTGGCTCATCACATGCAATGATGATACCGTTCCGTTTCGTCAGACAGAAATACCGTCCTTTATAACAGTGTTTTGTAAAAGTTTCCATTCCACTACCAATACAAGCATTTAGTGTCGTAACATTTTCCATTTCGAGCAGTGGATATATATTTTGTGTAGATGTCTTCTAAAAACTATCATTTGTACAGAGGATAGATAGGCAAATGACAGAAACAAATGAGATGCCTTCAACACAATTGCTAAAAGAATCCTTATTTTTTTATATTCTGAAAAAATCAAGGCCCCCAAATGAGCTCCCTGGCATTTGACCATCCACGCCACACTCGTTATGCCACTGCCGGGTTCAGTGTGTGGAAAGCCAATGCTCTAGCCCAGGGGTGCTCAAGATGTTGATCTTGATCTACCGATCAATCGCCAACTCATTTTAGGTAGATCTCTGAAACTTTTTCCCCACCTCAAAATAATTTTTAAGTGAAGGTGGATGGTTGATCATCACGTGGAAAATGATAAGTAGCTCCCAAGCTTGTAAAGTCTGAGCACCCCTGCTCTAACCCCTCAGCCATTGCAGCTCCTAGAAACCAATACTGGATTGTGACATTTAATTTGAAAAACTGTATTGTAAGCTATACTATCCATTTTTCCCGGTAAACACAATGCAAGGTGGGCCAATCTCATATATACAGGATGTGTGACATCTAACATCAGTGCATCATGTAGATGGCTATTGCCATGAACTTCAACAGAGAGCTAGTCCAACATCTGGCCCACCACCATTTAATAATTCATGCAGATAAAATCAGTATTCACAAATAAAATCAAATTGAAGGTAATATTTCTTAAAAATTGAGCAAAAATATAAAATCACAGTAATAATAGTGCTTAATGTGATAAAACAATGATTTTTAATTGTTCTTAATGCTTTAAATTATGCTATAATAGACACTAACTGAACAATTCTGACTTACCTTTCTAAAATTTCTTCACTGATCTGAGGATTACGAAATATTTTAAACGTGGCCCTTTACATGAAAAGGATGAATAACCCTGATCTAAATAAGCATACAAAAAGTGCCAAAAATCATTCCTATTTATTAATAAAAGATACATGAAATAACCATATTTGAGACAATTTAAGTGAACATAAAACTAGTTTCACTTATCTCAGGTATCACGAAGTAGAAATAAAACATCACCTTGAATGTTGTACTGTAAAATAAATGCTCTTATAAATCAAACTATGAACATTCTTTGATTTTCCACATAGATGAAAAAGATTTTCTAGGCTTAGCTTTCAGAATACTAGTTTCAGAAATTTTATTTGGGGATTTCATAGAGTTCAATGCCAAGGATTCACAAGAATTGTCTTTATTTTTTATTGTATTCAATGTATTCCTTTGTTTATTTTTTGAAATTCCTTTAGATTTGGTTACTTTCTTCAAAACGCTTTTCCCACCGTTATCATCATCAATGGTTTGATTACTCATTCTTCTTTTGATTTGTGGCTTCTGAATGACCTCCTCTTGAATATCAATGTCTGCCTTTGAAGCACTATTTTCAGCAACATGATCAGAGCTGTCTTTCTGCTTTACTTCCTCATCCACTTTTGTTTTTTTCTGCTTTGAAGATTTTTCTGAAAAAGAATATTTATTGCATGAAAAATCTGAGAAAAATTGCCAAGCAATGAATGTTTATTTACAATTTAAAAATGCTATTACCTTCATTTTTCTTTGAGGTGGATTTTTTTCTTACCACTTTAACATTTGGAGGAATTTTAAAAGCAATTTCATCATCACTTTCATCGATAGTAAGAACAGCTTTTTCTTTATCATCAAACTGATGTACAGGCTAAAATGAAGAATAAAATAGCTAGAAATAGGAAAGAAAACTGATAGAAATTGCATCTATTACTTGACTAGTCTTACCTCGATATTGTAATCTATCCCTAGTTTCTTTAATTTTTCTAATTTTCTACTCAAAACCCGAGAGATCTTTGTAGAATACACTTTTCTCTCCTTTGCTGTGAGAAGTCGATTGTGTTTTAAAATATATGCTTTTCTGCTTTTTTCAAGAGGAACTTTACCCTTTTCCACACCTAAGAAGTAATTAAATTTTTGTTCTTCTGGAGGAATAAATTTTGCTGTAAATAAATTGTAATTTCACTAGTCAGAAATTGTAAATGAATCTTTATGTAAGAAGTATACTTCGCAGAAACAATCACCAAATTAACATATTTGGGAATATTGATCCAGACTAAGGCTGGCTACTTTGGAGCCCAAATGTGTATCTGGTTTTCCAAATGATTTTATGGCTACTAGAGCTATCTAAAATATCAAATGGAATCCAACCACAAGGCAAGTTTGATAATTTATTCACAAGCAAAAACTTGACTGGAAGACATCCTTAGGACAAAATTTACAATAATCATATCACAGGCAAACATCAAAATCTTTAAACTTAGCTTTTAAATTTGCCCTTAGTATAGAATCAGTATGTAATGTTTTTTCAGTCTTATCATTTTACAGCCAATTGAAATCTATGAGGTCAGAGTAACAATTTTTTCGAAAAATTAAGGACACAAATTTGAGGGAACAAGAGTGAATAGAAATGAAAACATTTTCAGGTTACGAGAAATACAAGTTATTTACCCTCAAATTATAAAGTATGCATAAATGCATCTAAACTAACCTTGGTATGAATAATTTCTACATCCTAACATTAACTGATATGGTAGCAAACACGAAAACTTTAAAAAGGTAACACAATTCCTTTTGGAGGAGTTTTAAAAAATTTCAGAAAATGTGTTACATCTTAGGGCATTTACTTGCCAGATATTTTAAAATATTATCTGAGAGCCTTGCTGAAAAATTGAACTTAATTTTAAGTCAATCAATGCACTTGTCATAACCAAGCATTCTATTAATCAATTACACCACACATTCTATCCTAAATACAATAACTCCATTGCAGACCATTACACAACTACAATTAGAATTATGTAGTTATATTCATATTACATTTAAATGATGATGTGTCAATCTTTTCAATGTGACAATCAACAGTTATTTTCTAGAATATTGTGCCCGCCCATATCATTTTGCAAGAATGTGAAATAATCATAGTAACATAAACAAGCATTTAAATATTTAGTAATTTTTCAATAGGTTTAAAAAGAACACAAATCATGTTCATGCAACTTTAAGCTAATGCCATCAGAATTAGA
Source organism: Uropetala carovei (assembly GCA_036926305.1). Taxonomy (NCBI): domain Eukaryota; kingdom Metazoa; phylum Arthropoda; class Insecta; order Odonata; family Petaluridae; genus Uropetala; species Uropetala carovei. The sequence continues at coordinate 2,595,782 of JAXCHB010000076.1, forward strand.
AAGGGCGCAGTATCGCTCAATGACCACCGGTTTGGTTAAGACCATACATAAAAACAACAAATCTTAAGCAGACCTCGTTACATTGTTAAATTCGAGGCAACTCGTAATCAAAAGTGACTGAATAATTTCAACAATAATTCTCTACGGACAGGTTGTTTAAAAAATTAAGATTTGACTAGAATTATATTTAGCCAAATTAAAATCCATTTTGGTAAGGTTACTAAATGGTACTGTAAATGAAAATTAGTATGTGAATATAACGAGAAAATACGAATTATACAGAGAAATGCACACTCGATAAAAGCATACAATGAACATTACCCCGTCATCAAATTAAATCATAAATTATCTCTGGAAATTCGTCCATTAAAGAGCAGATAAGAATTTAACATATTTCATCGATACCGTGTATGTTCAAATATAGTTAATGAAGCTTTCAAACACTACCTTTCAGTATCTTGTCAAACATCAAGTAATTATTCATTGTTTCTGCGACCAATTTGGCGACCTCGGGAATCTTGAACTCCACAAACCCGAAGCCCTTACTGTTACCTGTCTTGAACGAACATAATAACAAATAATTAATGCCCCATTCAATTTATAATTTACAACATCTTAAAATTAATGCAACAGATACCTTTCTACTTCTGGCTAACCTAACCCTGGTCACTCGACCAAATTGGCTGAAATATTTGCGAATTTCTGTTTCAAAGAATCCATGGGGTACCCCACTTAGCTTGACCACACCGGTTTCACCTCGAATGAACTTTTTCTCTTTACCATCACCTCCCTAAAAAGAATTTTTTAAGAATTTAAAATTACACACGCATCGTTGATAATCACGTCTGTTGAAAAATTATGTATCCAATAGCCATAAAATGGTTACGAACACAAGCTACGCATTTCATCTAACAAAGCAGCCGTCACCAATGGTAATTTCTCGATAGTAGATTCTTAATTTCAAGAACTTAATATCGGCGAGTCACCCTCGACGGCTGTTTTGTGGTCGAAATTGCGACTTTCCTGACCTTTCTATGTTAATCGGAGAAACATTTGCAATTTGATTTCAGGCATAAGGTGAACTCAACAATTCTTTTTTCTATTTATGTAGTTCGTTCATTTACCTTTAAATTTTTCTTTATATTTTTTACAGCGGCATAAAATGAATTCTGGAGTTTTGTATTTAATGCCAAATTTTCTGAAGACATGATACAATTTCTCACGATAACCCAAACCACTTTATTGACTTTATGACACAACTACGCACGAGCCACACGAGGGTCTTTTGGTGTGCGCAATTCTGATATCATTTGTCTTGTTTTCTATGGTTCGGTAGATGAAAAAATAATATTGTTTTTGCTGGTGGAGTTGGTTTAATCTTGGTTTTCTAACTAAAATTAGAAGTGACCGAGGTAAAATGCTCTATTTGGTGGTCGCAGGTATACCAGGGTGTAGGAAATTTGCTGGTATAACCACGATGGGAGAATATTTGGAAAATAAATATTCGTTTTTCCTTTTGCATAAAATTTATGTTAAACCTGACAAGTGGAAAGTAAAGTCAACTCATTATTGCCCAAGGATTTTTCTTTAACTATTGTCGTTTAGTGTTGGCATATAATGCATAGTTTCTTTTTTTGAAGGATTGGCTTAAACATATTAGCAAAAAGAACGGCTGGAATCATTATACCTTACCGATCGTATGGAAGGAGCTTCCTTATCGTGGTGGGAAGCAGTGTTTAATTGGCGGTTACAGTCGCTTTATGAAGTATTGCATCGAAAATTATGGTGTGAAGTTATCACTTTCCAAAGGAGAAATGAGAATGAAAGGGATTGAAATGCTTGCTAAGGTATCTTTAAGAAACTCGTGCATTTTAATGTTTTTATCAGCACTTAATTAGTTAACTTTAATTTTAAGGACTTATTTGAAGAAGAGGGTTCAAAATCCACTAATATTTTGCCAAGATGTATGTGCATATGTGGAGCAAACGCTTTAATGTTACAGCTAATCCTACCATTGCTACTGAAAATCCCTGGTCTAGCAACAGTTACTGGCTTTATACTTGGTCTCTATGATGAGGACATCAAAAAAAGAGGAACACTTAAAGAATTTGTTGAAGAATTTGACAGTATTTTACCTTCTCCAAAGTACAGTTCACAGATCTTCACCGCCCACGTAGTAAATAAACTGGAAACCGCCGTGGCAGTTTGCGACCTTTTACTAGTAATTGTACCAGAATTTAATGATAATGATGCAAAAGATGAAGAATGGTGGTCTCTTTCAATTGCTTATGCTACAAGAGTTGGTAGCGCCATAGCTTTTGCTGCAAAAAATGACATTCGTGTTATTTTGGTTGGTGAGAACCAAGGCATCCCGATATGTTTATGTGCTGCTGCATTAGCCCAAGCAGCTCAACCGAATGTAAAATCACATAATGTTGTCGCAATTACTGCAGGAATTGGAATTATGTTTCGGAGTGTTTTATCTTATAGCCTTAATTTACCTCTTGAGTTATATAAAAAATGTTCCAGTATGGGGCTTTTCGGATATAAGTCACATAGTTGAGCCAACTCAAGCTACAATATCCATCGAAGTTCAGTCTTGTAGCCTTTCTTTAGATGCGAAGGAATGGATAGTTAACCCAAATTTCAGGATGGAGTTCATCAAATCTTACCTGTGGCCTCTCATTGGTAGAAGATTGGTAAGACAACCGTTTTTGAGATCTAATACAATGAAATTCCTATCAGGTATCTTATGTTGTTTTTCTCTTGTTCAGGAAGAAATGAAAATATTACTTAGAAGGAACCCATGTCTGATTCAAGTGGAAGCACTCTCAGAGATAGTATCCCATTGGTATTCAGAAAATATAACAAAAAAGGATACTTTTTTAGGGATTTACTCTGATGGTATGTCGAATATTTAATGAAATGCTTCATATAGTGTAAATTAGAGATTCATTTTTTATTTTTGATAGGAACCTTTGGAATACCACCAGGGATATTTTTTTCACAACCTGTCAATCTTGTAAATGGGATATGGAGACCAAATCAAGAATACCCAGTACCTACAGACCCATATTGTAAAATTTATGATTTATTTGATACAGCAATTTTATTTACTGAGTCATTTGTAATGAAAGATAAGGTTAAGACACAGTTAATGGGTTTTGAGATTGATTCATGGCAAGATGATGACCTTACCAAAGGAAAGAACGGAGTTGAAATTGAAAATGGATGGAGACAAAAAAATTCTGATGTGCAGAAAAATCAAGATATTGATATTTTGTCTGTGGAAGAAATTGAGGTCACTGAAGTAAAAAACTGTCTAGATGATGACGTGGAATTGCAGGAAAACGATTTTGAAAATTAATCTATTGTGGATGTAGAGAAGTCATTCCAAGATAAAATTGTCACTGATAAACAGAGGAGCATTAGTTTTGAAGAAGAATCAGAGGACTTTTCATAATGTAGAATGCCAAAGTAAAAGTCCTGATAAAGTTTCACCATCATAAAATTTTAATTGTTTAAAAATTAAATTTTGTAGCTTAATGTACATTACTGAAAACTACAAAAGTTTTACAAGGTTTTTGGGGCCCCGGGCCAAACAAAGTTTTGGGACCCCATTTGTTGTGATTATTTGACATGATGCTAGCGAACCTGGCAGTAATAACCATAGGAAAAGAACATCTTTAGAAGGGCAAAATTAGTCTTAGAAAACGAAAATACTAGTGCCTGTGTGGAAATACAATGCAACTTTTGAGGAGTTTATAAATCTCAGCAATTTCAAATCTTTTTCACTTTTTTAATTCAATACAAGCAAAAAAAAATTTTTTGTTGAATTATAGAAAGTGGGTCAACAAGTTAGTATTGCTTATACATATTCAATATTTCAACAAAACTACAATATATTTTGCAAAAAAGATTTTTTGTTCGAGTCAAAAGGGGCCCCTGAAAACCTGGGGTCCCCGGGCCACAGCCCACCTTGGGCCAATGGTTAATCCGGCCCTAAGTACATCCTATACACAGGTACATAATACTTTTAGTTTTTCTTCAGCAATACTGTCGGTGAGAAATGAAAATAAAAAGACAGCAAGCTATGATTTGTTGGTAACTTAGATGCATATGTGCAGGCATGAAAACAAATTATATTTTTAAATAAATCAAATTATAAAGTAAGAAATTTTTAGCTGCTGACCAATATATTCTTGATGATGCTGTCAAAATTGTCATTGTTTCCAAAGTTTATTCTGTCATAGCGATCTTCATGATATTTTTGTCATAGCCCTGACATAATATGTCATTATCACTGCCATATAATTAATTAAACGTGAAATCTAGTTATTGTTTATGCCAATGTTTCTCAACTTTTCTGGAGTCGTAGACCATTTATGAAGGCTTTTAATTTCTGCAGAGGCCCTTCCCATGAAAAGTTGCTACATTTTTCAGTCTCGGTTTTTCACATTGAATTATTAATCAGAACTGTGCACACAGTAAAAGTCAGGTCCTACTTAACTCGCAGAACCCCTAGAATTTTAGCCCAAAAATCTCCCTGCAACCTACGATATATGCAGGTATTCAGGGTACTGAAATGTCATTGGGTGGTAGTGATTTGACTTTGTTAAAAAAATAATTTTATTAGAAGATATCACTTGCAATGCATCAAATTTCAGATTCCAGCCTAAGATTAAAATATTTTTGCATGAATCCGTGAAGATGAATGATTCTGATTGATAGCTCCTATAATTCCCTTACCTTTTTTCTATTCTCCAAACTCTACTTTCTTACCAGATCATAACAATATCATGATATTTTGATTTATTTTCTATCTCGTCCCATTTCATACATATGAGTTACTCATGGCTATTTCGTATAATATTTCTGTAATTGTATCGAATTAACAATAATTTTTAATATTCATCAAAGTATTAAGTTTAAGAGTTCAATTAAGACAACAAATGAGTTTATTAACATATTAATCTAGTGATAATGTACAACTTAAGATATCAAAACCAAGAAAATGAGTTATTTTTCTGGACTTTTAATACCACAAAATTAAAAATTTCAATTTGTTTAATATGGTTGTAGTTTTCCTATTAAGATTAAAGAAAAAAGCATTTGACGCTATCAACCAGCAATTCATAAAGGATGAATACTGTATAAATGAAATCTCAATCTCTAATTTTCAATCTGCACACAATATTAATCAATACAATATATTACCTTTAATCTTTCCATTACCAAGTTTTCTGAGATCTCCTCATTACCAATGTGAGTTACAGTGTTATCCTATGGTCTTTTAATTTATGGAATGAATGATCCAAAGATTCTTATGCAACTGGCATAAGCTGTAATGATGGGAAATGTATAAACGTAAAAAATCTGATATGACCGGGAATCGATCTGGATCTTCCACTTTCCGGGTCGATATTCTACCACTGAACTACCATAGCCACTTTTAGGGCCGAGCAGATTTCAAACAATTATTGACTTGAGAGGTTAATGTCTAAATTTACTTTGGACGAATGAGAAAAATAAAAATTCATGTTAAAATTGTCACTTTTAGTTTCTTGCAGGGCCGACATGATTATTTGCGGGGTCTAGTTCGATAGACATACCTGGCAGCACAAAAAATGCCGCTTGTAGTGCCCCCCTCTGGTGATGGACTCTTTTTGTTGTAGATAGCCCTCCAGTCAGCCTCTTCTTCCGGAATGTATTCCTATGTTTAAAAAAATTATCTAAAGGAATTGAGCCTTGTGCGGAACCCTGTTCGGGGGAACTGACTGCACATGCCAGCCCTGGTTTCTTGTTTGTATTTTTGTTGAACCAATATAATGGGAATGGCATAGCTTTCAGGCATCTGCATGCTGAAATTATTTTTGAATGGACAATTCCACTTCTCTTTGACCAATCTCTTTTACATACATAGTATAGGAGAAAGTATTGTATTTGTGAAAAAAATCAAATTCGAAATTTCAATAGAAATACACGTTCTGAGGTCTCCTGAGTACGTTTTGACTATTTTTGGGGTATGTGATAGAATTTTGTGGGTGCTCAAAGTCAAAAACTAACAATCAGATCAGCACAAAACTTTTTATTTAAGCTTTTTATTAGTAAATGAACATCTGAAAAGGTTTTGGCTAAAGTTGGTCAACCGTAAGAGGTTTATTCTTGTAGTTTTTCCATTTTGTCCAAGTATCACCTTTAAGTCAATTTATGTAAATATATCATTATCAAAGTTGTAGACCAAGTACTTTTCTAACAGTTTTGTTTGAAACATTATTTCATAAAACTTATTAAGAGAGATTTTGATTTTTCTTCTGAATTTACGTTAAGTACATCACTAAGTGATACCATTGTTTAGTTGTTATGATAAAATTTTCTACTTGTTCATAGCAATGCATATGCTCCCAAGGGTAGTTTTACTTTCACATCAATCTTTTGTTATCCATAGCAACAGAACAATTTTTCTTTTTTTCAATGTGATAAGTATTCAGTGTTTAATAATTATTCTTGAGGATGTTGATAGCAATCATATTCATTGTTCTGTATGGAGAGTTATGCTGAACACATCAGGTATTTTAAGAACGTAAATCCCATTGATAATGAGGGCATACTGCAAACACAATAAACCACCCTGCAGTAGCTTTGTTTTCTCTATTGGCAACATAGGGATTACCCTGTACATCTTAAGAAAACATTTGTAGTTGCTCAACTGAAAAAATAGTTATTTCAATCTTTTGGCAGAGACGTGGTTGATAAGGATGTTTGTGTAAATAGAGATAATTATATTTAGAGATTTTTAATTATTGCAACTTGTGTTTGATACACTAATTTTTATCAGCTTAATATTCAAGAGTATCATTCTATAAGTTCTCTTCTTACAGAGGAGGATATACGAGGATACTAATGTCTGGCCCAAACTACAATACATGGAGAGCTGAAGTATGGTACATAGGTTAGGTCACAAAACCGCCAGAATAAATGGAAAATTACAAAATTATTTTCTTGGCCGTTAAAAATTATAAACATTTAAACAAACACTTTGCGGTTTAGGTACTTCTGAATGTGATACAATGCTGAAATTTTCTCTAACGGTAGAATTTACAAAATAACGAAAACAGGATTATAGAAATTGGAAAATTTTTCTTCGTTCGGCCGTAAAAAATTCTTAAATGTTAAACAAATTGACTAATGTTTATGTACTTTCTGAAGATCCAAAAAGCTGAAAATTTTAACAAAGGTAGAGAATAATGCTCCGGTGGTAAATAAGATTGAAAATTTCATGAGTATATTATTGTGACTATTAAAAATTTGTAAATTTTAAACAAATTTATATAAATTCACTTCTAGAGGTGCTACATCGATTGTATTTTGCAAAAATGTGAGGTATTCGAAACGAATGACGAAAACCTAAAAAAATTTTAATTATACATTTTAGGGGTTGTTTTTACCCCAATATCATCCAAAAAGGAAAACGTATTTCGGCGCAGAGGTGCAAACTTATGCGTTTTAAAATTATTATGTCTGCTCTTACTCTTTATAATAAGGCGAGATAAGATGCTTGCAGAATGCAAGCACACATTCACTAGTACAGTGTATGCCACTTAATGTAATCAAATTGGGTTCATTATTTAATCAGATGATAACGGTCAACAGCAGTCTTCTTTAAATTGAAATTTGGTTATGGAATTCCATGTTGATTACAATAACAACCTAATAATAACAAAAAGCATCTACTTCACTAATGAAATGAATTCAGCAAAGACTATTTATTACTCCAAGTTGCATTTCTTTTTTAAATAATCTGATCTCAGGAACATTATCAACACAATCATATATGCAATATTTTTTATGTATACTGCAGAATCCCAAGTAAGATGGAATCTAGTCTTTTTAAATACATAAGTTTCATCAGGACATCTATATAAACCCCCCATTCAAAGGCAGTAAAGGAAGATGGTTTGGTTGGGATGTTGAAATAAGGACACTAAAAAATTTTTCTGCAGACCATTAAGCATATGGCCCAACACGTGCACCATAAGTGCATCTGCAAATGTTTGCTGCATCGCAGAACATATTCTCAAGCACTTCAAGGGTTACTTTTTAGCAACTGCCATGACACTGCAAGTTTGCAGATCCTGCAGTTTTGTAAACCTCTGACATCATAAAGCCTCAACCAAAGAAGTTTAATGTATTTAAATCTAGAGACCATTGACCAGGGTGTTTCCATCCTGTCCAGTCCAATGAATTGGCAAGAGCTCATCATTGTACAACTGAACAGAGATGCCCAAGGTGTTCCACTATGCAGCAAATGTTTGAAATTGGCAGGTGTTGTGACGGTGCACACATTGCCTTAAGCATATATGGCCTACAGAAAAAATATCATTATTTCAACAAAATTTTGAATCACGCTGTATTAATTCATGCAGTTGATTGCTGTCTCACAGTATCTTAGGTAACTGTAATTATCAAGAAAAGTTTTTGAGTTGAAAAATGCCCTCCCAACTTAAGGGAAATATTTTGAACTAAGAGCATTGCTTATGGACAAACCAATAAAAAATACTCTAGTAAACCACCAAAAAACTAGTTTCAATTTTTTAGCCACTAGTTACCTTTTTTTATCATTTTCTTATGAATTTCACTCATGGATGATGATTATGTGCTTAAGATTTTCAATAGTATATATCCATGGCCATTACTGTAAATGTCAGCAACTACTCGATCAAGGCCAGCATTCAGGTAAGACTTGTCATGCATTCATTGTGGGATAAACCTTATTTCTTCTATTCTAACCTTTGTAGGCAAAAATCATTAAATGAAATATAAGGTAATCAAGCTATGAATTATATCTTTCTTTTTATTCATTGAAAGACTTACTGTTTATAATTGTTGAGGGTGATGACAAAAGGAAAAACGAACATTTATTATACCTATACATGTTATCTTGACGATCACAGTAGGCCTCTGTAGCAATTACAATTTGCCTTAGTAAGCAGACTCATGATAAGTATCATCGTTTTGATCATGAGGTAGCTTGACTATATCGAGTATTTTATACATAAACATTTTCTACCATCTCCTCTGAGAAGTACAATATGCTAACGTTCAACATTTATGTGCTACAAGCCAGTCTTGCAGATAAAATAGGCATTTTAAAAAGTTTATTAAATGTTTGCTGATATTATTTAGTGCTTTTAGGAGTATTTTATACCCAGAAGAGCCAAATCAATCATAAATATTAATTTTAAAATTGGTATAATTTTAAATACTAGCTAATTTCAATTTCTCATGTTAATACCTGATCATTAAATTTAATTCCAGTCCCCAAGAATAAATCCGTAATGAAGAAATTAGAACAAGTTGCTAACTCATACTGGGATTGGGGGTGTAAAGGTACTGTACTGTACAAAATTAGTCACTCAGTAATTGAGAAAATGACAATTATCAAAAATTACAAATATTTCTAAAAACCTATTAAGTTGGAAATTGAAATTACAATCGCAAAATTCTGATGCATTATGTTGCTAAAACGGTATCTTCCCAAATAAACTTTTTCAAGATTACAACATATATTATGGTCAATGCTCATGAGAGATACCATAGTAACATTTCAGAAAAACTTGTTAGTAAAAAGACAACTTTCCAAAGTTTACTTGTTAGGACATTTAAGCTTTAGTTATTAAAATAAAAATAATTTACTGCAAGGTGTTAGCCTTTTAAGTTTTCAAAGATGTTCAGTCTGTGAATGTAAAATTTCTTTGTGTATCAACATGAAAGTACACCAGATTCGTAACATTTTTCTCAGTTGAAACAGCACTTAAACCCTACTAGGGTCACTTCCTAATTAAACTTCAATTTGATATTGCAAAGACAAGTTACTAATTTTGAATTTTATCAATCAAGTTATTCAAAATCTTGAATTATGAGCAGGCTGTGACAGCTTCAAACTTAACAGTTCATGTTTATGGGCCATATTGTTTGGTGTCACTGATGTTGAAATGACAGTTGTCATCAAGAAATTACTGATAGGATTAAATGCAGTGTTCTAAGAATTAGACAAGTCATTCTTTAAGCACTTTTGCAAAAAAAAAATTCCTATATTTTCACTGACTATGATACTAGTAGACAAAATATGAACATAATTAAAATTGTTCTAACATTAATTATATTAAAAATTAGATATTCCATAAATTCAGTCATCGCATAACTTCTTAAAATAACTTTCAAGTTCTGGTCAGGCAGTTCACTGTAATTCTTTAATAAAATAATGTTTTATTTTCCTAGCAGGTAGAAAAAATCAATAGTCTGTAATTAATCATTTGGATTTTTTCTGCAGTTACTCTCGTTTTTCAAACACCACAAAACTGTACTGATAACTAATTACATTTTTCAAATATTTTAAATTATGCAAAACTATGCTTTCTTGTATATTTCAAGCCTATTTCTAAAAAAGAAGCAGGTACTCTCAATGCCACCTTCAACTTACCTGCCGAGGCAAACTATCTATCTCTATCTTAAGTTTGCATTTTGTACTTGAGAATCTTGGCCATACACCAGCAATTGAACTTACAGATGGATATTGAACATGATATATTAGCATATTGTACGATTTTAATTGCTGTGTTTCAACGAATACTTGGATGTAAAGGATTTACACTACCAAAAAGCATTACAAGAGAGATTTAAAATCCTTTTCAAACAAGGATGTTTCTCTTGTTTTAAGGAAAATTGGCTTATGAGGATAGATATCCCAATATAGAATTACAATTATCCGCAATATCAGAGGTACGCAATACTATAGAACACGTTTGATGAAAATACCTCTTCCTAAATATTAATTTATTCATAAAATGGCATCCACATGCAAAAAACTGGTAAAGTTAATTCTTTGGATGATGTGTGAAGAGGTTAGGGAGAAGGCATATTGATTATTTCCTGTTGTACTACTTTCAAATCATCACACAGCGTAGTATCTTACAAAGATTTGGGTACATTATGAATTGTTGAACCATTTCATTATACACTGCATCATAGGGTGGATACAATGAGGGAATGGACATTGTAACTTGGCTTGATGCTTCAATCTCAGGATGAGGTATTAGATAAGAAGCACCACAGCATTTGCACTGCCAATATCTTGGCCACATTCTTGACCTGGCCCAAACAAACTCACAATTGGGTCCGAAGCAGCACTCAAGATGTCATGTATTTTCAGTTTCTGTAAACGTTACTCCCTACACATGCTGGCTCTGCAAATAGATCTCCAGCTTTTGCTCCCATTAAATGATGTAACAAAAATGTACAACTAATACCCTTAAAGCACACTCTCTCTCACTCAGGCACACACATACTCAGGAGCTAATGCATATAGCCAACATTAATCCATGTATGTATATTTAAAATAAATATTTAACACCATTCAGTCACACATACAAGCTTTCAAAAACTGATTTGAATTTCATGTCCATCAATTAAGTTATACACCCACACCACTAAAAACATTTTCAAAATGAATACCAATCTCAAAATCATACACTGTGCAATGGGAGTTTCCTACATAAATATAAAGACAAATAGCGGATCAATCAATCCTCTATGCCTGATAGAACAGGGTTATGCAAAAGGCTAAAACCCTAAAAATTAACGTCAATTAATTAAAAATTGGCCACACATAAAATGAAAATTACCCCATGCATCACGATTTTTTCCAAAGTTCATCTCTTAAAAAGCTTCTCCTTCAATAAAATAATTATATTTTTAAATCATACAAAGATATCAAATTTCTCCCATCAATAAGGCCATTTCGTGATTTTCTTTCTGAAACTTACATTGACAACAAATTAAAATCCAACTTCATTAAATACTGGCAATACCAAACTTAAGTTTGTAATTAAAACTAATCTTTAAATACATTCCTCCCTCCAAAATATAGCTCCACATGATTTATGGTCCTACTCAAGGGATTACATCAAAATCTTGCGTTAACTTAAAATGAGAACAATTAAAACTTTTGCAGAACCCTGTTCTAATCCTTTGGTAAGGACTTACAAAAAATATCACTGCTTTTTTCATACCTGGACACTTGTCAAAAATACGAAGCACATGAACAAGACTACTACAAGACCATGCATATAACATAGTCAACTGAGATTGCATTTCAATTACAAACTAAAATTGGACCATTCTCTCCATCACACATTCTACCTCACTTCTGACAGTATTATCACCAAACCACATCACTACCCTCCAAATAGGAGTGTCATGTTTCTCTAAAGCTCCTAGTCTATTGCAAGAATATTTAGGAAATCTAGGCATTGCCCAATGCAGTGTGTTAAACTTGCTGAAATGCAGAAGAATTCTTATGTAACCTGAGAAATATTCATTCACAAAAAATAAAAAAGGGGAACCTACAATGCCACAGCAACACTAATTTTCTCTTATGCCTTCTTCACTTCCACTACACTTGACCCGCACTTCCATGGCAGACATACACACACGCATACATGCACTCGAGCATTCACACACATACAGAACAGACGTTCTTGGAACTGCTTTTTTTTTTGAGGGAAAGAGTGCAGGAAGGAGGATAACAAGTGGGGAGTATGAAGAGAAAAATTTTTAATGGTCCAAGATACCTACTTCCATCCCTCTTCAGTTAATCAATAGAACACATCAATGGTTCCCTCACATCTTCCCACCATCTATCCTTGGCAGTAGTGATAATATTAATCCTTACATAATTATATTCTAATAAGGCATACATATCCGAGACTGCCTTTACTCCCAAATTGTACCACTGCCCAGCTTGAAGTAGATTTTAAGCTACAGATAAAGAGTCTTGGTGGTCACATGAGAGCATTTACGGGAGTCAAAAATGTGGGCCGCCATGGGACAGGTGATATGCCGCACTTCCTCAGCATCTCATTTCTAAATGGAGATTCCCTTTTTTTAAGGACAACTCTCATCCTATGGAATGTTCAATGTGGCTTCTCAAAGTTGTTGTATTTCTTACTTCTGAAACTCTGCAGAAGATAATGAATTTAGGGCACTACAATGTGAGGGGTGTCAAAAGATTGATTCCCTTCATACTTTCTTACTCTTTTTTAAGCAGTAGAGGCTGGCACAAAACCAGCAGTGGCAGGAACAGGGAGAGGGTTAAGATGCCAGGGAAGGCCATTAGTAAACATGACATTCACTAATCATCCACTCGAAGCTTCTTCGCAGGAGGGTCATCTTCAATATCCTGTGGGCCGACAGCCCCATTCCGTGAGTCTGCAACACCACCAACAACTATTTCTGCAGATTCAGGCACAGAGTCATTGGTTGAGTCTTCGATGCCATGTACACCAACACTTGAAGACACCCCAATGACATCTTTGCAACTGTCTTCATCTTCATCAACAGAACTGACAGGGGCATTCAATGGCAATCCCACTGCCTCTTCATCTGTTAACCCATCAATTTCTGGCAGGTTGTGATGTAGGTGTTTTCCATTTGCATCCAAATTACTGTCATCTGAGCTCTGATCCTAGAAACAAATATGTGATTTGGTTATATTTCAAAAGAAAAAATATACAGTGATTGAATAAACAAGTATTGAACACATGACAACTTCCCAATATGTAGTTTTTAACATGTAAAAATATCTCCTTAGAAAACTTTAAATATAGGCACTCTTATTATGTGTTCATTGGAAACTTTTCACAACAAAACTCAATTACATGATTCTACCAATGCATAAGTGTGCAAATGAAAATATAAGCAATTCAAGTAAACATATGAAACACCGTCTTAATACCTCCTACTAATGGAAGGATCAAAAGAAAATGTTTTATTTTCATAATAATGTTTGCACAGTAATGAACCAATAATTTGGGAAGCGTGGGGCCTTGAGTATGTCGGATTTGGGGTTCTCTGGACATTAGACTGTTAAAACTAACCTTTCTCGTTCATCCATATATTTTTGGGTACAATATATGTGCGGGCAGTGGGCTGAGCACACATTTATTTAAATGGAGATTTATAATACCACTTATACCAATTTAGAGGATGCTGAAGTTATAGCTTTGGCTGTGTATTAAGTACAACTGTTGGCACAATGACGTATCATGCATATAGATAGGATCAAATGACCACAGGTTGATTTTTGTTGTATCCTTCAAACGAAGAATGAATAGAAAAACAGTTTGTAAGAATGCTCATCTTTTTCCGCCCTCCTTACAACTATGATTTCTTTACTCAAAACATATATATATATATAGGCTGCCTTTCATGATGTTTGCCATGCTCTACCACTACACTAATTTAGGAGGTCCTTTGATGTTTCAATAGTCTTGGAACCAATGACTCGTGTGCCAGATAACTATGAGTGAGAGAGTCAGATATGATAGTAAGAATGAATGCTCTTATAAGAATATTTCTGGGATGCAATGGCTTTCCAAACATTACGGAAAATGCAGAAATGGAAGACTAATGCGATAATAAAGGGTATTCCCCAGAGACAGGGGTTGTCAAACTACAGGCCACATGTTGTCCTCAAGAGCAATTCATGTGGCTCGTGAAGCTATGAAGGAAATGCAATTTGTAAATTTTATCAAAGACAATTTCACATTTGTTAACTGAAATTTTGGTCAAAAAACCTTGAGTGCTGAAATGTTAATGCTAAAAACGTTGACTTAATTTTTGCTTGCATGACACCACTGAATCTCTAGATATCTTCAGATGTCAGCTCACATGCAGCCTGTTGAAGCATTCACCACCACCAATGTGGCCTACCATGTATGCAATTTTGCAGATCCCACCCGACGATGTGGAAATTTGACCCTTACTTTCATCCCTATCAATCTGCATTTTTTATGGTTGTCATAATGCATCAACATAATATGAGAAGGCGTTTCCAAAATAAAAAAATCTATTTGGAAAAATATTTTTGTTTGAACTTTGATTGTTAGATGGAAGAAAAGACTGCCTAGTCATAATTTTGCCCAATAAAGACTAATATCTATCCACTTATAAACAAAGAATTTCAGCATGACAATAAAATAAATAAAACAATAAACCGTCGCCTTACTTGACAATACTATTTTTACTATAAAATATTTTAATGTTTTAACATTTACACTTCCATAAGTAGGCAAAATTATGAGAACATAGAATAATAGGAATTAAATATAAGGATAAGTCAAAATGCACTAGAACAAGATGCAGGATAAATACATCAGAAAATTTATAATAAGAGCTGCAAAACACACCAATGAAATTACTAGAATTATAGAAAAAAGTTACTTTCTGAAGAAAGAAATTCCTGCTAACAAGAAAAATAAATGAAGTGGTATGGAAGAAGTTAGCGAATGTTATATGTGGAGTAACACTTTGTATGGAGTAGAAACATGGAAACTTAAGAAATATATATAATGCTTAGAAAGCTTCAAAATGTGGACATGAAGAATTCTGAGAATAAATTAATAGTAAAAAAGGGTATTCAGAAGAATATGAGAGTAGAGGATGATGAAATTATTAGTCAAGTCTTGTTTGGAGATTGTAACTGAAAATATCAGAGAAAAATGCCTCAAGGTTTACCATCCCTAGACCATAAATTTGGGACAAACAAGTGAAAGTCCAATATCCAGAATATTCAAAGAAAAATCATTACTCTCAAATGAAACCCAGATTTTCTCTTCTTAAATACAATAATGTCATTATGCTTTTGTGTTGGCTTAGAAATATTTTGATTATACACCTAAATGAAATCATAACTGTTTCCCTGATAACCCTTCAAACCTGCACATTCAAACAGTAAATGTAGAAAGCATGGATCAACTATATGCCCATAACAGGCAAGTCAGAGCAACAGCCCACTCAAAGAACAATTTTTGATAGGATAAAGTTAGCTGCCTTATATGTGAAAACTACTGGCATACTTGATAATATCAACTACCATGTAGCTTCATATATAACACTTAATCCACCCCAGTGAAGAACCTTATGACTTATGTGCTCCATCACATTAAACATTTGCTTACATCACATATCAGAAGCTTTGAAGGTCTAATAGCATCATCACGGTCATATAAACCACAAAAATTTTAAATCCAAAGTGTTAAGAGCTTTTCTTTCATCTTTCTTGACTTTGCCATTTATATGGGGATACCATAATTTTTTAATAAAAATAATTCAAATTCTTAATTTTAATATGCAAAGAAGCAAACGTCATGTTTCAAAAGAACAAAAAAAATGCCTCTAAAAGCTTGCTTACAGTATATGTTAGACAACTGCTAAAGTTACTGAATATACTGCAATATTTTGACTAAAACAAGCATAAACAAAAAAATTGGAATTTTCATAAAAACCAAACAAATATTTGTAAAAAAAACTTGCCACTGAAAAATTCGATTATGTTGTACACACAGAATATACATTTATTACTACTCACCAGCAGATCAAACCATGCCTTGGGACAAAAATTGGTAACTGATAAAATTTTCAGCTTTAAAAATAACAATAAAGAGACCACAACTGAAATTTGCTTTAAACTTGCCCACAAGAACATGCATGTAATCTAATAGGGCAATAAGTTTAAACACACAAGAGTTAGCCTTTTAGCAAACTATTATTTTTTACATTTTATAAATACTTGTTTTCAGTAGCAACTGTATGAATTAGAACAATTCATTCTCTCCTTACAAAGTCTACAATTTCACGAAACTGGGAATATTAAGAAAAAAGAAAGTTTAGAACTCTATGTACAGAAATTGGTTCAGGAATAGGTTAAAATAATTATGTATTACCTCTTCTCTTTTATCCCCATTCTTAGTCTCTATCGAGCGGTGCACAACATTTCCATTTTCTGTTGGGGATGTAGAACTTGGAATGCCATCCAGTAGAGCAGGTTTCAGTTCAGCAGCAACATAATGAGTCCAAAGAGCCAATTCCACTTGATGAGGGTTCCAAAAGTTACTACCAGCTGCAAGAATTTGAAGCAATACCTCTATTGTGAAATTATAACTCCACTACCCAATTTTAAATTAAACGTTTAAATAAAAATTGAAAGTTAAAGTAAAAAATCAAAACTAAATTAAATGGAATCTGCATAAAATTCCAAGAATCTTGATTACATAATTAACAATTTTCCCTCTAATCTTTCATTCGACTGATAGTATGCATACTAGATGTAGATTATGCATGCTAGTGATTAAATAGTTAAGAGATAGAAACAATTGTGATGAAAGTGGGACTGTTCCCACAACCTATATGAATTAACAGGAAATAAATGCCTTAATCTGCAGATGTGTTAAGGATTTTTCATTTCTTTTATTTGACGTTCTTTGGACCTGAACTAGGTTGGATAATATACAGCATGCCATTTAAAACTATATCATTTTAACAGCATATTATATTGCTTTGGTAGTTTTAAATGACACATCCTGTACAACAAGTCAGACAAAAATATAATATAGAAAAAACAAAAAGATGGTCTTTTATTAAAATGTTAAAGCCACATAATAGTATACTACCTTTGTGCGAAAAATAAATGCTACAACTTCACATCACGTATTGATAGGAATTGAGGTGACTCAGTCAATACTTCTCAGAATGAAATTAATAAGTCATGAAATTGATAGAATAGCACGTAATCATTAGGCTTGTAAAAGTTTTTCTGAACCTGACGATGACGGGCTAATTCAAAGCTGTGTTGATCAATGAATAAAACCCTGTGGATCCTACAATGAAAAGTTATTTCATTGTCTACTAAAGTGTGTTGTTCGTTTTTAAAAATGAGATAGTAAGCATAAAACTGCTCAGAGCCTCTGCTGCCATTTGAACCACATTTTCACAAAGCTAAAAAGTCTAATACAAGAACATACACTTAACTTCGATAATGTAATTCTATCCTCGAGTAATTGTGACAGGTGAAACCAGGAGTATTTTATGGAAAATTAAAAACTGATGTAATAAACGTTTTTAAAAAATGATAAAACAAACTGCAATATCATTCAACCCTGAATTACCAAAATCATTGACTAGGTGGGTCCCACATCTCAACTGTAGGTCACTGAGAGGACACACTTCTTTTATAAAGGGTCTATGGCTCAGACTATCCACTGGTACTATAACAACTCATAACATGAGGTTACAAATGAGATGATTTAATGCAATTTTCTTCCAAAAGAAAAAAGGAAGCACGAGTACATGAAATTGGAAAAAATAACTTTCACTGCATGTACATTATAAACAGCATTAGAAATGAAAGCTCAAAACTTATCAATACTTATTCCATTCTTATCTTCACCAAATTTAACTTTTATGGACTGAACATGTCCGGTGAATGCCATAAAATGTCTTCACTATCTATCGAACAGGCCACATCTGGTAACGCTTAGCTCCGAGACTGCTACACTAATGGATACTGTATCTACAGAGTTGGGAACTTGTGAAAAGAACACCCCAGAAAAATGGCGTCATGGCAGGCTGAGGAAGAATGATGAAGGTCAAAGACTAAGAAAAGGGGAAGACCTCAGACAAACAGTAAAGAGACACTTATCTAGATCTAGACCCAGGCTCTCAGACCCTTTCACACTTGAGAAGCAATAAACAACCCTGTGAGGATGCTCCAACCCTGTAATGCCCTCCCATTATTTTCTTCTTCCATCTAGCCATCTTATTCAATCATCCAACTAAAGCTGTAGTAGGCTAAAGCAAGTTCAATTTTCATAATAATAATTTTTCATATTTTTTCAGTTTCTTTCCTCCAGAAAATAGAAGCATGTCATTCTACATTATTTTTACTATAAAATATTTTATTTTATTGTGCGATACACAATTTTTTCAGAAAACAAACAAATTCTTTAAATATCCCAAAATGAATCCAGCAGTGGGAACCTACAGGTGAGCTTTTAAATCCAGCCCATAAAGATTAAAGAAAATATTTTTGAACTACTTGAAACAATAATACTGGAGACTACATTATATTTTATCATATAAGAGACTGTTAAAACTTTCAAAATTCTACCAAAAATTAAGTCAACTACATGTACACCCCAATTTATGTTAACCCATTTTACAAAGTTTCAAAAAAAAATTTTGTCCAGGGTTTCACCATTCAAAAGAAAACCCCGAAGTTATGAAAAAACTTATTTTTTCATTGCAAATCTCGTAAAGAAAACGAGTAACGGAAGAAAAATAATAATATTAGTAATCAATAATAATATAGTAATAATGATTACAAAAGAAAAAGCTTGTTTAAAATCCTAGTTAAAACCCACAATCTCAAAAGGACAAAATCGTGAATGGATGGAATCGTGAATAGATGGAATCTTGAAAATTAATACGTACTTATTTAAAGATGACTCTTTAACATCATAGCGTTAATTATTATTTTCACCTGCTATCTTGAAACAAAATAGTGCCTGTTTAAATATTTAAAATTGAAGTCCAGATGAAATTCGCTTTCTATGGAAAAAACAAATGTGTGCTCTCACGAGGTTTTGTGCATCATATAATGTTGTCAAAAATACTGTGCAAATAGACATTTCTTGCTCAGCTGATCGCAGAATCAGATAAAATTTTTATCATGATAGACGGCAGGCGTGATCATAGTATGTGGAGGAAATTTCGTGTTGAAATAATGTTTGGTTTTAGAATCTGTATTACTTTTACAGCAGGTGGCTGTTAAAAATAACTGGTAATAATAATAAGCAGCATCTACTCTACTCTGAAGGAATGTAACCTTCCTTATTTTAGTTATTTCTTATGGAGAAAATTCTCTAGCTTAACGTATTTTTGCTTAGAATCATGTTTTAAAGGAATGCAACTACAATGCTAAGCGACGGATACTTGAAATATTTAATAATAATATGTTTAGAATAACTGCTTTCCATAATAAATATCATAAGAAACATGCACAATGTTATTTTACTATATTTAGGGGAAGATTTTTTGCCGTAAGAACGTATCTTGCCTTCTATAATGGGAGCCAATGTGAAATTACACCTCGATTTACCAAAGGTTTTTGAAGAATGTAACTCTTTCGTAAATCGGGGTCTATCTGTAATACACAAAAGCAAAAAACATGAGCTTAAAATTCCAGACAAGTAATAACAAATTTCAAAAAGATGGTAGGTGCATGTGTTGATGAATTCCATTTTGAAAAGTTGTTTCAGTGCTTAAAATATATTTAACAAACATTAAGATTATTAGTCTGGATAAATGTTTTAATCTCAACAGATGTATATGAAAAATTCTATTATATATCATGTGAATTTTTTTTGTATTTCTACTGAATTTCCAAATCATAAAATCAGCTATAGATTATAGAGATATGTCAGTATCTTATTAAAAACTTTGACATTTCAGAACTTCGACTTCATCTGAAAAAGATTTCATGAAAAGTATGCAAAATGAAAGAGATTCCAAGAAAGAGGAGAAAAATTCTGTACTTCACCGGGAATTGAACCCAGGTTTTCCAGTTGCAAGGCAGATGCTTTACCCATCTAAGCCAGGGGTCTCATGCAGCCCGCTGGTTCAAAAAGTGCGGCCTTCTTACTACTTTGACTCTACTGTAGATAGGCAGGAGAGACAGTGTGTACGAGATAAACACGGAGTAATAAACAGATATGAAACAATATAAATATGTTTAATATTAAGTAATTGTGCAAGTCTGTTTTTTAAAAAAAAGACATTATTATGAGTCATGTGCATTTAAGTTATATTATAATGCTTAGGTTCATTATTATGCCAAATATTTTGAAATTAGCATACGTGGCTCATCATATACTTTGAATTTATCTACATGGTCCACTGTGCAATTTGAGTTTGAGACTGCTGATCTAATCTGTCAAGTCAATATGATTCTCCATTCTCAAAATTTGAGAATGGAGAATTATGCTAATAAGTGGAAGACCCATGGCCATTCTAAGTTCAGCGTGGAATTTTACTGCTTCTCCCTCTTGGAAGTGAAAAACATTAACCTAATATGAATTTAATCCCTAAAACATTTTTTCAATCATGTACACAATTTAATCAAGCCCACTCTTTAGTGATGACACTAAGGAGGGAATGCTCTCATTTATATTATTCGGCAGATAGAATATTAACTCACAATTAAAAAAATAACCCATGAAAAAATGATGATAATGAAGCATTTCAAAATATTAGTTGTTTATAAAATTAACAGTTAAAATTTTTATGGAGAAAAATGTTGTCACTGTAGAATAGCTGTGTTACTGAGCTGCTTTATCCACTAAATATATAAACATGTGTTCTACTCAATGGAAATTAGAATTTTCAGAAAACATTTCTAATACACACTATTCAACCATATACCCCTTCCTGTCACTACTGCTAACAATTAATAATAACATGCCTTTCAAAGTAAGGTACTACAGGTAGTACCAAAAGTTGTGCCAGTAGATACCCAAAGGGATACCAGC
Source organism: Uropetala carovei (assembly GCA_036926305.1). NCBI lineage: Eukaryota > Metazoa > Arthropoda > Insecta > Odonata > Petaluridae > Uropetala > Uropetala carovei. Next base: position 2,617,207 of record JAXCHB010000076.1, read on the forward strand.
AAAATTAATTTTGTTTCAAGTTCAGTAAATGACAAATAGGAATGAGGGTACTAAGAAATTAATTAAATTGTTCACAGAAGGTATGGAATAAAGTCCAAATAGCACTGCATTACTAGATTCAAGAATTATAACCACTCAGTTAGTAAATGCAATCATTAGAATCCCTTACTGGTGATGAGTTTACATTGCATACCACATTAGATAAAATTATAAACATTCCACAACTCAACCAAATCTCTAAGCCAAAAATACTATCTATAGCAAAACAATATAAAATTTTCTTCTTTTTAAAACAACACTTTGCAGAACATTCAATGTATGCAAAACATGAAAATCTTCAAAATCATTTTCCTTATGGTATGAAGTTAAGAACAAAACATGACCTATTTCTAGAATATAACAACACAGATTTTCTCTACAATGTGATCAAATTCTTTAAGAACTTCCATGAGTTAAATAGAGTACAAATCATCATTCGTCTTAAAGTCTTAATATGCACTTAATGATGCTTAAAGATATTTCCAAAATACTATAAATTTTAACGCAAACTTTAAGGGTATCATTTTTTTAAAGAAGCACCATCTCTTACAGAAATAATATCAAACACATCAATCATCATCAATTAAGAAACTTGTATGATTTCAGCTTCTTAGGTTGACTTACATTCTTTGTTAAGTCTTTCAGAAGCATTTTGAATGAGTTGAACAAAGTTGAGGTATTCCTTGGTTGTGTAATCTATGCCCTCAATTTCTGGGATAGCCATAAGGCACTCATCAGCCATAAAGGGTGCGGCTTCCGGTGCTGCTGCGGTTAACAAAGCTGAAAAATAAACATTACCAAGCATATACTTTGTTTCATTTCCACAAGTCAAACTGCTGCACTTTCTTTTTACTATACAATTATATCAGGAAGTGAGATATTTTTAAAACCTTTAAAGAGCCATTACACATGTAATGCAGGTAACTTCACCTAAACATCACTTCCTAATGTAAGAAAATATTATTAATCATCAATAATGCCCGGTTATATATTATATTTCAATTAAAATATCCTTACAAGCTGCTCATTCTCACCTCTACATAGATGGTAATCACAAGTTATTTCAAAAATCAAAGAGCAAAGGTTATAGTAAAAACTGAGTTTTTATTATCAATGGCTTCATTTTTTCACAAAGTAAGCCCTTTACCTGATTCACACGATCTGCCTAAATTCTGAGGAAAGACAAAAATTAAATATTAATTAAAGGAAGTTATTTCAAAATAAGTTAGCACAATTTGTTTTCTGCTCATCATGTGTCAGTACACCACACGAAAACGTAAGCAATGTTTATACAACACTAGAATAAAAACAAATAAGGTAATGACTGTCTTTGAAATGTTTAAATGAAAATACAAATTATTTCTATTTATGTTGGAGAACCACCTTTCTACCAAACGAAATGACAATAAAATTAATAGTTAACACACTTATCTATAAAATATCAAAGTAAAATGAACTTAATAGTAAATGACCTGGCTTAATGATTATAAAATATTGTTTGCATTAAATATAACAAACCTGTTTTTGTTATATTAACGATTTAAGAACAGTAAATTAAATTCTAAAAACATGCCATTAATCTTAATTCTTTAAAAATACATTAAACAAAAAGGTATGTTTTATGTGACAAGTAAGAACTATAATGACAATGTCACTAAAATATACTTACCAGAGGCCATAGTGGTTCCAACACCTTTCAAGTTACTGAGAGCTGTAATGGCTTGTTCAAGGTTCGGAAGTTTTCTAAATGCTCTACGAGTTTCCGTAATGACTGCTCTTGGTGTATTAACTTTAACCAAATATGAAAGTTGGGGATAAAACTTTCCCCGCTAGATAAAGAAGAAAACATGATGATCATAAAAAACAATTTAATAAACATTCAAGAGAATCAAGAAACTGTCTCCTTACGGCTTGTTTCCACTTCATGAGTTGCACCAATTCTTCGTGTACAAGGTGGGCATCCTTCCCTCTAGATTTTATTTTCTTCGGCAGATCATTTTGAAACCTTAAAAGTTCAAGGCACAAATAAATTATAAGTGAAGCAACGAAGATCTAAAAAGTTCACAAGACTATTTTCGTCAGTGACTAAACGTCACTGTAACGTGAACTCGACATCGAATCTTTAATTTGATTTATTTAAATTTCGCAAATAGTTTCTCAAACTTGATTAGCAATAATTTCAGCCAATACGTTTACTAAATCATGTTGAAAAACCAAATAGTCTTCCATTAATAAATAAAATTAGAACATTACCAACGCAGAGGATACTATAACGCCAACCGTAACGCGGCTGTATTTTACGACTTTGGAAGATTAATAACGTTCAAATTGTAAAAAAGATTTCATTTCATTAAGGAACAATAGTGTAGGGTTAGGCCTTGACTCGATTAATGGTTTACATCCTTTTCCAACTCTATCGCTCTCGTCTCCATTTTGATTTGAGGTAGTTACGAAAGCCAGGTCGCGGAACTATAATATTTACCATGTAAAAAGAAACGCAACTAAGGCATTAACTCCCAAAAGCACCTCCTAGGTTTCACATTTATTCAACTCAATGCTTTATTTGATTTACTAAGAGTAGAAGTTCCATAGTAGTCGACATCCAACATTCTCCACTCAAACGTCAGCTCAGCAACCGACATGACGCTACGACCATACAAGCTAACGTTCCGCAACGACTCATAAATACCAAACGTCACAATGAAGCCTTTTCGCAATTGTTACACCCTTAATTTCATTATTAAATGTGTTAAGACATAATACGCTAGAAGTAGGAATATCTCAAAATAATTAAACAGCAAATAGTCTGCTTCGTGAAGCGCAGTAGGAAGCAAGGTTCAATGACATTGTTACTGCAACATAAAAGCTGAGCTTTTGCTCAATACTCACCAGTTATCTAATTTTATGAGCTCCTCTGGTTTCTTTGTTTTTCTTTCAGCTTTCAATTGTAGCGCTTCTGGATATAATCGCAGTACATGCTCAAACTGAGAGGATGTACCTTTCGTGAAGAAAGTCGCCGTGTCCTTTACGGAAGCCATTGTGATACATCTATTGAAAAGTGAAGGAGGACGCGAGGTAGCAGCACTAAATTGACGGCCGTGGCTGTTCCTTTCGAGAAAATGGTCAGCGCGTTTTTCAAATTGAGACAACAAATGAATATTTAAACATATTATCGAAACTGAATCGTTTATTTGGTATGTAATTTTATTTAATTACTTTATAATAATATATATAAATGAATATGATACATTTCGGCGATTAAAAGGTTTTATTAGATCCTAAAATAAATTTACAATCAAAATATAACTATTTTGTACATTAATTACAAACAAATGTAGTGTATACATTTAATACTGCTCACAGTTAGTTTTAGTTGAAATTTAAATTAAAACCGCTATGAATGCTATATTGCACTACTGTTTTAGCACCGAAAAAGAAATTCAATTACATTAATCATGAAATAAGGCACATGAATTAAAAAACATTTAAGGGCATTAAATATAATTCATCTAATTCTATTTAAATTGCAATAATAATACATTACATTGAGTAGCAATTTAAAAATTATATAGGCAAATAAAATTTATAATACCCCTTTAGATAACATAAATACATTCAAGACCAAGTTTAAGGCACTCACGAATAAGGCTTTGGAATTGAAATTTATAACAGTTGTTGCTTCAAATTACAATCATCTTCCTTTTTTTTTAATGAGCAATTGTAAGTCAATTTTTGTCAAATTTAAAACTTGTACATAAATAAAATAAATAAACTTTTTACAAGATTTCCAACATTTTGTTCAAATTTGGCTTGTTTAAAAATAATACTAAGGTCAAATATATAAACATTAAGTTAAACAAATATAATGAGGTACTCTTGTCAAAGTTATTTTGGTAAAATATATACACCTTTCCCTCTAAATATTACTACTTTCGAGTAAAGCATTTATGATAATATTGATTATCATCAAAAAGTTGCTGTTCCAAGAGATTGGCGTAGATGTTCAAATGACACCCAAAAAGTAAGAGCCCAAGGTGCCAAACGAATCCATACAGGAAAGAAACCTTTATACAGAGCCAACATACCCTCGTTGTTTACAGTTTTAACTAAACAGTCGATTGAGGACTTATACACCAGACCTCTGAAAAAATAAGGATTAAGTAATATGAGCTTCAATGACTTTAAATGTTGATGACATATCCTTATAGATTAAGAGATACTTTTAATTTCACATAATATTGAAAATAATTCAAATGAATTTCACAAAATATTAAAACCATTTTATAATATTTATTAGCCCAGATATGCCTATTGTCCTTTTAAAAGGACACTTACAACTTGAATACATTTTATTTCATTTTGTAAAGAGTAAGAGATTCGCAACATTGTTAACTCTTGTAATGCCATCTCAGGTTACACACTCTCTCTGTGTCATTTAGTCTGCGTCAATTCTTTGCACAGACAGCAGTGAAGCAAGCTTGAATTTGTGACTTGCATTCGCCATGTCAAATTCGAGGAGAAGGTAAGATATAAAGCAAGATATTTTTCTTTCTATTCATGAAAACTGATTTTGCTTACTGAATTATACTCCATTTTAAGTGCATGTTTCTTATAATTTTAAATTTGGAACCATTTCTATTCATCGAAAATAATAACAGTATGGTGAACTTTGGTGTCCTTTTAAAAGGACAGTAGGCATTAGAGAGTAAAATTTCATGTGACATATTTGGAATGCTATACATGTAGAGATTTATGTTTTTTGCCATTTCATAACTCTAAACTTGATGTCATTACATTAGGGTGTGCACTTTGGCTCGAAAATGGGAATGACAGCGATTTATCAGATGATGACATAGACATCAATTTGAGGCGGCATGGTGCAAAACAATTTATAAAATATAAACCAATTAGATTTGGATATAAGATTTGGGTGGGGTCTACCAATAAAGGGTATGTCACATGGTTCGAGCCTTATCAAGTGGCTAGCACTATTATAAAAAAGGAGTATACAGACTTCGGTTTAGGTGGATCAGTTTTTTTACATTATTGTGACATTTTATCAAGAATTGTCATGGCACCGTACCACTTAGTTTTTGATAACTTTTTTACATCTGTACCACTTTTGAGAGAGCTCTCATTAAGACATATCAGAGGGACAGGCACTATTTGGGAAAATCGTATGTCAGGTTGTCCTCTTCTATGCAAGAAGGAGGTGAAAAAACAAAAACGGGGCTTTTATATTTCTCGAGTTACTGAAGACAGGTCTGTCATTATAACAAAATGGAACAACAATAATATCGTTTCCCTTGCCTCAAATTCAGTACCAAACATTCCTTTACATTATGACAGTAGATTTTCACAAAAGGAAAAGAGAAAAATATTTGTAACTCAACCTCACAGCATACGTTTATAATATATTCATGGGAGGGGTCGACAGATGTGATCAAAATATGTCTGTATAGAATATCTATATGAGGAAAGAAGTGGTATTTCACATTGATAACTCACTGCACTGATATGGCTGTGCAAAACGGTTGGCAACTCCATAAATGTGAGAATGGTAAATTAGATTGCTTTTCGCCGGAGAATCGCTGTTGCTATTCTAGAAGGTTCCCAAAGGGAAACAAAAAGCAGCAGAGCATCTAAAATTGTGATTGGAGATTCAAGATATGACCGCATTGATCACTTGGTAATTCCACAAGAAAAACAGACTAGATGTCATGTTTGCCACAAAAAAAGTTAAAACAAAATGTAAAAAATGTGATGTTGCATTACATGTTAAAACTTGCTTTGAAGTATACCACACTAAATAATGATCTGAAAATAATATTTGTATTTTTTATATGAGCCTGTAATACTTTAGTAATAAAAAAAGGTACACTGAATAAGGGTATCTAATTTAAGTATAAACGTACCTTATATCCCTACTGTCCTTTTTGAAGGACACCCAATATTTAAACAACTATAGTGTTAAATAGATAATTATTGTTATTTTATGGTATAAAAGGAATATTTAAACATAATTCACCAGAAAATAATGTAAAATGTAACAAAAATTATTTCAGGCATATCTGGGTTAATTAATGCAGATCTAAGAAAAATTTGGGTTTTTATCACAAACGTTATATGAGGCCTATACGTTTGAGAATTAGACAAGTGACATATCAGCTGGAAATGAGTTGATTATACTGTTGCAAAGTTTAAACCTTCTTCTTTCTTGGTACATTACTGACATATGAACTTACTGCATAAAAAATATTGTAATGCCTCGCTTAATCAATCGTGTTTTCCCCAGGGGCAGGTGAATGGAACAAAAGAAAGGAGGAAGCTAATAATGGGTTCATTAATTGAGGGAAAGACCAGACTTGAAAGGTAATAATTACATCAGAGACATACCTAGGCAATATGGCACCTATGGCAAAATTTTAGGAAACACCTTGGTTATGTAGGATATAATTTTTTCTGCATTTTAATAAAGACTAATAGCATTTTATTGCTTATAAATGAACTTTTATTTATTAAAAAAATATTTTGGCTCCTTTTCCGGGAGCATTTGGTGCCTTTTGCAAGCAGTGCCTATGGCAAATGCCACCTTCACCATGCCTTAGCTACAGCATTGAATTGGATACAATGTATTCGTCACTCCAAAAATGACTAATTGCTTCTAGCTTTAATGTGACCTTTTTTCTAGAAAGTTTGCATTAATTAAAAGAGTAGTGATTATTGCAGTTAATGAACAAAAGTGAAAAAAATGGTGTGAATTCAGCAGAATTACGAAGGCAAAGGGAGGGAGGGAGTCTTCAGTAATTTAAGGTGAATGTTGAACCCCAAAATTATTTTATCATGCAACATGAGTGAGACAATTGATTTGGATCAGCCTATTGCTAAAATTTAAAAATCTATGCCGTAGAAAAAAGTTAGTGTTCAGCGTTAAGCATCACTATATACAGTATGCACATCCACTAAAGTTTACAAACGAGCCTGGTGAATGAATTAAAATTTAACAATGGGATTGTGCGAGCCCAACCAAGCCCACTGCAGCTCACCCTGGAATGTAAATCTTAAATAAGTGGAAACATAAATCCAAATGGGGATTCTAGTATGAAACCATTTGTTTGCAAACCATATCAAGTAGTAGGTTAACTTCAACTGATATTAAAAAAGTGGCATCAGAACAAAGTTACCTAAAAATAAATTTTCGTTTAGCATAAGTGTGTGTGTAAGCAAATGAAAAAATCTGATGTGGCCAACACATGACTTTCTCCATATTTGGGATATAGATATTTAAATTATTATGAATAGCATTACAAGGCAAAATTATTATTTTGTATCGTAAAAGAATACAGTCATCCTTATTGCCGTAAATTATATTTTGAATATGTTTACAGAATTCACTGCTACATGGTGGTGGCGCTGTATACTGGAAATTACGAATAAGTTAAATATCTCCAAAACGGATGGTTCTACAAAAATTTGTTTCAAACAAAACTTGGAAGAAATATTATTCTCTACAACTTTGGTCCTCACAAAGAATACAAATAACGACGTTTTTAAGGAGATATTTGACGGAAACCAAAAAAACTGATTATTTAGAAATAATTCCTAAACAATAACTGCTATGGAAAATTGTTTCAAATGAAAGTTGTAGGAAATCACATTCTCTATAACCCTTGTATAGAATTGTATATACAATAATGATGTTTTAATGAAGAAATATCGCAAAAACCAAATCGGGTTTTGAATAAACCTCGACTTCCGGTTAACCGGTATTGTCCAAAAACTATTCAGTTCTTTGTGCTCATGCTAAAGTGTTATATATGAAATTTGGTATTAATATGACAAGTACTTTTTGAGTTAGAGCGCCCACAATCACATACAGACATCCATCCCCACACACACACAATCATTCTGAAAACAGTCTAAACGTGTTCTAGGGACCTCAAAACGTGCATTTCCGTTGAAATCTCGAAGTCGATTTTTTTCGTGATCATAATACTTTCCCTATACTACGTATGGAGAAAGTAAAAACAACCAGAATAAACCTCCACTCCCGGTTGAACAGTTTCAGCCAAAACCTTTTCAGATTTTCATTTGCTAATTAAAATAAAATTTGTGCTGATCTGATTAGTAGTTTTTGAGTAAGAGTGCCCACAAAATTTTGTCACATGCACACAGAGACATCATCACAAAAATAGTCATAACATACTCAGGGGACCTCAAATGTATTTCCATTGAAATCTAGAATTCATTTTTTTCACAAATACAATACTTTCTCCAGAGTTGGCCAAGCACTGAATATCAATGGGGACCCCACGATGTTAATATTTATAGTAATAACAAACTAAATACAGAGCTCCAGTTTAATATTAAAACTTTTACATAGTATTTCTTTATTGGAAATCAAAATTTGCACTTGATACTTGAATAATTGAGAACTTCTGGGGCCCCCATTATTCTGAGGCCCAGATGCCTCACATCTGCCACATCCTCCCTTTGGCCGGCCCTGACTTTCCCCTACACTACGTATGGAGAAAGTAAAAATGATGAGATCAGTTAAAAGTGATGGCTCTGCTATGATTTTCCTGTGTAAACATATTGGACTTTGCATTTTTGGTAGAGTCAGTTAAGGGAAGTTTATGGTACTTAAATTCAAATTCAAATACAAAATGATATATTAGAAAGCAATGACATATATTCAGGGTATGCTAGGTTTACACCACAGATGCACTGAATATCACAAAATAATGATAAAATGTTTTTAACCAAAATAATATAAATGCACAGGAGGTTGATTGCTGTGCGATAGTTTTGAGCTGAAAATGTATTGCACATCTACATCTATCTTCTATCACACAATATGGGTGCTGCTGGTAGATGGTGAAGGCAAACTGACCAATTCATGCATTTCTAGCTGCACAAAAGTTTGTGGCATACAGCAGTGTTTGCCAAACTTTTTCTATCGTGACCCAGTGGAATGTCTTGCGACCTTGTGGAATGTTTCACAACCCAGTAGAAGAGAAGGCAACATGGAGAAAAATATGCTCTTAGCTGAGTTTTCATTAACTCTCAATAAAAGGTAGCTCATACAAAAATATTGGCATTTATATAATGAAAGCATTTAATTCGCTATCATTTTTGACACATTTCAGCTGGTTATGCATTGAGTGCTCAGATATTCCTTATGAGTCTCGTGACACAGTAATGGGTCACGACACACACTTTGAAAAACACTGGCATAGAGAGATGTCAGGTGCTATGCAGCATTAAGAACCACTAAGATGTTAAGTCAGCAGCAGTGGCATAGCTAGGGTCTTTGGCGCCTGGGGACAAGGGATCTTCTTGGTGCCCAAAAGGGGGGGATACATCCCCAGTCCGGGCCATATGATCTTTTTTTCTTGCTGCCAAATTCCAGGAAGGAGGGGTTTTCAGGGTCTTCTGTACTCAATTTAGCATGTTGGTGTATTTAGGCAATTCCCTGTTTTGCTACCCCATTAGGGTGGCTCTGGAAAACTCAAGCATGCAACAAACATATTTAAGTGGGAAATTGGTTCGAGTAAGTCTAGATGGCAGGAGATACCTCAACTCAATTTCAAAACCCCCTAGCCCATAGGCAAAACATCGTTTACAAGTGAGATCCAGTCTAAGGAAATATATACAGGCAAAACAAAAGTGTAACCCAAAGAATGAGCGATAACCACAAAGACTTCGGGTGAAACATGAAGAGGTGGCAACCCGAAGCGGGACTTCACACATACTTTGGATAGACAGAGAGGGTTTTGTAAATATTTTTCTCTGACATGCTTACGATTCCCATTTCTTAAGTCTCAGGGACCATCTAAACGTAAACAAGCTACGGTATCACTATATACTAAAGATAAATATGAGGGTAATTCATTGCAACTGGGACCAGTTTCCAGAAGCGTTTTTGATGACTCTCGCCTCTCTTGAGTCTTAAACTGCTAGGATATTACCGTAATATCCTTTTAATTTTTGGATTTCAATTTTGGTCATTCATTAGAACAGACACTCGACAATGTGAGAAAGTTTTATTTATCGAAAAATGAATACAAATGTGTACTGCAAAAAAGAAAAACTGAAAAAACTCAAATTGACTAAGGGTTTAGAATATTTTTTTTTCAAGCCCTGAAAATTATTGTTTTTTCTTCGTCATTCCCAGTTCCTACAGCAATCAAATTAGGAATCAACTGAATAATTTTACAAAATATTGGTTGTAAACTATAAAAAATGACGATGATGTTTACCAACCATATACTCACACCTGCATTTCAGTTGATTTCACTCTAATGATAAAAACTCGGTTGTGGCACTTGCTCTTCTTCTTCGGTATCACTTGCACGGTTCAAGTACTTACTTAAATAGGTTTTTAAACGTTGCAATGAAGAAAAGCTTCTCTCGACAGATGCAACACTTATTGGCAACGTCAAAAGAATTTTTAAGAGTTGGTTCACTAAAAAATATATGTCCTGATCACAATTTTTAAGAGCTTCTTCAATGGATAAAGGAATTTCCATAAATCCTGCTGATCCAACCCACTTTTCTCTCCGGATCTTACTGAGAATAAGTGCAGGTAAAAGCCAGTATTTCCAGAATGTATTGCATTCTCTATCTCGAACTTAAAAAAAATCTCAACACCTCCTACATTAGGTGGCCATATAGTTAAGACAAAAAATGAAAACATTATTGGCATGAAAATCGCCTATGTATTTGGTTTTACCATTAGTAGTTTTCTATTGTTTTGAAATTTTAAACATTTTTTAACGTTGTGATTCAATCGTAAAAAGTAACATTTTCATTAGTAGTTAAAAAGAGAAAAATGAACATTTCTTCATTAAAAAGTGAAAAAGATCCAAACAAAAAAGATAATTTGTTCTCTATAAGAGAGACCTTCTGGCCACCATACTTCTACATTTTACATCTGCACGCATAATAATACTTCACAGCACACTGGTGTCAAACTCATTGCGGTTCAAACCGGACCTCAGTATGCTTCATGCGTACCAAAAAATAATAATCTAATTGTAAGTGTACAAACAATACAGAGTAAGATTGTAAAATTATTTCAGGAACGACAAATAGTGATATTAACATCATTAATATAAATGATAAGAATTGATTGTTATGAAATGCATCTGCAATTACTTTATTAACTGCTGATTCCTGATGCCACCAAAAATCACCTACCAACTCTCACTCACAGTTCTTTACTGAGTGCCTGCCTACTAACTGTAAGTCGCTGATCAATCCAGAAGAATCATAGGGGTATTTCCCTTATAACCCAAGTCGTAAGGATGGCCAACATAAGGCTTTTTTAGAAAAATATTACAGATGATTTTGAGCCTACTCAGGGAAGTTGACCAGCGCTGTCATAGAGGGATTTCCCCAGCTTCCAGTATTCACATGTCCCCCATTCTTGAGTAGGAATTGACGTCAGTTTTTTGTTTCTAGAGTATGTTTACAGAATTCAAGAGTATACTCACTTCTGATGGCAGAAACAGAAAATTCTCAAGAGGTTTGCTTATAAACAGCATACCACATAAATCAAAGAAAAACTGTCATATTCCTGAGATGATGAGAGCCTGTTAGCTGGCCCATGTACATTGTTTCCTTTCTTCATTCATCAGTTGCAATAACAGGCTGTCTCACGACAGCATCCTCAGTAGTGCTTTATCCACTAGGCCAAGTAGGCAACTGCCTACGGTCGCCGAATTTTAAGGGGCCTGGGGATGCCAAATTTCAAAAAACAGGTGCTTAATTTTTAAAGTTTATTGCAAAAAGTATGAGTTTGAGAGAGTGCAAAAATTTACTCTGCCTATGGACGCACAATGTCTTAAAGCGCCCCTGGCATCCTCACTCATCTCAGCCGTGTTCTCAGCTGAGTGCAGTCATTGGAAGAAAAGATATTTTTTCGGCACTCAGCATATTGGTACATGAGGAGAAGGTTTGCTTACAAATGATATGCCACCACAATCACCAAATAAACCTCATATATCCATGATGATGACAGCCTTTTAGATGGCTCATGTGTATTGTTTCGTTGCTTCGTTCATTAGTTGTAATAACAGACAGCGATTAGAAAATTATTTTTTTTAGAGTGTCTATAGGAGAAGGAAATGAATACTCCGTGAGTTTGCGCCCCTTAAGCCCAGTACCCAGGGGCAACTGCCCACTCTGCTCCCCCCCCTCCCACTATACCCCTGGTCAGCAGATTGCTCTTACTGTGATACAAGTGGTGCTGTTCCACACTTTTATTTATATTTATATATTTAAAATATTATTTAATGCATTTTCCTTGTACTATTATACTCATATTACATTACCATTTAAAGCAACTATTATGTACATTTATCGAGCAACTCTTTTACCTCTTTTACCTGTGATAATTATGATGTTCAGCACTCACTGCTTCAATATCCACCATATGTCACAGTTAAGATCATAATACTGAAAGCTTCCAGAATACAAGTAAAGTAAATTTGAACTTTTGCTATATCTATAATAAAAAACTTTTATATTTTTTGAAATTATGTTTGATGAAATAAGCCATTTTCAACAAACATATAATCTTAAATACAATGATATGTGTTTCATTTGTATCAATCCAACAGCATAGTATTTCCATAATTACTGCAAATATATGTCATTAAGGCAAAAGTCACACATTTTCTCCTTTAGTGATTACTGTTTAATATGGAATGACACATTTTTTTAATGTTCTAAACAAATAGTGCTAACCATTACATCCATGAATTAGTATTCAGGTGCACTGGTTTTAATAAAAATAATCTTAAAATACCATATTTATAGGTAATTATATTAGCTTAACTTACTTTCCTGTTTGATCTGTTGGTTGATTCATAACCCTAGTTTTTATAACATCAGCAGGAGTACCCAAAACAGCTGCTGAAAATCCAGCACATATACTGACAAGAAAAAGGAAAACATATTTAGATAAAACTTAATAAATTTTATCCTTGGGCTAAATTATCATACACTACCAAAATTAAAATCAAAGGAGATAAAATCCATTTAACTCATTTCTTATCAAGATGGTTTAATAAATCCAAAGTCACAAAATCATTCTATTGGGAAAACAAATAACACAAACAAAGTAATGACATAAAGGAAATAAGTGCCAGGAATCAGTATTTTTAAGATTGACTCTATAAGCCCAATTTTAAAAAGCATTTATTGCTTATAATGAACAGAGCTGAGATGAAAAATTAATTCTCTGCCTAATATTTTGTCTACATTATTATGCATGGATTTTTTTAATATCACAAAAATTCCAGGCATCTAAAATTATTAGCAGTAATCCTAAACTGCAACCACAGATCTAGGAAATTCAGCATATTTTAATTACAAATAAACTTCTAAAATAATCCTCACAATTAAGATTAAAAATGCCAACTATTTTAGAATTTTATTCATTGCTAAAGCAAGTTTTACTTATTCTGATTCAGAAGAAATCCTCAAAATAATAAAAAATATGCAAAATACGCTAAAAATATAATTTCAAATATCAAAAACTACAATATCTGCATACTTCTGTGATTTATTCTCTATTCTATTCAGGATTTTTATTATGATTAATGCAAGATAAAAACAAACGTCAACTTTCAAAAATGAGATTTTCACATTAGTATAAATAATCTGCAACAGAGGTGTAGCTGGGAGATATGAGGCGTTCCGAACCATAATGACGAACTCAATAGAAAACGCATTTTCGCACCTACCGCGAGTTCGTCATTCTGGTTTGCAATGCCTCATATGTAGGATATCATTTTTCCTGCATTTTAATAAACAAGTTAGGAAAGTGTACAACATATCACAAATGGGTGCGTTTTGTGCAATGGAGTACATCCAGACCTCACTTTGCATCGTTCTAGAAGTTGCGTCGATAAACAAAACAAAATTTTGCTTAATAAAATACAAAAGTTGTTTTACTGATTGTTTAAATCAGTAAAACAACTTTTGAATTTTATTAAGCTTAAATTTGATAAAAACTTGCTTGTTAAATTTTACCAAACATCTCTGTGTTCAGTACGAACAACGAACAAATAACTTGATTACCGAACTGTTCAGGTGAAAACCGAACTGGTAGTAACTCTAGGTATGTTTGGGGATTCCCCTATTTCGTTATTTTTCTGCCACACTGTTCAAGGACGGACCGTCTATAGAAGGGATATATCAGCCAGTGAACTAGCACACGTCTATCACAATAGACTGTAAACAACTGCGTGATAGACTGTGACATTTTCCGATCACCAAAAGATCAAAGTGGCTTTACTGAACTTATACTGAGACGTGGCTTTGACATCCATTGGTTTAGTTTTTACGCGTACATTTAGTGTGTACTGTTGCCTTGTATAATACATAGAAACTTTATTTGTGGTTCTATAGCCTTACGTAAAAGGTATGTAAAATTTATTAGATTAATAAACGTATGAGTACGATTATTATTTTCAGTTTACATTTTTATTATTTATTTATAGCCCAGTCATGAATGAAAAGTGCATATAAGGAAGAAACGTTTGAAGCTAGTCAGGGTTGGTTTGAGCAGTTTAAAGTTCGTGCAAATCTACACAGCATTTCACTAAAGGGCGAAGTAGCTAGTGCAGATACCGCAGCTGCAGGGCATTTCTCCGAAGAGCTGAAAGCGATAATATGTGAAGGTGGCTATACTCTCAAACAAGTCTTTAATGTGGATGAGACTGCCTTATTTTGGAAACGTCTACCAACTAAAACTTATATCACCAAAAGGGAGAAATCTGCACCAGGAGTTACAGCTAGCAAAGATAGACTTACTCTTCTTTTAGGTGGTAACGCAGAGGGAGATTTTAAATTTAAACCTCTTCTTGTCTACCACTCGGAAAATCTCAGAGCTATGAAGGGCTATTCGAGGGATCGAATTCCTGTCCACTGGAGAGCAAACAAAAAAGCCTGGATTATGGCAGTTTTATTTAAAGACTGGGTTTTGACTCATGCTATTCCTGAAATGAAAGCCTATTGCACTAACGAGAACTTAGACTTTAAGGCATTAATTCTATTAGATAATACTCCTGGTCACCCAGTTTACCTTGATGACTTATCAGAAAACGTAAAGTTTATTTTTTTGCCTCCTAATACCACATCATTGATCCAGCCAATGGATCAGGGAGTAATTTCAACTTTTAAAAGTTATTACCTCCAACGTACATTTAAACAACTTCTAAATGCTACTGATGGACAAGATAAGCATACTATGCATAAGTTTTGGAAAACATTCAACATAATGAATGCCATAAAAAATATTTCAGGCTCGTGGAAGAAGGTGAAACCTTCATGTATGAATGGTGTTTGGTACAGAATATGGCCAGAATGTGTGCATAACATAAAAGAGAGCGATGGGGCCATTGTAGAAGTTGATAAATTGCCCACGGTTCGTCAAGAAATAGCTAACTTAGCTACAGAATCTAACTTCGAGGGAATGGACGAGAGTGACATAGTTGAATTGTTTGCCTCACATAATCAAGAAATGAGCAACGAAGAGTTAATGCAGCTGGATTTACAAACAGCTAACGAGCAATACAGTTCAGAAGAAATTCCTATGCAACCAACTTTAACTTTAAAATGAATCTCCAAAGTCCTGAGTTTTATCGACGAAGCTATTGAGATTTTTAAGAATGATGATCCTGAAAGGGAAAGAAGTTCAAAAGTAGCACAGGCGATAGCGCATGATATCAGTTGCTACAAGGAAATTTACATGGCCCAGAAAAAAGGGGCTGTTCTGCAGACTTTAGATAAATATTTGAAGAAAAAAGAATAGGAAGGCATTTCAACCTCGAAGCCTACAGATTCAGAGTCTGAGCAAATTAGTTCCTCATAAAATTATTGAGTTTCGTGAAAGTTGTTCTTTTATGTTTATATGTTGAAAAATAAAGTTATTTTTCTATTTATTTCAATTCATTCTTTTATTTCATAATTGAAAAGGCAAATGACGATTAATTTATAATTTCTTAAAATATTCTTTCTTGGAAATTGTAGTGCCGGTACATATCTTCGATATTTTTATGGTTTCTTGTGGAAAATTGTATTTCGATTTGCATCGTTTCAGTTTGCGTCGTGTTTTTTAAGAACGTAACCCTGACGCAAAGCAGGGTCTGGGTGTATTAGAAAGAAATTATATACCTGTACGTAGGGGAAATAGCATTTTAAAGTTTTTTCTTCATCATAAATAATCCATTTTCTTCCTATTTAATAATATTGCATGCACACATAAGGAAATTAAATGTTTGTTTGTGAGATTGTTTATGTTAGCAACAATGAAGAAGTAACCATGCAAGATATTTTCCAAGTTCAATTCGAATTAAGACATTCTTGTTTGATTTTCTCAATAACGGCTACTCCAACAATAAAAATGTATAGGAAAGGAAATACTCTTCTTTACTAGTTCTACAACTTTTATTTGAAAGATATTTTGATATGACTAATACTTTACGAGATATGATTGAAAGTTCATTTTTTGTCATCAGTAAAGTGGTACCCCTGATTGGCTTATGAGATTCATTCTTGCGATTTTCTTATTATCTTTGATTGAAAGTCCTTAATATAAAATTTCATGAAAATCCGTTTGGTAGAAGCCAAGAACAAACGTGGACGGACAGACCGACGATGATAGGCACGCTGGAAGTGAAACGCCTAAAAATTATAGCATTTTTATTCAAACTAACTTTAATAATTGAGTATCAGATTAACACTTATTTATAAAAAACAAACTTTTGCAAGCAGCACATATGGCAAATGCCACCATAACTGTACCCTAGCTATGGAACTGATCTGCAAATAACCAACAAGCACAGTTGCTCTGCAACCAAAATATACATATAGATTCCCCAACCATTTTATGGCTACTAAATTTATCAGGATTATCAGAATTTTTAAATTTCTTTGATATAAAATTGGTAATGAGTTATTTGCAATAAATTCTTAGACAAAATGCAATCAACCCATGTTGGATGGACCATTCGCATATGGGTACAATTATATGTAGATATATATGTACATACATACAAGTATATAACATTTACATAAATCAGTTTGTACAGTGATAATCCCACTTAAAAACTTATTTTTAAACATATTCATTCTTGAAAACACCAACTCACAAAGATAAGTTGAGCGAAAATGTAATTTTATTTTACAATTTCTTAGTAATGAAGGCTTATTTGGGTCCAGCAGACTCTAAAAATGGGATTTTGGAGTAGAGCATTTTGTAGATTTAAAATTTCAAGTTCCAGTTCTTCAACTTCTTCTTTCAGGAACTCAGTCATAGACATAGCAGTCTCTGTAACATCTACTGGGTTGTGTGTTTAAGAGAAAATTTCCAGCTGGCTCAGTTATTTTAAATTGATCAAATCTTTCTGCAAACTGTTCCTAGTATATTTTAATATGGTCTACAAATGATGTGAGTTGAAATCACCTTCAACAACAATTTGCCTCATGTCTTGGATACACACAAAAGACTTCCTTTCCAAGTTCAACTTCCAGAAGACCAGTTTGGATTTGAAAGGATTTATGCAGGGCAGTATTTAAGTTTTTGGCACCCATAGGCACTATTTCTTGATGTGCCTTTCTTTCATCGAATCGAATAAGAAAACTGCTTATATGAAAGGCTTATTCTGTGTGTATCCGTCAGATTTTTGCCTTAGTACTACCTTGAATATACAAAATGTACATAATGTAAAATATGAAATTTAAAATTTTTTAATTTTTTCGAAGAATCCCATCATTATTGACGAACATTATGCTAGTGTATTCTTAAATGAGGTAATATAATTCAAATTTTGTATACTGTTTAAAGAAAAATTAGATATTTTGCATCATTCGTAATTTGGAACCTTTCATAATTTGGTGCTTTTCATATTTTGGCACCGTACGCAGTTGCCTGTGAGTAAATACAGCAATGGATTTACCAATAATGTCATCCACCTATTTATCTTTTCCTTGAAGCTCACCATTCAAATCATTTAATTTTAGGGTTGTCAGTAAAGAAAGCTAAATCTGCTAAGAAATGTCTTAAAGTTCCTTAAAATGTTCATTTTTGCAACTGAGTAACTCTTTAATTTTGGTGATTAAGCTTATAAATCTTATAAGCCTTGACTTAATAATAAAGAGTAAGATAAATAAGAAAAGTAAATATAATATTTTGATTCAACATCTTCAAGGAATATTTAAAAAATATGTGCTGTAAAGAGAACCCTCAAATAGAGTTCATTATTTCTGCAACAACAGCCATTATATATACTAAACAAAGCATTTTAGCTCACAAAACTTCTTGTGAATAATAAATTTTGGAAATGATTTATCTTTCTTCCCATTGTTTCTGTCAATCACAGAAGGTGCTCCATCGGTGGTCATGGAGGATAACTTATGAATAGGCAATTTATTTCCTTTGCAAACTTCCTGAAGGTATGGTAAATACCTTCACCTGTTCTTTATCCTTTCATTGGCAACACTGCTTTTGAATTAAAATCGCTAAATACCATAATCAATATTACTGCTAGTTGTGAAGTGCCTGATGTGTCTAAAGATCCATCTAGCTGAACCGCAAACCAAGGGAACCTTTCCAAGTCGATTTTCAGTTGAACTTGAATATCAATTGAAATTACTTATATCCTTCTCATGAACTTGTTACCAGATAACTACAAGGAGCTCCTTGATAAACCTCGGCAGGCACGCTAGCGAACCTCAGTGAGTGCCATGGCACCCGCAGGCACCACGTTGGAAACCAATGGCCTAAAATAATTTTTTATTTTTCGTACCATTGAGTTTCAATGTGGCACCGAATCAATACACAGTTTTTTTTAAATGTGAAAATTCAATGTTATTTGAGCTGAAAATCTTTGGCCAATGAATAAGCTAAAATTTTGTATAGTTTTGTCATTCATTTCAAGCTAAAGGCTAATAAAGCATTAATTTTTCTCCAGAGTATCAGGGTTCGAGTCCAGGTGAAATTTTTTCTTCTTTTATGGGATTTGTGCATAAAGCAGTCTTGGAAAATTCTCTGAATAAATATTTTAATTGCTACCTCACAGATCATGTATGACCCAGGTAGAAGATATTGGTTTTTTTTACTGCACTCACCAGAAAAACATGTCCACCAAGGTAGAAAAAATGCCTAATGGGATGTTTGTTACTTTCTCAAATTTATATCTCCAAAACTGTAAGTTGTAATTATGTGCTCTCAGTGACTCTTTGTGCAATATGTTGTACTTTCTCTGAAATATTTTTCTAATCGGTACTTCACAGATTATGTAAGAGCTAGGCAGTTTATCATATATGAAGTATAGTGGATTTATCCCTGCTATGTCAGGTACTTCAGCTAGTTCCTAATATTAATTTTTTATAGCTTCATTTGCTTTATTCTACTTCTCCAAAAGAAGTGTCAGCTAGGTCTTTGGTAATAGCCTGAATATCTCTTGTGAGATCGGCAATAGGATAAGGCACAAACTCTTTCTGTGTCTTTATACTAAACTTTCTCAAATTCAAGTTTTTTTTGGAACCATTGTCAAAACCAGTAACCTTCAGATGAAAGATTTAAATGGCAAATTCCAATGCTGGCTGCCGGGATTTTAATTGCTTCATAGTAATATTGTTACATATATTCCTAAAAATACTCATCCCCTAAACTATCAATCAGAAAATATTAAAATAAGATCATTTTAAAGGAAAAGCAATGATAAATTTTGTCATATAATGCCTTTACAGAAAGATATTTTTTTCACTATATATTAGGGACCAAAACTAAGAGACAACCAATATCTCTCATGCCATTAGGAAATTCTCTTGCCTCCCATTTTCATTTCTTTTCAAAGAGTGCAAATACCATGCTTCCTTCACTCCCCTTCAATTGTACAAATAAAAAACTTTTGACAACTTTTGTATAGAGAGGTGAGCCAGGCACAGCTTAGTCATAAATGTTTTGGCATGATGATCCAAAATTTGTTATCACTAGGTTGTCTGTTTGCAAAATATTTCAAAGAAAATACATTCTATCATTAATTAGAGAGAAACTGAGTAAGTTTGGTGTGACTCATTATACACAAGAGCATAGAATGTCACTGTATCACCTGTGGCACAACAGTTGTACCACATGGTGATTTGGGGATCCTTTTTGCTGGTAATCAGTTGTATCACACTGTGTTTTAGGGTTAAAAACCACTACAGTTCATTAGTATTATATCACCCTTTTATCCACCAGTACAGTGAATCGTAGGATAATAAGTAGATTTACATACATTAAAAAACTGCACATGGAACGGGAAACAAAAGAGAGAAACAATAGATTCAGTTTAGCTAGGGCTGAGCAAAGGAGGTTACGCTGGATCTAAAAAAATAAACAACATGGGAACTCAAATGTGGCAATTTTGTTAAGAACAATGTACTTAGTGAAAATTCTTTTGTTTTGTTTGAGTATAAAAATATACACAAATAAATATATACCAGAGATGTAACTAGCCTCCCAACAGTGGATGGGCCAGAATTATTGTCAAAAATATTTGGAGGGCTCACCAAATTTTTTTTAAATACAATAAAATAATATGAAAACAAATGTTTTAACTAATTTTTATTGCACTTTTCATACAAATGAAAGGTAATTTTTTATTAAGAACAAAATCAAAATACTTTACTACTAAATTTAAAAAAATATAATACTTGGCAGGGGGCCAAGGGTTTGTAAATGGGGGCCAGGGCTCCTCCTAGGCCTTCACCTAGTTACGTCACTGACATATACACACATTACATATATATATACATACAAAAATACACACATTAAGCAATAATTATTATACAAGAGGTTTAAAACATTACATGAGAATAAGGAAAAGAATGTTCTCACCTCGCCAATGTATGAGTAATATAATTATCAGACAATGATGTATGGTTAAGGATGGCTCTCTTGGCACCATCATAAGTGCTTAAATCTCCTAGGTTTACGAGTGCTGCTCTTTGAACATTTGGTATTGAACCCTTCCATAGACCTCTTATTCCACCTTCATTATAAATCTTCTGGAATGCATGAACTGCCCCTCGTACCCTGTAGTACAATATTCCAATGTTTTATTGATGTTTAAGATAAAAATATTAAATGACCAACTATGAAATTAAGTAAGTGCCAAAAACTTTAATCTTCATGGTGACTAGTAAACAAATAATTATTTAAGCAGAGGTTTAAATTTGAATTGCTAAAATTGATGCAAAATTGAAATGGTGAAGCTTTTCAGGGCATGACAATGGTCCAGCTCCCTTATTAAAAGTAGTGTCTGCAGCAATTGACACCAAAAGTGCATAGAAAAGATTATTAGTAAACTGATGCTGTATATGAAATTTCCATACATTAAATGCAGGTAAAAAAATCATGGATTTTTCCTAAAATGGTGACATACATAATAAACTTTGAGGACTTTTGGAGGTTTTTGTTGATAGCTGCATTAGCAATGCTGAATATGTGCTATCTTTACCAATCATAACAAAAATTTAGTTAGTTGCCAGCAGTAAAACATCAGCCTACAATTAATTAGTGAGGATCAGATTACATTAGGGTACAGCACACTTGGGATATGTCTTGTGATGCCCCATAGCAGATTTGAAAGCTAGAAAATGCTAATGACTTATGTTAGGGACTAATTATAAATCATTTAAATAAAAAAACATTAATTTCATTAAAATATCATTTAAATAATGCATCTCAAACTTATTTCACCAAAATTCATAAGTATTTTAACCATGTAGTGTTTCATAAAAGATGCATTTATAATAAAAAGCTTAGCAAAAATACATAACAACTTACATGCACAATGCATGAATGTTTCAAGTTTTTTCTAAAAGCAGATGAATTTATGTGCATACTTGCTGCAAGTGTTACGATTTTATTAAAAGTCTGTTAATTTAAAAACAAGCTTATAAGTAATTACATGAGCCATTCATCTTAGACTATATTATTATTATTATGTAGCTAAAAATCTAAAAAATTACCTACACGTGATTCCTGCTTAGCATGCATCCTTTGAAGCCCTGTGTTCAAAAGAGATGTATAGATAAAGTTAAAAAAGCTCCTAAATTAATGAAAGGGAAAACATTGGGGAAAACTAAATATAAAGCAAATTAAATGGTAAGATAAAAATAAATGTGTTATGGCATACATATTTTGCAATGAGACTGCATGAGAAAAGTAATTATTAATGCACTCTGTAACAAATAACCAAGAGAATAATGCAAGTACTTTGTGAACAATTTTTCAATTTGATTGTATGGCATGCAAATGAATAGATTGTACATATGCTAACATGGAATTACAAGCAAATAGCAATGCATATGTGATAATATAAATAAAATATATACATATATAGAGAGAGAGAGCCAACTTAATTATCAACCATTAAAAGAAGTATTTAACATGATGGACATTACCTACATATGTGGTTTTTCATGCATCCAGTGTAACCCTGTTTTCAAGAAAAGGTTAGAAATACAATTACATCTCAAATTATAAATAAAAGTGGGTAATATGTATGAATAAGGAAGAGTGCAAAGACTGATGAAGAATTAAAATATAGTTTTAGCATAACTTAAAACCATCTAAACAATAGCACAACTCTTTAAGATAGGAAGAATCAAATTCTTAATATGTACTATGCTTTATAAATAAAGCCTCAATCTACCTATTTTTGTAATGTAAAACAACAAACATCATTGGCAATTCATGTGACATTTTTCATTTGAAAAAATGACTGAATAACAATTTATATGCATTCCATGATTTTGTATAAGAAAATGAAACTACAAATATAATTTTTCTTAGCATTACCACCATGTAACCACAAAGAGAATAACTATAATTCCTAAACAGAAACAAGTACAGGATGAGCAACCTTTATCCGAAATCCAGTATTTCGGAAATTGAGAAAATTTCGGTTTTTGGATATTACACATTAAGTTAGTATGCATAGCATTCTTGCGTAAGTGTATCCTGTAAATTATTCTATGAGCACTACACCACTCACACTACCTTTTACCAGCTTGAATACAAATGAACAATTATTACGTTTTATTATAACACGCTATATTAAAATAAAAACAAACAATTACAAGTATTATTTTAAAGTAGTTTTGCACTTATCTGGCGAGAGCAGCATTATAGCGACATTCCTTTGAGTATAGCACCTTTTTGAGAGCAGACTATTTTTCCTACACTTTGATGTTGACACATTAAAAAAATTTCAGATAATTTCGGTTTTCAGATTTACGGATCAAGGGTGCTCAACCTGTATTCAATAAATTAAATAGTTATAAAATTATAAGATGCTACTGTAAAGTAAAAATAACCATTCAAAGAAAACATTTACAGATATGACAAAGGTAATGCTTATAAAAAATAATTCATTTATATTTTACAAATTTTCCCTCTGAAAATTAAATAAAACCTAATTTAAAAGACAATTTTTAAAATATATTTAAGCATTAATATAAATTAAGCTATAATGGACTGATTAAAATAGTTGTCTATTTTTCAGTTTTGTAAGTAAATTGTAATTACAAGAAAGGCTTATAAAACCAAATTACTTCTCAAATACAAAATAGTTAGATGGGCATATTTTAACTGTAAAGAAAGACAGCATATACGTTAAAACTTTCAAGGTGATTTAGGGTAGCTAGGTTATCACCCTCAGATATAAAACACTTATCTTAATGATCTTACAATTTAATCAATAAAGCCTGATGGACTCCCAACCAATTAATACATAAAATGTAGAATCGCAGTTAAATAATTTCACATCACTTTGAGTTATACATTATATTTTAAATGATACTTTGGGGATTCATAATAAATAAAACATTAAGATAAGCTCAACTGCTTCAAATAAAATATTTTACTATGTTAATTTCATAATTGATTTAATGATTAAAAAAATCAGTAAATGTGCAGCATACCTTGAAATAAAATTCAAAAGGCCATATGAATTTTGTAGTATTTAAAATTTTTATAAAAATAAACTTTAATTTTAAATAAATTATCAAGCAATACTTCCGGTATTTAACATTTTCAAGCATTTACAATAGATTTCATAGGGAAGCGAAGGCTAAATGAAAATGATAAAAAGAGGCTATCAAGGTTTACTCAGACTCAAAGTGCAAGAGAAAAGTAAATGAAGCATATATGAGGGATGGCAAACCTTTTATTGCAAATTGCATGTCAAAATTACGAAAATTGGCTTTTCTATCCTAATTTACATGCCAATAATAATGGATCCTATAAGAAATAAGTTTATGGTTTACCTATGATAACTTATTCTCAGACAGAGTTCAGAAAACATTAATTGGTTATATCAAGTTCAATTTATCATTTAAAAAGATTCATTGTCCCAGATCATTTATGGCCAAACAATTATGGAGCAAGAAGCATCTCACTCTCAGACAAAATGACACTATCAGTCTGTCATATTATCAACACAATTGCAATCTCACTAGAAATAGTCTCCTATATTGTGTCACAAATGGAAAAACATTAAGGAGACATCAATAAAAAACTTCTGTTACATGCCATCAAAATTGTCTTTGGTGCATCTTTGCTAACCTTTATTTATGTTCTCTTTGATGGAGCAAGATTTAATCATGAAATGCATCAACAATGTCATCTATACTAATATATAAAATCGTTCGTTTGTATGTATGTTACCGATAAACTCGAGAACCACTGCACTGATTTGGACGGGAGTTTCACTGGTATATTCCTTATACTTCCAGGAGTAACATAGGCTATATTTTTTTCAGGTCTGAAGGGTCATATTTTAGGAAAAAACAAAAACTTGACACCCATTTTCCATCAGCGGGAAAAGCAACTCCAGGCATGCACCACTTACTGCGCTATATACTTCTACCCGGTGGCAATCTTAGGAACTAGGATCGCATTCTCCTCTCGCCTTCCCCTCTTGCCCTCTCCTCACGCCTCAGCGAACACCCATTTTCCTATGCTACTTCATGCGGTGCGGCTCAGACCGCGCGTCGCTCACTACACATGCGCAACACGTCTCGCACGCACACTCGCTCGATGCTCCGCTCGCTCACTTGGTACATTCCCACGTGCTTTCTTCCTACGTTAAGTTTCCAGCACAGCTTAGATTGTGTTCTGAAATTTCTATGGTTTTAAAATGCCTAAAGTTAGGTCACAGTTGTCTAAATCATCATTGAGGGCTAGGAGAGCAGCGCTATCGAGAAATAATGAAACACCCGAAGAACGTGAGTTACGACTTTCTCAAATGCGTTCAATGAACAATGCCAGGTGCCTTGACGAGGCAAGCCCTGAGAGAGAGCCCCGTTTGAATGAAAATCGCTTGCGTAATTCTCGAAATAGAGCAGCCGAATCAAGTACACAGAAAGACACCCGTTTAAGAGAACAACGAGTTCACACAGCTCAAAGTAGTAATGTTGCATCCAACCCAAACCACGGATTCAAGTCAGCGTTTTCATACGATCCTGCCATAAACTACGCTGACCATTGTGACATTTCGATAGGGAAAATGGACAAAATTTGTGGACATTGTCATGCAAAAAAATGGCCCAAGGAAAATGATGGGATGTGTTGTTCGAATGGTAAAGTTCGCTTACCAGAATTTGAAGATCTTCCAGAACCACTGAAAAGTTTATTGCGCTTTTAATACGAGATAGGGAGGAAGAGAGATGGATGGTAATGGAGGAGGGAGATGGAGAGAGGGAATTAGAGGGAACGGGTGGAGAGAGGGAGGAGGGTGGGAGATGGAGGGGGAGGGAGGAAAAGGGAGAGAAGGGAGGGGTAGAGAGGGAGGAGGGTGTGAGATGGAGGGGGAGGGAGGAAATGGGAGAGGAGGGGGAGAGAGGGGAGGGGGAGAGAGGGGAGGGGGAGAAGGGAAGGAGAGGGTGGAAGGGGGAGGGAGGGAGTACTATCTTATTATTGCGATGCTTACATGTTACACGGTCGAAGTTTTAGATTCACTAAATCCGTTGAAATTCAACGGGCACTCCTGCTAGTTATTTTATAAGTGGCCATTGCAGAATTCATGCGTAACATAGAAAAATTAAATGGCCTTAAAAATTATCCAGTTAGGTAGGTATTCAAAAATCAAACATGCTAATAAGTCATAGAGGATTTTTTCATATTACACTGTGTGCCCATTCATTTAACTCTGACCTCAAGAGCCACAATAAATCTTCACTTATACATATATTAATATTTAGAGTAACTACATCCTTTTTGAAGCAGACTTAATGGGAGAATAGAAATTAAACATTTCTATATACTTAATGAACTATTTTAAAATGTAATAATTTGTACAACAAACACTATGATTTATCAAGAGATAAGTTGCTAACAAAATTTTATCTTTTAGAAAATTGGATGTTTCTCATTTTAAATATACTTTGTGAGTATATTCTACATCTACTTCATGTTTATAAAATAGTTAGATGGGCATTTATCTTTTAGAAAATTGGATGGTTCTCATTTAAAATATACTTTGTGAGTATATTTCTTGAGTTGACAGAGAAGAATTGGAAGAAATTTTACATCATTTTAGTTTGTTTTGTTAGCTCTAAATCAAAATATCTGATCACTAAATCCACTAATTGAAATTTAAAAAATATATATCTAAAAAAGATTAACTAAAGGGACAGCAATTTTGAATTTGTTAGTTTTTAGGGAAATTACAAACTTATTTAAATAAATTATATTTTGTCATTTGCAATGTTCATTGGATTTACATGTAAAAGTAGTTTATTTTTAGATTGTTATTTTATTAAAATAAAATTAATGAGCTATTCTGTCTAGGATAAGAAATTATATTAAAAGCAAAAATTATCTGGAAAGTGATCAGATTAACTTTACCTATAACCATAACATCATTATGTTCAAGAATTATACAAGGGATTTAAAATAATTTTTCTGCAACTTAAATAACAAGTTAGGAGAGTGTACAACATATCACAAATAGATGCGTTTCGTGCAATGGAGTATTAGAAAGAAATTATATACCTGTACGTAAAGGAAATAGCATTTTAAAGTTCTTTTCTTTGTCATAAATAATCTATTTTCTTCCTATTTAATAATATTACATGCACACATAAGGAAATTAAACATTTGTTTGTGAGAATGTTTATGTTAGCAACAATGAAGAAGTAACCATGCAAGACATTTTCAAAGTTCAACTCGAATTAAGACATTTTTGTAAATGTATAGCAAAGAAAATACTCTTCTTTACCAGTTCTACAACTTTTATTTGAAAAATATTTTGATATGAGCAATACTTTACGAGATATAATGAAAATTTAATTTTTTGTCAACAGTAAAGTAGTACCCCTGATTCGCGTATGTGATTCATTTTTGCGATTTTCTTATTATATTTGATTGTAAGTCCTTAATATCAAATTTCATGAAAATCCGTTTGGTAGAAGCCGAGAACGAACATACGGACGGACAGACCGACAATAATAGGCGCTCACACTGGAAGTAAAACGTACCTAAAAATTGAGCTATCACATATTTAATGGGTCCAAATTCATAACTATCTACTTCATAAGTTACTATTTTATCAATTAAAGTAAATAAAGCAAATGCTACATGATCAAGATGGTTTTAAATTTTCATAAAAATTTTCTACATAAAATTGGAGTATATACTATGCACTATTTATGATTCTAAAACATATTACTAAAGGTAGTGTGTGTTCACACAACCTAGTTTAGTCCAAGTCAGACTCCAGAATTCCTAAGATTTGGAGACTGACATACTGCTGAGTTAAGGTTTTAAATTATTTAACAGCTGTACATAATGCATCATCTATAAGAGTGGTCAATGTTATCTTATTGAAACTTCTATGCTGCCATAGAAATTAACATTGGTTATGTAAGCAAGCAAATTTAGGTTTTGTCATTTATATTTAATAACCTGAAAATTTTTCAATTTATTCATACAAGTATCATTGACTGAAAATTGTATTCATAAACACTCCCTTTTACTGGTAAAATAAACTTTTTGTATCCATTATAGAAAACATAAACCCTAAACCAGTAACTCACCAGAACTGATTGAAAAAATTTAAATAAAGCATGCTCTTTTACAAGAAACTTTTCTGTATCCATTGAAGAGATACCCAAACCGATAGCAGACAGGGGTAGGCAGTGCCTAAGTGTATATGACTACGGGGTTTATTTTGTATTTGAATATACACAAAAAATACAATTAAATACTGTTAATGTGATGTTTTTATTTAAAAATATTAGAATAAAAATGAGCAATAAATCTGAATAAAGAATGTTTTATTTAAACTAAAAAAGGAGGAAAGGGGAAGAGGGTATATTTCTCTAAATGCCTTAAGACACAAGATTTTCAAATCTGCTACTGACTAGAACAATGACTCACTCAGCTTAACCTGCATAGACTTAACTTCACCCAGTATGAAAATATTCATGTGTTTTATTTATAAAACTTATTCCAATGAACTGAATGAATCCTGAAGTCAGAAATGTAGTGACTACATTCTGGTAGTGTGAATGCAACCTCAAGGCTGTGCAAAGGCTAACTACTACTGTGTCAGTGAGATCCTACAAGCAATTTCATTACCAAAGGTAAATTCAATACCTCCAAATATGGTGCAATGTGATGAAAACATATTTGGTGGTGAATTTGACTAAATAAGAAAAAATAATAATATAAAATAAAAAATCTGATGTATCCAGCACATGACTTTCTACATATAAAGTAATGAATAAGATTGCTCCCAACATCAGCACCCTCAAGAAAAATTACCGGAAATTACACTTGTGAATAGTTTTTAAACACTAAATAATTTTCACATTAAAAACACTTTGAATCACTTGTCACATTGAAAAAACTATAAGTAAACAAAGTTGTCAGCTGTGACTATGAATAACAAAATATCAATGCAAAAGTAAATTTAGGCATTGCTATCAACAATAAGAAAATTTTGTAATAGCAATGAAACTAAGGTATCACTTTGCGACATACTTCACATAAATTCAGACGAATAATCAAAATATCTTAAACAATCCATTTTATGAAAAAATGTTTCAAACAAAACTTATAGAAAATTACATTGTCTAGACCAGGGGTCCCCAAACTTTTTTGACCGTCGACCCCTTCAAGAATTTCTCGACTTTTTATCGACCCCCTCTACTTTACTATTACGTAATTATAGTAGGACAAGCAAAAAAAGACGCTTATGTGATTTTTTAGATTGTTTATTTTAGTGTTTATCATTTATATTACATATATCTAATATAATTATGTCTAATCAGATGCATTATAATAAGACTTTTATTAAGTTAGTAAAATTGACTGACATTGTCAATGTGACGGTGTGCTTGGTGACTCTTGGCAAGATTAGCAATGTTGGGTTCAAGATTAGTAAGTTTCAGCCTTAAATCACCACGGAATTCTATATCTAACTTTCTCTGTTTTGTTAAGATGGAATTTGTGCTTTCGGCACAAAACGTCGATTTGACCAACAATATTTAATAAAGTATGCAATGATTTGATGTGATATACTTCTGTTTCAATAATTTCTAATCGACTCCCAATCGACCACCGAGTAATTTTCGACCCCTGAAAATATCTTATCGACCCCTGGAGGTCGATATAGACCACTTTGGGGACACCTGGTCTAGACTCTGATAATAACACATTTTTACATAAATCAAGTTCTAAAGGAGATATTTGACAAAAACAGAAAAATGGCAAGAGCAAACCTTACTTCCAGCTGACCAGTTTCAACTAAAAACCTTTTCAGACTTTGAATTACTAAGAAAAATCTTAAGTATAAAGTTTTGTGATGATCTGATAATTAGCTCAAAAATATTCTTATCTCACACACCCATGGACATTATTGTGGAAATAGTCAAAACGTATACAGGGGTCCTCAAAACATGTAGAGCAGGGGTTCCCAACCTTTTAGATGTGGCAAGTACCAAGTTGTATCCTAGAATATCAAAAGAGCCCTACTACACTTCCACAAGAGTAATAATTAGGTATAATAAATAAAATCAAACCAACACCAAAGTTATTCTGAATGATCTTGAATACGTTTAGAAAGAAATCAGCCAAGCATTATTGGTCCTAAAAAATTGGATATTAAGCACCGTAGAAGAGCAAAGTTAGGCTGTCAAAGATCACCATCAGGCTTCCAAAGAGCACGGTGAAGCTTGCGAGCACCATGTTGGGAACCCCTGATGTAGAGATACTTCCATTATTCATCTGAATTTATGCTTAATACATCGCTAAGTGATACCTTAGTATCCATTGCTATGATAAAATTTTTTGATTGTTGATAGCAATGCCTACGCTGCCAAGGGTAATTTTAATTGTGCATTGGTATTTTGTTATCCATAGCAACAGCTAACAATTTTGTTTACTTTTTTCAATGTGAAAAGTGACTCAAAGTATTTTTCACTGTAAAATTATTCAGTGTTAAGAAAATTATTCATAAGTGTAAGTGCTGATAATTATTATTGAGGATGCTGATGTCGAAAGCAATCATATTCATTACTCTGTATGGAGAAATTCATGTGCTGAACACGAGATTTCTGACTTCTATGATAGTTATCTATAGGTAACGTCATATAGCAGGCTATAAATAATAAATCTTACACTCTGTTTGGCCCAAATTTACCTACTATATATAATTCAAATGACCAAACAATAATTATTGCCTTACATTTTCACAACACATCTGAACAAATATGTAAATTGTAAAATTTTTTATTTACAGTGAAGTGCAATTTAAAACTATGTGCAGTATTATTAAAACTACAGAGTAATATTTTAATACAATTATATCTAAAAAATAAACCAAATAGTTAAGGAACATAAAAAGTATTCTTATGATGCTCAGTAAACCAGACTAACATTAACAGACCAATTCGAGACAAAAAGACCTATGAATATTGATCCAGTAATGTTTTCTACTGGAGCTAAAGAAATACCAAGTCAGACAAAGGAAATTGCATAGATAACACACAGAAAGTTTAATTGTCACATATAACCATTTCTCTACCCTGAAATATAAATATCTCCTCATATGTGCTTGGTTCTGATGTGGCAACAGAGCCGAAACATTTAATTATCTAATAAATGTATAAGCAAATACTTCATCATGAAAGCTCTGGGAGATAACAATATATCAAAACTCCTAGAGTCCATAATGTTGTTTTATGAAGATTGTTTTCTAAACTTAGCTTAAAATATCAAAGTCACTACCCCATTTAGTGTACATCATTTTACTGTACACAGTAAAAGAAGCAATTTTTCAAATTAGTAATCTTTACATATAAATAGCTTTGAAATATATTAGATAAAAAGGAAACACTATCCCAATCAAATCAAATAACTGCTTAAAATATTGCTCATTTATAAGATAAAATTCCATTTACAATGAACTGGGTTTTAAAAATTATACATGTTTTGTCATATAACACCAACTCCAGCAATGATAATAAAAGATACTAAATCTAAAATTAACACTTTTTTAAATGACAAAATCAGTTCCTGCATAAAAAATCTAGAAATGGGCACCAAAAAGAGCTGAAATTTAACTTTTGGAGGAAAAATTATTTAATTTTGAAATTATATATTAATAGCTGCAGTGAATTGTAATAAAGAGAGAATAATAAGTGGTAAACAAATATTTTGTAAAATGGCAATATATTCTCCCTGCATGTTATATTCCTTAAAGAGCAAATGGTTAAAAATTGTTACTGAAAGACTTTGAAGAATTGGACATTAAATCGGTATAAATACTGACAGGAACAGATAAGGACGGAGCCTAGATATGCAAAGTATAAAATTTGAATTAGACATACTTTTAAATATAAAGAGTTAACCTTGATATTATTTGTTATATTAAATTACTATAAAATTGATAATTTTTAGTAATTACTGAAGAGGAGATAAATTTCAACCATAATATAGTCACAACAGTTCTTTTGATACTGTATGATTAGATGTTAGTATCTGTAATGATGTAATCCCTTTCTTGGTCCCTCCCAAATCAGTAAGACTACACAAACTGAACACTATAGTTTCTGAAAGAGATATTGTCTTTGGTTAAATGCTGACATCAGGTATCCCTCCTTCCTATTTAGAGCTTTCTCTTGATGAGAATTTCTTGCGTCCTATTAAATATGGGTTTCTACTTTGCACAGCTACTCTAAACATTTAAAAATAAAATTAATAATTCCAACCTAATCAAAAATGTTATAAAATACTTTTGAAAAAATGTCCTAGTAAATGGCATTAGTATTTAATCAATTGGTGAAAAGTATTGCTGGCAGTTAAAATTTCAATATAACAAGGGGTAGAGTCCTAAGACTACAGCAAATAGACAACATGAAATTATGAAACCAAGCATTATGTAATTGTTAAAAGTAATAAAGATTTAGCAATCTATGAGACAGTGTTATCTTTTCTTTTGAAACCTAAGTCACTTCGAATAGGTTATGTTGGTTACCTTTTCATGCGAAATACATGTCAATAACATTCTGTATTTAATATTATTTTACAAGTTATATTTAAATTATAATTGCCAACAGCACTGTATAATATCAATGTCATCATAACACTCAGGGTCCATGTATCTATAGTATGACAATAAAAAAATTGAATGAGTAACATCATTCAGGACATAAGTGAAATGAGAATTTTTGCATAGTTTGATGAAAGCATCAAAGAATGACGTAGGTGGCATATCTGGTTGCTATGTGGTTAAAAGTTTTTTCCAGGTACTTACAAGGATTTTTCTCCAAACAAAATTGTAAATGCCACTGAAATGAGTCTATACTTTCAACTGAAACTGTACCATATAAGTTTCAAAATTACACCTGGAAAAAAACAAAAAGAAATTAATTATAGTTATTATGCAGATAAATTATTTAAAATATCAGTTTACATTGGATAAAATGAGAAACCCCAAAAGAGACAAGCAAATTTTTTCTTATAAGACCAAAAAATGATTTTGTGATTATTTGGGAAATTTCAATTTTCTAAATGAGTGGAATATAACATCATTTATATGAAAGATTTTTTCCTAAAAAATTACGGTCATTCTCATCAACTAAACTTCCCCTGAAACATAAAAATAGTTCTTCCACTCACTAACATGATGATTAAATGATACGAAAATTTGATAACTTACAAAAAAGAAAATAAAAGGTAACTGCATGAAAAGATTGAGCTATAACAAAAGATTAGGAAAACTATTAGTATTCTAGACAGATGCAATGATTTTCTGGAAATGATTAAAAACTTTTCCTGAGAACTTTGATTTGCCTTGGCACCTTAAGATGGTGGTTTCCAATCTCCAGGGCATGGTAGACATGTTTGGGGTAGGGGTACAAAAGATTTTATATAATTAATTCTTCTTAACCAGCCTAATCATGTGACCTTCAATATACAGCATTAAAATTCTAGCTCTCAAGTGGCTAGGAAATGCTGCTGTTACATTAATGGCAACTGTAGGGTCCAATAAGTATTTTTACGAATGTGATAGAACAAGATATAGAGGGGGGAGGGGGGGGGGGGGGAAGCCCGGTGTCTTAGGTAAGGAGTGGGCATGTTTTCATCTAGTTTAGAAACCACTGCCTTAAGGAACACTGGAGGCTAAATGAATATATACAAAACAGCATATCCTGTTAATTTCATTATTCTTAACACATGAAGAATTAGATTACCTATTTTTTGGGATAAAACTGTGAATTCATGAATTGAACCTTAGTTAAATTTTAAGCATAAAACTGCACAGAGCTTCTCTTACACACAACAGTTGGCCACTTGTAAGCACAAAAATACATTAAACTGGAAATATAAAAGTTAAATATGAAGGCTTTTTTGTATATTTATTTTCATCATCTCTTAAACATCATATCCATGGCCTTTTCAAATTGGTTATTAAACAGTAACAAAGATAATCACAGACATTCATGACCAAAGAGGATTCGAACCCACGACCTTGGCATTGGGAGGCAGACATACTGGAAACTCCTCTACTAAGGTCGGAAAAATATTTAATTCTACAAAAAGCTGATTATGCTGATATTTAGATTTTACACACACTTTTATTAAGTTAAATTAACTTCCTCTCACTTTAAAAGTAACCATTTGTTTTAAAATCTCCACCTTTAAAAAGGAATAGAAATTAACAGTCACACCACTCCTTGCTTAAAACCTTTAACAATTGGTAATTTTTTAAACAGGGAAAATATTACAGTATAAAATAAACTGGAATTGTATAAAAATAACTAGAATTTGTATAGAAAAAGTATTCCATTCTGATTTCTCAAGAGTGCCAAACATTTGGAGCCTGTAAAATATATTCAGGGAACAGTCCCAATGGGTAGTATCTAGCGATGGCCTTGTTCAGAAGCTACCATGTAGAGCTCATAAATGCTGACAAAATACTTCTGGATAACCAAGTGCTGTAAAACAAATAATTCATAGCATTTAGAATTTTTTAAATTATAATGGAAAGAAACAAACTTAGTTGCCTTCAGTCAGGGGTATTCAGCCTTTTTTATTACATGCTTCTTTAAACATTTTTAAATAATCACAAACCTCCTAGAAAATTTAAAAATGATAAGGATATGAAATTTTTTTTTGCATTAACCCTTTGAATGCGGCAGATAA
Source organism: Uropetala carovei (assembly GCA_036926305.1). Taxonomy (NCBI): domain Eukaryota; kingdom Metazoa; phylum Arthropoda; class Insecta; order Odonata; family Petaluridae; genus Uropetala; species Uropetala carovei. The sequence continues at coordinate 2,651,969 of JAXCHB010000076.1, forward strand.
ATTTTAATCCCAACCCAGTGACCGAATTTTAAAAAAAATTTATTCTATTGCAAAAAAGTCCCAAAAATAGTTTTGTGAAGTATTTTGAAGTTTATTATTAGAGAAATGTCTTTGTTCATAATTATAAAAGTGGACGTCAATTGACGTCCTTAGTAATGGTTTCGCTTATGAAATCCGCCTCACCAAGTTCAGCCTCGACCTGAACCTTAACGGATGATGGGAATGCAAGAAATAGACGTATATAGATGGCTGGCGACTTCCATTTATCCATTCAAAAGTTTGGGGACTATGACATCAATTGACGTCCTCAGTCCTCCAGTAGCACACTGAAGGACGTCAATAGACGTCCTCAGCATTCAATGGGTTAAAATATACTACTGATGTTTGTAAAGGTAAATAATAAAAATCGGTGGGATATTTCTACTTTTAGTATGTATAATGAAAGATCATGGTGACTTCTAGAATGAAAAAAGACCTATCATCAATATCTCAAGTTACCTAACTACCGTGACGCAAAAATAAATTTTCTATCCCAATTCCCTTTTGTCAGCAAAAATGTTCCTATGTTTATCATAATTTTAAAATTGCCAACTTTGATTCTAATGTCATGCATGAAAGCTGAAAAAGGGGAAAAATTATAACCTTTCACATTTTTTTAAACACTGCACATAAAACCCCTGCAATAGGCAATAATAAAAAAGCTTTGAAATAGAACAATTGAAAAATGGGGTAAATGAATAATGGGGAAAGAAACTATTTAAGTTTTGCATTATTGGTTCTGATGAACACAGATTTCATACAAATTTAAATGCACACATAAATATCCACATGAAAAAATACATGAATTAAAATATCCAGTAGCTAATTTTTAAATCTAACATTATTAATGCATCACATAAAACACAAATCTATGCCTGCATACTTTAACAATGCAATATAGTTAGATTGGAGACAGATGAGTTACATCAACTGAATGAGAAAATAATGACATCAAACAAATAAAAACAAAGCAGAGAATATTACTGTTTCAAATACGTCTTACTAAATAAATGAAGAAGATTAATAAAATGTAAAATTGCTAATGCAAGAAAGAGAGGAAGATAAATGCTGCATATTAATACTTGAAACATCACTTAAAATAATGATTACCGTATATACTCGTGTATAACCCACCCTCATGTACTTTTTGCCAAAAAATCCTGGCTTTTTCTTATACCCCGTGTATAACACGCACCCTTGATTTTTGTGAGGTATAAGAACAAAATTATATTGTCATGTTAAGTATTAACGAAAGTACCATAAATAAATACATTAAATCATTAAATTATTGCCAGTTAACAATTTTTGAACGCTTGGACTTGCCCATAAGTATTACGTTCAATAAGCTCCACAGTATGTCTTATTGTTAGAGAGACATCATCAGTAATTGAAATAGCTGGGACCTACGAAGAGGAACTCTCAGATGATTACTCATCAAATGATGAGATGTTAAGGATTTATTGTTCTCAGCATTATTATAAACTTATAACCTTACGATCGAGAAATGAAAATATCACGTAGGATATCTGTCTTCCCCTTGTGACTGCGGCTAACAGCAAATTAAAGTACACCATTGAGATAACTTCATCATCACATTGAGTTTAGGAGGAGTTATGGATGATCTGTTTTAGTATTCGTTCAACCACTGACTCCACTGGTCTCAGCTACTTGGCCTCGCTTTGTGTTGTTGTTTGTTCTTCCTTAGTTTGCGTTTTGGCGCAATTTTATATTGTTGAGTGTGAATTTGAGCTCTGTGTTTGTGATTAAATCAATCAATTACGTGGCGGCCGCATTTGTAGTTGTGTTTCCATTGCGCCTTCGCGGGCAGCATAAAATGCTCCCACGGTCCGTAGGTTCCTATAGATTGTGTTTATAGTACCAATATCTCTCTAAAATAAGGTAATATCAATATTTTGGTCTGCTTTTTGGGTTTTCAGGAATGAATTATACATTTATAACATTGTGTCTAAGGGAAAATAGCCCTCAATATTCGTCATTTCGCTTATCATCCAGTTTCTGCAGAACCAATTAAAGACGAATATTGAAAGATGTCTGTACATACTAGAGTCATTAACTAATTAAAATTATTTCAATTTACTTATTGTATGTTTTTTGTTTTCAATGTGTGTTTTGGAGAGGGTGGAATTATAACTGTATAGAAGTAATTAGGTGTTCTATATATATAATTAATATATGTATAACCTGGATTATCGATAATTATTGTGGTTTTCCCCTCAATTCACCCAAAAAGCAAGAATCTGGTGCAAGGTAGGTTCACTTTAATTTCCGATTTAAGTGTCCAAAAGTGTTACCCATGTATAATGCGCACCCCTACTTTATGACCTGAAATTTAGTCTTCAAACTGCGCATTATACACAAGTATATACGGTAATTTGGGTCAGTATTTAAATCTCACATTACATTTGATAGCTTTCAAAGAATTATTACCATAATTTTTTCATAAAAATAACAAGAGCCTGGAAATGAAATATAACACAGAAACACACAACTGAAAAATAAAAATACATAATTAAGATCAAGCTTTTTAATTTACAGCTTAATTTAGTAATCTAATATGAAAACCAATGGCAAGAACCAGCAAAACATTATAATGATGGAAACTATCTTTAAATACCATTTTGCATGTAAATCCCATAAAGAACACACAAACCTCAATGTATTCCATGTATAAAGTATAATTTTCCTTCTTACTTATGTTTTAGATCATCCTTATTTACTTTCATAAATAAAGTTTACCTAGAATGTTATATTTCTCTTATTATGCCATAATATCTTGTTTAAATGTTGCCAGATATGGACTTAATCACAGCTAGAAATGATACATAATGTGGACCTTCCTAAATGCTTTGGGAAACCAAAATAGTTTTTTCTGAAAAATGTCAAAAAGCATCTTATAACACGGAAAATTTGGTTTTACATTTTCTCTAAAAATTCACATATGAACATCAACAACTACCAATGAAACCAGTGAGTTTAATTTTCCTATCTCTGATTTACAGTCTGAAAGTATTCTATGATGATGAAAAAAAGAGGTACTGAGGAAATAAATAATTCAAATTAAAATATGCATTACCAAGCAAAATTCCTTCCTAAACTGATTCATAGAATAAGATTTTACTCTTGTTTGGGAATAGAGGCACATTCTCCATGAAAGATAAAATTCAGACCTTAATGTGTAAGGCTACTTTCATTATAATTTAAGTGTTGTATTAATCTCAACTATAAAATTATTAATTTATTAACCATACTGTTATGCTGGCAATTATATAAACCATGTAGGATAAAATGCAACAGAAGACTAACTTAATGTTATTTTAAATGTAATTTCATATCTCACATCAATTATATGTACAAATTAATAATAAGAATTAGAGTTCTCTGCTTACTAAATATCCATTAAAAACAGTTGATGATTAGTAAAACAATGAATATCAGTAAGAATCAATGCTAATGCTATAAGACCTAAAACAATACATGAAATATTTACAGCATCATCTGCAGGCAATCAGTAGTACACACAAGAACTTCTCAAGGGAAGATTCTACATAGCAAAAATTAGAAAGGGAAAAATCTATGTACCTACAGTATATTATATATTAACTTTCATTTAAGACCCATATCAGTGGAGTAAATAATTTTTTTAAATCACAATTTAATTGTACAATTTTTACTTTCTCCATTTCTAAAAACGTGGATTTTATTTATTAACATTTTGATTTTAGCATGAAGAAAACATCTAGACCTTCCCTTTGTGTGTACCTCTGTAGCCAACTTCACAAAATAAAAGCAATTTTTAATTCAAATCTCATCTATAAATATCAGACAGACTTCGACTTAAAGAATTTTAACCTTGATTATATTGCACAGGAATTATCAAGCTTGCCTTATGGCTGTAATCAAATTGGCAGACAATGGCTCTCCCATAGTTATAAAAAGGTCATGAAACCACCCTTATTGCAGCTATTGGAGAGACAATCTATCAATTTATATAATCCTTAGTTTTTTAAGAATAATGAACTTAAAATATTTCTGAAGCACCACTACATAACTACAATAATTTTAGTGTTTACCACCTTCAAGCAATGGAATACAATAATAACTACTGTTTCAAAATAAAAATCAATTCAAAATAAACAAACCTAACTATGGAATAAAATACCAAACCTTGCTTCAAAAATACAAATAAATTAAACCAAATGAATAAACATTACATTAATGTAATTGAAAAAAGCAAATACAAACTGCTCCAGCTGTAACAAAATAGAGAATATTTCAACTTACAAAATTTTTTAAAGTTTCTTTCTTTTGGCACTGAGACCACAAAAATGTTAAAAATTAACGATACCAGAAAAAATAAATGAAATGTTTCACACTTGGATATTAGAGAAAAGAAAAAAGAGAGCTCTTGATACCAAGTCTAGAAATTTCCTAAATTTTCTTGGTCTTCTAAGTGAAACTTAATTACTTTGCTTTAAAATACTCAGACACTAAAATTTTTTCCCATAGGCCATAAAATACAGCAAATAATGCCTGAATGTAATGATTTACATTAATCACTTTTTTCAGAGTAATTTTCATTTTTATTTATATAAGGGAATAACGTCGTAATTTAAAAATTGTATCATTTGTTTTAATATAAACATTGCAGATAAACAACTATAGTACGTTTCAAGAGGTCGTACGGCTGAGACTCACATTATTCCACTTGCATTCAGGTTATTTCACATACGCCACGACGCAATGTTGCCAAGTTTCCAATTTCGCTCACTTCAACAGTAGCTGTGGACAAGTGAAGTTCTATGCTCCAATAGATCCGAATGAAGCACACTCATGTTTTCCGCCGTCGCCGAAAAAGCAATTGCGTCAACAACGCTTGTCAAGAAATTTTGAAGGGTGAGGGAAATTTAAGACCTCTTATTGGCTGACACTTTCTTCCCCTCACCCTACGGGTGTAACTGTGGGCACGCCCCAGCCGTACGACCTCTTGAAACGTATTATAAATAGATTTTAATCTATTTTTAAAAATCTTTAAGTGTTAAAAAATTAAAATACCCAGCTTTAACCTCTTAAAATAAGTAACTTACAATTAATATAATATTACTAAGCCTATTTTTCTTGTTTATTCTAGCGATGGCCAACCCTTAGCAAAGACATGCCACATTGTGAAGGTAAAATACTCAAAACAAGCCACAATCAACTTTTTTATGGAAGTATTTTAATGGTAAAAATGTTTAAATGAAAAAGATGTCCTGAGTATTACGAGTATCATTAATCAATAATTTAATCCTTAGCAACTGAAACTGAATTCCAGACTAGACTTTATTCCAGACAATTAAATGTTTCCATGGATTTTATAAAACCTGTTCCTTTGTTGACTATTCCACTTTCATGATTCAAGAATTTCTCCCTAGTGTAAAAACTCTCTTCTTTTCATGCTTCTAAAAGTAAAACCTGCAATTGGCAGAATTTTAAAGGAGCAAATTATACATCTGCCATTGACAGATAAAAAAAAATTTTCTTAAATCAGAAGATAATTTTCAAATATCCATAAGGAGATACTAGAACTGAAGATGGAATACCAGCAGAGGTAATTAAAGTCATGGGATCAGAAGGGCTAGCACTGATTACGAAATTAATTAACAAGATTTACGCTCAGGAGAGTGGCCTCAGGATTTCTTAGATGTAACAATGATCCCTCTAAAGAAGAAGCTAAAGGCAATGCAGTGTAAAGACTACAGAACGATAAGCCTACTGACACACATTTCGAAGATCATCACAAGGATTCTTAATAAAAAGCTAGAGAAAAAGGCTGAAGTAATACTAGGGGAAGATCAATTCGACTTCAGAAAAGGAAGAGGAACCAGAGATGCTATCGGTGTAGTGAGAATCATATCAGAAAGGGCTATAAAATACAGCCAAGATTGCTGCATATGTTTCATCAACTGGCAGAAGGCCTTTGATAGAGTAAATTGGGTACTGCTGATGAGGATATTAAAGGATATAGGTGTAGACTGGAAAGGCAGGAGACTAATCAGGATCTATAGGTGAATCAAGTTGTAAAGGTCAGTTTGGAGAATGCAGACACCAATGGAGTAAATATCGGTAGAGGAGTAAGACAGGGCTGTTGTCTATCACCGATTCTATTCAATATATATGGAGAGGGGCTAATGCAGGAAGCGTTAGAAGGCACGGCAGATTTCAAAATTGGAGGAAGGATTATAAGAACAGTGAAATATGTGGATGATCCAGTACTTCTAGCAAGAAAGGAAAAGGAACTCCAGAAAATGATAAATAGACTAACAGGTATAAAATACTGTACGGAAATAAATACAGAAAAATCCAAGGTCATGTGAATATCAAGTAAAGAAGAAGAAAATTTGAACATAAGTATTGGGGGAAAGCCATTAGAACAAGTTTCAGATTATAAATACCTTGGAAGCATCATAACGAGAGAAACAAAATGTACCGATTAAATCAGGACTAGACTAACAAAAGCAAAAGCCGCTTTCAAAAGAAAGAAACTCCTACTAACGGGAAATATAAAGCAGGAAATCTGCAAGAAGTTGATAAAATGCATATATGGAGTGTAGCTTTGTATGAGGCAGAAAAAGGAAAAATCATATTAAATACTTGGAAAGCTTCGAGATATGGACGTGGAGAAGAATGCTGAAGATAAAATGGACAGATAGGGTCAAAAACAAGGAAGTATTACAAAGAATAGGAAGGGAGCAAACGATTATACAGACTATCAGAAAGAGGAAAGCGAACTGGATTGGACATTACCTGAGAAGAGAGAGCATGATTAAATAAGTGCTAGAAGGAAAACTGGATGGTAAAAGAGAAAGAGGTAGGAAAAGGTTTCAGCTGACAGACAGCTTGAAAGGGAAAGAGAGCTATCAAGAGATTAAGAAGGCTGTGGAAAATAGGAGTATATGAAGAACCAAATTTAACCATGAATAATCACGGGCCTGTCTACGGACAAACTACCTATGATGATAATTATTATATTATAACAATCATAACTGCAGGTAATTTAAGAGTAAAAAAATTTAGTTCAAAAATATAAATCATCATAAATTCAATAAAAATTTTGAGTGTTACGTCATAAAAAATACACCAATCAAGTTTCATGAAAGTTGGATCCATGGATTTTAATGAAAGTGCATTTTTCTTTTAGCCTTTTACAGATTCATCATCATAGGTAGTCTGTTTGTTGACAGGTCCATAATTATTCACGGTTAAACTTGGTTCTCCATATACTCCTATTTTCTCCGGTTTTCTTCATGTCTTGATAGCTCTCTTTCCCTTTCAAGTCGTCTACCAGCTGAAACCTTTTCCTACCCCTTTCTCTTTTTCCATCCAGTTTTCCTTCTAACACTTCTTTAATTATGCTCCCTCTCCTCAGGTAATGCCCAATCCAGTTTGTCTTACAGATTATAAATACATATAATAAAACGTAATTATTGATAAATTATTTTTGTCTGCATCTCCCAGTATACTCAAAGAAAAAACTGCATCAGAAGCACGAGTTTTTAGAAAAATTCCAGATTTGACAGTTTTCCATTTAATACAGGTTCTGCCTCTAGCAGGTTTACAATATTTTTTTATTGACTAAAATATAACTATTTGAAAGACACTTCTCAAAAACTCAACCTTCTCAAGAGTGTAACTTGTTTATTTCCAATTTTTTTATTATGCTGATGACAATTCTTCTAAATTACATACAATTGGTATGTCAGCTAGCGAAAAAAAATTGTTTTTGAAATAAAATTTGCTCTTATAGTTTAGAGTGAACTTCATGATATTTTTAGTTGAAGAGCAAAAAGAGAATCAGTGCATGATCTTCTCAAATACAGTAAACTCCCAGCTATCCGGCACTCGTGCAACCGGCAACTCCTGCCTCTCGATTTTTTGTTTACATCTAATTCTGAATGTTACCGCTAAAATTAGCATTTTCAGCAGTCGCAATATGCAATTGTGTATGTTTCTTGAACTCTGTGTTTGTGTTAAATAAAATATTTCGCACACCCTTTTTATATGTCTCCTAAAACTCCAACATGCGCTAAAAGTAATAAAAGGAAACAGGATGTGCTAACTTTAACCCAGAAACTTGATATAAAAAAACAGAGAAAAGTGAGAACCACAATGTTTTAAAGAAAGAGTTCAATGTCAGTTTTTCAACTATTTATGACATTAAGGCACAGAAATCACAGTTAATGAAATTCGTTGTCTTCTGAGACAACTACAAATATTGAATATCGGCACACTCTTCGTAAGCCAAAACTTTAGCAATTGGATATTGGTATTTATGAATGGTTTTCTATAAGCGTTCCGAGGGAGCCCCTATTTCTGGACCAATGTTGATTGAAAAGGCCAAAGATTTTTATGAGCAAATGGAGATTAGTGAAGCATATGCATTTTCAGATGGATGGCTAACACGTTTTAAGATCAGAAGTTTAGATGTTTCGGGTGATAAAAAGTCGGCCGACCAAGAAGCTGCCGATAAATTTTGCAACTTTTTTTGAAACATTAGTTAAGGAATATATATCTATCCAACACGTTTAATTGCATTATTTTAATATTTACTATCTGCACTGTATGTAATGGTGTCATGACTGCATGTCACTATTCACTTCTCTTTTGTTTAATATCAATTTGCTTCAAGAATTTCTGCTAATTGTGTTGGGTGTGGATAATTTCTCTCCTTTTCTTGGACAAGGAAACAATTTTTTTTGCTGTAAAATCCAAAAAGTTGGACGAAGTTAACCCTTACCTCGCATTGTTATTAAAACAAAAGAAACATTAATAGCGATAGGCATACGAGAAATTCCATAGGATGTAATGCAGCTATTAAATATTAAAATATTGCAATTAAATGTGTTGAATACTTGTATCTTTGAGTTTCGTTACTTCCTCAAATGTCAAGGAATTATTTAAGAACAACTGAGTAGAGCAGTGCTTCCCAAACTATGGTTTCATTGGTCCATGAAGGTTTCCAAAATGTAATTTTTTAGAATGAACCACATATTTAGTTGAATTTTTTTGGGAAAAGTTAATCAATTCTTACACTATCACAGGTATTCAATACTTTAGTATGTACCTAGTTAGCTTAAAGATTTTTCTAATCCTTCAAATTTCCAGATTTCGCCTCTCTGCAGTCAAATTAACCCCTTTTCATTAATGTGGTTACAGTAAGTACGTTTGTGTCAGAAATGAGGTGATCCGCAGGGCCTGGAGGGTTGCTGTAGTGGTCCATGGAGCTCAAAAATTTGGAAAGCACTGGAGTAGAGTACCTAGTCTACAGGTTAGTAATTCCAAGGTGAATGTACAATTCTGCATCTGTTCCTTATTTTGGTATCCAAATGCTTTATTGAAGCCTATATAATAAAAATCTCAAGCAACCAGAATATTCACTTAACCAGAAAACCCAATTCCCCGGGCATTCCGGATAACTGGGAGTTTACCGTACAACAGAAAATAATTGTTTCAATTCTTGACTTAAAGAAATTCTTCCATTAGAATCTGATGATCCCTCTAGGTCATGGACATGGAATATAAATCTTGTTGATATGAAATGTAGCATACAACAATGGAGGGAATTCCATTTGTCAATTTTCACAATGTGTCAATTTACTCAAAAATGGGTTGAATGATTTAGATAATAAAAACATCCCCCTAGCTAACTACACCCATTCTTCAAATTGCACGATTCTGATTCACGTTTTCAGTTTAGCATCATTTTCTGTTAAAGAACTGCCTTGAATTACGTGGCAATCAACTTCCCTTTCGCATGGCTTTAAAATGATCTCAAAGTACTGAAAAAGTATAAAATGTTCCATTTCTACTCGGAGTTTATAAGAAAGGATAAATGAAGTACAGTAAAACCTCATTACAATGGGGGTATTGGCAGACACAAAAAACTCCCATATTATACACAACCTGCAGTATTTGAGAAACATGTATTAAAAGGTTGTGGAACTATATTTTTTATGGTCTAGCTCTACTTAGGTTAGGAAAGATTTTCTGACTGAACCCATTGCCGAAATTAGCCTACTCTTTACAAAGAGCACCAAGGGAGCCAATTGTTTAACATCCCTTCCAAAGGACAGAGCACTAACTTTCACATTCTTCTCAAACCACACAAGTAGGGGACCGGATGACATCAGATTAAAAAATCCAACCTCTGCCAGATTTGATCCTGAGACCACTGCAGGAAGGCTATTGCTTTAGCCACTCTACCATTGTAACCTCAATTAATATTCAATGAAATTAACCTTTATCTGCCAAAATACCTCACTTGGGATGGTTTTGCTCCGAGACTGCTTGCAGATGTTTTCTTTGTCATGGAATAGGGGAAGTGGAAAAAGGGCATTTCAGAAGATGTCATCATAGGTTAAGGCATACATGCTGAAGTTCTAAGAAGTAGAGGAAGATAGACCTCACACCAAGAGCAAACAAAAAGTTGAGGGAGTTTATGACATAAGACAGGCTGAAGACTCACACCTGCTTTCACAACTCAAGGAGAAGGAATAAAAGTAATCCCAACCTCCAGCCTATAAGGGGCTCGCAATATTTACCCTTACTTCCTTTGGGAATTTGTTTTATGAGCCATCTTATTCAGTTGTAGTCACCAAGTAAAGCAGTAGGATTATGGAAGTGAAATTTTCATAGTATTTTGTCTTTGTAATATTCTTTTATATATTCATCACATTTTTTATATTGTATTATTATATCCTATTTATTGTTATTTTTATACTTATTTGGAAAAACCACTTCAAAATGTAAGATAACTGATGCAGAGGTTTATATTGATTCTGATTTGAAGCTTGAACGTAGGGAAAGTGATGATAGGGAGCAAGTAAAACTCTACAACCAGGACACATCAGTTTTGGGGGTGAGTAGGAACCATGCTGCCAAAAATGGGCAGATATTGTTGTATTTGCATTTTTATTACGTCATTTCAATTTTATGTGCCAATAAGTTTTTTCTATATGTTTCTTTCCTCTAGCAAACAACATCATGTAACTCTTCAGTATTTTTCCTATAAAACGCTTTTCATTTGAACATTTTATGACCATTAATTCATGAGATGTAGGATTTTTTCAGAATTAACACAAAAATTATATATTTAAATATCCTAAAATAACGATGACATCTGGACCCCACCTGCAGGCATTTAAATCCAGCAGATAAAGGTTAAAATAAAACAAATTTAACATGTATTTACAGTAAATGCTGCTTCATGTGATCACATTGGGTTGCATTTAAATAATAACACTAAGCAGCTTGTAATAACAATAAGCTGCATCTAATATATTTGTTACAGAGAGAATCAACATCAAATAATAATTGAAATTTTTTTAAAATCACGCAAGAAAGTTTTTAAAAGCATAAACTGGTTGTACACAAATATAAGAACAACAATGTACCCAGTCAACTTTTTCAGAATAAAATATTTTCACCACAAGTTGGAAAATGCATGGTCTGCAGACGTGTTAAATAAAGATTTCATCATACACCAATAGCATTGATTTTCGAGAAAGTACCACTCTTGGAACAAAAGAATTCTACCTGTGGCACACATGCTTAGGGTTGGCCATCCCTGACCTAGATACCACATTTATTCGAATACCATACACCCCATAATAAGACATGCACACCATATTATTGTGGAAGCCAAAATCCAAAAACTTCATTGAAATTTCCATTTAAAAAGATCAATTATAACAGTTTCATTCTTAAAAGTAACCTTCTTCATTATTCATTTAGCAGTTCAATTGTTATGTAATGGTAATTTTCTTCTTGAGATAGAAAGTAAGTTATGATTTGAAATCCTCATACGAGACATGCATCCTGATTTTCCAAAAGAACATTTTACAAGAAAATGTCCAATAGGTAATCAAGTAAATACAGTGTTTTCTTGTGACCATCCATTATGAATAACCTCCCTCTTAGTAATTACCCATGCGTTATGCTTCTTATGACATCAATAAACAATATTCATTAATGCTTTATCTGATCTTTAGCATGGCAATTAGGTAGATGCAAAGCATTTCAACCTACAATTTTCAATTAAAACTCACACATCCTCCTAGTTTGTTCTAAAATAAATTAAATAATCCAAACAAATTCTGTAAATAAATTATAAAAATATCTTTTTGTCACAAGTGAACAAGTGTTACCTAGGAGGCTTTCCAAGGAGCTTTCTCTTTCCTTCCATTTGAATTTGAACTTTGACTAAATCTGTTGGACTAGCAGCAAACTGAGCAATTGCACCAGCTGTAGCTCCTCCCAAAGCAGATTTCCTGAAAAACAATACTTACATTATAATAACTGACCATCATAAAGGGTGGTATGAATAAAGAACGTCTTACATCACTAATTAAAAGATGCTATTCACAAGTGTAATTGCTAATAGTTATTCTTGAATATGATGTTACTGGATATATCAGATTTTTTAAATTCTGTAATTTGTTTTGCATATAAATTTGCAGTTTTATGATAAAAGTTATAGGTAATGTTTTTGTTTTTCATCATATTAAAATACATTTATATAAATATATATTTAATGGTTTGTATTTTCATTTTGGGAAGAATTAGGGGCTTAGAACTGTTATGGGTCAACATCAATGGCAGTGCCAATTTCTGTCAGGTAGGAGAGTGTCGAACTACATCAATATTCCTAATGACCGTATTAACTTTCATGTAAAACGAGTTTGTTGTCACAAAGCTTGCAAACCCATTTAGCTCGCAGGCCTATTTAGCTTGTAAACGGGGCTGAGGGATAGGTTCCATTTAAGGCACTTGTAATAACTTTCACACAAAACAAAATTTTTGTCACAAAGCTTGCAAACCCATGAGGGATCTGCCTGTAGTGACATTTACTCACCCAAACATTGGCCAATGGTGAGGGATAGTTTGGTCCCAGAGAGACAAAGGGCTCGATAGCATCCTGAGACAGCTACACCCGATATAAAAGGCACTATAATCTAAAGACAAAGCGGTATTCTCGGTTGCCAGGTAAATATAAACATTTATTTAGTAACTTCAGAGAAGGTTCAACGATGCTGACCAACAACAGTTCTGTTCCGAATTAGGTATCTCTGTAAAGGACGCATCCCTTTTTTTACCCCAAAAACTTTTAAATAAATACACAGATATATACAAAAAATAAAAACTCAAAGATTAACCTTTATCATATGGCACCCAAATACAATATTTAGAAACTGTCAGACAAATTCATTTCAAGGTATTTAAATAACAGTATGCAAGTTTAAGGATTAATGTCATTTTCCTTTAAACTCTAAGCAATAACAACTTACGCCTGCACTACACCAATGATTCCTAGTTTTTTCCTCATAAACCACTCACAAAAATTTATATTACTTTCTGCACCACCTACCTCAAAAATGTTGTAGAAATTTATTAAGCACCGTAATTTTCTGATTATAATATGCACCCTATATAATACACACCCATGTTTTTATGAGTGAAATGTGAAAATTTCCCATCACTCATTTTTTGTAAAAAGATCACTGTAATTTTTCACTTAGTTATTAGCACTACCGAGACAGTTCTCGCCTTACCGCCAAGTGAGATATGTGTGAGAGTGTTTACAAAACCTTTACCTCTATATCAGGGGTTCCCAAACTTTTTATTGAAAGGGCCACATTAGGCTTTATGTACGACAGCACAGATATATGGAAAAAATAGGGTTTGGTTCATAAGAGTCCCTATTCCAGCATATACCTTGCATTTCTGCCCTTCAAAGTATAATAATACAAGACATGCTGTGGCGTTCTAAATAAATGCTACATTTTATTAAAGAGCAAGGAACCGATCTACATGTGCTTCGATGACATTGGCGATATCCCGTTTATTAATTATAAATCCCATGAATTTCATTATATTTTAAGAAAATTTTCTATTTTGGTGAGGCAACACAATTTATTTATTTTTAACAAAAAAAATCTATATAAGGATTTACGGAACATGTGTAAATCATTAAATAAAGTAAAAATGTCTTGCCTCCGGCATGCCGAGGCGGAGTAACCCCCTGTCTGGTACATAGCTCTGAACCTGAACCCCCCCTTGGTCAAATCCTGGCTATGCCACTGGTTACCATATATAATACACACCCTAAATTTTTGTCAATTTTTCGTGAAAAAATGCATATTATAATCGGAAAATTACAGTAACTTTTTTATTGAAATATAGTGTGAAAGTATTAAAAAGGAGCAAACAAATTATAAAATATAAAGTAAGAAGTAAAATGAATGTTCGAACAAAATAGCAAATAACTTGGGCTACCCCCAGCAGTTGTAATAATTCTAATATACCACTTAAAAGGCTCTATTTACCAGTTCGGGGACCCCTGAACTATACTGTTGGCATGTGCCTAAGTCCCCATTTACACGTTCCCTTTTCCGTGCCTGAAAACAGGCGCCCGTCCTTCTGCGCATGCTCACAAGCAAATTCTCCCGAAGAAAGGCATCGGGCACGAAATGGCCACAACTCCTGATTCCATGCCTGTCCAAAGCACGTCGATTGGCTGAGGACTGCCACGTGACACTGGTGACGTGCAGAACCAGTCAAGAGGACAGTTTTCCTTCTGAATCCATCTTACTACGTATGCTACTGCAGGCAGCTAGTCATCCAGGCGCCTGTTTTCAGGCACGAAAACGGGAACGTGTAAACGGGGACTAACAATGAACAAATAACATTTAAATATGCACAAGTAAAGAAATAGCATTCCATCCTACATGTTGGTGTTTCTGGTAAATATGCAATGCTGTCCTATATCTAAATCAATTGTGGAATGCATTATCTCATTACGATAACAATATGGTTGCTTTTAATGATATAAAATATTCTCAGCCTTACAGAATCACAAGGCTTTTATTTTAGTAAGAATACTGCCAAGTCTAACAATAATCACACTTTAATAACTCTTAGTGTAGTTCCCATTGCAAAACTAATGTATGTATAGTAATTATAACAAAGAGAACACAAAGATTTTATGACAGAAAAAGTGACTTGTGCATACTCAAGCCATGATTCATCTACAAATACTTATCTTGAAGGAAATATCAACAAATACTTTTAATGCTAAGTAAACAAAAATTAAAACTCAATTATTCATATTTTTTAAAAAGATACATTTATATCTACAATTCTAAGCATACGAAATAAAATAAATTTCATTCCTACCAAAGAGGATATGATCCATCAGAATCCCTTTTAAAGACCTTATTACGTAAAGCTTCATAGGTTTGAATTCTGATACCAGAATATATAACATGACGATAAAGAGCAGGAGTTACTCCCTGCCATAGTTTTAAAACACCCTCTTCTTTTGCAATTCCCACTGCAGTTTGCAGCATGCCTCGGTGTGGAGCCTATCAGGAAAAAAAAGTATAAATAAAAATACCAAGTAAATCAAATAAGATAAGATTAATAAAGAATATGACCTCAACTGTGGCATCTATGATGGTGAATTATCTTAACGTGAATAACTCCAGAAAGGATAATTTTGACAATATTGTCACAATATACTGGGATCTACTTTTCAAAAATTTTTAATTATATTGTCGTCTATCACGTGAATAACTCCAGAAAGCAAAATTTTGACAATGTTGTCACAATATACTAGGATCTACTTTTCAAAAATTTTTAATTATACTGTCGTCTATCACAGTGGTTCTCAAACATAGGGTCACGAGCAGTCTTCGCTATGTCAACTGATTTTTTCCCATTCTATCAATCCTTCAATTTTAATTTATAGATTATAAGTCTAATTTTTGTTTGATTGAGGGTTGGAATCTTCAAAATAAAGCATTTGTTAATTTTTATATATACAATATAAGAAATATAATTTAATAATAAAACTTTAATTAATACAGCAACTTATACTAGCTTCGCTCATTTTCTTAGTCATCACATTTCTTTATTGTAATTCATGGTGATATCTAAATTTTTATGAACTAATTTCTTTTTGGAAATGTGGAAACAGGTGAAAAAATCTGCTATGACCAGGAATCGAACCCGGGACTTCCACTTGCCGGGCAGATATTCTACCACTGAACTACCGCAGCAGACTGATTCACCTGTAGTCATGTGTGCAACAACTAGAATATTCCAGACTATTTATAATGTAGTGAATAATTTAATCAACATATGCCATATGTCTTTTTTAAAGAGATTCATGATCATATGTAATGAAAATTTTCCTTAAGATCCAGATATCTTCTTGAACCCAAAATTTATTATATACTTTTCAGTGTGCTTTATAAAAAAAAAAGTATAAATGCAAAAGTTTAAAAAATATTTTTATTACTTCTTCGCGGCAACCAAACATCGGTACAGAGGGGGTCGCATGGTAGATCTGCCTGAGAACCACTGGTCTATCATAATACCCATCATTTTCGACAGGCAATTATGTTAATATTCAATATAATGATCAAATCCTCCTGCTTATCACTTCAACTGCAGAATATTTACTATATTTTCTGGCAGATGGGACACTCATTGATTTTAAAACAAAGTTTTCCAAAACACTTTCACTACATGTATTTATATTTGCTTTTATGAAAACGTAGATATATAAGTAGCGCACTGAAAAACAGGTAAATATATTTTATCAACCATATAACCGAAGATAGTCCCTAAACTCACATGAAATACCCGGACCCCCCAAAAATTTCCACAATTTTTTGGCAAAAATGTAAATTTCATAGATTTTATGCTGAAGTGTGCCGGGCATTCATGCACATCTTAAAATACATTATTCGAGATCGAAGAAATGTGTGGGAAATGGTTTAGTTGTTGACATTTTGAAATATTACTCCAATTAATAATTTTGCATTGCTGAATAATGTTCCACATTCAGTGGCAATAATTTTATTCATCTTCATTTTCACAGAAGGTCAAATATAGTAACAGCGATCTCGCCAAGATATTTTTTCATCCAAGTCTATTTCCAATGAAATTAGCATATATATTGCCTTAAAAAACTGCACTTTTATAATTATACATGTTCCATGTAAATTTTTACCGAAATTCAAACAGTTGAGGGCTCAAAGCCATCAACGCATTTTGCGTAATCGTCAATTTACACAAGCGATCTCACCAAGATATTTTTTCATCCAAGTCTATTTCCAACGAAATTAGCATATACATTGCCTTAAGAAACTGCATTTTTATAATTATACACATTCCATGTAAAGTTTTACCAAAATTCAAACAGTTGAGCGTTCAAAGCCGTCAACGCATTTTGCATACTCATCAATTTACGCAGGCGATCTCGCCAAGATATATATATATATATATATATATATATTCATTGTAGGTCAAATATTACTTTACGAAAGATATAGCACTATCATTTGAACGTGAAGGCAATGAGAGACTTCGAGATTTAACCACAACTCAAATTTTCCTCGGACTCGCATTTAAGCCAAGGTGTGATTTTTTCATGATAAATTTTGACAAAAAACATCGGCTTGTATTCGGGCAGATACAGTATGTAGAAAATTAGTGTACTAATTATTACCAACATCCATGATATTGCTCTGCCAGTATGGGGAATCACTGAGTGAGCCATATGACAAATCTGCATTTATAATATATTTGTATAGGAAAGGAAAATATTTTAAAGAAAAAAGTATTATAATGATAAATTTACCACATTAACAAAATTCTTTAAAGAGCTGCACTCCAAAAAATTGATAAGTCGATCAATTCAATTTATAACTATTAGTAAATCATGTTTTAATGTGAGACAAAATACTTACATTTAAATTTTCATGCGCTGCTGCAGCTATTTCTCCTTGTAACTGGAGACGAGTCTTGGTAAGGTCGAGAGGGTAAGTGGCTAAAAAATCATAAAAATTTATTAATATAGCATCATAAATAAACATTACAGCTTTCATTAAGTTTACTAAATAAAGGTTTCTCCAGCCAGTAAATACCATATATGCCCGAATATAAGGCAAGGTTTTTTCCAAAATTGTCCCTTAGATAAGGGGGTGTTGCTTTATATTCGGACCCTCGAACTTTGATTATTCAAGTTTTTGTCAAATAAATTATTTCTAGTTTTCTCGGTGGGAAAAAGGGGGGGTTCACCCTATATTCAGGCATATAAGGTAACTCTGATGTAACTTACTCTACTCTAGGCTCAGATTTTAGTTCATAAATGGAATGATTATTAAGAAAATTGAATAATATTATTTAAGCAAACGATTATAATTATAAAACAAATTAGAATTTCATGACAATGACCATTTATAACAATTTTTTATTAATTAGCAGAGTTATATTGTTCCAAGATATGATATTATGCAAGAGTAACAAAAAAAATTATTCAATACTTAATCTGGCTTACGATAATACTAATATGACAAAAAAAAAATTTAATTGTGGTAAGGCAAAAATAGGTTGTGCCATTCATACTTTACATATATTATGATAATTTCATTTCAGTTACCTATTTTAGAAATACTTGATAGCTGCAGTAATATAAATATACACACACACACATATACATACACACACACTAGTTTTAAATTTTAGCATTTCTACAATTTCGGATTATTCCCAACACATTTTGTACAAAATCATATAACCGTCACAAATTTCAAGTTTGTAGCTCATTTAGAGGTGCCTTATAACTTTAATCCGCGTATGGGGCAATAATAGGGCAAGACAGCACTTAAGATTTTGACTTTTTACAATATCGGATATCTTATTTCCGTTGTAACATAAAACTCATAATTCTGCCAAATTTCGTGTTTTTATCTCATTAAGAATTGCCATATAATTTTCACACTGGTATGGGGCATAAATAGGGCAAAATCGCCCTTAAAACTTGGAATTTTCGCAGTATTTTATTTTATCTTTGATTGCAACGAAATTTCTATAATCATGCCAAATTTCAAGTCACTCGGTCATATGGAGCTGCCTCATCTTTTTTGTTCTCGTATTGAGCAATACTGGGGCAAAACAACCCCAAAAATGGGGATTATATCAGTATCGGATTTCCTTCATTAGTCGTAGTTTAGCATTAATAGCATTAAAATATAAGCCTCTGATTCCCATTAAAAGCTTACCCATATGCAAGGATTAAGCCTGTTGCCTAGGAAGCCTATTGTTAGACCCAGAAAAATTAACACTTTTTTGCGATAAAAACTATAAAATTACGCTAATTCTACTCGGATTTGAATTCTGTCTTCAAAAATAAGAAACTAAAATTCATATCCTATCCGATAGTTGAAGTCTCGAGTTTGTATCTTGACGGTAAATAATTTTAAAACACAAATATAAAAACCTCTACACCAAATTACGTGTTTTCTTATGGGCAAAAATTGGGGCAAAAAGGGGCCAAAATAGTCCCTAATAAAAATCTATTTATTCAAATCCATAATCACTTATATTTATGAAAAATCTCAACTATACATAGTTTAATTTTCATAGCATTTGAGTCAGCATCTATTTTAAATTTTTCTTTGGGATTAATGAAAAAATTATTTTCTTCGTGATCTAATTGCTTATGCTTATGCCGTACTCTTAGTCTTTCTTCTGTAACAAACACTGGATCAATTTCTAGTTCTTCCGTGATTTTTTCTGCTGCTACTATTATGTCGTTGAATCCTGTCATGCGATAATCTTAAAAAAAAATTAATAGTTTGATCAATGGCTTTAATACATTCTGAAAGGTCAGGTTTAGGGCTTTTTAGTAATTTTGAGACAATGTTTGTTTTAAAAAGTAGCCTTTCTTTAGTGATATTCAACACCAGATAATTTTTTATGGCCAACCATCATCCGCTTTAAAAACTGTAAAATAGTAAGGTATGGCCTCTTAACTTTTTATAAGAGTAATATTGAAAATATACTAACACTAACAATTATTTATAGTGTTAATTGATATTTGTACAACAAAATACATTTACTCCGTATTTTTGTGGACTGTCTTAATTAAAAGGGGAAGCGATAATTTTGAAGTTATAAATCAGAGTATCTACAACTAATATATCTTTCAATCTACTATTTTCAACAATAAAATAACATAAAATATTAACATGCAAAGGTTTCCAATTAGCCCATAATCAAGAAACCCGAAACTAGAAAAGAATAAATCTAATTAATTGAAATGCACTTTAGCTCATAAAATAAAGCAAGTTGACAGGACTCAGATCTTCTGTTCGATTTATAAACATAAAAAACATGATGTTAGTCAGTCACGCATTAAAAATTACTCTTTGCACCACCACCTATCAAGCAAAATTGTTTTATTTTTCAGTTTTTGTCGTGATTTTACCGAAAATAAAATTAATAAATATGGATTTAAAGTATACATGATTTTACTGCAAAAATAACTGAAAATGGTTTTCCTACGTCTCTCAATAAATGTTTAATATAATATGAAATACTGACACCTTTATAAACCCTGTTCCTTTCAGTAAAAGGTATTTCGTTCATCTGCTAGTAGAAAACATAGAACGTATCACTTTCCTTCCTTGAAATCGCACAAAATATTTATATCAAACTAATTTAAGACAGGTCAACAGAGTGTCACCTAGCTCTTTCGCATTACTAAGTGAGAATGGTGAGAATGCAGCATAGGGCGCGCATCATAGCAGATTGATATTCCCCAGAATGGTTAAGCATTTTGAATATTCCAAGAAAAAACAATGAAACAGAAATATAAGACACGGAGGGACGCGAAGCCCTGCCGGGGGTTTTTGCCGCCAATATTTCTTGCCGATGGTCTCTTTGTTTTGCTCCCCAGGGGATATTCTCCTGGGGGCAATGCACTCTTTGACCATAGTTAGGCGCGGTATGGATGAGAGGCATGCATTCCCTTGGAGGGTGGGAAAAAGGTGATTAAGAAAGATAGATAGATAGATAGATAAGTGGCTTTATTTTCAGGGTGAAAGAAAGGAGAGGCAGGAAAGGAAAACGGGCATCACCCCCACCGCCCTCAGACTCGAAAGTTGATCAGTGGGAAACATTTTCAAGGGTTCCCAAGATTAAGGAGTCTTTGGAACCTGGTCAGATTTTCCATTCCCTTCTCCGCTTGTGTAAGGCTTTGTTTTTCCAAATGGTATCTCCAGAAGTCTTCGCCTCGTTGTTACCTGCTGAACAGAGTTTTGAGATCGCATTTTTACTTATATTTTCAAGAAGAAAACACTAACCATATCTATCGAAAACAACATTATGTAGATATTTTCCAAATATTTGTGACTCAAATTTTCCGCCCCAAAAAATTCGGTGCCCCAAGTGGTCACTTGGTCTGCTTGTATGGTTGAGCCGGCCCTAGACTTAGAAAGTAAATTAAAAATGAGTCGTACCAGAAAAATGATGGGTATATCACACAATAGAAAGAAAATGAATCTAAATTACCACCTATGAAGGATAACCAAAGCCCATGTCAAAACAAAGTAACACTTAGCAGTAGGTATATAATTAAATTAAGAAAAATTGTGAATTGTGTTATATTCTAATCTCGTTTTCAGCTTCAGAAGCCACAATTATTTAAATTTCATTTGGTTGCAGTATACATTTTACTTATAAAAGCCATGAATTGTATTACAGGCATTAAACAAGCCACAAATTTATTTTATAAAGAATTTTTGATTTTAAGCTTTTTAGTGAGCAAAACATTTCTATTTCAAATTATTACTTTTGAGAAAAATCGTCTAACTCACCGCATTGAAATAGTTTACAACAACAATGTAAAGAATCCTTACTTACATTGTGAAATACGAAGATTTATTTCGTGAACAACAATTAAAAATCCATATTTTTCTCTTCCTAGCTCTTATATGATCGGTGAAATACCGATTTAAAAAATTATTTGGAGAGAACAATATTTGCCACAAAAAAGTATGCGAGAGCAAATATTTATATAAAATATAAAATAAAAATGAGAAAGTCCAGCTATTTTTATTATTTAGATAAAGCAAAAAGAAGATTTCGACAATACAAAAAGAAGCGTTTAGTGAAAGAAAAATACTCTACCGTTTTCAAATACGAGTGCCCAAATATGGAGTTTTGAAGTGATAAAAACTATTAATTGTTTTCATGCATGCTTTTTACTTTCTCATATACGAAGTATATTGAGAAAGTATTGTTATCGCGAAAAAATTCGACCTCGATATTTTTACAGAAATATACGTTTTAGGTGTTGCTGAATCCGAAAAAGTGCTTTTCACAATGCCGTTTGTCTGTCTGTTACTGGCTCTAGAGCCTAAACGGTAGAGTGAAAATCAATGAAATTTCGTACTTTTATCATAATGATCAGAAGCAAGGGTGCAATGCACCCGGGTGCCAACTTGCTGGGGCGCTTCTCTTCGGAGTATTTGTATCTATATATTATTGGAATTCGACTTGGGAATGATTCCTCCTTTGCCCGAGTGAAAAGGAAAAGTTAGAGATTCTAAAATGACACAAAATCTTCCAGGCAAAATTTTTCCGATCCCTTGTGGTACGAGGTCGCATGACTCAGGGTCGCTACAACACGCATCAGTGGTGACCAAAATGGGCTCACCGTAGGAGTCGCCAAGAGGTGGGGGCGCTACTCTGCTAATTTCTATCCCGACCCTAGCGAGGAGCTCCAGCTGAGGCGGCAATCCTGTCATAAAGTACCATTGACCTTTACCACAAATCCTTTTGCTGGAAGAATACCAGGTGCCTACCCTTTTCCTCACACTTACTGAATCTTGGAAATCCCAAATCTGTTTTGAATCGGCTTGGTATAGCTTTTCCAAAAACTAGCTTTCCTTAGTCCTTCACGATCTCCCACCTACGTTAACGTTCATATTCGTTTCTAAACAGTACCAAATTCAAATACTGAAACAATTTCTCCATATAATGAGAGAATCATTGACATCTACTACTTCATTGGATTTTAAAATATCTTAAAATGAAAATACGAAGTTGGGACTTTGACGCAGGAATGCATAAATAATTGAAGTTTTGTTTTCTTACTGTCAAAATAAATATTGAATCTAATTTGGCTTGTAAATGAACAGAAATATAGGAATTTTTGATTGATTATTAAGTAACGGGACAGAATATTCAATTATAATCATATGTGCAGCGAGTTTTATAATTTTCCTTCAAGCAGATATTAAATGAAATGTTTATATTTATAATTATGCAACTAATTTGTTCAATCATTTCGTTATGGGATACATCGACAGTGTCTCCACACTCTATCGATGAAAAAAGCAGTGTATGATCATACCACGAAATTTCACTAGTAGGGGGGCACCACAGAGATATCTTGCACACAGGCACGAAACACCCTAGCTATGAAGAAATTGTTGGCATTGCTTAATAATTAAGGGAAGTTTATTCTAAGCATTTTGAACAACAATTTGATTTTCTCAAAAACGGCTCTAACGATTTTGATCAAATTTCGTACAGTTACTTGAGTTTACGTCTTCAATAATACTAGATAGTTCATATTTCTCAAAAACTGAATATAAGGCTGGTTTATTCAACGCAACTTTAACAATAATTTGATTTTCTCAAAATCAGCTCTAACGATTTTGATAAAATTTTGTAATGTTACTTGAGCATAGGTCTGCAATAATACTACATATTTCATTTTTCTCAATGAATGAATGTAAGGCTAGTTTATTCGTGGGCAACTTTAGCAAAAATTGAATTTTCTAAAAACCAGCTCATATGACGCATTAGTATATGAGAAAGTTTGTACAATGTATATTGTACCGATTTTTTTATCTTCGTAGGAAGGTTGC
This sequence comes from Uropetala carovei, assembly GCA_036926305.1. Classification (NCBI taxonomy): domain Eukaryota; kingdom Metazoa; phylum Arthropoda; class Insecta; order Odonata; family Petaluridae; genus Uropetala; species Uropetala carovei. Next base: position 2,675,794 of record JAXCHB010000076.1, read on the forward strand.
CAGAATTTATTTCATCAGAGCCGAGATATATTGTGCCTTTATTTTTGTAACAAAGTCGTTCACTCAACCATGCATGGTTAGGCTGAGGGTTTCTCCTACGAATATGCTATTGTCCAACTCATGGTCAACTCAATATAAAAACGAGTTTTTGCAGCATTGTTTAAAAGGAATAAACGATATCGAAAAATCATGAATATACATTGTCAGCCCGAGGTATCATATTTTAATGCCCAGCCAATCAAACAAACAGCACCCCCTTCTGCATATAAAAACTTCACAAACATACTGTTAATTTTTGTTCAACTATACACTATGTTGTAATAAATACGAAGTTGCCGCTTCATTAATATGTGATTCACTTTGGAATACAAAAGAGAAATTTGCAATAATGGATAGATATATAAAAGTCGTTTAAACTCTCTAACTATATTGACGCCTCAGATGCGGGTTGGCCTTATGAATTTATTTTGATAGGTTTTCATTTTTGTCAAATTTTGGCAACCCCCTTCGAGAGGTGCCTGAGGCGGTTACCTTGCCGCCTCGCCCATCGGCACGGCCCTGTATATGTATACATATGTGTGTGTGTATGCCTATCTTCAATAAAAAGGAAATAATTACCTATTTACCTATACCAGCACCATTCTAAGTGTGGTACCAGAACCAAAAGTAACACAAAGCTGTCATTAATGGAATGGAATGGTGGCTATTAGTTTTTCTACATTTGTATTATGAATAAATTTAGCCATTTGATACTTCCTCTGCTTAGTCTTTGTACTTGCACAAGAAACCTTATGCCCTTTATTTACTTGGGTTTCCAGCTAATTTAAAATTCACCTATTACAGTAATTGGTTTGGAAGGGTACAAGTGCATCTTAGCTAGTTTTACTCATATTATCTCATTTCACCTTGTTTTGTTATGGTGTAGAGTCCTGGTGGAGGTATACAGTGATGCAACTGACTCTTCTCATATTTAATATATGGTTCAGAGCAATTTGAAATCATTTATAACCTATGCAAATACAGGTGAGCCCTGCTTAACGAGGGGGATGCGTTCCTGAGGTCTCTGCATTAAGCGAAAATCCACATTCGCCGGGGCACCATAACCTTTAGGCGCCCAGAGGGAAATAACTTCCCAAATGGTATTTTTGGACTCACATTCAATGTAAAACTTATTTCTACTGGACATTTAAACGTAATTTATTTTTTAAAATATAAAATTACCTAGTAAACAGTAAGACAAAAAAGCTTTTTAGTGGTAAACGTACATAATTTCAAAATATTTCTCAGAACACCTACGAAGTTTTATTTAAAAAAGAGTCCAGGGTCGACTGCTTAGCTTTTTTTCGCTTATTACGTAAAACTTGTCGGTAGCATTCAAATAGTCCATCACAGCTCCGCTTCACGGAACTCACTCGTGTGAAGTCATTGTGTTCCTCCAACAAAGTCATGCACTGATTGACGATGCTCTTGCAGCTCCGCTTATAGATCAAACCCATAGTAGTGTGTGTTGGGTTTTCTGCAATTTATATATCATTATATACAGTGATGAGCTGAAGCCGACTCCCGCCGGCTCGCGCGAGCCTATTGTTAATTTTTCTCAGAATTTGCAAGCTGGTTGTTAAATTTTTAGAAAATATGAAAATTTATTGATTTTGTCCTTTCAAGTACATTTTGCTCTATCTGATAGTCAATTACCAACAGTGTATGAAATGGAATATATTATGAACCGAACACTTGTTAAGCTAGCAGAACGGTATTACAAAACTTGAGCGATATGCTGCCCCTGGCATATAGGCCTCCTGCTACCGTTATCCAAATTTCCTTTTTTTTAGAGAGCCGGTTCTTAATTTTTTTCCAGTTCATCACTGATTATATATTACTACACAATATATGCATTCAAACATTAAGATCCCTCCACACGTACCACATGTTTTTTCATGTGTAGATCAAAATTATATAATTTTTTTATGTGGTGTTATTATTTTATTATTATTTATAATTACATGTTAATACAGTAAATTAAAATTGTAATAAAATAATTGTCGAAAATTATAGATTTTAAAAATATAAATCATCAAAAACATTCTTTACGATCCAATGATGCCAAGGAAACATGAAGGCTGAATCATATTTCTATTTCTGTTTTACAGATGTTTTCCGCCTTAGTAGATATATTTTTTGTGTTATACCCGTGAAATTTACAGCAAAAAGAGTGAAATTGGTCACCAGACGATGCAATATTATGCAACACTGCTGAAATATCACAATATTTAGGATACTTCAGGAAATGTGATTAATGAGAAATTTAAAAATCATAAGATATTAGACTGCGGTTGCACTGTGCATAAGATCTATATATTTTTTTAAATTTAAATTTGAAATAATATCCATGTTATAACGAATCCGCGTTGGCTGGGGCCGCATTAAGCAGGGCTCACCTGTAGTTGCTACTTCTTTTAAGAATACGGTAGTAATTTTTTATACAGAAAAATATATAGTAAAACCTTAATAATTCAGACTAATAGGGGGAAGCGGTAGTGTGAATAAGTGAAAAGTCCAAATTATAGAACATAATTACGTATTTTCAAATCGTAGTTCATAAAAACAAGCAAATTTATTCACAATCCAGTAACGTATGTTAATAATCATATTTTCTTATACAAAGGTTATTTACATATCATATTTGATTTCTAATCATGAACAACTGTTACATTACCTTACTGTTTCTAATAGAAAATGTGTTACTTTATTGTACAAACAAATTTGGGGGCCCCCTACTCATTGAGGGGGGGGGGGGGGGTGTTAACCCCCAAAACCCCCCTGGATACGCCACTGATTTAAGTTATTGATTTTTCCAAAGATGTCACAAAGGTAGACTAATCTGCATAACCATATATCTTCATGAAAATAGTATACTAATTCGGATTTGATTTCTGAAAGAAAAACTGTAACTTCAGCCTTTAGCTCAAATAGACGGCTGAAACAATCTTCCAAGTGACAACCATCGAAGATTGGAATGAAGTAATACAGTAATATGGTCAGATAACAACATAGCTATCGAAAAAGACTTACATTCAGAGCCCGAGACTTTATGAGGTTAACTATCTTCACTGCAATCTCTAGCACAGAGTTTAAATCTGCATCGAGCTCTTTTGCAACCAATGCCTCTGTGAGGATTATACAATGAGTCCACTTTATTGAAGAGTTTAGAGTTTTTAATCGAGCAATAAGAGCACGTTGTCGACCTACGATTGCAGCAGCTCCTTCTGTACACACAGAGACGCACCACTTCCATGATAATCTGCGCATACGAATTACTTCATTTAGCTAGCTGAAAATGGCTTCGCCTGTTATTTTTGTATCAAATTCTTTACAGCATATATGTTTCCTCACATATTTCCTATTTATCTTCGTTAATATATCTAACAAACACCATTAGTTGAGCGCAATTGAAATATCGGTATATTCGTCACGTTGTAACGCGAATGTTTTTTCTTGATAATTTTTTCTGTTACTCGTATTATATCTTCAGCCATCTTGTGAATTCGTCTTCTTATTGTATCGTTTGAATGCGGGATATTTTTAAATTTAACTACTTCATTCACCACGGGACCCCTAGAATCGTGGGGCCCCTGGGCAACTGCCCAGTGTGCCCATGCATTAAGACGGTACTGATTGTATTGCCATTTCATAACGTCATACAGACTTCATTTCCCTTAGAGCAGTGTTTCCCAAACTTACAACATTCGTGTACCACCTTCAAGACTTCAGTCTTATTGACATACCACCTCTTGGTATTGAAATTATTGCTAACCATATTTAATATTTTTTTCAAAAAATTCTACAATTCAATGCCTATTTAAAAAATACACATTGAACAAATATAAATAAATAAGTGCACAGAAGCTTATAAGTTTTATTAATAATGACAGTTAAATCGTTAAATACAAATTTACATATGTATCTGGAAATATGTAAGTTGTTCTGGAACTGTTTGTGACCCGACACTAGGACAGGGATATCCGGCTCGATGTTGGTGAGCTTAAGACGAAGATGCAGCTCCATGCCAATGAGACGATTTCGTTTTTTAGTTTTAATGCCAACCAGTGCCGAGAATTCCAATTCACACATGTACGTAATGGAGAAGGGCAGAAGATAATTAACAGCTTTGTCTGATAGGGTTAGATACTCGGAACTAATGCTCAACCAAAACGATGTCAGTGCCTTTTGCTCAAATGCAGTTTTCAGGAAGCTGTTCTTCTTCTGAATTTGAAAGGTTATTTGGCAATGTTTGGACACTGACAAGGAAAGGGTTCCTTAACCACTCAAAGCTGCCATCAGGTTCAGAGAAGTACAAAGACCTTTTTTCAAGCTTTCCAAGTGCTCTTCATAGTTTGCAATGCATCAGTGTCGAGTTCTTTAGCTGAGTTGATCATTAGGACATTAAGGGATGGAAAGGAATTGAATTTTCCACGGTTAAGGTGTTCACTCCATAACGTCAGTTTGTCTTGAATGTGAAATATGGATATGAGCTTGCCTTGCAAGGATAGACTGAGGCTGTTCAAATGAGCAAAGATATCTGCAAGGTATCCTATTTTACATAGCCATTTCCAGTCTTGCAGGCTGAAGGTTTCGTCCAAAAAAACTTGAAGTTCTTCTCGCAGCTCAAACAATCAAGTGAGGACTTTTCCACGTGAAAGCCAACGTACTTCAGTATGAAATAGGAGCTGTGTGTAGTCACTGCCTGTCTCTTCACAAAGCTGAGAAAAAAGTCGGGCATTCAGTGGCCTGCTCTTCAAAAATTGATAATTTTAACAGCTTCATCAAGTACTTGCTTTAGATCTGCATGCATGTCCTGGGTGGCGAGTGCTTCCCTGTGTATATAACAATGAGTCGACTTTGCTTCTGGTGCAACGGCTTGAATATGTGCAACAACTCCTTTCTTTGAACCGATCATGGCTCTGGTGCCATCCGTGCTTATCCCAACAAATCGACTCCGATCCAAGTGACTGTCTTTGATAAAGTCATCAATACCTTTAAAAATGTCTTCCCCAGTTGTCGTGTCGGCAAATGTCGGCAGAACAAAAAATCATCATGAACTTCCCCATTCAGCTCACATCTGACAAACAGCAAGAGATTAGATGAATTCACAAAATCTGTCATACTTGTAACAATAATTGCTGCTTTATGTTTTCGGCCAAATCTGTGATTCTACGATGAACAGTGTTATTTGACAGGGGAACCCTATCAATTGCTTTGCTTGCTTCATCTCCAACCATCACTTCTGCCATTACTTTGGCTGCAGGTTTTACTAATGTCTCACCAATTACTTCAGCAGCTCCGGACATTGCTATTAAGTACAACACACTATATGAGGCTTCCAATGCTTTGACATTTTCACCTCCTGTAACACTGCGCATATTTTTCTGGGACTTTTGGATGTACTTACACCTATTTTCAAAGAATTCTACTGGTTTTCTATTGAATTCTTTGTTTGCTATCAAAATGGCGCTTTAGGTTAGATGGTTTTATACTATCATTTGTTATTATTGGAGCATTATTGGAGATGAAATTATTTTAGTTTTTGTTGTGCAAATAATGTTCTGATTTTTAGTAATTTATTTTCTTCCACGTACCCCATGGAATCATTTCACATACCACACTTTGGGAAACGCTGTCTTAAGAGCATAAAAATATTTTTCAAATTCCTGGTCAGAATTAACTAATTTAATAAAAGTCGAGGCAGCATCTAGCTTCGTGTAATTTAACTTTTTCTTCTTTACTTCCTTCTTTTTCACTTCCAGCTTCACCCAGACCTGGATTATCCATTGGGCACAGTGCTCAGAGCCTACGAAAAATTTTAGGCCCCAAAAAATCACGTCAAAAATTATAAAAGAAAACTGCTAAATCAAACTTAATAATTTGCTTTAATTGAATTACTTTATAAAACCTTTTTATTATAATAATACATCTGCAAAAGTATATATTTATCTTTAGATCTATCTTGGGGGCCTATGATTATGAGAGTACCCAGGGCCTACATAGACTTTAATCTGGCCCTGACTTTATCTACAGAAGGCAGCAGGGCTGGTGCAATACATTCTGGTGCCCTAGGCAAACTTTTATTTTGACTCCACTACTCCAATCTAAATTACACTAAAACTCTAATAGACAAAAATTTATTTTATTAGTAATTACATATAGCACCATAAGTCCATTCCAGTAGCACCGGTGTGTTATATAATATTAATAAAAATTGTTTTTATTAATAAATAATATTTATCATCATTGCTAAACATGATGTTTTTTCAACAATAAAAAAGCTTTAGTGTAAGTAACAGAGGTAAAAATGGCCATTAGAAGAATAACTTGGAGGGTGAATTAATTATTATTTCCCGCTGGGTTAGATGCTCTTGTAAAAATTGTTTTTTTTTGTTTACAAGAACTTCCCGAAAAATCGAGGAGGCTCCGTCAAGGTTTAAAGGCCGATTCACACTATACGTAACATCTCTGTTTCGACACGGACCATCTTCGAAACGTCAAAAATTCCTTCTGTGTATTTAGATGGAGTTGTTCACACTATACGTTCCGTCAACGTCACGTCTTCGTTTCATTCCGTCACGGTTTCTCTGGTGGAATAGTTTGACGGGACGGTGCCGGTTGAAACGTGTCGGATCCTGTCTGTTTCTGATAGTGTGGACACCCTGCCCGTCAGTCCTCTGTCAGACACCATTGCTACTAGTGCTCGTTCTTGTTGCTACTAGTTTTTATTCTTGTTATTACCATGAATAAAAAATTAATAGAATTAGTAAGAGAACATTGTATGACATGTCGAACAAAAAGTAGAGCGACAATGGACATAAGGAGAAATTGTGGAGGGAAATAGGAGAACAACTAAATAAATCAAGTGAGAAGCAATAATACATCACCAAATATTTATTATTAAATGCAAGTAAATACCTTATTAATTCGATTTTTATTTCCTGTGGTGCGACTCCATCTCATTTAATTCACTCATTTTTATTAGTTTTGCCTACAAACAGATCCAGCAGAACTATTAAAAAACGTGTTGTATTTCTCTCTGACATTGAACACGCTTGGTGGAGCATTTCCTCCTTGGTGTGGCAAGTTTGTCAAGTTGCTACATATGTCTGTAGAGTTTATATTGAAATTTCCTGTAATATTTTGATCTTTTATGTAATTTTGTAAAATACGTTGTAAAAATAATTTGGTACACATTATCAGGCAGTGATTTCAAAGTTCTGCTATATATGTATTTGAAACTTTTGGCTCAATATACTGAAGGCATTTTCCACAATGGGTCTAGCACAAGAAAGTCTATAGTTAAATATTTGCTTCTCATTGTCCCCATTAACTTGCGATTCTGGGTAGGGTCTCATTAGATATGGTTTCGGAGGAAATGCTTCATCCCCTACAATGACATAGGGTGCCACACAGTATGTCCCAGGCAGCTCTCTCCCCTGGAGTAAATTCAGTATTCCTTTATCTAAACATTCTCCAAGCTTTGAGTTCGCAATATTCCCCCATCACTGTTTTTACCAAACGATCCAATATCTACTATTATAAATTTATATTGCGCATCAACTAATGCGAGCAAAACAACGAAAAACGTATGTTTATAATAAAAACTGCGAACCACTATTCGGTGGCCTGAATCTTCACATTTACCATCTAGTGCCCTGACACAGTTAGGAAAGTTCCAAAGATATATTAAAAACAGGCTCTAACCACAGTCTATACGCCCGAACCAAAACTGAAAAGGTGACGGTCTGTGTCGAAACCTCAACATACAATGTGAACACTGATAAAAAATGACATGTCAAAGACGGTCTATGTCGAAACAGAGACGTTATATATAGTGTGAATGGGCTTTAATCCCTTATCTGTTTACTCAAACCTGGGCAAAGTGTGCATCGCAAGTTACAAAGCTTTCTTTTGAAAATGTTTTGTATCTTGCATTCGTCCTTTTTGTTTATATGATTCAATCTCTTTTTAACGCTAGCACTTATTTGTTTACTCGCTTTTTCTTTTCATGGCTATAATGACAATGTATTACACCCTTACATTATTTCTCTTCTAATCTTTTTAGGCACTCTTCGCTTCCAGCATGAGTGCCTATTATCGTCGGTCTGTCCATCTGTCCATCCATCTGTCCGTCCACATGTTCATTCTTGGCTTCTACCAAACGGATTTTCATGAAATTTGATAGTAAGGACTTTCAATCAAAGATATAAAAAATCGCAAAAATGAATCACGTATGCCAATCAGGAGTACCACTTTACTGGTGACAAAAAATGAAATTTTCATCGTATCTCGTAAAGTATCATTCATATCAAAACATCTTTCAACTAAAGTTGTAGAACTATACATTTTTATAGTAGGAGTAGCCGTTATCGAGAAAATCAAACAAGAATATCTTAATTCGAGATGAACTAAGAAATTTTCTTGCATGGCTACTTCTTCAATGTTGCTAACATAAACAATCTCACAAACAAACGTTTAATTTCCTTACATGTGTATGCAATATTTTTAAATAGGAAGAAAATGAATAATTTATGATGAAGGAAAAACTTTACAATGTTATTTCCATTAAGTACAGGTATATAATTTCTTTCTAATATGTACTCCATTGCACGAAATGTGCCCATTTGTGATACGCAGTCCACTTTCCTAACTTGTTTTATTCTCACTACAATGTGCGGGAACAAGAGGGAGGTTTATCAGTGTTTACGCTCGCTACCTGATGAAGTTTCTCACTGAAAATTGATTTAAAGATATCACAAAGGAAAGATAAAGCATTTACTCTCTCTTTTAAGAGAAAAAAGTGAATAAATATATTATACATATATAAAAGTATCATGGCATGGCATGCTCTTTATGGCACCCTCCATACTATGGCGCCCTAGGCAGTTGCCTGTTTTGCTACCTCGTTCTGCCAGCCCCTATACCATATTTTTGGGATTAAAATACACCATTTTCATAAAAATAGCTGCCAAAAATTGACATCCATCTATCAGCCTGGTGGTAGATTCAAGGAGGGGGTGATCGCTCCCCCCCCTTATGGATGACCCAAATGCCCTTCACTGGATGCATTCTTAAATTCATTCCACACAAAATTCCTTGATGCTATGCTGCAGATTAGGTCCATATGGCAGGGGAAAGAAAGATGCTGATAGCAGTAGTGATTTTCAAAGTATAAGATCATCAGCAGTGAGGGATTCAAGAAGGGAAGGAGCAATGAGGGCCATTCCTTCCCCCTCTGGAAGTTTCTAGATCTGCCCATATTGGCCAAAGATATCCAAGTGCCTCAGAAGTTCATGTAAGAACAGATTAGGCCTAACTAGTATCCCCACTAGTAGGAGAAACAGCAAGTAAGTTGCACAATTACATTCTTGACAAAAAAGATTCATAAGAATTTAGTGAAGGGTATTTAGAAATAATTTTATATGCTCAAGAATAGAATTCTATTAATAGGAAGATAATGAAAAAGAAATAAACTAACAAAAATGTTTCACAAAGTGTTTCCATTACAACCACCTTCATTTAGTGTACGTATATCTTAATTTTTTATGCTTGAAGGCATACACAAGACTGCAAGAGTTGATGGAAATGATAGTTCAGTGATATAATATCCACCTGGCAAGTGAAAGACCTGGATTCAATTCCTGGTCAAAGAAGAATATTTTCCTACTTTCCATCAAGATATTGGAAATATATACAAAATTAATTCATGAAATTTTTTATTTAAATTTGGGTGCCTCTTATCAGCTGGAACAACTGATCTTCTAGATAATATAATAAAATTTTCACATTTTTTTCCAAATTCTACATAATTTGACCAACCTAACCTACAACATGAGCAAGAAAATCCACATTGACGAAGAAAATTTTTAAGTTATCTACAAACCTCCTGAAGATGATAATTGCAGCAACAACAAATATAAAAATGAGTCTCCCTGAAATTTCAATGATGAAAAATTGATTACAGTTAATTTATAAGAGCCTGAGTTTGACTGATTATGAAACAGGAACCTACAATGTTTCAGTGGAGCAAAGAAAATCTGTCACACAAGACCAAAAGTAGTCCCTAGTAATTCTAGAATAAAGGCAATAGAAAGTAAGTCAAACCATGCATTAAGATGGAGAAAATATTTTAACACAAATAATGTCACAATTGAACAAAAATTGCAAGGAATAATGGTGTCTTCGATCAACAATTTTTATTGTGTTCTTAAGCAAATCAGCCTCTTGGGCCATTATCACTGTAATTTTACTTACATGACTCTATACTGAAGGACGGTAGGAAATCCATTTCTAGCATTAGCCTACTCTTTACAAATAGCACCAAGGGGGCCTACTGCTTAACATCTTTTATGAAGGATGGAGTGCTAACTTGTGCATTCTCCTAAAACTAAACAAATAGGGCTCGTGGCGATCCATGGTTGAAAAATCTGATCTCCATCAGATTTGAACCTGGGAATGCTGTGTGGGAGGTCAATGGTCTAATCATTCCACCACCCGACAATTTTTTATTGCATTCTCCTTTGCAAATTTTAAAGGAAGCACTGTGTTTTCTAAATTGTTACTTTTAATGGCAACAAAAAGGACATCCAATTTTCTAGATAAAATAAACTGTAACTAAATCTGGCCCTCATTAAACAATTGTAATTCTTCTGTGGCCCCTCCATAATATCCATCGCTTTAATGTGACCCTGATGCCTCTTCAGGTTTGACATGCATACCCCAGCGCCTTTAAAAGTACCCCAATGGATATGCATACCCCACTTTGAGAAACGGTGGTGTAGATGAAACATTTATCTGGTTTTATAGCTAGTGAACTTACCATTTACAATACTTGTGATTATTTCATGATTTTCAATCCTTAACCGAGCACCTGAGATGATACCCCACTATGACAAATGCCATAACTATTCCTATGATGATATGAGTGGTCATACAGAAAAGTTTATCATGGCTTGTCAGATAAATAAATAAATAGTAACAGAGTTCGGATTTTATTTTAAATTCCCCAGCTTAAGTGTCTATTACCTTATAGATAGAAAACCAATTCAAAAAATGTTTCTTTTACTTTCATTGAATATGACTCTAGTTTCATGTCATAAGTTTTTTCTAACTTTAGGAAAGTAATAAAGAAATGCAAAATTTTTAATTCAAATTTAAACTTAAAGAAAGTAATAAACGAAATGTTTTAAAATTTATCCTCAAGTTCATTGACTTCAGCATTTCAACTACGTATTCATGAACAATTTTTCTACTATTTAAGGAAAACTACACTTTGAATCTTAACTCTGCTAACCAAAACCTTTATAAAAATAAAATTCAAATTATGCAATTATTATGAAATTCAACATAAAGATATTATTTTCAACTATACAAATAATGTATAATTATGATGAGAAGTATTACGATGGAAATGATATGAAAATACATTTTTGTTATCTGCTAAAAAATAGGGCTTCTCTTTGAAATGTTATTAATTAAAAATAATTACGCAAAAACGGATCCATTTAATTCACAGTGAATCTTGACAGTTCATTATATCAGAAGTTGTTTGAGCAATCTTTATAAGTCCACATAAACCAGGTAATTCCTATGACCATGAAATACTTCAGCAAAAAAATCGCGAGGTTATCATATTTTCTACACTATGGTTATCACATTGAGCATGAAATCACGAGACTGATAAGACAAATTGGAAAAGAGAAGTAGGTTTAAAAATAAACACATAGGTCGAAGACATAATGAAATGTATTAATTCAAAACGTCTCTGAAACTCAAAATGAGCTGAAAACCAAAGTACACGTACATGATATACATTAACTTAGCGAAATGGTTTTATTAATTTTAAATTCGCGATCAATTAGATATAAAATTATAAAATCGTTATAAGACAAACCAAATATCTATCAAAAATAAAAAAGTTCAAGTATCTATTCCCATGATGTCATTCTCCCAAATTATACTGAACAAATCCCGACTGCACGAAGACGACACAGGAAACTTGCGGAATTCCTCCGGCGGGAAAATACAGACATGATATAACTGTTACTGTCGTATTACCAAAATATTTTTGGGCCAAAATAAAGGTTTAACTCTGGAAAATACACAAGTACACTTTCCTTAGGATTAAACAATGAATAACGAGATTATATTAAAAGTTACCAACGAAACAGTATCGAACTGCTTCAAGTTTAAATGAATTCTATTTTGATCCATTTATAATAACATTGTTTTAAATAAAAAACGCTATAAGTGATAGCCGAATATGACATCGCTCGGGTAATCGATGTATTCAGGATGCGGTAGAGCTTCTAACAATTAGAAAGTACATATTATAGATCACAAATTCTTAATTATTTCGAATCAAGCCAGCGCTAATTTATAAAATTCCAAAATATACATTTATTTATGCGTGATTAGTCTCAGTTGGGTGATCTGTATAAGTCGATTGGCTTTCTCCTTGGTCACCTCCACTTATGGATCAGCCTATCAGCGGCTAACTAATAATAGCAAAAGCTAAATTTCCGCTTCCCTCTTGGGGCGTAGCGGTGAGCTAAAGAAAATTTCTGTTTAAAATGGCAAGGTCATTGACTAGCAAATAGGGATCATGTCCACTTCCACAAAATAATTCTCGCATAATTTACTATCCGCAGAAAAAGAAACAACCTTACGACGTCCTAGCCAAAAAGTTTTCAGTTACCATATGGACCGAAGCAAACGCAAACAGCAGTTTGAGGCTTGTTAATCTGTACTCTGCTCGCAATTTTTTGTTAGCAAATATAGGCATTATTTTTACCATACTCGTCAAATTTACTTTAAAGTGAACATGGAAATGAAATCACTCGTGGCAACAACGCACCGATGAAAGTCACTCTCCTACTCAGAATAGATAAATCTGGGTCACTTAGGGACTTAAGGAATCCGTGGGAAATAAGCCAAAGCAACAAAATTAATAACAAAAAAGTCGTTCGAAATAACAACTGTGCTGACTTCACTTAACTTCAGTGGTTATCACAAACTTTTTTTAACGAAAAATATCTTCAATTGCGGATAAGGGCATACCTACAATGTTTTTAAAGATACAAAATGAAATTGCGATACTACCCAATATATACTATTATCTAATAACAAGTGGATAAAAGGCGCCTTTGTATTTTATAATTTTAAAAGAAAAAATAATTTTTGCAGCAAATTAACTAACATAGACAATGTAAACATTTTCTCTGTTGCGGATAAGGAGTTAGGAATTAATATTTCTGAAAATTTATATTTTTATAGTTTTTATGTAAACTGGTAAGAAAAGAAACAAATTAGTACCATCACTTACCAACTTCTGCAAGACTTGCAGCAACCACAGAGATGATATATGTACTAATAAAACTATCTGCATAGCTGCTTTTACTGGAATCCTCTTGAGTCATGTTTGAAAATACTGTCTTCGATTTTTTTCTAAAGCAAATACTTCATGTCTGTAAAAATACTGAACATCTAAATTTTCGGACATCACATGTAGGTGGTTGTGCCATTAATAATAACTATCGTACTACATTACTACAATTACTTAATGAAGCTGAACTGTCTTTATCTTAGTTATTAAATAATTCCTTAATAATATAATGCGCATTCAAACCAATCGCGATGTACATCAAATTATTAACAAATGAGAAATACATATTAATCGTAAACTGCGAAATCAATACCTTCGAATAAGTCAGAAGAAGCTTTAATTTCATTTTCATGCGTTTAATGCATAAGTGTTGTCAGCTTTGCGGACCCAGATCAATTAGAATAACGAAGAGCAATTCTTACCACATCATTTATTTTTGTATGTATATATATGGCTAGCCAGGAATTTGCAGTGAGATGCTCATTTGTTAAAATAAAAGAAAACCTGGGAGTGGTTTCCTTCTCCAGAATTAACGTCATTGTCTGTTATTCTGGGGAAGGGAAAATTAACGAAATATAGTGTAGTCTTCATTATACCGCGCTCTTTAAGATCTGTCACTTTTTCCAGTATAGTTGACAGTAAAACATAAGGCCTTCGTTACTCCTACTATATCTAGCCATTCTCGCGGAAGGGTTTATCGTAAACAGTTATGGCTGGATTACTCTCGAACTAATGGATGCCGGAGGCAGAGTGAAAAGTGAGATGTGAATGTGGATAGTGCTACAAATCTGATTACTTAAGTAATCAATAGATTCAAAATAATTTCTTCTTATGAAGATTTTTTTTGAAAGAAGTTTTCTATTGGTAATTTTTTAAAGTGCCGATTACTATCAAGTTTCAGTATAAACAAAATAAGACATACGAATTGAAATTTATTTTCCTGCTGTAAAGTGCTCTTGAGTGATCGTATATTATTTAGTGCTACCAATATGGAAGCAATAGCGAAACATGACTTTAATGCTACAGCCGATGACGAACTAAGCTTCAGGAAGACTCAAGTGCTCAAGGTTGTAGTGATCTTGAAAAGTTTAATTGAGAAATATTTTCGCCAGTTAAAGTTATTTTAAATATTTTAGCCATTGCATTAAGTTTAGCATGTTGTGTACGTTTATATGAAAATTTAAACTTTTAATTACGCATTGCTGTAATATAACTTTTGTATGTTTAAGATGATTAATTACAAATAATTATGCCTTTTAGATTTTGAATATGGAAGACGATATGAATTGGTATAGAGCTGAACTAGAAGGCAAAGAAGGCTTAATCCCCAGCAACTACATAGAAATGAAGAATCATGAGTGAGTGCTCTGTTGAGGCTGTTGTTTATATTATCAGTTACGACTTTATGAAGTTGTACAAAAATTATTTTATATTGCTACCTTTCTACTTTACAGCTGGTACTACGGAAGAATCACCAGAGCAGACGCCGAAAAACTACTACTAAACAAGCACGAAGGAGCTTTCCTCATACGAGTTAGTGAAAGTTCACCAGGTGATTTCTCACTGTCAGTTAAGTAAGTAAAGTTTAATTTAATATACATATTTTTTCATCATGTTTAGTTTCAAATGTGTGACTTCTATAATTGTTTACCTGCAGTATCATGCGAATATGTATACATTATATACCTGTTAGTGCTAATTTTAAGCACCTTAAATTTTTAAAATTTATAATAATGAGCTTGGTATAATAAGCAACACATACCAATGTTTTAGGAGGAACCTGCAGAACACTTATTTGCATTAGATGGTTTTGTACAAAATTTGTATGAAAGCAACATTTCTCCCATAACTAGACCTAGTGAGAGTATCTTTTGAAATGATTATGCAATCAATTTGTAATTGTTAGATAAAATTACTTTCATCTTGTATATCATGTGTGTTATCGAGGTGATGTTTAACAAAAAATAATAATAATGTTCAAGTATCAGTAAATAAACTCACTTGAGTTAGAAGAGTTTTTTAATCCAACTGCCCATTATATTTCATTTATAAATGTTGTATTTCTTGAAGTAAATACTGTATGATTCAGATTTATGGCCAATAATTGTCAGTTTTCTATTAGTTCAATTTTTTGAATTTTTTTATAATTATAGTCATTCCACTTTTCTTCCAGGTCTAATCACATATTTATTGTTTCTTTAACCTTTATTGTACGAAAGGGAACATAAGTTCTTATTAAAAGTTAGGTCCAAAAGGATGCATAAGAACTGAAGGAACCATGAGTTCTGCTTCAGAAATATGGTTTTCATTTCATTTTTTCCTGGTATTATGAAAAAAATGGCATAAATCCAAAAGTCCAGATAACTTTATTTAAATGTCCTGAAGTAAATCTACCCATCAACTCTTTTAGATCGAATTTAAATGCTGTGTGATAAAAGTTAAACTTTTAATATCATTTCATATGTTATTCGTTATTTGAAAATGATTTTAGGTTGAAAATGTGAAACTTTCACTCACCTATCATCAACCATTCTACACACAATTGATTATTTAGAGAGGTAGTTGTTGAAAGAGAGAAATTGCTCTCATGGAAATCCATTACGAGGAAAATTGGTCATTTATAGGAGTTTTCAAATAAAAATAATCATAAGCAGAACTTACACTGTATGTTTAAATTGTACAATGTAATTTTTTTATGAATGATGTTATACTATCATTGAAAGCTACATAGTAAAAATTTTACTTCATTTTGCTCTATCTTTCCGCTCTGTTTTTCAACATTATATAATTGCAAAATTCCTTTCTTATTCTGTTATGTTATGGAAAATGTTATGATATTTATTGTTCATTTAAGGTGCTCCGATGGAGTACAGCACTTCAAAGTCCTTCGTGATGCCCAAGGAAAATTCTTCTTGTGGGTTGTTAAATTCAATAGCTTAAATGAATTAGTGGAATATCATCGGACAGCATCTGTTTCACGCTCTCAAGACGTCAAGCTTAAAGATATGATACCAGAAGAGGTAGGAAAAGTTTTGATTTAATCTTAATTTGAAATTTATGACATTATAAAATTATTGGGTAGTATGTGCTTGATAGTTATTTCATTTTATAATTAAATTGTAGAAATACTTGGTATAATTCATTACATCAAAAAAAATATTAAGGTTGAGTACATTTTTACCTTGAGAACTTAGTTTATGAATCTTGATTTGATTTTCTTTTTATGTTAATACTGAATTCAATATTCTCAGCAGCAGATATCTCTTGGAAGTGTTTGCTAATTTATTTCCATTGTTATTGCACTTGTCTCATTTTCTCTTATGCATTGTCTCCTAACTTATTTTAGTATGCATCCAATTTTCTCGGTTAATTATTTTAGAAAATTGCCTCCATAAGAAATAACGAAGTTCAGCCATTTTTTCATTGACTTCTAAGTATAGTCAGCCCACGGGTTTATGACAGGTTAAGTTCCAGGTCACTGTTGTAAAGCGTATTCCAACTTAAAGTGGAAGCTATTATTTTTGGGGCCTGTGGACATTATAGAAGTAATACAAATATGTATAAACCTGTCTAAACAGAGCACTATGACATAAAACTGGCAGATGGGTAGTGTCATGTCGTAAGCAATGTTCCCTCTAAGTAAGCCAGGAGTTTTCAACCATTTTTTACTCTTGTAGCTCTTAGAGCTTTCTTTAATGCTCCCTTGGAGCATTTTCTTATATTTGCATACCACCAAATACATTTAAAGTAATAATGAAATGAATGACACTTGTATTAAGATAAATAATTCATGTTTATAATGTTAAATCCACAGTTTTGGCTTATTTTTCTGTTTTATGACATTATTCTTTTACGTTACATTGCAACTTTTGAGTCCAAAGTTGCATGCAAAGGCAAAGTAAGACAAAAAATTAAAACATTTAACACATCTGTGTACCCCTTCAAAACTGTTGACATACCACTAGGGCAGTGGTGAGCAACCTGCGTGCTGCATGTGGCCCTCGAGAGCATTTTATGCGGCCCACGTAGCTACGATTAAAAAGAGATTTAACACAAATTTATATACCATATATTCCGGCGTATAAGTCGACATTTGAAGCTTAAAAAATGTTTCCTAAAACTTGGAGTCGACTTATACTCATACATAAAATGTGAACCTTAAATTACAGATGAATAACATCAATATTTACGAAGGCCGTTGATCTTTCGGTGGAGGTGATGACTATTTTGAATCAGCTGTTCCATTGTTTACATTGTATGACATTTATTTTAGAATATTTATAATAATTAATTTTAATACTGTATTTACTCACGTAATCTGCATCCTCGTGTACCACACGCACCCCTATTTTTGGAGCAGTTTGAGGAGAAAAAATAAATTTGTACTTAAATAAGTTGGCATCTATGGTGGCAGAAAATTAGAAAAAAAATCAAAAAGTGTGGGGATTCCCCATAGGTGTGTTCTCTCCACGGTTCCCTCTAAGCTGCATGGCCGCGCAGCAGTTTTTTAAGTGCTCTGCACTAAATTTTTCAGGTGCACACAATTGTGTGTATCTTAGAATATATTGGAACAGAGCCACATCAACCTTGGTGCACATCTGCACACTAGCATCATGTAGGTGTGCATAGCGATATTTATTCTGCCCATTGATGAAAAAAATTAGAGGGAACTATGGTTCTCTCCTGGGTTAAAGGAGTGTCAGTGGCTCACAATGAATTCGGCGAATACAGCTACCAGATGCCAACTTATTCCAGCAAAAAGTGTAGGTAGAAACTGATAGTAAATTTTTAATTACAGAACTGTTTTTTTGAGTAACAATAATAAACTTAAAACTCAGTAAAAAGGTACAGCTTTAATATTATAAAAATATTACGTCATCTCAATGTTGAAGATGCACCAATGGCAGTATAAACTGCACATTTAAACCCTAAATGGTTCTTGGTCGTGTAGATACGTGTAAATTTCTTAGAGTTCTTTGTCTTTTGCAAGTATAAACGTAGACGCAAGTGTGTTGCAGTAAGTTTACTATCAAAACTTGCAATTTTTAATACTTGGTCAGAAATCTTCATGTCTTTTTTACCGACATTTTGAGAAAAAAGGTGCACATATGTGATATTTTATTGAATTTCATCACCCTAGAGATCAATCGCGATTGATAGTACATATCATTAGCAGCTGTCATCAATCGAATTATAGGAAACTTTATGTAGTGGTTCAAGCTCTTCAAGAATAACAGTTTCTTATTGGTTGAAATTAAAACATCTGTCACATGGAATGCTCAAGAAGAATAGCATGGACTCTAAACAATATTTATATATTTTTATTATTATGCTTATTTCTGTTCTTTTAAAACTTGGATTGTACATGACTTTGATTTTGTCTGAAAACGATTTCATGAGAAGTATTTTTAAGTGAAAAAGTGGAGATTGACTTATACGGCGAACATATGCCTAATCATGTATTTTCATTCAATAAAGCAGGGGGGTCGACTTATACGCCGAAATATATGGTAATATACATTCAAGTTACAACAACAAAATACTTGATATTGAAGTGTTAGCCCTTGAAACCTAATTTAGACTTCATTTTCACTGTTATGATACCTCAGACTCTCTATGTAACGTCCGATTTAAAGTATAATCTGGCTTGCCGAAGCATTGACAAATTACATTGTGGCCCACAGAGGAATTTTCAACCACCAATGTGGTCCACCATGTAGAAAAGGTTGCTCACCACTGCCGTAGGGGTTTGTGTACCAGCGATTGAAAACCTCTACTCTAAGGTCCAAACTTCACATAAAGCAGAGCATCATAAATCAGGGGCTGACTGTACAAATATTGTCTTTAAAAAATTATATTGAGAAATGAAGTTATTTTAGACAATCAGTGTTAAAAAGTTCCCCATACTTAGACAGGATTTGATTTAGCATAGTTCATATCGTGTGAAATTATACTTCTTACTTTCTTTGTAAAGCAGCAAGCATTTGTTTGGAATTAGTGGTATCTATATAGTTTCCTTCAATTAAACTGGTAATACATGAGAGAAATTTGAAATCAGGAGAAAAATTCTGCAGTGTACAGAAATTATATCCTAGTTTTCAATTGTGAAGGAGGGAAGATTGAATGGAAAAAATTGTGATTTCATCATTAGTTTTTTTCCTACAATGGTTCCCCTTAAAAAGTCGTTTTTCATCTCTCCCAGATCACTTTGAATTATAGCTGTTTTGTAAACAAAGTTACTTGTCTTGCCAGTTATTGACTTTAGCAATAATATGTTTAAACACATATCTTAACTGGGGTTTGTCATGTTCCAACTGTGGCACATTATTTAGAGGCCTAATGAGGTATCACAAAAATGCCATGTTGATTTGTTAAAATTGTCCAAAGAGGAATGTAGGACTAAAGGTTCATTCTACTTCTGGAAGAGAAATATACATATTTATGCTTTGTCTCTAATGGAAAGATGCAGGTTAAAAAATATAATTCAGGACAAGAAAATCTTGTTCTCCCACAAACTGTTCTATGTTGCTGAGTATATCTCACAGGCATACCCTAAAATACTGATCAAGTTTGATGAAATAATCACTCATGTTATATATTTGTTTGGGAGGCATTAAGAGTTGAAGTTATATTGTTTGGGTACATTTGGCAAATAGACACTGCTTTTTTCATTTCAAAAGGTTGTGCTCATATGATAAAGATAAATGATATTAATTTCTCAGCTTTCCTGTTCAGATGAGGGAAAGATAATGTTGGCTGATGTTTGAGCAGCTTTCTAAGCAAGATGGAATGAGTTACAGGAAGTAAGAAATTATATATGTAGTTGTTTTGAATAGGCTGGAATTGAGATTTAATATAGGCATTAAAATAAAATTATTGCTGACGTATGCAGCTTTAAAGTAACCAAATGTATTATTGTTACTAGTGTATAGCCTGTTAAAAACAATGAGAGTAAAGATTCAATCGTTCAAAATGTTTATGGAGATCAAATTGACATCGAAAGCATCAATTGTTTTGAAAATCATTTCCCTCTCCTTTCTTCTCCCTCTCTCCCACCCTCTCCCTCTTTATCCTCCTTCCCTCTCCATCTCTCCCTCTACCTCCCCTCTCCCATCTCCTGCCCCTCTCTTTCTCTCTCATATTAAAAGCATTCAAAGCATGCTTACACCCATAAGGATTGAAATAATAATAATAATAGGATTTTGAGGTCTAACAATATACAGGCAGACCTTGTCTTTCGTGAGGGTTATGTTTCTGGAAACACCACAAAAGATGAAATCGCGAAAGAGAAGTAATTAAGGCGACGGGAAATACAAGGTTCAGTTCCCATCCCAGCAACAATGGATCATAGTGCGATTTGTCCTCTGTATTGGTGACCGCCGGAAAATAGAGAAAGAGATGGAAAAATGAATGTCATTGAAAGAGAGACATAAACAAGATAAAAGAACGAAAAAATTATCAGAAAATAAAATGCTATTTAAGTTTCATAGTAGAATCGAGAAAACTGTACGGTGTTTGCCTAACTTGCAGGATATAATTTCCCAAATATGGCAGACCTCATCTTTCTCAGGAGTTTATGTTGCTGAAAAACTCCACAAAAGACAAAATTGTGAAGGACAAGTAATTAAGGCAATGTAAAATACAAGGTTAGGTTCCCTTCCCAGCAAGAACAAACCATAGCATGATTTTTGTGCTATATTGGTGACCACATGACAGATAGAGACAAAAACTATCTGAAATTTAAAAGAATAGATACAAGAAATACAAAAGAACATGAATAAAGTGAAAAAATAAAATGCTATCTAATTTCCGAAGTAGAACGATTGCTTAACTATTCACGTAACTAAAGTGGAAAGCATAAGCGGATCCTCACAAATAAGTGAAAAAAGGAATAATAGAGGGGTTAAATTTGAAAAATAATTGTTAAAATCTCTGAGCAACATTTAGGTTCCCACCACAAAAACACATTGATGTGTCACTAAGAGGATTCGTCACTCCTAAAATCGCCAATTATAAATTATGCATAAAACGCAAAGCTTAAGCATTTGAAATATCTCAAACCTGAGTAAATACCCCAATGATCCTGAATAGGAAGAGTTGAGGGTTGAGTTTTTCCTCTTGGGAATTCCCTGCCGTCAAGAAGAAAGAAAACTCCTGAACGGTGATACCAGCTTATATTTTGCAACTTTTCATGTGTAAAGGGACACAAAAGTGTGGGAGGGTTGCATCCTAAAAATACTTTAAAGTTTATATAAGATATGTGTATCTAATATTTTTAAATTATGCATATACCTATATTACATTAATGCACTTACGTAAATATTTTTACACATTAGAATAACGCAATAATATTTTTCAGACCTGACTATCAGAGAAAATTGGACTATGAGAGAAAATGTGAGGAAAATTGATTTATTCCATGTGTAGAAAATTTCGTGTAGCCTTTTCTGCGAAAGAGTGAAACATGAGACCGTGAAAGACAAAACTGATCACAAATACGGAACCGCTAAAGAAAGCAGCAGAAGACGAGGTCTGACTGTAATTAGTAGGAAAGGCAACATCCCGTTAAAATTGCAAGATTTCTCCAAACTATGTGAATTATATGTTTAACATGTACTATTTTGAACTGCAGGCAGAAAAACATAATAAGGAACTTTGTAATGTTGTCTTCAAAATGGTTCAGATTCGGAGATCGTAGATTCATTCTTTCTAATTTTAATTTCCAAAAGAATGAAAGCCTGCTCGTCGAAAAGTTGATTTTTACGTGTTACCTTATGGGAAATGTCTTCCTTGGAACCAAACCCAGGACTTTTTTCGAGATTTTTTTTGTCATCACCTTAAAATATGTGAATTGAGCATTCCTGCCAAATTTAGAGTTTCTATCTCAATTCATTATCAAGTTATTTTCATTTGTAAATGATCACCAACCAACCAGCACTTGTCTGTTATAATAAGAGGTTATAGTTCTCTGCCCTAGGACAGGTCCTTTATTCCAAATAAAACTATGCTCTCCATCTATTTCTATCCTGAGCAATACTCTTCAATTGTTCATAACTTCTGCCTTCTTTTAATTAATCAATAACTTTAATCCTTCTTTTTTTTCTTCTATTTTTTCCCTCAACTACTTCAACAAACTATCTCTTCTCAGTATATGTCCTAACCAATTAGCCTTCCTCTGCTTTATTAACAAAAGTATATCCCATTTTAAAAAATACTATAGGGCATGGTGTTAATGACTTAGCAGTGCTCCAAACTATAATATGTGTGTTAAATGATGGCCATTTTAAGTTTTTGATGGGCATAGTCGAAAGAATAAAATAACAAAATAAATATTTTAATGTTATTTTTTGCACAGATTATGTGCAATTGGGAATACCTTGTTTTACTGTTAATCAATACACATGATTGTAAGTTAACAAGAGAGAATGAATCTTGAAATGTTTATTTGTTTATTATCCTATAAAGAGACTGTAGAATTACATACTAGGCATGATCATATATTAAATGAAACAGTATGTAGTGATAAGTGATTATCACTGTTTTGTTTAATTTAACATATAATTATACTTAACATGTTTATATCTGAGGCATGCGAGAGAAAATACACCATTTTATTTTGTTTTTGCTTAATGCATAGAATATTAGGTTTAATTTCCATGTTTTTAAGAAATGTAATTGGAAATTTAATTTTTTGTGGTTTCAATTCTTGGAGTAATTTTAAATATGTATCATTAAAAGGATTTCTTTTCACTCTTTTTTCTTACACGTGTAGTGTTTGGTGCAAGCACTGTATGACTTCACACCACAAGAGCCTGGAGAGCTGGAATTCCGCCGTGGGGATGTTATCACTGTGACCGATCGTAGTGATCAACATTGGTGGCATGGGGAGATAGGTACTCGCAAGGGGCTATTTCCTGCTACATATGTTACCCCTTACCACTCATAAGACTGTGATTGCTTCCATCTCTCGTATAACTAGTAAAACTCTGGTTTGTCCTTTGGCTTTGTGCTGACAGAGTGGGTAAAAATCCTGATGGGACATATTATACCCAAAGAGACTTACTGTGGAGAGACCATTTGCTCCCAACTCTGTATTCCCCTTTTATTAACAGGAAATGTTGGTTACAAGATTAGCATCAAATTTTGTGTGTTTGAGCTGTGTGTAATCATTGCGAATGTTTTCTAGCCATCAAATTACCTGTTTGCCCCATTGCCTTTTTTTTATCATAACTAATGTGGAAAGGAAAAAATCTGTGAAAACACTATTTTTAATAAGAATTGATAATGTAGCAATTCACTCGATTAATGTGAAGTAAGTTGAAATGAAAGTTGGAGGCAATGGCTGTAGTATGTTGTTTTGATAACCAGTTTGTGTTCAACATCGTCACGCCTAAACACCTGCTAAAATGATTTACTGTGGAAATTTTTGTATAGTTACGTGAGTATTCAGCAGCTTAAGGATACATTTAATGGCTAAGCTGGTTAGCATTTTGTATGTGTAAAATAGAACTTATTGCAGCATTCACCAGTTTGCATGGCAGTAGATATTTTGCTTTATAACTGAAAAAGAAAAACTGTAAATAACTTTAAGGATGCCCCATGAGTAATGAATGAAAGTAACAAAGCTGTCTTTTGATGGTAACAAGGCTGTTTTTTTATGATAACAAGACACTTGTGATTATGTATAACAAGACTGTCTTTTCATGCTTTTATAAAATTCCAGATTTTTTTAACAATGTTAATTGCCTTTTGTAAGTATTGAGTGCTATCGATAAAACCCTGCACCTCATAAGAATGCATTTGTTGTTGAAAATTTGTTTTTAAAATATGAAAAATATATCTCAGATTGTTGCGGTTGTGAATTTATTTTATCATTGAATTGTGGTTGACTATGGTCAAAGTAAGTTTTCCTTGCAATTTATTAAATTGAATTTGTGCTGATGAAATGCTAGACCTTTATGAATATATCAACTATGTAAAAATTAACCTATGCTTTTATACCGTATTTTTATAGTCTCAACCATTTGGGCTATTTAAAAGACTGGATTGAATATTTATGAAAGTAAAATTTTTCTGTTGGGATATGTGGACTTCCGTATTAGGTACTTACCATATCAAAACAAAGCCATTTAAAAGTAAAGTAGGCATGTTATTTTATATTGAACGTTTTAAAGGCTAAATTGGTATGTAAAATTCCTTCTGGAGGATAATTAGTGATACGAAGGTCACAAAAAAGATTTGTAACAATTGGGCTTTTTGGTTTCTTTTCAATAACTAGATGCATTCTTTGCTAGTGAAATATTTCAATTCATATTTTCAGTACCCAGTAAAATTCCTTTATCTGGCATGTACCAGACCACAGGGATGCAAGATTGGATGATGTGCCAGTTTTCCTCAGAGTAGCTAAATAATATGCAACAAATATATTTTATTACATTGAATCTTAATGAAAGCACCAGCAGTTCATTTTTTGTGCCTAATATAATGAGCAATAGAAAACTCATCTAGATAACAACATTATTACATTGCGATAGACTACATTAGCTAAGTTATAACAAATTTCTATTTTCTGTACTACTGTTAATAAAATTTGATTCCTTTTCATTCTATCGCTAGTAGAAGGGCACAATTATAAAATATTTCAAAGCAAATGAATTTTTATTGAAAGAATAATAAAATAATAGGTTTTGTAAAGCATAATGTCTAAAAATGCGCAAGCAATTGTGGTGACATACAACATTTCAGATTAACTGCAACATGAAATGCCAGACAAGTATTTGCACATTTTAATGTTACATTTTATTATGGCAAAAAGTTGGTATTTTAGCAAAGAGATAAATTTTAAACTATCTCCTATATTTGTTGTACATTTGTCCTAATTTAACATTTAGGATATGGTAACACTAACACTAGTTTGCTGCCGAATCAGTGAAAGTGCCAAATCACATAATGCCAGATTAAAGGAATTTTACTGTATTTAGAAAGTTTCATAGAACATATTAAATAAGGTGTTCAAATAATGTGACAATATGCTTGTTTTCATTGTATGATTGAAAGCTGAATTAACTAAAAAATTTATACTCATTTGTAGTAACTTTAAAGTTTTATATGCATATTAAAATTGCATCTTTATTTGAGTTGAAAGAGGAATCATGGAAAGTATTTGATAAAAATTGCAATGCTTTGTAAGAATTAAAAAAAATATATATATTGATATTTGCAGTAACAGCCAAGTGTATAATGTATGTGCTTGGAGTGGCCATGAATATTATTTAATTAGAATTCACAGTTCCAGCAGTGATTTTATCATAAGTTTTCAGCTCTTGTTTCTCTTTAAATTTTCCTTTGTAATTTGCCTGTTTTATTTAAACATGCTGCATGAAGCCAGCATATGATTTGAGAATTTTCATTTGTTAATTTTTGCTTTTGTAAAGATCTTCAATTAGCTTTTACTTTCTAATATGAAGTGCATATAAATTTTTTGATGAAATAGTTGAACATTCGACCCTGCAGGTTTAAAGGCAGTGGTTATTTGTTTAGGAATGTAATCAATATGTAATAGTACAGGAGTATTTTGCTATAAAATTGTTGCTAAGAAAATACATTGGTGCTAAATTTTAGATGAATGGTTTAAGCAGCAATAAAAATTTTATTTGAATATTGCTAGAAAGTGATTTGCTATTGTTTTTCCACATGTAACACTTGTGAGCATTAAATGCTTTGTATTCAAATTTATTGAACAGATGTCATGCCTTTTGAAATGTTTTTGTTTTGTAAATATATCCATTAATATAAATTAAGCAAAATTGTATCATTGAAGTATATTGACAAGTTTAAATGTGGAATTGAGTTTTAAAGTAATTTCCTACTACGCACTGTTTAAAAACAACAGAAACAGCAGCCATTGATGATACATATTTAAATCAAAAATCTTAGGTTTTGAATTAAACACGATAATATATTACTTTAGGAAACTAACATTTTAATGACTTTTTTAATTTAATCTTTCCCATTAATTTGTATGTGAAGAATGCTACATTTTGCATGAAAAAATATAATAAATATGAACAACCTGAAAAGGGAATTCACATTAAGCATAGCCATGTTAATGAAATGTGATGGCTTCCATGATAATATGATTATAGTTATCTAAAAATATGAAAACTTGCATTTTCTGATAAAATGTCCTACTAAAGTGAATTTTTATGTATTATAAATGCAAAATTTCTACCCATATTATGTCTTGATATCTTCATTTGTACTTTTTCTTATTAATGAAGCAGTCAGTGCACATTACGACATGCTATAAAGCTAAATGGATAAGTTAACATATTTTGTACAGAAATCTTGAATCTCAGATGAAATATATAACAATTTTCCAATTTCTGCCAATCATGTAGTCTTGTAACATTTTGGTAAAATTTTCACAAAAATAAAATAGTTATTTTAAGCTGAACTTTTAGACAATTTATTATTTACTAAGTATCAAACTAAGGAACAATATTATGACAGAATTTTTAACATTTTTAAGCATTCACAAAAACTTAATTACAAACTTGTTTTGGATGACTGTTTTCCCTCTGTAAGTTAGTATTGGATGTAGTTAATGAGCATCTCTGTTCAGAGAACATAGTTCAGTTCTACATGTTGAATATGACACAGTTGGCCCATTTTTCCAAAGTGAATGGAAAAGGCCAAGTGAGCAAGGAATAATGCAATCAAGTCAGTTGTTGCGGAGCATCCCATTTTGGGATGAAGCAGAAAAATAATGCAGGAGAATGCCTTACTTGAAAGGGGGGAATTGTTTCCACAGAATAATTCAATATGTAACAGAGACATTTTTAAAAGACAGCAGCTACTGATTACTTCTTACTTGAAGCTGTTAAAGATAATGAAAAAATCTTATGGAAAGACATGAAGAGTTGCTAGATTGGGCATAAAATCACAAATTTGACTTTTTAATTTCTGGTACTAATAACTCTAGTTGGGCTGTTACTTTTTTTGGTTATTGAAAATCTTTGTATGACATTTTATAATTAATGAGATTTTCTAAACTTCTTTTAATATTAAAGTTAATTCTTGAAACCTGATTTTATATTTAAATACA
Organism: Uropetala carovei; assembly: GCA_036926305.1. Taxonomy (NCBI): domain Eukaryota; kingdom Metazoa; phylum Arthropoda; class Insecta; order Odonata; family Petaluridae; genus Uropetala; species Uropetala carovei. The sequence goes on from JAXCHB010000076.1 coordinate 2,703,330, forward strand.
AAGATTCAATTATTCAGCAAGCATCAAGTTATGTGAAGGAAGTTGAAGTTTGTGAATTTTAATTAAAACTAGGCCATTTTTGTTTCCTGCTTGAACAATTTAATTAAATTTCAAGTAATTTATTGTCAAACGCTAACGGCTACTTAGAAACAAATGTATAGCTTTCATAAATTCTGATTACATCCCTCCAGAATTCACTAAAATTGTTTCTCCCACACTAAAAAAGCATGTTAATGATTTTAAATTTTATTTTCTTATTATTGAATGATTCCGTTGAAATTATACTTTTAAAATGCTAATTGTTTATGTCAATGCTCAGCAAGTTGAAATTTTTTTTTATTTAGCCCAGAAGCTTGATAGCTGAAGTTATATGCCCACATGTTCAGTGTTTCTTTAAGAATAATGGTGCTGATCACAATAACTGGTTTTCATATGAAATGATGATGCATCAAATCTTTGTGGATCAAATCATTTCCTATTTGCTTCAACGAAGATATTACAAACTTATTAGGTACTTCATATGTGTTTCTCCCATTATTGGGATAAATGGAAGAAGAGATGAGCTTCAATCTTGCTAAATAAATATGCATATCCATGTAACACACGAAGAATTTCCTGGTAGTGTCAAGCATTTTATTCGAGTAACTTACAAATGGTTTTATGATTTTTTCTCAGAAGATAATGTTACATGGGCTTAACCAATACTGTTGGATAAAAATCTGTCACCAGAGGAGACAAAACTAAATGCTATCAATATAGAGGCTTACATCAGCAGCGATAGTGATGTAATGACATCCCATAAAAAGTGGTCTCAGTTGGCTGCTTCTCATAATCCTGGACTTGTATAAACTTATTACTGCGGGAAAAGAATGTGTAAAGATGTTTCCCCTTTCAGACAATGTTGGTGACAACAGGATAAAGGAAATCTCCTATCATTGCAATTCTTTCATCAACCCACTACGTCTCATGAAACTTATGACAAACATGTAGACATTTCACTTCATGCTCTGCATTATGTCACATATGAATAATATCTTACATTATAAAACTCATATTTAGTGAAATTCCAAGACTGAACTTGATTTTCTGGAAAGTAATTTATTAGTGAACTAAATTTTTAAACTTTCCAGTATTTGAAGAATATCATATTCTCAAGAGTGCAAAATTTGGGGCAGATCTGCAATTAACTTATATTTCCCTCCATATACATTTAACTTTATCTTCCTACTATGGGTAAACTAAAACAAGGAAATTTCAGAAGAAACTGCAAATGCCTTCGTCAAAGAGGTCAATTGTTCTTAGAACCGTCTTGCACAGAATATTTTGCTCATGTCCCTGGAAATATTTGGGCTCAAAAGAAGATGAGAAATAGGAAGGACCAAGCACTTCCGAGACCATTACAACTTTGAAATAAAAATGTGTAATTCTCATCCACCAGTATATGCCAATATTTTCAAACTTGAAACAAAAATGCAAAAGTCTTTACAATAAAAACATGTAAAATGGAATATAATACTAAATAATATAGGTATTATGGTTGTTGTAAAGTGGTGAACAATTGTCAAGAAATTCTAAATGGAATATTTTTAACTTGATTTTGTTGTTGGAAGGACACGCTTGCGAAAATCAGCAGAAGTTAGGATATCAACAGAAAGATATATATGTACATTTTTCAATTCACCCACCGGGTCCGGTACCACCATGGAAAATTGTGATTTTTCTAAATTGTGGAAACATACATCGTTATTTTAAATTTGGGTTCATGGGAGCCGTCATATAACGAATAATGCAATGCGCGACATTTATATAACTTGCATACAACTTTTGTGCTTGTCTAATATTTCGGACCCTCCCCCATTCTTGAGAGAATCCTGCGCGCGCTACTGAATATGAGAAATGATAACTTTTAATGAATGATAATCATAGAAAATGGCTCTCTAACTTCCACAAAAAGGAAGTTAAGTTGTTTTTATGTGATTATGATATGTAAATTCCACAAAGTGGAGCCTGATTTCATCAATGTGATTTTAATGATTGCTTTACTGTATTAACCCTCAACTGTTCTGACAAATATATATTCACACCAATAGAAAAATAATTTTAATGGTAAAACGCTACCTATTAAACTTTCTTTTATAACGCACCAAAATAAATCCTATACTTTAAATTATTTTCTGCTAACTACGAGGCCAGCAATTGGTCCTAAGCGAGACATCAATCCATTGAAAAATGAAAACCATTAACAAAAATACCCCAACTTTGATTCACTGTATAAAAATACCTCAACAGAGTAAATTTCGATGGGAGAAAACTTTTTGTTAGATGCGTACAGAAATTACACTCCAATGATGAGGGATTTCAAACTTATTTAACTTTTAATTACGTATAGAAAATAAACTGGCATTATGCAAAAAGTTATAACACTGTAACAGAAATGGACATAATTTAGCAAATTCGAATTCAAGACATGCGCAGTGATATTTGGGTGTAACGAGGATAACTACGCTACGCCATGATCCCTTTAATACACTTTAATGGCTTTAATGTGACTGGCCTGGGCTGGCCACTACGTTGTTGAAAAACAAAGCTAATTAATAATATATATTTGAAAGATTAATTAATGTTATAAAAATTAAAATATTTTATGAATAAACGGTGTAAATCTTTAGAAAATCATTTTGTTATAATTCTGTAAATCCATATCTTTATTAATTTGACTTTATCTCACCCCTTCCTGTATAAGTAGGAGTCCCTTCCATGTGGCATTGATAACGTAAGTCCGTAAATTATAAATTTAATATTTTATGAATGTAGCGATATGCGTTTTCATATAGTGTTTTGTTGATGAAATTCAATTTATATATACTTTCAGTTTTGTATATAAGTACAATTAGTTTTCAGATATCTTCCATTTTCGGATATAAATGTTAATCATCACCGGTGTAGCAAATTTCTCCGTGTAACGTTTTGGCATTAACTTTTTTTTTAGGTTCATCCGTAACTCAACAAAAACGTTAAGATGTCGGGAGGTTTAGAAGTCCTTAGCCTGAAAGAAGACGATGTCACAAAAATGTTGGCGGCTTCCACCCACGTGGGTACAGAAAATGTAGACTTTCAGATGGAGCAATATGTCTACAAGAGACGACAGGATGGTATGTTTCACATAAAATATGACTACGTTTTCGAAAATAGCTCGCACTGAGAGTTCATAATTTTAGGTATTCACATTATCAATCTGCGAAGGACGTGGGAGAAGCTTATGCTTGCTGCAAGGGCCATAGTTGCTATTGAACACCCTTCGGAGGTCTACGTAATATCATCCCGACCCTATGGTCAGCGAGCTGTTCTCAAGTTTGCTGCTCATACGGGTGCTACTCCAATTGCTGGTCGTTTTACTCCTGGTGCATTCACTAATCAAATTCAGGTTCGCCAAGTCATGTTAACATATTGTACCAAATAAGCTCAGCAGCTGAGGTTTACGTTAATTTCGCTTGCCTGTATTTCAGGCTGCATTTCGGGAGCCGAGGCTGCTTGTGGTTACTGACCCAATGACTGACCGTCAGCCTATCATTGAAGCCTCTTATGTCAACATCCCAGTTATTGCATTCTGCAACATCGATTCACCGTTGCTCTTCGTAGATATAACAATACCTTGTAATAACAAGGTAAGTCTAAATCATTATTTTTGCAATATTGTCATGCAGGAATAATGTAACTATAACTAAAGTACCAATATGACGATTTCAGTCTCCTCATTCTATTGGTCTGATGTGGTGGCTACTTGCTAGAGAGGTTCTCCGTCTCCGTGGTTCAATTCCGCGCGACGGAAAATGGGACGTTGTTGTGGATTTGTTTTTCTACAGGGAACCAGAAGAGGTATGTATGGTTTTAACGTTATGTGCATGTTATCCTGGGGAATAGATGTTAATGTTGTTTTTATAGGCTGAGAAGGAAGAGCAGGCACCTAAGGAAGTATTGCCCACTCCAGCTGTTAAAATCCCTGAAGCTGTCGAATCAGAGAGTTGGATAAATACTGAACCCACACCAAATTGGAGTGGTGATGCTACACCAGCTGTCATTGATACCCTTGCACCTGCCCCTGCACCTGGGTTGGAAACTACAGAAGAATGGGCAACTCAGGTGAGATTTCATTCTATGTTCATCAAAATGTCCAAATTTTTCTTATTGTAGTGAGTATATTACTTTTTATTTTCTTTATAGAGAGTGGATGATTGGAGTGCAACGGAGCCTGCAACTGCCGCTGCACCTGCTCCCACTTCCACCTGGGGTGGAACCACAAATTCTGCCTGGAACTAAAAGTTTATGCTGTTATAATGTAACAGTTTTCAGAATAAAGGCTTAATAGGAGGTGTTTGTTTCATTATCTTAAAAATCCTTGTCAATGAGTTGGAAGATTTTGGAGTCATTCATCTTCGGCTGTTGCTGAGATACTACATAACCTCTATTAGTTGATTGATTTCAGTATTTGCATTTTAAATATATTTTAAGTAGTAGATATTGGTAATAGTATTTCCAAAAAATATTAAAATTAGCCAAATTTTGATTTATTTCATTGAGAAAAATGTCAATAGAATAATATCAATGGTTATTTGCTGTAAGTACAGCCAAGGTGTTTAACATCAGAATTTACTTTGGAGTTGATACATTATTTAAAGTGAATTTAAATTCACCTCGTCTTTATCATTTAAGCATTTATGAACAAGGTTTCAACAATGATTATACTAATAACAGCCCACGTCTGTCCATCCCTTGGTTGGTCATGCGATTGCGTAGGTCTCGCATCTGATGGAGAATTACGGTTTAATGCAAATAAGAAAGAATCAAGTTAGAAAAACTAAATTTGACAGAAATGCTTGATTTACGTATTTTAGGTGATGGCAGAAATCTATAAAAAAAAAGTCCTGGGTTCAACTCCATAAAATAAAAATCTATGTGCAGGCTTTCATCCTTTTTGAGATTACAAATAGAAAGAATTAGCCTATGATCTTCAGATCTGAACTAATTTGAAGAAAGAATTATAAAATTTCTTATGTTTTTATGCCTACAGCTCGAAATCGATCATGTTAAACGTTTAATTCACATAGTTTGAAGAAATCTTGCCATTTTAATGGGATGTTGCCTTGCCTACCAATTACACCACTCCTGCAGTTACGTGATTAATGTTTTCCTGAAAACTTGTGTAAACCAAAACATTTTCCTGTAAGAACAATGTTATAATGATGGAATGCGTTCCAGACAGTCAAAACCTTAGACATTTTGATCATTTAAAAGGTATTTTGACAGATTAATATGTTTAATAATATCTGATAAAAAGAAGTATCAGCACTAGTTTTCACCCATTTCTTCTTAATGCAGTGCAACCTATTTCTTTCTAGGAACTTGTAAAGTCAATCTTTGCTTGCATTGAAACCCTTATCCGACGTGCTGGAGGGATACTTCATTTGCAATATTTAATAAATCATCAAGGCCTTTTCTCTAATAACTGCAGCCATAACACCAGTCTCATCTCTACCTCGTGTATGTTCATTGCAACATGGGAGAAGTAGATGTTCCACATGAATCATATGCGCACTTCTGACTGTTACTATAAGTTTGAGGGACACTTACTGAAGCACCAAATGCTTCAGACTTAGACACCTTCAGTTCAAATTTTTCTTTAAAGTTGTCCTTACCGAAGTAGCTAGGGCCTTCAACACTTTCCGATCTTTGAATTACATCTAATTTAACTTCAATTTATTTAACTTAACTTTCCTCCTTTTTAATTCACGATTATCACCTGATCTAATTTTGACCTTTTTGATGCCATCTTGTAAGGGATCACTAATATTTCGAATGATGTGGATAGACCTTAAACCAAAACAAGTCGCACAAACTCTGACTATTGTCCTAATGTAGAACGGTATGTAAAGTGAAACTGCAGGAGTAGTGTACGTTGTTAGACCTAGGAATCCCATGTTATTTCAATCCTTAGGGTGTAAGCATGCTTTTAATACGACAGGAGGGAGAGAGAGTGAGCAAAGGGTAGAGAGGGAGGCTAATACTTTAAGTTTAACTAAAGGTAGCCCACCATAATGACAGGCTTTTATACTAGTAATGTCATAATTTTTCAATGTTCTAACAATCCATCAACAATTAAATTTTAATATGTGAATGAGGCATTTTTCATTACAGTGGACCCTCTATATATTGCATTAAAGGAAACGTATGTGTTGGCTTAAAATGTGCATGTTATGAAAGATGTTTTACTCTGCTATATATTTATACAAAGTGTTAGAGAGCATGCAATAATTGTGGAGTCTTTCTAATTAATTTACAAAAAATATGAATTGTATGAATAATGTATTCGTTTGTATATTTCACTAGAAACAGGTGCTTTCAGTTTGCAAACAGGAGTATATTTACATCACAACAATTAAAAATTATGTTGTCCATAAGAAAAATGGCTAGCAAAATGAAAATTGATTTCCCCATGTATTCTTATCTGAAACGAAATCATTCTTAAGAATCGAACTTGGGGTACGTTTTCGAGATTTTAGATTTTTCCAGACCCTAGTGGAAAGTTGGGAGAAAGTAGGAGTTGGAAAGTTTGTCCGGTATATCCTAAGTCTGTTCAATCGAGGGCCTGTTGTACGGGTGTAAAATACATTTAACATTGTGGGCCAAATTGGACGCCAATAAAATTCATACGGGCCATGCATTCTAAAAAGTAATAATAATTCAATTAATATTGTATATTTATTTCGGAAATAATAATAATAATAACTAGCATCCCGCTGCAGCTACGCTTGCAAATAATCTAAATAGTTCGGCCCTAGGTTAGATCTTCTTTGTTCCCTATTCATTTGACGTGTTTCCCTATTTCTTTGTCTTTCTTGTACTCGTCATCTACATGGGCAATCCTATGAGCTTCCGCATCTCTTTCTCTCTCTTTCCTACAATACTCTTCCTTTGATCTCTGGCTCCTCTTCCTTACTCTGGCTGCTGTAGCTGGGCTAATAGCTCTCCTTTTCACTGGTCTATCCCTTGGCATTTGTTAATTTTCTGCGATTTTACAGCAATATATTAGAGCAATTACGTGATCACAATGTCACAGAGTTACTCAATGCTAGTTTAATATCGCGGTATATTCAAAGGGGAAAAATCTACTGTATCGCTTGCTCAACAAGGGTTTCCCTTTGGCATTCTAAGAAACAACTAATTTGAGGCACACATTTGAGATGATTTGTACTGAATGTGTGTAAGAGCGCATCTTGTAGTGGAAGACGGATTCCAAAACGATGGTCTATGTCTTTCCGTGTCCCGATAAAATTTTTTGACTTGCCAAGTTTGGCACACGTACCACGTATTTGCCATCCTTGTACTAGATACTACTAAACATGTAGTTGAAATGATGTTACAGACAATTATGACAATTGGAAATTTGCATCGCTCCTTTGTTTATGCATATGCCGCCATACATATTACAGGTAATACTTTTTTCACACGTAAAGTAAATAATCGTTACTTTTTTAAATTTGGGGTCCCGGATGCTAGGCATCCGCAGAACCCCCCCTTGGCTGGCCCTGTTGAGTGGTACATAATTTTAGGCCACCACCAATTATATTGCGCATTTTCAGGAGCCAAATTTCCATGAATACCAGCTCCCTCATTAGTGCCATGATATTAGATGGGGTATTATTGATTTCTAGCTGAGAATCATTCTGTACAAGAGGCACAGTCTAACCTCCATCACATTTGTATGTAGTTTTTAAACTTTTTTTTCACTGCTAACTCAGATCACCTAGAGCAGTGTAAGAATCAATGTTATATTCTATTTAATTCTCTAGACCAAAGGTAATCAACCTTTTGATGCTAGCAGACTATTTTTGATAATAATTAAAGGGCTGTGGGCATCAAAGAAAAATATTTATTAGGGCTTTTACATCTATGCATAAATAATGTGACACTGGGTGTGGTATTTAGTCTACCCGATTGACGCAACCTGGAGTAACATTGCAATAACTATAGTTCAGTGAGATATATTTGGAAAATCCTAACATTGGACCTCTTAAGACTTATAAGGCACCATATGAATAGACATTTTTTGATAACAGGGTATGATGGGTACTCTTGATTTTATATGTAAGTATAAATAGCAATTATGTAAAAGCTTTTTGTTGGCTTCAGGTTTTTTTCTCCTTTTCCAGTCTTTTTAGGGCAAAAATGCTCCATTGATCCTTCTTCTCCACTGATATGGAAAGGGCAACAGATCATACTTCTACTTATCCTGATATACGAGATTCCAGAAATGCAGGAGAATCATTGAAACCAAGATGCATGTTTACATAATATAACACTTTACTTCAAATACTTATAAACAATATGATGCAAAACATTTTATAATATTATTCAATGCTTAAAGAATATCATCATTAAATCAACAGGATTAGTAATACTATACAAGTCTACTAGCTCTAATTCTTCTATTTATTGATATTATAATTTGGAAAGTTTTCCATGAACTTGGAACCTGTAGATGCATGTAAATTCCTTATTTCCATAGTTGGAATGTATTCTCAATTCAACAATGTTGAATGGCTTTGTTGCTTCCCTCTGAAAATTGGAATAAATAGAATTTTTATTGCAACAATGTAATCATATGAATCGGCATGGAATAGTTTATGATCCTTTATTAAGACTATTGCTGTTATGTAGACCTCTACCAAAATGAATCTAAAGACCATGGGAAGGAATAATTTTTTCAAATGGAATGTAGTCATCCCTTTATCTTATGTACCTGAATAAGGAAAGTTTGCTGAGAAGGACCATTGGCATCATATTCATATTCTCCAAGCAGAATTTCATTATCCAATTCATAAGAATTATGAAATCCCTGAAAAAAATTTCTTTAGGTTAAAACAGAAATCAAACCAACTTGTTCTTCAAACTACCATTCCAATAGTATTAACTGATCATTTGCTTTTTATTATCTAGGATAAAATTCAATTTTAAATGAAAATTATTTCAGAAAGACTTATTAAAACAAAATTCACTCACAATCACTGAAAATTCTCTAGGAGCTGATTCAATTTCACCTGTCATAGAAATCTGTTTTGGTATGTGATACAAGGAGAAAGAAGATAGAATAGCTGGTGCTGCAAGGCTAATTCTCAGATTCCCAACAGATCCATGGAAAGTCCAACATTCCCCAGGACCAACTGATGCCTGTTCAATTTTCATGCACTCAAATGTGTTTGATCAAAAAAAAATTTTCATAGACATTTTTACATTTAATAATTAGTGCTTTGAAAAATCATTTTATGAAATTTTGCATTGTAATATGGTAATAAATAACTAACCTGAATGGCATTTCTTGGGCTAGATTCTACAAGCCACAAAGGAAACCCAAATAACTGTATTGCAGTTCTTGAGGTGTAAGTTTTAGTATTAGGTGTACTAACTATACTCCCTCCTGAAATGGGTGATTTAACAAAGTAAATTCAAAGCATTTGTAGTTTATGTATATGGAAGTCTCTCACAATCACTATCATTCAAATTGCATAAATATATACAAGCATTCCTCACTTAGGAATGCTTCATGTTTACAATGCCATAATATTGTGAGCTTGTTTTGCTCTTATGACATGCCTAACTTGCTGTTATGATGCTGGAGCCAGTCTTCGCCCCTATCAGTCACTGCACTCAGCTTTGCATCAGTCTTCCCAATTTGTTGTAAGATACTGATATATATTTCAGTTACAAAGTAACCATTGTCAGCACAGTCCTCAACACCCAGAACCAATGTAACGCAACCCACACAATTTACATTTACTGAGAATCAACCAGACTTTATGACCATACATATCGGTGCCTCATGATTTTTTATAGACCAAGGAATATCTTTGATATTCAATATCATTGTCATTGTGCTCCATTTTTATTTAAGTTTTTGACTTGCCATCCGTCAGACAATATGTATCATAAAGCACATTTTAAAATATGTGTGTGTGATAATTTTATATTATATCGTTTCTTACATGAAAGTGGTTTTCTTTTACCAAGTTATTTATCATACCTTAAATTCATATATGTACCGCATATCTACCAGTATTTGCCATGTAAATCTTTTTATATGTACCGTATCTGCCTGAATAGAAGCTAACCCCCAAAAATTTCCACAATTTTTTGGCAAAAACGTAAATTTTGTAGATTTTATGCTGAAATGTGCCGGGCATCATGCACAGCTTAGAATACATTATTCGAGATCGAAGAAATGAGTGGGAAATGGTTTAGTTGTTGACATTTTGAAATATTACTCCAATTAATAATTTTGCATTGTTGAATAATGTTCCACATTCAGTGACAATAATTTCATTCATCTTCATTTTCACAAAAGGTCAAATATAGTAACAGCGATCTCGCCAAGGTAATTTTTCATCCAAGTCTATTTCGAATGAAATTAGCATTTACATTGCCTTAAGAAATTGCATTTTTATAATTATACACATTCCATATAAAGTTTTACCAAAATTCAAACAGTTGAGCATTCAAAGCCGTCAATGCATTTTGCGTAATCATCAATTTATGCAAGCAATCTCGCCAAGATATTTTTATATATATTCATCGTAGATCAAATATTTACTTTACGAAAAATATAGTACTATCATTTGAACGTGAAGGCAATGAGAGACTTCGAGATTTAACCATAACCCAAATTTTCCTCGGACTCGCATTTAAGCCGAGGGGTGATTTTTTCACGGTAGATTTTGAAAAAGAACATCGGCTTGTATTCGGGCAGATACAGTATATGAATTTTTGGTCTAAGGGACATTGGCCAGGTAGCAATTAATTCATTATAATATAAATTGTATAGATATTATTTTTTGCATAACAATATTTCGTATATTGATGTTTCTTCATGGAATGAATTAAAATTGTTATGCGAGGATTGGGACACGTCGACATGTGGCATGTTGCGTTTGTACCTTTTGCAAAAGATAGTTATTACTACTTTGTATTTGGTGTTGGTTTTGTTATTGTCATTAACGAGAAAGTAGTTATAGTGTTGTTAGTTTGTAGTTCTACGTAATGTATTATTAATTAAAGAGCAAATGGAAGTCCCAGCTGTTTGGGCGGTTATTTGTTTTGTATTGGAATTAGTTTAACATTTTTGAAATTTGTATAGCACAATGTTGAGGTTTATTTAGTTGGTTATGGATAATATATATGCCACAGGCACGCGGTACAATAATAAAATATTTGTACTTGCCATAAAAAATTTCGTTGGGTTTGTTAATGGAGTGTGCTGAGAAACAACAGACTGGCGACTCAGAAATTTAAACTATTTACTATAGGTTTCCCTCTCACCTGCAGCACACTACAGATATTATTTTTTTCATAACAATATTTCGTATATTGATGCTTCTTCATGGAATGAATTAAAATTGTTATACGAGGGTTCATCTATGAGTGAGGAATTCTTGATAAAATAGAAAACTTTGAACATTCCAGAAAGATAGGAATTGCTGAGTGGAAGAAATATGCAACACAAATTTGAAATACAATGAAAATTTTTCCCAAACAAATTTATTTCACATGTGTGGGAAAACTTTTAAATTGCTCCTATTTTTTAAAATCACAGATTTATTTGATTTACAAACCTGAGTTCTCCAGTGCAAAATCTGCCTTCCCTAATTTTCCTTTTTCTATTAGATTAATTTCCTCCTGAACGGTTTTTCTTATTTTATTTTCTGTAAAATATATCAATATATTTTAAAGTTTTCAGAATCAAGTAAAAGCATACAAATTATTTCATTTACCTTCAGGTAATGATTTTTGATATTCTAATATTTTGTAAAAGAAGTCCATCTGCAATTGATAATTGACTGAAGTTGATTAAACATAATGATAACATTAAAATGCTTGCTAAAGAAGAGTATGCCAAAACAACTCTTAGATACCTGAAGATGTCCTAGACTTGATGTAAGCTGTTGAATTTTTTTTTCAAGTTCAATAAGTTTAGAGTGTAATTCATCATTTTGATTTAACCTGTTATCATTTGAAATAGGTCTCTTATATCGAACATCCTCAGTTTTTTTAGTTAAAACAGTAGCTCTCTGCAATGCAGGTGATTTACTGCATTCTTTTCTGTATCTCACAATTCTCAAGATGGAAGAATGAGAACTTGAGAAATTAAACTGAAAGTAAAATTTTAAGTAAACTATGAAGTCAAGTTGAAATGAATTTCAATATTTGACTAGTATACACTCATGACCAATTTATTTTAAAACAGTTACCTCATCTCCTTGTTGCATCTGAAGTGGATTTAAACTTATTTCTTTGTCACTTCCATTTAGTTTTGTAGTAAAGCTCTTGTTTTTTGTAGAGCTTTCATAAATGTCTTCATTTTTATAGTGACTGGAAATTTCCATCTGATTTTTAATGAAGTCATAGTAAGTACATAAAAGAGCATAAGAAAATATTTTTGTTGAAGATACAACTTTTTACATTTCAGAATTTCATATTGTTATATGTTCATAAAAATATCCCAATTAAACAACAACGAACTATTTCCAAAAACTTCATAGTCCAAATGGTTTTTACGACTTCATTACTAATTAGGTACACCAAGGGGCTTTATGTAATCGACATTCTGAATATAAGAGGGGAGGGGTTGGGTTGTTAGATGCAATGAAGGAGGAGTTTGAGTAAGGAGATGCATAAAATAAAAAATAAAGATTCTCAAATCATGTTTTCACAATACTTTGACCATATAACTAATATTTTTTATATTCAAAATAATGAAACAAAATTTTGTGAATTCGGCACCAATATTTTTGTGTACAGTTCTATCAAACTATTTATAAAAAGCTTATTTTATGTATTACAATATGGCAGAAAAACACACAAATCCTCAGATTAATTTAAATCACATTCCTAGAAATCTTGTTTAAATTGCATGATGGAAAGAGTGGATTGTGGATCCCTATGTGATAGGCATGTGGGTATTTACAATCCTGGATTTATGGAGCCCCAGTTCAATATTATAACTTTTACACAGTGTTTATTTATTGGAAATCAGTTTACCAGTGATTTCTAGTAAAAGTTTTTGCAAAATTTACACTCTATACTTGAATAATTGAGAACATCTGGGGAACCCATTATTAGGGGACTCGGATGCCTCGCTTTCGCCACATCCCTCCTTGGGCCAGCCCTGGTCCCACAAAAGATACAAAAGACATCCCCCAGACTTTTCTGGAAACACTATGTGGCAGCAGATCTTATCATTTCATATCATATATACCAACAAAATTAGGCAGTAGGTTGGTAAATCACAACATTACTGTGCAGTAGAAGGGTATCTTTTGGCATTTTGTTTTGCAAATTTAATTGTTTGCTACATAATTTCTCTGATTTTAGATATAAATGTTACATTGAGATTTTTTTATTTTCATTTCACAAATATTTTTTTCTTTTGAATAAATAATTTTGCATGTAAAGGATGAATGTATTGCTATAAAGAAACCTCTAGAATTTAAGAAAATTACCTCATTAATTTTATCACTTGATCCTAATGCATGTAGTTTATTTCCTTCAATTTCCTTTACCTCCAGCTGTAATATACGTAAATTTAGTATGTCAAATAATAATTAGCTAAATAAAAGTTATTCTATAATATCAGTATACAAGTTAGTTATGATACATCAATCAGTATCAGCTCTACATTTTTGAGATATGGAGGTCAAAGTGAACATATAAATCAAAGCTCTAACCTGACACAATGGATGAAGCAGTGAGGATCCAATTATAAATCCTGTATGAAAAATAAGTTATCATTATAAAATATAATTTAAAGTATAAAATTTTGCATATCATAGTTTTCTAGACTAAAAGACTCAATTTTTTTCTGAACAAAGCTCATATAAAATTGTCCCGTGGCCAGTGGTGGATCCATGGGGAGGAGGGAGGGGGGGAGGGGGCGATTACCCCCACCTTGGATAACCCCATTGCAGAATTCCCCAATTATGCATTGAAGATTAGGTCTGTTTAGCAAGGGAAAGAAAGATTTTTCTAGGGGTAGGGATTTTCAAAATATAGGGTCGTTGGCAGGGGCAGATTCGATAGGTGGAGGGTGATCGCCCCTCCCTTGAGATATTTCTGGATCCGCCCCTGCCAGTGGCTTATGGTCTTAAGGTACCTGCATTATAACTAGGTAATTATTAGATCTAATAAATGTTGATAATAATAGGAGAAATACTGGCATTTGCCATTGGTAGGATTCCTATCAAAAAACTACTTTTTGTATACAAATGGTTAATTTTATGTTTATAATTATGAAGTCTTTTCAAAATTGTGTTAACACGCAGTAATTAGGAGCAGAAGGGCTCCCCTCAAAATATTATTGATTGCTCTTTTCCTCTTCACCCAAGAAATACATACAGGCGGTCCTCGACTTACGTCAATCTGCATTTATGGCAGTCATCAATTGCTACCTATGTTAGTACTTACGGTGGTCAGACCCACACATACGTCTTGACGGTGACTACAGAGATGGCTGCCCAACCAAAGCTAGAATTTGAAAAGAGTGATGTCCAGAAATTACTTGTCTCTCACTCCCATGAATATATCAATAAAGACCTTGTTAATCTTGAGGAGCAATTGAAGAGAGTCCTTTACAAGGGGACAATACATATAACCAAATTGTTCACCAAAGCCTTTGAACATTTGGATGTTAGCATGGAAATTTTGAGGAAATGGATCCCAACGTGGAGTGTGGCATCAAGACCAACAACATAACATCCAAGGCCTATGTTTGCTTTAGAGAAATTAACAAAGAGAAGAAAGGGATAGCTAAACAAATTTCCCTGGATATGTATTCTTCAAAAAGCCAAGAAACCGTCTGTAATTTCCCCAAAAGTATTTCCCTACTTAGCACAAATATTATGAAGAACTTTTTAAACACTAATTGTAACACTATTATTATACTTTATATATGATTGGTAGTTGATAAACTTGCTATCAGTATACATATCTATAAAAAGTTTCATATCGGATCATTGATCAGGAATGTAATCCCCTATTTTGTCATTGTCTCCATGTTAAAATCAGTATCGACTTACGTCGTTTCGACTTTCATCATTTCGACTTACAGCACCTTTTCTAGGAACATAACCCGACGTAAATCCAAGGATGACTTGTATATCCAATTAAACCTGAAACTCATTGTAAAATCAACTGAGTTGCACTTGTTAATCAATTATCAGGAATATATTAAAAGGCTTAGGCTTTTTAAATTACTCTGTCCAACAATAATGCTTAACTATAAAATCATTCAGAAATAAGGAGAGTAATTGCAAATAAAATTTACTAAAATGAAGAAATTTTAATTGTTATAATTTATAATAATAAAAATATTGTGTTGTAAAAACGAGATTGATTCGTTGTGTTATATTTAATAGGTAATAAAGGCACTGAGCTCCTGATGAAGCTAATAGATGTTTATGTTACATTAACACTGAATAAGTATGGAATTCCTAATTATTAGTATTAGTTTATTTAAATAATTTTATATACCTGATGAAACTGCCAAAATTAAGAATAACAAGAACCATAATTTTAAATCATGAAGTAGCAAGTGAGCTTTCCAGTTGATCCAAGCATCCGGAAACAAAAGGACACTAAGATACTTAGGTAATTCTTCTTCTTGTTTCTCTGTGTAAAAATAAAAGATATAAATACATTATAATATGAGACTAAAAGTTATCATTGTTAAGCTGTAAATATTAATGTAAAACACTTCTAGCCGACTGTCACAACTAAAATGATTTGTTTTTCATCATAAGCTCTCAAAAATCACCAGAACCTGTGATAATGAATAGTCTTAGTATGTGTAATCCATCTTTGGGAAAACTCTAAAATAAAATCATTTTAATCTGTTAATTAAAAATATTTCATTAATAACATGTGAGTAACTTCAATGGTATTAATATAGAGGGTGGTGCACGAAATGGTCCCCTATTAAAACCTTGCACAGAATCTGCCATCTTGCATACTGGTGGGAAAACCCATGCTATCCACCCTTATGTTAGCTAAGCAGGGCTCATATGCAGGGCTGCTTTAAGGTAATGGTGGTCCCTGGGAAAAGTATGATCTTGGGGCCCCTTTTCTCTTTATTTAATAAAAAAAGAACTACAGGTAACCTCCGATTTACGTCGGGGATGTGTTCCTAGATCCGGCGACGTATATCGAAACGACGTAAATCGGACATGTTTTTCCCATATATTTCTCTTATATATTTATGAAAGTTTGTTTGTGTATTTGTGCATCTATACATTTCCACACCATTAAAGCTAGAATAATCAAACTTTCAACAGATACTTTCTTCACAAATAGGAAGGCCATAGGCTACTTTTTAATCCCAAATGTTTTATATTAATTGTACAAAAAGCAAAATAACTTTATACGTCAGAAAGAATGGAACAGTTCTTTTCGAGCTGTTCTGATGCCTAAACTGTTCAATAAAGTAACTGTTCTCAAAGAACAGGTACCTCTACATCTTATACATAGTGAGAAAGGTGGGAAACGACTACTTGCTTATCCGTAATTGGATGGCGGGGACTGATTAAACTACGCATATTTTCCCAAGTCCTACTATTGATTTTAATCAAATTTGGTATGATTGTGGAGGGCTCCCAGAAATAATTCATACATGCTTTTGCTTCTCTCTGTCCGTTTTATTCAAAATGGGCAGTGGATTCTTAAATACCATGCATCATCTATAATTCTGATCGGATTTGAACCAAATTTCCCGGGGCAACGCAGGGTATTTCTGCTAGTATGTTATAAAGGGATTAACTAATTAAATGATTAACTCGAATTCTCCATCTGCCTAGTGATTGAAAGGAGAAGCATTCGATACATTGCAGCAGTTCGCTCGACGTTATATCGGACATAGAAACGACAAACGATGTAAAACGGAGAAACCGTCCCCTATTTGTAAACGACGTTATATTGAAACAACGTAAATCGGAACGATGTAAATCGGAGATTACCTGTATTTCGTTTAATTTAAAAAATGATTTTAAACATGCGGTGTGAAACTTCTATACCCACCAGTGGCATATCCTGATCATCGATGGTGGGTATGCGGTTAGGACAGGAAAGAAAGTTTTATGCAACCTGTAATACACCAAGGACAAGGCCATGTATTAAGAAAAATCCAACTGCCATCTCTAGGAAAATAGTGGAACTACTAGTACAGTAAAATGCCGAACTGCCCTCTTGCAGGTGTTGAGTGAATTATATCAACTCTTTCTAGGTATCCTGGCATTTATCCCATAAATATAGAATACATTGCTCAATTTTTAATGTGGTTTTCTTATAAAAACTTGGTTACATGTAAAATGAAATAAGTTTAAAATCGCATGTGAAAGAACGAAGCATATTGGTAAAATGGAAATACTGTTTATGTTATTTATTTAATTTATTTATTTAGATAGCTATGAAGAAGCTAATTACCAAATCACACACTTCTCAACCACCTCTATCCTTACCCAATAAACAAAAATCTCTAATCCCTAGCTTTACTAACACAAATGAACTTAACTAACCTATTACTAAAACAGTTAACATTCTTTTGCTGCCGTATTATTAATGGTAACTTATTATATTCCCTTAACCTATTATAAAAAATACTCCTCTGAGTACTATTCTTATTTACATAACTTACATGAAAACTATCCTTATTCCTAGTGTTGTACAAGTACATATCACAGTTACGCTCTAAAAAATACTTTAAATAGGCAGGTAACAAGTCTTTCTCAATTTTAAATATAAAAATCATTGTTCCTCTAAAAATAATGTCACGCACACACAACCAACCTAAACTACATAACATGTCCTTAATCCTAGCATCTAACCTACAATTTAGTATAACCCTCATGGCTCTGTTCTGCAGTCTCTGCAACTTAACCACATCAGACTTATTCAATAGGGACAAAACACTGACACAATAATTAAAATGAGGATACATAATAGCATTGTAAATTAAAATCTTAGCATCCTTTGACAAACTCCTGCAAAGCCTCGATAAAACACCTACTTTCTTAGCTATCTTTTTTCTATATAATCACAATGCCCCTTCATGTTAAACTTACAGTCAGTCATCACCCCCAAATACTTAAACTGCTGCACTACTTCTAATTTCCTATTATCAATTATCACAGAACATGTCGGACAATCCCTTAGACTAGACATTACCATGCATTTAGTTTTCTCAATATTCAATTTTAACTTATTACAAATCAACCAATCAGAGATATTAACTAACTCTGCATTCACAGCCTCACACAGATTCCCCACATCCTTACCCACAGCTTACATCAATGTGTCATCCGCAAAAATATGCACTTGACAACTCTGCATAATCTTCACTAAGTCATTGACATAAATCACAAACAAAAGAGGACCCAGGACAGACCCCTGAGGTACACCCCACTTTACTATTTTATTTCCCGAAACAACATCCCCACAACGCACTCGCTGGACTCTACCACATAGGTAACTATCAAACCATTGCAACACCTTTTCACAAAACCCATAACACTCCAATTTCTTCAGTAACAGCTGCATAGACACTGTCTCAAAAGCTCTTTTCAGATTGAGGAACACAGCAATAATTACTGCAACCCTCTCGTCCAATGCCGCCCTCCATCTAGACAACACCAACTGGATCACCGTTTCCGTGGAGTGCTGCTCTTGAAAGCCTGACTGCTGCAACACCAGCAGATCCGTCTCCTTCATGTATACCATGATTTGCTGCTTCACCACCTGCTCCAAAATCTTGTCTAATATCGGCAGCATGTTTATTGACCTCAAGTCACTGTGTTTCTTAGATCTTGCAACCTTAGGAATTGGTACCACTGTGGCTACTTTAAGCCTCTCCAGAACGACCCCCTCTCCTAAAGACATATTCACTAGTGCCAGTAGCAAGTCTTCTAACTATGCCCACCCCTCCACTATCACTTCCAAGTTCAGCTCGTCCGTGCTAGCCACCTTCTTCATTGAGAGCACTATCTTATGCAACTCCTCAACACTCAACTCCTTAAACGTCCTCATACAGTTCTGTCCTAAAACTGGTTTCAACGTATCACAGAAAGGTATTGAGTTCATAATCAGGTCAATACTATCCAAAAAGTAAGTGTTCAGTCTCTCCGCTATCATTTTCTTATCACAGACCTTCACACCATCGAAATCCACTTCTTCCAGCACTCCCGTTTTCTTTACTGACATCAGATCCTTCAATACCTCCCACATCCTCTTTGGATCATCCTTAATGTCTCTCAACCAGCTCTCATATCATTGCTTCTTCTCCCACCACAACGTCGAAACAGCTACATTCTGGGAGTTCTTGTAGCCTGCCACGCCACACTGACTTCCACCACCTCTCCTGCCACCTTAGCCAATCTATATACTTCATATTTCTGATCTCTGTCAGCTAAACTCTTCTTTACCTTCTCATTAAACCATGGCTTTAGTTTCCTACTACTATTCCACTTTTCCACAAACACAGCCTCCCTCACACCTCTCTCCACTTCATCATATATTTCATTGCATAACTTATTTACATCTGCAACCACCTGTATTTGCTGAACGTATAATAATTCAAGCATCCTTTTATGGTTATCTCTCTGCCTCTCTATCATCCCACTTTGCTGCTCCGCCGCTAATCCAAGGTACACAACAATGTTTTCATGATCACTAATTCGTGGTAATCTCTCTACTACACATCGCACAACTAAGTCTATCAGTGTGGCCGACTTGGACGTAACCCTAGTGCATTCCCTAATGCACTCTCTCATACCTAGTCCCCTCACCACTTCCTTCATCTTGACCGTGTAACATTCATCCAGCAGCCAATTGATATTCCAATCCCCCATTAGCAGAACATTCCCTCCCAGCAGTATTAACCTCTCTCCATAATTTGCCAAAAAGTCAATAAATTTCCCTACACTCCCACTCAGAGACCTGTACATCACTCCTACCAACATGTCCCTCTTGCCCATCTTTATCTTGACCATTAAAGCCCAAAAGTTCTTTTCATCCTTCTTCTCTTCCACAACCTCACAACCACTATCCTTTCTGACAAAAATGAGAACACCTCCTGTATGGATCAAGCACCTGAAGGCATTGTTGTACCCATCTATTTCTATTTCTTGTTGCTCATATTCTTCAGTAACCCATGTTTCTGTTAGACCCAGGACCAAAGGTATAGTAATACTGACAAACTCATCAATTTCATCTTTATGCCTTGAAAAGCCCTGCGCATTCATATGAACACAAATATCTCTATCCCCAGTCAACTTTAGTAACTGCTATTCCTCCCTGTAAGCAATTCTATGCCGCTGACTCTCCATGTTCCTTTTGAGAACCGGACACTGCTGACTAAAAACTGAATGCTCAACATTCAACTTCATATTCAATCTCTCATTCACTGATTTAAAGTTTCCACACGTCACTTTATGCCTTTTACAATCCTCTGCCATGTGCTCTACCTCCTGACACTTCAGACACACATCCTTTGCCACTGCACAATGTTCTGTTTTACGGAAAAAACCCGCACACTTGAAACAACACATGATACCCAAGTCTTCAAAAATTTTACAACTATCCTATGCAATATTCACTCTTTCATGTTCCATCATTGCCGCAAAAGCTTTACAATCTACCTCAGCTATAGCCATGTATCTTGTTTTCATCTTTTTCACGACTTTTACTTCAATATGAACATCTTCCTGAATAAAATTATTTTGGCCAACTAATGCTTCCTTAATTTCATCAGCTGACAACTCCTCCCTCATCCCCACCATCTTGATCCTGGGTTTCCTACTATCAGCCACTCTTAATTGATACTTTCCTCCCAACTTTTCATTGACCACATCCTCAACCTTCTTTACATCAGATCTGCTTGTACATGCCACTACAATTCCTCCCTTCCCAATGTTTCTCACTGCACTTATTCTTACATTTAACTCTACTGGCTTTATCACCTTTTTACAGGCTTCCCTTGTTACCGAACTTTCCTACTCCTTAACAGGCTGCGCTAAAACAACACTCTCTGGCTCCTGTTTTTTAAAAAAGTTCGCATACGATCAGGGGTGTGCTGCCAAATATATAACAACAGGGTCGCTATTATCGGCGCCCCTGGCAGTTAGGCATCCCATTCGTCATCAAATTCATGAATTTTTTTATGGCCCTGAAATCGCGTTATCTGATCTTTACGAGAATTAGAAGGGATGTCAATAAAAAAACAGGATAATATCATAAATAAAATTTTAATTTTAATTTTAAATGTTTAAATATCATTAATGGCTAATATATCAAGGGTGGTAGCTTCGAATAAGCATATTCCATGTACAATTGTTTGGCGACTTTCAGATAATAAATTGCTGCATAACATGATCTAGAAAGTGCCCTTAAACTTTTAGCATCCCATTATTATCATAATGTGACACGTCGCTAACCTCCAGATAATGTGGAATGCTTAGCTCAACAACCGGTTCGCCGAGCATAAAAAATTTTAACAAATGGCTCGCGCGAGCCGGACAGAGCCAGCTGCAGCACACCCCTGCATACGATCCACTCCCTTTAGCATCCGATGTCTTCTCCGCCTGCATCATTCTTTTAAAGTCATTACTGAGCAACATCTTTTTCATGTTCTCAATATGACTCCTCAACCCCTTCATCTCCACCTCAACTACTTTCTTCACCAATTCCTCTACAACATTGACAAAGTTTTTCTTGCAGCTTTGGCAAACCCACTTAATCTGGACTTTGCCTCTAATTAAAGTAAACTCCTCTTTACTCAAACCGACACACTGAGTATTTGTCACAGACACCATCACAACTAATCCAGTCACCTGCTGTTTTATTGCTACATCCAGCACAAATCTGGCTGCTGTGTGCTCGTATTTTGCGTGCCGCCATTACCGGAATATACTTAAAAAAAAAAAACTTACAGTTGTCATAATATGAACAAACTACAGTCCGTTTCCAACTTACAACTCTAAACATTCCTGAAAATCAGATCGTAAGTCAAATAGCAATTTCCCATAGGCTTATATGTTATAAATTGAGATGTGCTTTAATATTTAAAGAACCCACGAGTTATATACAGGCGACTCCCAAGATTCGACAGGGATGCATTCCTGAAAACATGGTCGAATCTCTAACAGTCGAATGTCAAATCAGCATAAATTCAAACAATTAGAGCAGAAATAACGATGTCTAGACTGAAACTAAACCTCTCGTGGTCGGGCGGGCCAAAAATTACTTCGCGTAAACTAGTTTCTAATTCGACTGATCAATCGGCTGGGTCGATTCGACCGGTCGAATTCTCAAGTTGGTCGAATCTCAAACGGTCGAATCTCAGGAGTTGCCTGTATTGTATAATATAGGTCAAGTTAGTATAAAAGCTGTATAATAAACATTTTTAAGACGAAACAATCAATAACATAATACCTACAATGTGGACGAGTCATATCGTCCAACTGAATATTGGCCAAAAATATGCACAAGAAAATAGACTCGGAGTGCATCAGATGTCGAATATCGTATATCCAATCAACCTTTCATGTATTTCCCCATCATGCACAAAACAAAACTGTTGGGAGCTGTGATTTTGACATGACATCTGAAGTTTCATCCAGTACAATGGCTATAAAAGTTGCTGAATCAATTTCATTTTTTATTGCATCTTTAACAACATTAGATATAGACTTGATAAGATCATTTTGAACAATGGGAGAAATTTCTTGAAACACGATGTATTTAAATGATTATCTAAAAGAGGATCATAGTCATTGTCACCTGAGCTATGGTCTCAGATTGTGGAGTCATGCATCAGGTTTAAAGCATGTTTTTTCTTTACAAAAGAAGACTGTCAGGCTATTAATGAATGCAGCTTTTCGTGAGCATTGAAGCCACTCTTCAAGCAGCTTAAAATCATGACTATATATTTTCATAAATATGGTTAATGTTAAAGAAAATCTGGAAAACCTACCTATTAGATCTAATGTACATGATTATGGTACCAGAAATATAAGTAAACTTGATGTTTCTTGATTTCGATTGACAAAGTCATATAATTCCTTTTGTAATCTGAGTATAAAGTTTTTTAACAAATACCTCCATCTGCTGCAAATGTAAATATTAATAGATTCAAATCCCAAATTACATCCTGGCTTATAACTAAGTCATTCTATTCAATTGAAGAGTTTATGGACAATGAATTGAGTGATTTGGTATACTGATGTGAATCATATAATTTACTGATAATCTGCATTGTACAACTTCTTTTATTCTTTTGTTCATGATATATGTACTTTGGATGATATCTATTGTGCTTTGTAACATTTACAGATAAATAAAAATATTATTATTATTATTACATTTAAAAATTCTATATAATTACCTCTATTCATTGAATTCATAGACTCATCATGACCTCGCAAAGGAAGTTCTTGTTTAGATAAATAACATATTGCATCAATGAGCCTTTTCAAAATATCTCTATTTTTATTCACTTGTTCATTATGCCGGCTTATTTCAGTTTTTTGTTGGTTGTCAAGTGTCGATTCTTTGTTTTCCAGAAAGTTTAAGATTAAGAAAAGACTGAACATGTGCTTGAAATCTTTCATGTTTTTGCTGTGCTGCTGCTAAATGGTTAAGATCGAGAGACCCATGCTTATTCCACACACCATTCTCTTTTGAGAACAATAAACATGGCCAACAAAAAAGTCTAGATAGCATTACTCAGCCAGTTAACCATTTCACCGTTTCATATTGTGAAATGGAAAAATGTCTTGTATATTCAGTTTTTGCATCTTTATGCTTACGAAGTAGATTTGGAAGAGCTGGACAAGGCTTACCTTCTTCCACAATGTTCATACGATCAGCAAAGGTTCAAGTTGAAAATTGTAGACTCAGTAAATCTTCAACACTATTTCCCATTGTATAAGATGGGCAAACATTTTTAAAATTGTCAAACAGTAACAAAAAAATTTTAAAGAAACTTGCACAAAAAATAATATAATAGAAACCATAATAGAATAAACAAACCCTTAGTAACACAGTGATGTATTCACTTCAAGCTTCCTGCTGACAAACACCCAATTCACTCCTAAGTATCTGCAGGATTATCGACCAAGTTATCAATAATGTGGTCCCGAAGACTGCAAATTCACTTGGGTGTGCTAAAATTCCAACACGCTCAGACAGCTATATTCTACCATGCATCTCTCCACTGCGCTTGTCTACTGCGCAAGCTGGTTCAGGGGGAATAGGTGTGCGATCGCCAAATAGCTCTGCCTAGAGTGTTTACTTAAGAACTTCCAGTTTCTCTCCACCACGTCACTACACATGGGTGCTCATGAAATGGGCCACTCGCCTTTGGCTCATCATGCGACTTCCATGCAGTAATCTACTACACAAGGCCCCAGTCTCCACCGCTCCGCTATTCAGTTAAACGCTATAGATGGTGCAATGTCCGATAGCACGACTTCGCTAGAGATCTTCCAGTGAACGTATTTTCGTGTGCGTAACTTTTTTTGGCACAACCGCATTTCATAGTTGCCATAGTTTTAATAATATTACATACACGTATATATCGTGATATTTGGTGGGCATGCGCCGCACACTAAGCACACCCAGAATATATGCCCCTGATACCCATGTAGGTCACACACCATAAATCTAATGTATTTTGCATAATTCATACTTAATTATGTTGGTTTATGTTACCCACATCATATCATGATCATAATTGTTTGTTTATTGAAACTAGAATACACGATAAACAAGTCAAGTTGGATCATATTTTAATAACAAAAAGCATGATTTAAAATGTAATTTGTTTACGTAAAAAATGCTCCACATATGAGTGAGCTGTATAAAATATTTGTTTCACAGTCAAAGGGTTAAGCACATGGAACCAACGCACATGCGGTGGAAGCCCATAAAATCAGAGGACCCTGGGCAACTGCCCACTTTGCCCATTGGATAAAGCAGCCCTGCTCATATGCATCCTAGCGGTACCTCCACAAACTAGTGCATTCAATTCAGCCTCCGTCCATATCATAGTTGCTATTTCATTGTAAAAACAAACACGGGATCATTTTGTGTCACCCTGTATTTGTGGGCTTAAACATAAAAACCAAGAAAGAATTTATTAATTAATAAAATTGTATGCACAAAATGAAATTAATTTTGTATGCTATTTAGATGTAGAATTTTGCATATCCATTAATTAGGTAGTAAAATTTACATCAGATCATCTACAAACTCGATATAATGATAGTACCAACATGTCAAAATTATTGTTGTTATTATAAACTAGCTGAAGTGCCCGTTGAATTTCAACAGATTTAGTGAATCTAAAACTTCGACCGTATAACATGTAAGCATTGCAAGAATAAGATAGTACACAGTTATACCCGTTGAATAAAGCAAAAATGAAGAAAACCGCTCCGCATTTTCCTATTTAGATGAATGAAGGAAGAAAACCTTACAAAAATAATGTATAAACTCCCTCCCCCTCCCTTCCACCCTCTCCTTCCCTTCTCCCCCTCCCTCCCCTCTCTCTCCCTCCCTCCTCCTCCCTCTCATCACCCCTTTCCTCTAATTCCCTCTCTCCATCTCCCCCCTCCGTTACCATCCATCTCTCTTCCTCCCTATCTCGTATTAAAAGCATTCAAAGCGAACAAACTTACAAACATTCTCCTTTATATGTTAGATTAAAAGATAATTCAATTAAAAACAACAAATTTTTCGTTTCCATGTAAACAAATTAAAATCGTACACAGAAATTGACTTATGATATTACGTTAAAATTTTTCCCATATAAATGCATTGAACACTCAATTTCGGCGACAATGGGAGTTGTCATGGTAGCTGATAATGGGTATTGTAATAAAACTGATAAAATCACGTATTTCATTGATTCTAAATGCATTTTTATGCTAATTCATTCAGGATTCAGATTCTGCCTTCAATAAAAATAAACTTTGTTCTTTTCTTCATAGAACCATTCAAGTCTCAAGTTCATACCATGTTTCTAAGTAATTTTAAAATTCAAATGAAAAATAACCTGCACTTGTCCCTATGTTATTCAAATGGAGAAAATGAAAAAAAGAAAATATTTCTGTCTGTCTGTGTGGGGTGGTTGTTGGGATTCCTGGGTACCCTATGTTACTCGTAGAGTCATATGAAGTCAATTTGCAAAGTTTGATCCCGACAGCTCAAAGGACGTGGGAATGTATAAGGAACAGACAGACAGATGGACAGACATTCAATTTTATATATATAGATAGATTATAAAATATACTTGCTTAAGAATATGTTATTTCAGTTAAAATATTTTACCAGTTTCATTTTACTAATTCAAAATTTTTGCATGCTCACAGCAATATTTAAACTAGCATCCTGGGAGTTGGATAGCAGATATTGTCTACTAAAGGATAAATTGTAATAGGCACCTACAATTTTTAAGACAATATATTGAATCATATTTTTATGAGCTAAGTTAAATATATTACATATAATAATTAATTAGATTAAGTCTATTTCAAAATAATTCATTTACTTAAAATTTGTATTGGAGCATGTGTCAAAGAAGCTTCATCCTCTTCTGAATTCAGTTCATAACTTGTACGAGAGCATTCATGTGACAAGGAAATTTCATCCTCTTCTGAGTCGAGTCCATAACTTAAAGAACTTATCTTCCTTATTTCATCTTAAAATACAGATTAATGGTTTGATTCAGAAAAAAAATCATAAAAGTAAGACAAAAAATCTGAATTAATTTACCTGATTTAAAAGGTCTGCTAACTTTTCTTGTATGAGCCATAATCTGCAATTGAAATATATGTTGTGATTCAATAAGGAGACAAATCTTCCAAATTGTCAACTTGTGAAAAAAACTACACTTAATGAAGCTCAAACAATTGTGTGCATTAGTTTATAAAATAACAAAACAAACTATAAAGCTAGGATGAGACATTTACATTTCAAAAAATTGTGATAATAAAGACATTTTACAACAGACTGGTCATGATGAACAAATGTATTGTGTGTATTACACAACTGAATATTGTTTGTTGCAAAAAGATGCTTTCCAACAAACTTTCTTTTCCACACTTGATCAGAATCTCTTTTGATACCAAACCTTGTCATCTAAATTATATCTGTCTCTCTCCTCTTATTTTTCCATTCATTTTATTTCAATTTTATCAGTTAACTGACATGAGTATGTTAATAGGTTTGACCAGCTATAACTTTCTTCACATCATTTATTTACCCTTCTCCCCTCTGCTCCCTCTCTAGAGACCTAAAATGTCTTAGTTTACCACAGTTCATCTTTACCATTCCTCAATGTTTTTACCTTTCTCTTCCCTGCTCTTCATTTACCCTCTATTCTTCTATGCTTATATGCTTTCTGTGCATATAGGGAATCCCATTGACAACTCTTCATTTGAAGATGGTTTATTAAAAGTGTAGCAAGGTATTTGGTTTATGTTAATACAATGGAAGCTGAAAATGTTGATATGCATAAATTCCAAAAATTATTGACTGACAGTAAACAAAGTAGTATGTCATGCAATGTTGGGGCTATGTTCTTGGTGATGACTGCATTGGACAAAGCCATGTTGCACAAATTTAATTCCTAATGGGATAAATCATGTGTGTTATATTGCCTATTAGCTTTATCACATAATACGCACATGTAAAATACAACGTGCCCTATTAAATGTCATACATGGTAGGTAAATAAGTATTGCATTTATTTAACCATCTCTAATAAAAAATGCCTTGGGGAAACTTTCTTTGGATAAGAAATTACTTTATTAGTTTAATCAATTTTTGACTATTTCTTTGCTTTTTGTATGGCAGTTACTCAGGAATATAGATTTAAAAGACTGAGAGACTGGAATAAAAGAAGAATTAGAGTAACTTTCTTAAGCATTGCTCTAATATACTATGTTGCTATTCTAATCTCTGACTTCTTCTTGGTTTCCTTATCTGGTACTCTGTTAGGATATCATGGTTTGACAATCCAATGCTCCAGTTAGTGCAGCTTTCAAGGTCAATAGAACTATCAAGTCCTTATACCACAAGTTTTTGCCCAAGGAACTTATTATTAGTGACACTAAAAAAATTTGACATAAGAAGTTGAAGAATTGCTGTTATAGTTTATATAATTTTGGCATTTTTAAAAGCATAGGTTACTCTGCATTAAGATGCCTTTAAAACATTACCATTTATTTCTTATACCTTATTAACATTTTTAGTTGGGTTATAATAATAATAATAATGTTTATTTAGCATTGCTATTATTAATACATGAGAGATTACCAAATCAATAATTACAGAAAGCATGTAAGTCAAACACCAGTACAAAAACATATAAATCAAATACCGTATTCACCTGAATCTAAGACGACCTTTTTTTCCAAATTTTCAGCTGTAAATATCAAGAGTCGTCTTACATTCGAATACGAAGTATATTTAAGCATTTAATCAATGGTTTTTACAACAAATGGTATATTAGAGTAAACAATTCACAACAGCAAATTCAAGTACGTACATAAAGAAGTGAAATAAACAAATAGTAATAACAATAAGAAAAACATGACGGGAATAATAATTATTTAGACTAATAATCATCGTCGACGATCATAACACAGACGACGTTCTTTCATCTTGCACGTAATGGCAACCCAATGTCAAAACAAATGAGAGCGGAAATCATTGGGATTCCCCTTTCAAACGACGCACCGCGATTCACTAAGTGTGACAGTAATTTTGAGTTGTGCATTCTTGATTTAAATGCACAACCCTTAAGTTAAAATGACAGATCATGTTGAAGTACGTGGCACGAGTGCAAAGGGAAAGTTAACAAAGGAATTAGACGGAGCTAAGATACAAATTTTAAGCTGATCGTGATAAATTACGCCGAAAAAACTAATAACTGTGATGCGAGTAGAAAGTTCGGTGTATCTGAGGCAAATGTGTGTCGATGGAAACTCTCAAAACAGGAACTAGAAAAAGCCAAAGCCACAAGGAAGTCGCTCAGTGGTCCAAAATTAGGCCGATTTCATGGCATTGAAGAAGAAGTAGTCAAGTTTGTGCGCACCGTGAGGAAGAACGGTATGCCTGTTTCGACTGAAAGTATTATACTTAAAGCTAATGAAATTACTAGAGGACTTAATATATCATTGTAAGAATTCAAGGCCAGCAGAAGTTGGTGCGTGAGAATGATGCGGCGAAATAATTTTTCTTTACGGCGACGAACTTCGTCAGAAATTGTCAGAAGACTATGTTGAAAAACTTCTCGCGTACCAGAAATACGTAATTGGACTTAGAAAAACCAATAATTACCTTTTGAGCCAAATAGGAAATGCCGATGAAACTCCGGTTTTCTTCTACATGCCATCTAATTATACTGTGAATGAAAAAGGTGCGAAATCCGACCTAATTAAAACTACAGGCAACGAAAAAATGCGAGTCACGGTAATGTTGGCGGTTTTAGCAGATGGGACTAAATTACCACCATATGTGATTCTGAAGCGGAAAACAATGCCTAAGAAACATTTGCCAAGTGGAATAATAGGTGTCAAGAAAAGGGGTGGATGACTAAAGAACTAATCAGAGATTGGTTACATGTGGTGTGGAATAGACGGCCAGGAGCTTTACTGAAACAAAGAGCAATGCTTTCACTGGATGCATTCAAGGACACTTATCTCCTGAAATTAAAAACATAATGAGTGCGATGAATATTGATCTTATTGTAATACCTGGAGGAATGACATCGCAACTTCAAGTTTTAGATGTTGCTGTCAATAAGTGTTTTAAAAATAATTTAAAGGTTTTGTATTCTGAGTGGTTACAGAGTGGAACTCACACTTTAACACCAAAAGGAAATCTTAAGAAACCTGAAGTTGCAATGCTCTGCCAATGGATCAAGGCATCGTGGCAACAAATAAATGCAAAAGTAATAGTGAAAGGATTTAAGAAATGCTGCTTATCTAATGCCATGGATTGGAGTGAGGATGATGTTTTGTGGGAGACTGATGATGAAGTTGAGAGTGATAAAGATAGTGAGCATGAGGAAAATAGTGAAGGTTGCATAGACAGTGATGATGACTAATTTACTTTATTTTTAATGTTATCTTAAAATGAATGCTACCATTTAATTTGTTTGAAAACCTGAATGGTTCTATTTTTGATGTGATCTTATGATTTTAAAATGTTAAAAGACAATGACATTCAAGAAAAGTATAAGAGAAAATAAATATTTCACAAGATTTATAATTTTTGTAGTAATGAAGGTCAATTTGAGCTTTTTTCTCTTTTGGAATCATAAAAATGGGGGGTCGTCTTAGATTCAGGGTCGTCTTGGATTCGGGTGAATACGGTATATCATACTTGCGACCTATGGGCACCATGTGCCCAGCTTTATAATATATTCTCAATCTAACGTTCAGACAAAATAAAAATCAGATTAAAAATATAAAAATAAATATTTAATTTTTAAAAATCATGAAATTACATCTATAATAACAGTGTTTTCCATTTTGTCTTCTTTGCTGGACAGTATTCTTAAGCGATCCTGTCGTCGTACTCTTGATAAACCGACGTAAAGTTGCCCATGGGCAAATATTTGATTTTTGAGCAACAGTCCTACATAGTCATAAGTTTGCCCCTGACTCTTATTTATTGTCATTGCAAATGACAGTGTTATAGGAAATTGTCTTCGTTTCATTTCGAATGGTAATTCGCATTCTCTCATTGTAACGTCAATTTTTGGTAGCAACACTGAATTTCCTTTGTTACTACCAGTCACAATTTTACATTCAGTTGTGTTTTTTCCCAACTTTTTAACTATTAGACGGGTTCCATTACAAAGTCCTCTTTTTACATTGATATTTCTTAGTATCATTACCATAGCTCCAACTCTTAATCTTAATTTATGCAGTAGCATTCCTTGTGGTGTGAGTGAATTTAAAAAATCAACCAGAAAATTTGCCTTTTTTTCTTCATTACAATTAACTAACTCGTTTGCACTTGTATATTTCATTATTTATTTCTAAGCAATCAGCATTTGTAGGTGCTAATATAACTTTTACCTTTATCAATTTTCTTTCCAAATATTTCATCTATTAAATTACCACTGCTTTTACATTCCATTGGTAACTCTATGTATCCATCAGAATCCTTTTGAATACTTCCATTTCCCATTTTTAACAAATAATCAGTCCAATTGCTACTATTATTACTATTAGTTTCAACTCTCATATTTTCATCAACATGAAGTTTTAAAATTCTTTTCGTAATTTGGACTTATTTATGCGTTACTCAGCTAAATTAACTTTTGTTTATTTACTGGTTGTAGATAGCAACGTAGAAATTGCAAAATTAACCTTTGTTTATATACTGGTTGTAGATAGTAACGTAGTAATGTTAACATACATACATATATCATAAGCACTTTATATTATATATATATATATATAACTTGTGCTGATGAAGGGATCATCCTGAAAGCTCCAATAATTTCTACAAATGTGTCTCTCCAACATCCCAGGGGCTCTCCTTCCAGTAGGTGCTCACTGGGTTTCCTTCAACACCTAGTTGCCCTAAATATCCTCATTTACCTTTCCTCTTCTGTAGTATATATATATATATATATATATATATATATATATATATATATATATATATATATATATATATAATGTGATATACATTACATCATAAATCCTATACATATACCTTCCTTAAATACATTTGAATAACCAAAAAATGCCTTACATCATAACCCCTGTACATATAATTCCTTCACTTTCCTCTTATAAGACTTTATACTTGCACACTTTACATCCATATTCAATGCATTATAACATTAATCCCTTTATAAAACACAGATGACTGGGTTGCTTGTTTTTACTTTCTCCATACACATAGTATAGAGAAAGTATTGTTTTCATGAAAAAAATCGAATTCGAGATTTCAACGGTAATATACGTTTTGAGGTCCCCTGAGCACGTTTTGACCGTTTTCTCGATGATGTCTGTGTGAGTGTCCGTATGCCTGTATGTGTGACAGAAATTTTGTGTGTGCTCTAACTCAAAAATTATTCATCTAATCAGCATGAAATTCTATAATTCTGTAATTTTATAAATATTCTTAAGATTTGAAAAGCTTTTGATAACAATCGGTCAGCCGGAAGTAGCAGTTTATTCCTATCAAATTTTAGTTTTTCTTAAATATTTTGCTTAAAACTGAATTTTTGTTAACACACACACATGCACACACACACACACACATATATATATTCATTCATTCATGGTTTTCAATCCTAAGATTGGTTTGACATGACTAGGGAATAAACATATATGATGTGGTGGTTTCCCGTTGCCTTCCACATCAGACACACACACATGAGTGATGAAATATGAATTATGAGCATGAACACAAACATCCATGCCCTTGGCAGGATTCGAACCCGCGACCTCAGTGACGCTGGTAGAACACGAAGTTGCAGGAGTGCTGATGCAGAAGAGGATGTTCTGCATGCCATTAAACGGTCCCCTGGTACTAGTACCAAGCAGTTGGCTGCTCGTCACCAGATTTCCCAGCGAATGGTGTTGCATGATCAGCTGTTGCATCCATTACACATACAGTGTGTTCAAGCTCTGCAACCACTGCTGGATTATGAGCATTGAAGAGCATTCTGCAAATGTCTACTGCAACAGGATGCAGCATATCCAAACTTTCTCAGCTGAGTTTTGGTGATGGATGAAGCATGCTTCACAAGGAATGGGATTTTGAATAGTCGTAACCAGCACACATGGGCTGATAAAAATCCACATTCATTTCAGGAAACACAATTCCAACAGCAGTTTGCAATTAATGTTTGGGCGGGAATAATTGGTGAACTCCTTCTAGGCCCTTATGAGCTACCACCTCAATTATCAATTTACAGTTTCTATCTCAACAATTACCACAACGTATCCTTGGGAAAGCGGCAGACAATGTGGGTATTGCATGATGGGGCTCCTGCCCATTCTACTCGTGATGTCAAGCAGTATTTGGACAGTCACTACCCAGGTCGATGGATAGGACAAAACAGACCAGTTGTGTGGCCTCCGCAATCACCAGATCTCACTCCTGCTGACTTCTACTTGTGGGGCCATCTAAAGAGCATCGTTTACACCCAAAGATGTAATACCCGGGATGAACTATGGAATGTCATTGAAGCTGCTGGGACGACAATACGTGAAATTCCTGACGTCTTTCAGCAGGTCAGGAATACTTGGCGCAACAGGACACAGTTGTGAATTGACTGTAATGGTGGACAGTTTGAATATCTTTTGTAAACCATTTGTAACTGACCAGATTCCGTTCTGTTCACAGCAAATAAACTTTAGATCCGAAACTACATTTTCTTTCCTCGTGCTTCCTGTTGCCATATGTCACTAATGAAGCAGTTGCAACCATATGTTTATATGCACTTTTTTGCTTGTCTGTAGGTGTAGAACACAATGCTTATATTTAAGGTATGTACTTAAGACATGTGTAAAAGTTGTAGATATTATTTTTTTCTACAACTCTTGTTTGAACTAAATTTTCATATGAGGAATATTTCAAGAGATATTCAATTTTCTTTGAAATTGACAGTTAGTGGGCAGCTCACACACATGGTAGTGACAACAATTGAATCACTAGCACTGAAGCGTGTAAGATGAACTGTTCCTATCGCCATATTTATTTGATTTTAGTTGACAACTTATGTATGGAGAAAGTCATGTGTTGGACAAATCAATTTATTTAACTGAGGATATATGAAAATTATCCTTTGCCCTAATGTTGTATTCATGTATTTCCCTATTAGGTATTAAGATGTTTTCAAAATATTTAGCCATCATGCCACTCTTTATTTTGTTTATAAAGACTAGCATCTGATATTCAATTAACTTTTCTACATTCATCCACCCTAATGCTCTCAACATATCATCTATTTTATTATATCTATCACATTTCAAAATGAGTCTCATACCTCTATTCTGTAATACCTGTAGTCTGATCTTATTTGTTTTATTTCCTAGGTATAATATTGTACCACAATAATAAAAATGAAGTAATACTATGCAGCTATATATACGTTTAATGCAATGCAATGTAAACTTAAACATTTATTTATTCTTGAGATAAAATTCAATTTCTTAGCAATTTTTTTACAAACAAAATTTAAATGTTCATCAAATTTTAACCTTCTATCTGTCACAACCCCCAGATACTTAAAAGAGTCAACAACTTTCAATTTGCAATTATCCATTACAATCCTTACACTACCGTTTATGAAACTTTGATACTGCAAACTAGAACCTATTAGAATCATATTTGATTTCCCAACATTAAGTTTTAATTTATTAACTTTACACCAGTCACTTAGCACTATCAATTCTGAATTCATAACGTTAATTACTTCACTTACACTTTTCCCCAACAGATAAACTAATGTGTCATCAACAAACAAATGATATCAGCATTGATTCCCATACTTTCCCAAATCATTGATATACAAAAGGAACAACAAAGGTCCCAACAAGCTACCTTGTGGTATACCAGTCTCCACCTTCCTTTTAGTGGAAAAACTATTCTCACATTTAACCACCTGATGTCATTTAAATAATTTTGAATCAATTTAAAGACTACCCCCCCCCCCTCCCAAACCATAACTCCTTAATTTAAATAATAGTCTTTCTTTATTCACTGTTTCAAAGCCTCTCTCTTCAAGTCTAAGAATACAGCACATATCATTATATCATCATCCATACATCCTTTCCAATCATACAGAGTATACTGTATAGCAGTTTCACCAATGTATCACTTCTGAAACCTGACTGATACAAATTAATTATATTGTTAGCAGTAATATATTTAACTAGCTGTTTACAAACTATCTTTTCTAATATCTTTTCTATTGCACATAGCATAATAATTGGTCGAAACTCTTCTGCATTTTTAGTTCCTTTAATCTTTCTACACGGAACAATAGTGACTATTTACAGTAGCCTTGGCACAATCCCAGTTTGTAAAGAACTATTAATCAAATTAATAAAAAAATTTGATATTTCATCAAAATATAATTTTAAAAAAGCTACATTTAATTCATTGGGACTAGATTTATTAGCCAAATCTGTCAATACTGAATTTAAAGACTTTTTATCTATCAGTTTAAAATCATTAAGTTGACCATTTATCACCTCTACCTCAAAAACCTGATCAAAGCTAGGTATGGATTTAATTATATCACAATACTTTCTATAAAATATCGATTAAATTCTTCTGATATCTCCAATTTATTTGTCAATTTTCTGCTCCCAAAATATAATTCATTATAAACTTCAGCATTGTGAGTTCCTATTAAAGATTTCAAAGTCTTCCACATTAATTTAGGGTCATTACTGCAACAATCAATTTTTTGCTCATAATACTTAATTTTTTCCTCTCTTATTATACTTATCATATTTCTACTCCTTTTATACTCCTCCCAATCCTTTTTGTCTTTGGTTTCCCTATATTCATTATACCTATTACTCCTTTCTTTAGTTGCACATAAAATCAAATCATTAAACCAATATTTACCCTGTCTGTACATAATTTCAACTTTAGGCATAAATTCATTCATAACACAAAAAATACCAGAGTAAAAAATGTCATATCTTATAACCAAATTCAATTCCCTGTATTCAAAAATCTACATTTCTAAGCTTATCTTTAAAATCGTTAACACTTTTAACTTTGGATCTTATTAGAGAAGATTTTATAACCATTTTACTTGGAATGAAAATCTTTACAATACATACTATGGTCAGAGGTTATAGGAACTTTTCACACTTCACAGATACTTTCCCTGAGATTTGTAATGACTAGATCTATTAGTGTTTCACTATGAAAACATACATGTGTGCTGTCTTTCACCATTTGTTTATTTCCACTATCATTAACAACCTTTTTAATGCCTTTACATAAGTAGTATTAGATCACCAGTTTAAATTAAAATCTCCTAGGACAGTGATGGCGAACCTTTTAATGTCCACGTGCCAATATTACTGAAATTGTCGAATCTTTTCCGCCTCGCATGCCACAAAAAAGTCCTTGATTTTTTTGCATGCCAACTAAATTAAATTCGAAATCAAGACGTAAGAGATTGAAGTTTGTAACCATAAAACTAATGTTTACAATAGTTAACTAAATAACACAAATGTTTTTGGGGCACTAAATCAGTATGATTTATGCTTTGATTGGTTTTCGCCTTTCGTTGGCGTGCCAACCAAAATCGTATTGCATGCCACTTATAGCACGCGTGCCATAGGTTCGCTATCACTGTCCTAGAACAACCTGTGCTTTAGCATCACTAGCCAAACTATCCATGAATTCAATAAAAAATTCCATAAATACCTTATGTGAGCTATTTGGGGAATGATAAACTCCAGTTAAATAGTAAGGTTTACCCATCAGGAAAACTTCAATCACTAACACCCAATAATTCAATTCAAACACATAAGAATTAATAATCCGAAATGGCACATCACTCCTTATATAAAACATAACACCCCCTGTGTGACGACTAACAGTATCAAGTCTAACAAGAATAAAGTCATTCACTTAAATTTCATTATAATTAATGTCATCTATTAAATGAGTTTCAGTTAGACATAGCACTGCCGGTTGATTATAATACAAAAAGTATTCAATTTCATCAGCATGGCATACTAGACTTAGTGCACTCATCATGAAAATATTTCCACTTTTTCTAGAATTGTTCTTTTCTAAACTTACGTTACCATCAACTAGTCAATTAAGTTTCGGTTTCGTCACTCCAATCTGGAGTCTCATCACAGGCTTATTACATGCAACACCAAGACCAGAGTCAATTACTTTCTTTGCCTCCCTTTGGTACACAGCTAAATTCATTACTGACTGACCACCCATTGGTTCCACATGGTTCCCTTCATTTTCTAAATTTTTTAAAAAACGATATTTTCTCACAAATACTGCATTAGGCCAATTTTCACACATAAACAGGTCATCAGTTAGGCTGTAATCAACACCTTCTTTAAATGCACCAAACTCCCCTTTTTAATCAAGTTTCATCTAAATAAACTCGCGATATGATATGATAGTTTTGTATTACTATAAATGAAAAATTCCCCATATACTTATCATTCTCAAAGAATTGGGATCAGTATTTTCATAAAATAACCCTTCCCAATATTATTATTTGGAAATTTTCCTAGTTAAACACAATTTCACATATTGACTGAATTTAACTGAAACATCATACATTTGATTAAAAATTACCATAAATTATTCATTCAAGTTTTTATGCCGAATTCATTTAAAAATTATTCGCAAAACTCAATTTTTCATCATAGCAGACTTGAAATCCCGCCACCATAGGGTTTTATGAAAAATTCAAGGCCAGATGTAACTATGCCAGGTAACATCGGTGTATAGAACACTTGAAGTAAACGGTAAACTATATCTGATAATCTTTATCTAAGCCAGATATTAACTGCAACTAAGAAAACGCTTTAATGACATTGAGATTCGTGCTGAAATAAAAGTAAAATACCGCGTCCAATAATTCTCATGAGTTTCCAAAAAAATGAAAATTTTGTATATTTAACTAAAATCTTTCCATAATAATAAATATTAAAGCTTTCGCGAGTGTTAAATTCTCACATGTTGTGATTCTACTGCGTAGGGATAAATCATATATCATCACGTTCCACCTCCATTGCTCAACAGACGACGCTTACCGCGCTGAAGTGGGAGTAGGCGTCAACATGACGTCATTAAGTAAAACTGTATGTTGAGAGCGAAGCAAATTCTGCGGCGAGATACCGTCTTTATGAAAGTATTAAGGAAAAATCATCTAGAATTCTAGTGATTTTGGGTTTTAAAGGAATAAATTGTGACGCTTTGATAAAGAATGTTATATAAAATCTTTTTATTCATAAAAAATATGCCTACAAATTTGTAGGTCATCGATTCGTGCTATTTGTGGGTAAGATTTTCAAAGTCGTGTTTAGATAAGTGACGCAGTTGTTTTTTACGAAAGATGACATAAGGTAACATATTATTTTATATTAACGAACTGAACGTTTGTTCAATTTATGATAGTATATGATTTTCCTCTAAAGAAATATTACGTATACGAAAGGGTTACTGCAGTGACAGCTCGATGGGAGACGAAAATCGTGTCTCCAGAGATCGCGCCAGTAGGTCGCGTTCAAAGACTCCATTCCTTCGCTCTAGCTGTGACCGAGAGCTTTGCAACAGTGCCGGTGGATTAGCTCACAGGTAATTGTCTGCATTTACTACCGCTTTGCAAGGATCATTTTAAAAATTGAAATTTATTGTTTTAATCTGTTTCTTTTATAAAGCGGGAATCATCATTATCAAGTTCAGTATCAGAATTCTTTTACCGCCGTGGCTCAATCTCATAATGAAGAAAAGAAGCAAACTTTTTCTCTTAAATATAGCGACACTGTTTTTGGCACTGCATCAGTAACAGGCGGAGCAAAGGTAAGACTTTCAACATCGATCCAAAAGGTGAATAAAAATAGGTGTATTCATTATACCGGGTGGTATGGTTTTGTTGTCGAATATTATTTTTTGAATAAAATAACGAAATAAACGTAATAAATTTCCCGATTATACAAGCAAAGGTTACATTATTTTATAAAAGCAGAAAATATCTTGTATTCCTTAATTCTAAAATTGGTTTATATTCAACACTTTATATGCATTTCCGAGTGCATGACTGCGGAAACAGAATAGGTTGGGAATTAATCACTTCTCTGACGTTATTTTTATTGTAGTGCAATGTAAGTTTGGGGTACGGCAAAATCACTGCTAAGATTATTGTCTTGAAATTCCAGTTGCTGAGAAAACGAAAACCCGGTAGCTCTGAATCTATTGTTTCACAGAAGAAAATAACGAATCTTCACCAAATTAACGGAGTGTATCGAAATTCAAAAGAACGGGACAGCACATCCGCTATAATTAAGACCGTGTCAAGGAGTTTAACGGATGGTAGAACCAGCGATTATTCAAGTGAAGAAGGCGAAAATATACATCAAGAAGCTCACAAAGCATTTCAGCTGTATAAAGATACTGGTGATTGGTGGAAGTGAGTATTAATTTGCAATAATAGGTAGAAGACAGTCAATATATTTAACAAGTGGTTTGATATTTCTTATTGTAATGTTTCACAATTAAATTATTTTATTATTCGTAACTTTTTCAGCGACTTTAAAGTAAAATACATATGATGAAGATTTGTTCTGTCCTATTAAAATTGAATTACTGTTAGATTATTCAGTTTTCTTGCGCCTTTTTGTATATTATATTTTTATGCTTATTTGATAGTTATGGGCAAGTATTTTTGTTAAACCATTTCGATAGAATTTAGATAAATAATCCAAACATCTGCCAACTATTTTTGTTAAGTCTCTCAAAACTACTAGAATCATTCAAGCGCACTTTGTTCGTAGCATCACGTCCAAGCTAACATCGTTATTTTTACGGTGCCTGTTTATTCTCAAAATGGAAAACTATAGATGATCGTGTAGTGTATTTGGTACTCATGAAAAATATCATTATTCAGAAGATTCGACAACAGGAATGTCAACAACAATATTGTCAGTTACAGATGGAGAAAACGATGAAAATCAAATCGAAATTTTAAAAATGAAATGTGAATATGCGATTTTTATGCAGTTTCTCAATTCATTTTCTTTCCTGTATTAAAAATTGTGGTTATATTATTATATTTACACGACAAGGGACCAAAGAAAGAATGTCAGCGGGAGGTAGAGGCAGTACCCTAGTAGAGTAGGGGTCACAACTATATTTACACAAGCCGCAGCAGATGTTACCGTTCCCTCGTGAGCCAAGTGACATTTCGGAGCAGTGTAGTTCCATTCCAGCAATAAATCTGATAAGTTTGTTTAGAGATTTGGAATGAATTTCAACTTTGCTTGATTTTTCCATTATCTTTGTTATATGCGCCTCATTGCCATTGCTACGTGTTGCTACGAGTGTTGGAATATTTACGGACGAAAGGTATTATTAAATCAGCGGTTGAATGAAAATTATATAGTCGATGAATTTGTATTAATGTAATGAAATTATTAATTTATCGAGATTCATAACTCAAAAAATTTACATTTTACTCACCATGTTATGTTGGGTTATATTTCCAAATGTATCACGCAACTAGGATGGATTTAATTCGTCCTTCATTGCTCTATTTATAAATATTATCGATATAAACGAAATATGATATTAATCCAATAATTTATATTAATGGGTTGAAAGTCTAATACTTTATCAGTAGTAGTTTAAATTCACTGCTTCATACTTCGTGCAATATGGCCTGTAAGTTGTTCCCTGTTACCCTATTGGTGCATTTGTTCTTTTTTCGAATTTAATATCATCCGTCTTTTTTCATAGAGAGATAATCTGCCGGTTCTTCCTAGTTCAGTAATATTCACGTGATGAGTTGTGTTTAAAAATCGGTGGATAGTGGCCACATAAATTTTGAAGTAGTATAAAATATCTGATAATATTTTAACCGAAATTATGTTTTCTCAGACAAGCGTATTTTATAATTTATTTTAACATGCTGGTACCATCATAATATCGAAGTTTTAAAAGGTCTGATGTAAATCTACGTAATTTAATTGGTATGTAACATTATTCCTTTTCAGAGCATGAATGTTAAATTGAGAGTTTGCTGTGTGCAATCTCGTTATTTTGTAAATTCGTTTTCTATTTTCATGTTTATTTCCGCAAATATATTAAAATTAAGTTAGAGTCGCTTGCAAGTTGATAATGGAATAATTCTAATAACCGCGTAAAATGATTTTGTTTTAGTGTTTTTCCGAAGACGGATTACACATACTCAGAATATTCACGTCATAGACGGGAAATAGCCCCTGGAATTGTCAACATGCCGAATATGTCGAGATTGGGCTTGCGAAGTCAAGAAACTTCATCTCCTAGGCATGAATATGTCCAGCAAAGTTTGAAAAAAATTGGAACCTCCAACTTAGAACGAACCAGACATTCGGTCACCTACGCCAGAACAGGTTTGTTAGTGGTGTTTGCCGGAACGTGTATCTTTTTATTTATCACTCGTTTAC
The DNA here is from genome assembly GCA_036926305.1 of Uropetala carovei. Classification (NCBI taxonomy): domain Eukaryota; kingdom Metazoa; phylum Arthropoda; class Insecta; order Odonata; family Petaluridae; genus Uropetala; species Uropetala carovei. The sequence continues at coordinate 2,744,609 of JAXCHB010000076.1, forward strand.
TAATTTTCCTTTTATTTGCAGCTTCCGATTTGCATGACGAGAAGTGGGCACGAGTTTTGGGTACTGAGTATGCAGTCAATCAAAGTATAAGACAGGATAACTCGTTTTTACATGTCACTCGTACAAATATCACAAGGATTTTTTCTGCTGTATTTTCTTTTCTGTCATGTATGATAGCTTGGTCTAATAGAAGTATTTCGTCCATTTGGAGTGACAATTATCATCCAGGTATGTTTTCACGATGTTATACAGTACTATTTATACTATGGAAGTCGCTAAGAATGAAGGTGGAAGCAGTTATTATACAACAAAAATTTGTATATTTAAGCAAAGAATTTTAATTGCAGAAAGTAAATATGCCAGTATTTCTACTGAAACTTTACGTGCTAAGCTACTTCAATGGATATATCGTGTGCTTGGATATGCCAAGTTTGTTGATACCTGGCTTCTAATGGGATGGAGTAGCTCTGATGTTTCCTCGCACATCTATACTCGTGAAAATCGCTCTCAAAGCCTGTGGTCCAGGCTGTTGAAAATTTTCATTCTGTTATCACCTACTTTGTTACTTTTGGGTGAGTACATAGCAGAATTCGGACTTATAAATTGAAAACATTTTAAAATATTTATTATTTAGCTATAATTTTTATGTGCCATTGAGACTTGATAGATCCAGATCTAAGATATTAAAAACATTCTAAAAATTTTTAATTTCATATCTAGGATTAAGGTAATTTATATCTCGTGTCAAAAGTGCATAAAAATTTTTTCCTTTTCTTATATTGCTTTACATTGCATTTTTGTATTCATGATAATGTATAATGCCGTATTTTCCTTATTTTCCATGTGATCTAGTATTAGTCTATTATATTTCTATCTATATATTTTTTAAACATTATTCCTAACAGCATGATTATACTTAAATGTTTTGAATTTCTTCCTTATCAAATAGATAGCATAGTCAAAGAATATCCATTTGAGATATTTTATCCTCATAGTTATAATGTTTTCATATGTGGAGTGTGAACTTGTATATTTCTTCTGTCACATGCCAGCCTTGGTAGATGGATGGTTAGAATATCTGCTGTCGGTCACTAAGGTTGCAGGTTCGTATCCTGCCTAGGGCATGGATAGATAGAATTTATGGATCATATGATCCTTATGCTATAGGCATAAGCTGTTATTTGGAAAATTTGGAAATGAGAAAAAATCTGCTATGACTGGGAATTGAACCTGGGTCAGACCCAGTCTACTGTATATGGCCCTGTTCCATAAGGATACTTTGTCAGTAAATGGATATATTTTTCTTTAATGAAAATATATTTGCATTTATTTGTAACTGTTGTATGGTCATAGAAAAATTTTTGAATTAACATTTGTGAAATATTGGTATATTTATTATTTTCATAGTCATTCAGTTGCTTATTTAAACATTATTTTGTCCTGATACTGCACTTAATATCAGTTTAATGAATATTACACAGTTTTTATTATGAAAACTTTTCTTGGATCCCGATTAGAAAATAATTTTTAACCAATTTAAAATCTATTTTTTGTTGTATTCAATAATTAATTGTAAGCATAGCAGTTGATGTAAGCAAGATGTGTAGTGAAAATGTATGTCAAATCCCCTTGCAAAGTTGTAACTGTGAAAATATTTTTAATTAGTGTGAAACAAAAACAAAGCTTTTTAAGGATTTCAAAATAGAATTTATAAAATTCCAATAACTATGCTTAAACAGTTAAATGTCATAATCAGAGGGAAACTGACTAAAACTGTTTCAAAATATGTTTTTAAGAAGCTTGAAACAAGTAACCAATCAGAATAAACCAAAAATTTGGAAGCATAACAATTCAGCCGACGGATTTGGGATGAAGCAAATAGTACAAATCACATTACAGAAGAAAATGAGAAGGGGAAATATGTTCATTAATGATTTGAGTGCAATGTTTAGGAATAATTCTAATTACTCCATGGTGTTGAGTCTTTGTTGTCTTATTGTTAGCCATGATTATTTTATTTCACTCTACCAAACAAATTTCAATCATTCTTCAGATTTCAAATCCGATACTTAACATTTTGAAATCAAAATTTTACAGCGCACTACCCTGAACAGTGCAGGATCTATGGGCAGTGCAGTGGGTGCAATGCCCCCTAACACTTTTAGAGCTCCGACATGCAAAATTTCCATGCACTAATAATTTCATTTGGGTCCCAAAATAATTTTGCACTGGGCTCCCAAGAATCTAGATCCAGCCCTGTTCTTGTACACTTTGAAATAATTATCCAAAACATTTTTACACTCTTGCACTTGTAAATTAATGTTATTCAAATATGTGAATGGAAAATTAATCCTGGGGTGAAGTCTCTTCATATGCGTGTCTATTTCTCTTATCTTATTTTTAACACTGTTTTCCCATATATGTTAGCTCTATATGCAAAACAATCAATTATAGTTTATAAGTTAAAGACAACTTGTCACATTGTCTTCCTTTATTTCTGGTGATTATAATTCTTGTTTTACATATATCAAGAAAAAAGTTATCTGAGTAATCGAGTACATAGTTTAGATAAAAATCTGTATTTTGAAACTTTTAAGCTTTATTTTTTGTTTATTAGTTTAATTTCCTTTAGCTTCTATAATTATTGACCCAACAATAATGTCTGCTCTTTAGAAATGGTACATAAGTTTCATAGTTTATGTTGTAAAATAAGGTTGTCTTACTATTATGTTTATTTATGGATCTCTTTATTTAAAGTTTTGAAACTTAAAATTAATATTAAGGTTTAAGAGCCATAGATAACCATTTCCTTCTCTGGTTTGGTTGGTGATTTTTTAAATACAGTATTTGACCATGAATGCATTAGGATATACATATTAGTAAAATAAGAAAACTAATTTTTCCTTATTATTTTTTGGGACAATCCAATAGCCACATTTCATTATACAGCAATCTGTCCATATTCGTGGGGGTTACATTCCTGAAAAATGCCACAAACATAGAAACCACGAATATAGATACTAAAAGCTTATGAGAAAAATTGGGTTAGGAGAACAACTTCCCCATTTATACAGTAATAACATTATTATTGTTTTTAAACAATAATAATGTTATTACTCCCCTTGTGCCATTTCCTTAAATGGCACAAGGGGAGTCTGGTTAGACCATTGTTTGGATCACAATTAATTTTAATTTCATGGTAAAAATAATTTTATAAATGGGGCATATTTTAAATTTTTATTGTGACCAGTGGCTCAGGCTTCTCTGAAACTCTGGGAGGGCCTGACATTAGGGATAGTAATGCCTCCAATGTTTTATTCACAATAGTTCAAAAAAGTCCAAGAATTATTCAAGTAAATACTGTAGTTCATTATGATATAATACATTAATAAAAATGCACCAATTTACTGTTCTGAAAAAACTGACAACCCTACTGACACCACTCAAACATTTAATGAGTTCTCTCACAAATATCGAGTGTAGGTCATCGTGGTGCATCTGAAATTCTTTCTTATTAATTATTGTGTTATAAGCGAAACTAAACTGCTATGAAGCAAAGACAGTCAGTCTAATCCCTATAATGACCACTCACTCTCTGCTCTATATGCTGCAGTATGTGAGCATAAATAAGTGAAATTTACCTCCCGCAAACATTGAAACCTGCTACAATAATTTCTGCTTGAATGCGCTACATTGTGAATATGATACCTGCGAATATGGAGGGATTAATGTGCTGGGTATTACATGTAAATCTTTTATTGTGGGATTTAATTTCAGCTTGTCTACCATTTCTTTGTTGCACATTTAGTATTATTTTACACTTGGGATTCTTAATAGCATAGGAATGTAAAGATAACAGTCGAGAGTAAGAGCATGTTTTGGAAAAAATGCATCCATCTGTTGCATATTGAACCATCATATGTATTGAGTGCATTTAACACTTCGTTCAAATATTTGAAGTTTGTCAAGAATTTTATGATGGTTAATGTGAAAATAGACGTATGATATCATTTTTAGAGATCAGCTGTAAAGTTCTAGTTTAGACAAAACTTGAACATTTTCTGCCCTATTTTTATGTAAAAGTACCATGATCGACAGTTGTTTGTTACTTGCTCAGTTTTCTGTATTATTATTAACAAATGTATTCTCAGGTGGATGCATTTTTGATAAAGTTCCTCTGGTGAAATTCCTATCATTAAGAAGTATGTCTTTGTCACTATTAACATATAGGAACTGAATTAGTTGTTTTAAATTTGATTGATTTTGGTTTGATTGCTATTTTTAGTGTAAAACTTGCGTGCAAGAGATTGACTAATATAGTTTCACAGATATCACTACTAACTTAAGTAACATTTGATCAAATAACATCCCATTTGTATGTAAATTCCACTTTAATTCATTAAAGTAATGCATCATACGAATGGATTCTAATTTTTGGTTTTCATGTCTTTCAGGTTTTATTACAACCAATATCCTTATCCAAACCCACAACTTGCTCAGTCCTTCTAATTAATATATTTCATAGTACACAAAGCATACTTCATATTAACATTAATGTATTTTCTTTATAAAGCCTTTACTGCAGTTTTTCTTAAAATAACCTCCCAGCTTTGCTTATATTTTTTGTTGTAAAATTACCTTTGTTTTGTGTTGGTCACAATCACAAGTTTCTTCCTTCACATTTACCAATATTCACCAGAGCACAAAATTTGAATTTCTAAAATATTTAATGGAAAAAACTGATTTCTTTTGTTTTGCTTAAACCTGTTTGGGCATCAAATTTATCCTGGGAATTACCATTTGATTTGATTTTTAGTAATTTCAAATATTGCATGTGTGACAAATTGCATTACTTTGTATTTACATTACTTCTCCCTGGCATTTCATCTAATCACTTACCAAATTACCTGGTGTGGGAAGGTTACTGTGGGAGAAGGAATCGATATTATTAAAGAGTTATTTATGGCAAATGAAGAAGGGAGAAGGATTTGAGAGAAACACAACCACGAAGTTGGACTTGAGGAGAAGTATAATACTTCATTACTAAATAAAGGAATAAATTACAACTTTTCTAGGAGCACAGCATTTGACAACCAACTCTGGTGAGTGTGTTTCTCCATCCTACTCTTTTTCTTTGTTTCCGTGTTCTTTTCCTGTCAATTTTATGCAAATGCTTGATCTTAAATTTCTAACAGATTTATGAACCAAAGTATTTTATTAACATTTGGTAGTGTTATCTAATATGCATCAGCGGTACTTGTATGTTTAATGCACTTTGCTATTTTGCAGGAAGGTCTTAATATTATGTATGTATTGCAATTTCCATGTTGGAGAGAGGCTTATTAATTATTGTTTTAGATTAATTAAATTGGTTGTGCTAGGTAGTGTAGTAAGTGTTTGTGACATGGTGCTTTTTAATTTTTCAAAACTTAACACATATTATTGTCACAGCAATTGGAAAAGTTGCTAAAGCTACCAAACCTATTGTTTTTTCATCTACTAAAATATTCATCTGTTAAGAAACATAATTGGGGCAATCCTTCTCTAACCCTGAACAGGATGTTGGGCATATATTCAGTTTTGCGATGACCAAGAAGTCTCCAAATCTGTCTCTTTACCTGAACCTAATGAACCTCTGTTAACCTCAAATCCAAAAATTGTTTCGGGCACCGTGATTCAAGATTTTGGAACCTATTCTATTCTAAAATTCCTGTCTGGTAGTTTTGCATCAACTCTGCACGCACTCTGGCTGTGGCTTCTCTACCCATGGGTAAGGATTGATGTATCAGTATTCATCTGTCTTATGATGACTTGCCATAATTGAAAAGTTTATATACTGTATCAATTATTTACCTAATTTTCAATTTCCAGGTTTTATATAAACAGGAAAGTAAAGTGATGACGACAAATACTGAAATCCATGTCCCATTTTCAACATCTGATTCTACAGAAAAAGTTAAAGCTATTATTGAAGATTGTTCTTCTCCAAAAATTGATATGGATGAACTGGCTTCCAGAATCATCACCAACCCACTGTTTGTAAACCTCATCTCAGCAACCAGCTCTGAACCAGTTGATGCCAAAATGAAAGTGGAAATAGAAAATATTTTATCAAAAATTAATGTGCTGCAGCAGTACAATTTAGACCAAAAAAGTCAAAGTGCATTACAGTTGGAAGCAATAAAAGAAATGATCAAAATGGAAGTTGCTCATTCTTTAGTTGGACTTGAAAAGGCCAATAGGGATGGCGAAGAAAGACTTCTAGACAAAATATCAAAGCTGGTATGTACAATGGCCCTTTTTTGTATGAATTATTGGATTAACTTGTAAAATAAAATTTAATTAATGCACATTATTCATGCATGTATCACCTCATTTGTTTACCAAACCTGTCATATTAGCTATTAGTAATGTTACCTCATTGTTTTTTTGCAGGGTAATGATCAACAAAGCCAGATATCACAGATGAAGAAACTAGCTTTAGATGTTGAAGTTTTTGTAGCTCAAGCCAAACACCTAGAAAATGTAATGCAAGAAGAGACTTCTTTAAGACAGAATTCCATTATCGGCTTAACTGAAGATTTCCTAAAATTGAAAGAACAGTGTAGCGCACAGGTACAGATATTCCATTTTCAATCATTAAGTTGAAAATTGGTTAAATGTGTAACGTTTGAAATGACATTAATCTTGTGATCGTTGTTTTCCCTTATCAGTCATCCAGCAAAATTTCAAATGAAGCTCTACTTGATCATGAAAACTGGAGCTTTGCAGAGTCAAAAATGAGGGAAATTGTTGCTGCTGCTCTGATGATGTATGATGCTGACAAAACTGGTAGAGCTGATTATGCTCTAGAATCAGCTGGTCAGTGGTGTTTTGGTTAAATATTCCATTTAATAGATTTTTACCCCAACTAACTGACTTTTTAAAAATTTAAAGGGGGAAGTATTGTAAACACTAGATGTACTGAGACTTTTCAATCAAAAACTGCAGCCTTAAGTTTGTTTGGAATTCACTTGCGGTATATACCAAGTAATCCACGCAGCATAATTCAGGTTAGTGATGTACTGTATTATTTCTTCAGGAGATAATATGTTATGAATGTAGAGGTATATGTTTAAAGTTGTCATGTATTTTATGATTGATTATCATTTCATCCATTTCATGTCATAGCCTAGTGTTCATCCAGGTGAGTGCTGGGCTTTCAAGGGATCTCAAGGATATGTTGTCATTAAATTATCTAATAAGGTTCATATAAATATGTTCAGTTTGGAACACATACCAAAGGCACTTTCTCCAGTTGGAACGATTGATTCAGCTCCTAGGAACTTTTCTGTTTGGGTAAGTTATTAATTTTCATCTTGTTTGCTTCTCTTCATATTTTAGGGGAGTGAATTCCTTTTTTCATTGTAACACTCAAAAACTAGAAAATGGTGGCAAGTTATATCTGCATTTATACAATTTTTGTTAAATCGAAGTTGTAAAGGAATACGTTGTCATTAAGGTTAGCATATAATGTGATTAAATAATATACCATCTCCTGTCATATTTGATGCTTCATATTAACCAACATGTCTAAACTTGGAATATTACTATAAGCAATAGAAGATGTTTGCTAAAATTTCTGTTAGATTCAGTATTGTATTGAATCTTTCTTGAATGGTGTTAGATAGTTTCAATAGATACTTCCCATATATTACCTACAAGTATTCATACCATGGACAAATCTGGAAAAGTTTTCGTAAGAGGGAGGACATGCATCTTCTATAAACTTAAATATTATAAATAGAAAAATGTATTGTTATAGGAGGTATATATTTGTTTACGTTAGTTACATGTTTATTTATGTTGTTATTGATTTGGTTGTGAATTGTATTGTGGCTGGATTTGGTGGTTGTTGAATATATGGTGGTGAAAGAAATAAATGGCTGACAATTGAGACTAAAACGAAACATGGCGCAGTCGGTTAAAGGTCTTGAACCTATGAGAGACCTCTCAGGGAGTAAGTGAAAAGAGAATGCAAGAAATTAGGAAGGCTGCTAAGGAAGATCCCATCTTAGTTGAAGTAGTAGATAGCTACCTTATTTTCTGGTCTATAACGCGAGTTATATATACAAAAAATATAAAAATCGGGAAAAAATATCATGCGCGTTATACAAAGGAAAATAAAATTTTATTGAAATAGATGCATATTAACTTTTACAACTTTTACTTTTTTATGACTTCTAATTTAAACTGCGAAGTATATGATTTTCGCTTTCACGTGTTTTCTTTTTCCATGGTCAATTTTTTCAAAAAGATTTTTTGTCTGCGCGTTATCTATACATTTGTACCACGTTTGAAGAAAATCACTTGCGCGTTATAGACCAGAAAATACGGTATTTAAAAGGATGGCCGGTAATAGACAAGGAAAGGAATAATAGTGAATTACAGAAGTATTTTAAATTACAGGACGATATAATTTGTAGTGATGGTATTATAATGTACCATGACAAATTGGTCATTCCAAAAATACTTCAGCATGATATTTTAAAATTCTTACATGCAGGACACACAGGAATAGAAAAGACAAAAGCAAAAGCTAGACAAGTAGTTTTTTGGCCTAACATGAGCAGTGATATTGAAAACTGTAAAATCTTGAATTGGAGCATCACCTTCTCAATTAATGTTAAATAGGCGATTAAAGTCGCTGGTACCTGTGACTACTGCACTTTTGAATTCTGAAATTCCCAAGAATATTGAACAAAGAATTTGTACCAGTCAGCAAAGGTAGAAATACTATTATAACAAATGTTGTTTGCAAAGACCATGATAAAATTAAGAACTCAAAATATGTATTATTGTATATTAATGGAAAATGGGAAAAATGGGAGTTAGTTGGCCAAACATATACACCCAGAAGCTAGGGTCAGAGGAAAAGATGGGCAAATATTAAAAAGAAATTCAAAATTTATTCAGCCATTTTATGGAGACAATTTGTATAACTAGTTCCTGTTAATGTTTATTTATCTTTTATGTATTTACTTATGAGAAGTTTGTATGAATGTTTATTTTTTTAATTTGTATAACTAGTGGTGTTGTGTGTATTGAAAAAAAGGGAGATGTTATGGATGTTATAGGAGGTACATATTTGTTTACATTAGTTTCATGTTTATGTTGTTATTGATTTGGTTGTGAATTGTATTGTGGCTGAATTTGGTGGTTGTTGAATATATGGTGGTGAAAGAAATAAATGGCTGACAATTGAGACTAAAACGAAACATGTATATGTATAGATTCTTGACAAATGTGCAAAGAAAAAATCTCTAATCCAGCTTTTATTAATCCATTAAATGAAAATTAAATATGGGAGGTTCTTGAAGAAAGTAATGTAACTCTAAATTTACATTTTGATTTTAAAACTTTCCTTGCATGTTGTTGCTATAATGTATTGCCCTATTTTATTTAATATAACAAAAGTTATGTTGAATTCCTGGAAGGGAATTAACTGCCCAAAATTCTCAGAACGTCAGAAATGCAAAACTTGTTTTTTCGTCATTTTATTTTGTTTAGCATTTCCCTCTGCAGATCAAGGTAATCATTTGGTATAAATTTCAATTTTACGAAAATACAATTTTCCTCCAATTTTATTACGGTAACTGTCATTTGACAAAAAAATGGATGTACAGCAAAAGCTCAGTCATCTGTGAGAGGATTAACCATGCAGTGGATTAATCAGGCAACTGAGCATTCTGAAGCGAGTTTGAAATTTTCCACTTATATGGAAAATGAGGAAGACATGGACTTCACTGATATCAGCTCAATCAAATGAAACCTAATTCATCAAAAATGACAAAGTTGACAAGTTCTTTCTCAAAAAGTGTAATGCAAACTGATTTTTACCTGAAATGACGTTTTGTTCTTTATTTGAGAGTTTCTTATAAACTATCTTATAAACTATCAATGGCATTAAATTACTCTATGTGTAATAGAATGCTTTTGTAACATTTTTATCTATCTGCTCTTATCTTTTTACGTACCTACGTAAATAGTGATGATCAGTAAGTCATACTGAATAGTCCCTGCCAATAACACATTTTAATTTTTTCGTCATTTATTCCACCTAATTACAGTTTCTGGTTTAATTGATAGCGTTTTATTAATGGCATCCAACCTTGTTTCTACGTAAATAAACCTGTACAGTATTTAACTGAAATTATACCAAATTTTACCTTTAAAAATCGTATTATCTGTTTTCTTCAATTATCCAAGTCCCAATTTACTCTTGAAATTGAAGTGATTATTGTATTTATCAATTCATATAATAAAATTAATTGCTGAATGTGTGGATTTAATCCATGAGAAAGGCAGAAAATAACTATGAAATTCTAACAGAATTTAACATTATTACTTTGTGTGTTTGTAAATATCTATAATGTAAACAAATTTCAAAAGTAAATGTAACTGCAGAACAGGAGAGGAAGCTGAAAGTAAACTAATTGATAATTAGGAAGAACATACATTATAGCAGTGGGACACACGGGATGACAGAATAAGTTAACTTTTCCCCTGAAATGTTCAACTCTCTGAAAGTATTATGATGGATAAAATTGATGCCACTTCCCACAAACTATGCAGTCAGGGAAAATAAAGCTATGGGTAAACAACCAGCCAAACTGAAGGATTATAGGAGGGCCCATGGTTATTTAAAAAGTGACCCAAAGTGAAGCTACCATCCTAAGAAGAATCTTGAGTTCACACCAGACTTTTATCACACCATCAGAAAATTATTAATTCATGCAATAATTATGCAGTAATTTTTAAAATGTGAATAAGGATGTTAATGAAGAATTGTGAACTATGGATTTTAGTTTTCATACAACTGATTTAATTCTTACTTTCTTGTTCTAAGTTGGTGATTGCATGTAACTCTATGCTGGTGAATGTTACATGTCAAAAATGTTTCTGCTCAAGATAAAATAGTATTGTGTAACATAATAACTTTGTGTTGCTAATACAATAGTATATTTAATTCATCCGTTGTAAATTTCTCTCCTCAGGGTTTGAACGACGAATTGGATACTGAAGGCCAGTTGATTGGCCAATATATGTATGATGATAATGGGTCAAGTTTACAATCTTTCCCAGTTGAGGTGAGTGTACCTCTGCCTTGCATTTCTAAATGTTTTTTGTTTTATCATTTCAGTTGAAAATAAAATGTTATCTTACTCATTGTTAATTAAGAATCTTTTTTTTTCAGAAAACTAATTTACCACCATATCAATATGTTGAGTTACGCATTGAGTCAAACCATGGAAATTTTGAATACACCTGTGTCTATAGGTTCAGAGTTCATGGCGTTGTGCATAAAGGGAGGGACAGTGACTTAATTGAGAATTAGGAGTGATACTTTTAATGCCCTTCTTGTGTAAATATTTGAAAAAGTTGCCTTTTAAGGGAGAAGTATTAGCAGTAGACACTGCTTAATGTCCGGCCAATTATCTGTGCTTACATGCACATTATCAAACAATCACGACCAACTTCTATGATAGTTATTTGGGTGCTTAAACAAATTTTCTTTGAAGTGATATTTTTATACTTGAATTTGAACTAATCCTAGAAATTAATTTTAAAATATTTGTGTGCATGCAACACTTTTTTCTCGAAGTATATCCTTTTTATGAAGGGGGAGTTTCCCTGTTGTGTCTATAAACACGTTGAAACTAAAATTTGTATTTATTTAGGTGTTAGATGAAAGAAGTACAAATACCATAAATGAAAGTAGTTTTTTAAGATTTTTTCCATGTACATTATTCCTGGAAGAAGACATATGCCTTATATATTTTGTGCATACTTGTAAATAATGTTTAGCAACTTTATATATTGCTGTGTACAAATTGTGTTCTTAAGTCTTGTCAATGCTTGTCATTCCTAGTCTTTAACTACATTTAATATTTTCTTGTCAAAGCATAAAATAAAATTACCCTTCATACACGATTTATTTAAACCAAGTTTCAATGTTATGGTTAAAATGTTGTGTTCATTGCTTTAGAAGATATTTATAACCATTTATCATGTTTCACGTGAAATTTTTATTATAAGCTGAAATTGTTTAAAAAAATAACATCAGCTGCAAATACCTGTTTTAAAATGCTGCTCTTGCATGAAATCTGGTGTGAAAAAGAAAGAAAATTTGAATGTGTTCAGAGTGAAAATTTGGTAGCTAAATTTCCAATGGTTTTATTTAAAGTTTTATTCAATGCTCGCATAATTTCTTTGTATTAATTGGTATTATTATCACCATAATAAAATCATTGCCTACTAATGGGAAGGAAATGCATATTTATGAAGTTACATTTCATTTGTGGTCTGGTTACAAATGGGTGCTTTATATCTTATTGAAAAATTTTTATTGGTACTTTTTCTGTTCATGTGTAAATGGCAAGCTAAAATTGTGCAAGTAGTATTTTATTGCTGCATAAGCCTGGAAGTGTTACCCCAGGTCAGCTACAAGGTTATGCAGCTCTTTTATATCAGCCTACCAAAGTTATGTTGAGACCTCATTAGATTTGCACTTATTTGTATTTGAAAGTGAAGTGTTCCTCATCCCTCACCATCCTACTTGTCACAGCTATTTAAATGATGTACATGCCTTATCACAGTACAAAATAAATTGTGGATATTTAAACAGGTTCATTTTTATGAATTAATTTGAAATTCTTTTTAGTATTTTTTATATTTTTAATTTGTTTTGACTAAATATAGTTATAATTTTTTTAATCATGAAGTGAATGATGGTCCACTGGACCTTGAAAATCACCAATCACAAATTAACTCAAATTGAATATTTAATTTGATCAATAACATGAATAATTATTAGTGCATTATGAAATGAAGTTTAATATTTTCTTAGCCTTTATCTGCTGCTTAGTTCTAAGACTCCTTACAGAGGTAGTATTTGACAGGGAGTCAGGAGATTGGGATGAGAACACCCCAGAAGAATTATGCCATTGCAGACTGATGCAAGAATGCCCAAGGTGAAAGGTTTAGGGAAGACCTCAGAAAAAGAAAACATTTGTTTATATTGATATAGGACCAAGCATTCCTGCCAGCTATCACACTCGAGAAGCTGTAAACATAACTGCAAGAGGGAGCTCCAACCCCGTAATATTGTTATTTTCTTTCTTTTGGGCTATCTTATTCAGTCTTCCAACTAGATAGTAGTTAACATAGGAGTAGTTTTTGTGATAATGTTTTTCAGCGACGTTTCTTTCCTCTAAAAACAGACATGCAATTTTTCATTATTTTTACTAAAAACTGCTTTAGAACAACGTTTTTATCACCAAAAGTTCATGAGGCGTGATTTTTATAGAAAACAGACAAAAATGCTTTAGATGCCCAAAAATAAACCTGATGTTTGAAGGTTAATAAAACAAGTTAGGAAAGTAAACAACATATCACAAATATGTTGTATACTTGCGTTTTGTGCAATGGAGTATTAGAAAGAAATGATATACCTGTACATAAGGGAAATAGCATTTTAAAGTTTTTTCTTCATCATAAATAATCCATTTTCTTCCTATTTAAAAATATTGCATGCGCACACAAGGAAATTAAACATTTGTTTGTGAGATTATGTTAGCAACAATGAAGAAATAACCATGCAAGAAAATGTCTTTAAGAAGTTTTCTTCTAACTAGGTGATACCAAAGAAAATGTCATATGCTACATCTATGATAAATATGGGTAGTTAACACACGATACATTGGGCCTTAAATAATAATACAGCCTAAAATTTGATCTCTTTTAGAGCCAATGGATCAATTTTATTTGCATGATTAATTATGAAGTACAAAAAGATGTATGCAAAAAATATATTTCAATAATGCTTAACCCTTTTGCTTTGTTCGAGTATACTTGAGCAGCTGGATGTGGTCTCTCCTTGCTGCATTCAAGTATACTTGACCTCGACTTTGTATTGTCACTTCTACCACCAATCTTTTTTATTTCCTCGAAATCAATTTAAATGTTTTATATTTAAGTAGATATTTTTTCCCTAGTCATCTTATTTTTCAGATATTGTGACGGAAAAGTATCAATTTTCATTTCTTCTTTATATCCGTTTCTACCAAAATGTAAATGCATAATTGCCCAATGTTTGTGGATCAAATTATTATAATTAAAATTTAATATCTTAATTGAATGAATTACAAAATGTTTAAACTTATAAAAATAAATTTAAGTAAAATATATAATGAATACATGTACAATTTAATAAATGGGCGAGTGAATTTAAAAACGAGTTGTACAAAAAAGAGGGTATGTTAAATACAAGTATAAGCATGTAAATATTCCGTATATTCCAGCATATAAGTCAACCTCTGATTTTTTTAATGAAAATACACGATTAGGAATATGTTTGTCATATAAGTCGACCCCCACTTTTTTACTTAAAAATACTTCTCATGAAATCGTTTTCAGATAAAATCAAAGTCATGTACAATCCAAGTTTTAACAAAACAAATAAACAATGATAAAAATATATTGTTTCGTGTGTGTGCTATTCTTTTTGAGCATTCCATGTGACATGTTTTAATTTCAACCAATAAGAAACTGTTATTCTTGGAGAGCATGAACCGCTAGATAAAGTTTTCTATAATTCAGTTGATGTAAGCTGCTAATGATACTATTGAAATGAACTACTAAACCTAGTGATGGAGATCGATCACCATGGTGATGAAATTCAATAAAATATCGCAAATATGTACCCCGTGTGCCTTTTTTCCCAAAATGTCGGTAAAAACAGAGACCGCATCATACATGAAGATTTCTAAGTTTTAAAAATTGCGAGTTTCAATAGTTAATTTACTGCAACATGCATCTACGTTTATACTCGCAAAAGACGAAGAATTCTATGAAGTTTATTCATATCTACACAACCAAGAAATGTTTAGGGTTAAAATGCACAGTTTATACTGCCGTTGGTGCATCTTCAACATGATGTAATTTTATATAATAATAGCCGTCGTCTGTTGGTTGGTTGGTCACGCTATGCAAACGCTAATAACTCGAGAAATAATAATGACAGAAACTCGAAATTTGGTAGGGATGCTTGATTAACACTTATTCAGAGAATGACAAATTTAAATCACGAAAAAACTCCTTGGTTCGCCTCCAAGAGAGGCATTTCCATTTCCCATTACTTAACATGTAAAACGTGATTTTTCGACATGCAGGCTTTTATTCATTTGGAAATTAAAATTAGAAGAAATTAACAGACGACCTTCGGATTTGAACCATTTTGAAGAAAAATTTATAGTTTCTTATTCCGTTCATCTTTTTTCGCCCACAGTTCGAAATATTCCATGTTAAACGTTTAATTTGCATATTTTGTGGAAATCTCGCCATTTTAACGTGATGTTGCTATGTCGACCACTATCATTGTTACTCCTCAAATTACTATTATTGTATACATCCTTCTGGGAATAAACGTGCCTTGAGTGCTTCAATACGAGAGAGAGAGAGAAGAAGGAAGGGGAGAGATCGGCATGTTTTGCGGAAAATAAGTATATTAACGTAAATATAAAAAATTTTAAGTATCAACAGTGTCATTTTAGAAAAATTGGAAATAAAAAGCATTCTTAAATTAAATTCTTTGTAAACCATATGTGCTTATGAATTTATATTGTTATTCCTCGAATTAATTTCGTAACAATGGCCGAAGTTTGGAAACAAATATAAATTAAAATTAAAAAGACATTTAAAACTGTTAACAGGCAATTTTCGAAGAAACAACAGTGGATCTTTTAATGAATTGATTTGTTTTTATAAAAGGAATTTTGGTGCTTATTTGATACAGAGTAAGTTCTAAGGCTTATAATCCATTTAAATCTAATAACAGTGGCTATTATAGTTTAAAGAAACTTTATTTATTTACTTTACAGAATGAATTAATTTTAGGCTAGCATTGCCTATTATAAAAGGAGTTACTTTGGAATTTACAGTATGTAAAGTGGAAGTTGTACTGAATTGACTCAAGTATATTTCAAAGCAAAAATCAATTTAAAACTATTGAAAGTTGTTGTTTCGGAAACTGAGAAGTCCAGTGGTGAGCGGACACTAAATGATATTAATGTACATTTTATTCCAAAATCTATTTAAAGTATTATCAGAGGCAACTGAAGATTGAACAAATTTTTTTGTTACAGGATTTCTGCTTATTTCATGAAATTGAAATGCTAATGCATTAATCCATTAAAATCTGTTAAGCGTGGCTATTTTAGTTGAAAGAAATATATGTACATGGTACTTTTATTCACTTTTCAGAATGAATGAATTCTAGGTTAACATTGCATATTATAAAAGGATTTTCTTTGGAATAAGAAGTTTGTTATGTGGTTATTTTAACTGAATTGAATCAAGTTCTCTTCTAAGTTTGAAATCCATTTAAAACTGGTGAAACTGGTTGTTTCGGAAAATGAGAAGGCAAGAGTGCTGAGCAGATGATAAACGATATTGAGGTACATTATATTCCAAAATCTATTTAAAGTATTATCAGAGACAATTGAAGATTGGACCAATTTTTTGGAACTGAAATTCTGCTTATTTAATGAAATTGAAATCCTAATGCTATAATCAATTTAAAACTAATAACAATGGCTATTTTAGTAGAAAGAAAGGTACTATTTTATTCACAAGGAATTTCTGTGAGATTTTAGTTAATTAATTAAAACAGACATAATATGGAAATATTCAATGGTTAAAACAGTGCACAATTTTATTCTTGTGATTTTTACGTTGCATTGACGAAAATTTAGATTCATTAAATCCGTTGAAATTCAACGGGCACTTATGCTAGTATTTTCATGATATTAAAGCTGTACCTTTTTATTGAGTTTTAATTTTATTATTTTTACTCAAAAAAAGCAGTTCTGTCATTAAAAATTTACTATCAGTTTCTACCTACACTTTTTGCTGGTATAAGTTGGCATCTGGTATCTGTATTCACCGAATTCATCGTGAGCTGCTGACGCTCCTTTAACCCGGGAGAGAACCATAGTTCCCTCTAATTTTTTTCATCCATGGGCAGAATGAATATCGCTAAGCGCGCCTGCATGACGTTAGTGCGTGGATGTGCACAGGGGTTGACGCAGCCCTGTTCCAATATATTCTAAGATATAGACAATCGTGCATGCTTGAAAAATTTAGTGCACGGCACTTCAAAAGCTGCTGCGCGGCCGCGCAGTCATGCAGCTTAGAGAGAACCATGGAGAGAACATATCTACAGGGAATCCCCATACTTTTTGATTTTTTTTCTAATTTCTAATTTTCCCCCACCGTAAACATCAATTTATTTAAGCACGAATTTATTTTTTTCTCTTCGAACTGGTCCAAAAATAGGGATGTGTGGGGTATACGAGGACGTGGATTACGTAAATACAGTATTAAAATTAATTATTATAAATATTCTAAAATAAATGTCATAAAATGTAAACTCTGGAACAGCTGATTCAAAATAGCGATCACCTTCACCGAAAGATCAACGGTCTTTGTAAATATCGGTGTTATTCATCTGTAATTTAAGGTTCACATTTTATGTTCGGCATATAGGTCAACTCTAAGTTTTAGGAAATATTTTTTAAGCTTCAAAGTCGACTTATATACCCAGCACTGGGGGGGAGCTGCAGGTCGCATACAATCATAGCTGCAAAAAGGTTAAAGATTAAATAAAACGTGCAACTTTACCCACCACAATCTTTATTTTCTTAACTAAAAAAAAATATTAGATCCAAAAAAATAAGCACTTAACAAAATTAAACAAAAATGAAATTTCCATGATGAATAAATGATATCTGAACAATTATTTCTTTCAGTTAACATTATTAGCTCCAATTCAATCACCTACTTTTTACCTCCACTACCTCCCCAACCCCATAATCCCTTCACAAACCCTGTTAAGCCAGCAGGTGAGGCAGCTTGTTTCTTTGCTTCCAGCTTGTCATCTAAATCTGGAAACTCCACAAAATTAAATGCCAAATCGAAAAATAATGGTTTACAAGGCACAGGTTTGAAATCTGGAGGTAGGCGAAAAAGTGCATCTGGGGCAGTAGCTATTGCTGGATCTTCTACATATTCATGTAGCCTTTCAATAAGAGGCTGTGGAAAAGATGAGAATATTTATAAACACAAATTGATAGATTTATATAAGTATGTCTATTATCATTTTAAAATTTAATTTTTAAATTAAAAATCTTTATAACAAAAAAAACAACTCCAACATGATATCAATGAGTTTGCACAGGCTGCTCAATAAAGTTAATATTCAGCAATAAATTAACTTGTCATTTGTAAAAAAAACTTTATATACGCTCTAATGACTTAGAAAAAATACCTTTCGAATCTTCTGACTTGAACTACTTTTGCTGGTCTGTACTGTTCCAGGTCCTCCATCCTCATCTTCAGCAAGCACACTATGAGCATGGGCAGCAAACTTTTGCCCTTCAATGTCAGCTAGAAGTTTTTTAAGTTCTTCAGTCAGCATCTGTCCACCAACTATATCAGAAGTGGTGCCTACTTTGGATTTATCAGATTTGTTTTCTGCCCACCCAAGAGTTTTGCCCATAGATAAGGCTTTTTCTACATACTCTTGTGCTCGCCCATAGAGTGACCAAGCTTCCCGCCACTTTCGTATTCCAGCAAGGCTAAGGGCAATGTAAAAGCACCTGTTTGGAAATAAGAAAACCTTACAGTATGACATTATGATAACATTTAAAGATTACTGAGATTTTTATCTTTACAGCCCAAATAAAACTCAATCACTAGATGTTCAAGGGAAAATAAAAATGATGCCAATGATAGAAAATCTTATTGTTAGTTGTATAATCTAAATTCAATGTATTGGCACAATTTAAAAATTTCTAAATATTTACCAAAAAAATTGGTTATCATATATAGGTTGGATGCAGTAAGTCAGAAATAAGGATCGACATCTTATGATGTAATAACTGTATTACCCATATGCATTAATGGTCCAAATCAGGGATCATATGCTCCCTCTATAGTTATCAATCTTGCAATTGGTTGGTAACAGCATCAAGTGAAATCCTTCATTCTTTATTGTCTCATATTAGCTTTCCATTTATCTCTCTTTCCTGCCAGTCTTAGGTTCTTCATAACTTCCACAATTCATATCCTTTTTTATCTGGTCCATAAATTGCAATCTTGGTCGTCCTCTTTTATTATTCCATCTACATAACCTTCTATTATGGTTAGCAATAGTCCATCGTGTCTTAGAAGGTGACCAATGAGCCTATCCCTCCTTTCCCTTATTGTTTTCATAATTACTCTATTTGTTCTCATCATTCCCAAAACTTCTTCATTTGTAATCTTGTCTCTCCAGCTAATCTTCAGCATTCTCTTATAGCACCACATTTCAAATGCTTCTAACCTTCTTTCTTCTACATTTGCCACTGTCCAACTTTCACAACCATATAGGACTAAACTCCACATGTTTTTAGCAATCTTTTCCTTGTTTCCAAATTTATATTTCCTGATGTGAAAATATTCTTCTTTTTGCTAAAAGCCACCTTTGCCTGTTGTATTCTGCTTCTGATTTCTCTAATACATCTTCCATCCTCAGTAATTTTGCTGCCCAAATAGTTGAATTCCTTAACTTCTTTAAGAATTTGGTTCCTCATGATTATCTCTGTCTCATTCTTGTTTCCTTTGTTTCTGCCTAATACTATTACTTTTGTCTTGCTTTTGTTTATTCTCATACCATATCTATTCTCTAGTATGTCTTCCAATTCCAGTAAGCATGTTGACAAATCTTGTTCTCTTTCGGCCAAAACAGCTATATTGTCTGCATATCGCAACATATTTATCGTTTGCCCCTGTATTTTTATTCCTATATCTACCCTTTCTCTTAATTCTTCCAAAGCTGATTCTATAAAGGCATTGAAAATGGCAGGTGACAAACTACACCCCTGTCTAACTCCTTTCTTTATCTGAGCTTCTTCTTGTTCCCCTCCGCATCTTATTACTGCTCTTTGATTCTTATACATATTCCATATGATCCTCCTATCTCTAAACTTTACTCCAACTTCTTTCAACATGGCAAACATTCTACTCCACTGGACATTATCGAAAGCTTTTTCAATATCTATAAAGGCAATATGTCTCCCTGTTCTTCCTTATGCGTTTCTCACTGATGATTCTTAGTGCTAATGGGTATAGCTTCTCTAGTTCCAGTTGTTTTCCTAAAACCAAACTGATCCTCTGATAAGATAAATTCTATTTTTTGTTCGAATCGCCTATGGATCATATGCAAGGTTAATAAATTTTAACAATCTGAAAGGTTTAAACCTGCATAATTTAAAGTTGTTGGTTTATTGGTTCCTTCAGCTTCTAACATGGTTTTACTGCATTCATTATCACCCAATACATCTCATCTCCATTTCCCAATTATCTCTACAAGACTACAGTAACTCTATTTTTTCTGAGGTAGAAGTGATATATAGGGAACTTCACCAAGTAGTTAGCAATATATTTTTCTCATATACTCTTAGTCCCACTTTGCATGGTTTCGATGTGCATTTGAATTCACCTCCAGGGCAAAATGGAGGAATGGTATACATATTTAGCACTTGTGATAAGAAAGACGTAAATATCTCACTAGATGACAATGTAAATGATATAATAAGATGAATTTGCACGATACTTCACCTGAAAGCTTTAAAAGCAATAATTTTAGCTTCTATATCCTGCTGATACTGAAAATCCTCTTCCAAACCAGCCAAAGATTGAAGCTCTCCAAGATTCTGAAGGATAATCTCATATAACCTAGTCAAATCTTGAGGACGAGTACGGCGACCTTCGATACCCCCAGCCTGAAAAGAAAACAATAGAGCTTATTTAAAGAAAATTTAACAAAATTTAGTTTTCCGAAAAAACCAAATTTTTTTTCAGAATAATTTCTTTCCTAAATCAGTCAAATATTTTTTGCTAAAAAGAAGTATTTGAAAGCTTAGCTGTCATGGATTGATACAGTCATTCTACATATCCTACTAATAGGTATTTGAACCTCAGCTGGTCATAAGCTTTTTGTAATGCAATTCAAAATGGGTTTCCTGGCAGTTAACAGGGAAAAGGATGAATCAGTGGATCTCAGCAGATAACAGCCATCAGTTAGTCAATGCTTAATGTAATTTTTTAGTTAACAAATTTGTTAAAATGAATAATAGTATTCTAACTATTTAAAATTATTTTAAATATAGAAAATTAATTAATGCTGAGTTAAGCTATGATTTTTTTACACTATTTGAATATTTAACCTGGTGGAGCTGGCACTGGGTCTGTGGGACCCATTTGCTTACTTCATGTAAGGATGGGACAGGATGAAAATTAATAACTTTTACACAGATTTTAGGGTATAGGCGACTCCCGAGATTCGACCGTTCGAAATTCGACCAACTCGAGAATTCGACCAGTCGAATCGATCATTCAAATTAGAAACTAGTTTACGCAAAGTAATTTTTGGCCTGCCCGACCACGAGAGGTTTAGTTTCAGTCTAGACATCATTATTTCTGCTCTAATTGTTTGCATTTGTGCTGATTCGACATTCGACTGTTAGAGATTCGAACACGTTTTCAGGAACACATCCCTGTCAAATCTCGGGAGTCGCCTGTATTTTTATTACATTTCAATAAATTTTTAATTCTTTCCTGATCTTTCTCATTGAATAGACTCATATTTAAAAGAATTAGTACTTATTAATTAACAAATTATAAGGAGCAAAAAATATCCTATAAATACAGTATGGATTATTTTGGGTTTCACCTAATTTTTACCAGATTTACCTCAGTTTTTTCCTTACTCAAAGCTTCTTTTACACTGTCAGCCATAAGCAAGTTTCTTTGGATGGTTCTTTTAAGTCGTATATGCATCAAATATGAAAGGAAGTAATGCATAGAAGATACCGGGCCACTTCCACTTTGGCTTCGACTTTTGAAATTCTGAAAATATTAAGACAATAACTTTAACAAGAAAAATCCACAAAATGAAAATATATGAAATAATGACAACAGTCTTTCATATAAAGGTTCTTTGGCATATCATGGACACACTGTTACATATGAACAGAATGGTTCTATATGAAATTAAAGTCAAACCACAAGTAAACAAGAACATCTTCCTAATTCCATCATCTCCCTTATGATCAGGGGTAGACAAAACCCCAAAATTTTCAGAAGCCACTCCCTTTTTTCAGGCGCCAGCACATTTTTTAAAGAGATAGAGGAAGAAAACCACAGATAGATCTGAGAAAAAACTACATATGCTGAATTGTGACCTTAAACAGTCAAAATTAATTAATTAATTAATATAAAAAATGGATGACTTTTATGCCTGCAAAGTATGCCAGCACATTTTTTAAAGAGATAGAGGAAGAAAACCACAGATAGATCTGAGAAAAAACTACATATGCTGAATTGTGACCTTAAACAGTCAAAATTAATTAATTAATTAATATAAAAAATGGATGACTTTTATGCCTGCAAAGTATGCAAGCCTAAGAGTCATCCATTTTTTTAAGCTACACTTATCCAAATGTACATCATTCAGTTTCCAGTCTTCCTTAAAGAATTACATTAAAGTTTCAGCATTATATGTGTCTATTTGATTTTGCACTGAAATACCAATGATCAAGAGATTTTGCTGGAGAGAAGTCTTTGACTGAAGGTCCATTCAAAGATATCATCATAAGGTCGTTCAAGTTCTTCACCAAAAGTTTGGTTCCCAATTTGTGTTTTATGACATTCATTGCGCTGAAGCCTCGTTCACATGATGAGGTTGACACAGGTATTGTTGCTACAATACTGAGGAGCTTTCCTAAAATTGGAAATCGTCCTTTCAGAGTCAGCGATTTCTCCAGCAGCTCATGTAACCCAAAACCTTTACCTAATACTTTGAACTCATACCATTCACTCAGTAGCTCATCTATGTTTTCCTCTTCAATATGCAGATGTTTGTAAAAATGAGTGGCAAGGACTTTTATATCACTGTCGCCATAATTTTCCAACATTTTTCCCGATGGCCAGGAATATGTGTCGAAAACACCAGTTGCACTATGTATGTCCTCATTTTTCAGGAATCTCTCTTCCAGAAACTCAATTCCGCTGGTTAGAAGATTTTCCTTATCACTCGTGAAACCCTTATGTGAAACATCCGACAACTGTATGCTTCTGTAAACTCCTGCAAGTGTTGTACTAGAAACAAAATTTTTCTCCATTGGACCATTGTTGTCTTTGAGTTGCTCCAGTGAATTAATGGCCTTCTTTACATGCACAGTTATTTGGCTTAAAATAAGATCTTGCCTCTGGAATACAAGGTACTACATTAGTAGGAATAGGAACCGATGGAGCAGCAAATATGATTGGTGTGCATAATGGTTTGGTAACACAGATGTCCCAAAAACTTGAGAACTTGGTAAATGTTCAGTGTTGCACATCAACTCCAACTGACTGTTCTTCACTCAGTAAAAAATGTGAAAATCATAGATAAAATTGATCTGACATTGCGTGAAATATATGAGTGAAGAACAGTCAGTTGGAGTTGATGTGCAACACTGAACATTTACCAAGTTCTCAAGTTTTTGGGACATCTGTGTTACCAAACCATTACGCACACCAATCATATTTGCTGCTCCATCGGTTCCTATTCCTACTAATGTAGTACCTGTCAAGAGTTCTCCAAGCAATAATTCCATCTCTAGGGCTTTCAGGTAGCAGCACTTGTCACATCTTCCAACAACACAATAGAAAGGAATACCTCCTTTATCTTCCCTTGTCTTATAAAACAAGCATATAATATGAGCTTCTCATCATCAGATTTGTCTGTTCATCCATCTAGTAGGATACTAACATATGAGCTTTCCCTTATTTCACATATCAAATCTTCACGAAGATCTGAGGCAATATATGAAACTAGTGTAATGCCCATTGAAATATCAATGGAAGAATTAGAGATAGATAGATAGATTATTATTATTTTCATTTAAAATAATTAATATCACACTTTTACATATGAAATATTTTGTCATACACAACATTTCTAGTGAATATTCTGTTGTTGACGGGCTATCTTTAGTTAAACTTAAAATAGTTGCCTCTCTTTCCCTCCCTCTTCCCCCCTCTCTCTCCCTCCCCCCATCTTACCCTCTCTCCCTCTCACACCTCTCTCTCCCCCCTCCCCCTCTTTCCCCCTCCCACCTCTACTTCCCTCTCTCTCCCTCCCTCCCCCCTCTCTCTCGCATTAAAAGCATTCAAAGCACGTTTATACCCATAAGGATTGAATTAACAATATGAAACAATGGAATTGGTAGGCAAGGCAACATCCCCTTAAAATGGCAAGATTTCCTCAAACTGTGTGAATTAAACGTTTACATTGAGAAATTTCGGACTGTAGGCGGAAAAAGATGAACAGAATAAGAAACTTTATA
Source organism: Uropetala carovei (assembly GCA_036926305.1). Lineage (NCBI taxonomy): Eukaryota > Metazoa > Arthropoda > Insecta > Odonata > Petaluridae > Uropetala > Uropetala carovei. The sequence goes on from JAXCHB010000076.1 coordinate 2,769,082, forward strand.
ATGTTTTCTTCAAAATGGTTTATACCCGAAGATTTTAGGTCAATTCTTTCTAATTTTAATCTAAAAAAGAATGAAAGCCTGCACGTCGAAATGTCCCTTTTTATGTGTTACCTTATGGGAAATAGAAAATGTCTCCAGAAATCGAACCCGGGTCTTTGATCTCAAGTTTAATACGTTAAAACATAATTTTATTATATCATAATGCTATCCTGAAAATCACATCAAATTCGGTTCATTAATTTGCGAGATATTAAGCTTCAGCCTTTGCTGACAGACATTGCCTTTTATTATAGTAGATAAACTCTTGACACCGTTTTTCATTCACATATTGGTCTGAATTAGTGACATTCAGCTTGGTTAATAAAGCAACCAAACCATCAAAATCGGTGTAGGGTCTGTTATATGATGCCGTGAAAAGAGAATGCATATGTTGCAGTATATTTTCATCCACTTTTTTTATTGCACTTTGCTAAAGGAGCATTTTCTGGATGTCTCTGTACACTTTTGGCCTCTTCGCACTGTATGTGTAGATGGGATTTTTCATGTTTTCTTAAAGTTTCCAGTTTAAATGGACCTGGAAATCCGGAAACAACTTTAGAGTTTTCGTCTGCAAGGTCAGGAAACATGTTGCACACGGCACACTTTGCAATTCCATCTTCATATAGCAACCACGGCAGTATTTCCAGCCACGATTGTTGAAATTTTCGTTTGTCCTTTGTATAAGACAGAGAACTGGAGCCGTAACTTCAAAACATTAGCATCCTTTTTACTTGAAGTTGGCTGGTCACTATTTTCTCGAACAGTACTGATGCTACTTTGTTTCACACTTGCATCTTTTTTACTTAAAGTTAGCTCACTACTTTCTCGAACATTACCGATATCACTTCGTTTTACATTTACAGGTGAATTATTTACAAAGAAATCTGTAATTGTACACTGTTTTTTACTTTTGGAAGTCGATTTTTGCTGGTTTGCTCTTTTCATTTTATGGGGGATCTCACCTAAATTAATTAAAATGTTTTTCACACGTGGTCACTCTCACGCATTGAACACAAATAAATTACATAACAAGGCATATAAATGCAATAGTAATAAGATTCTCGAGAGCTCCCGCCCCAAAAACCAAGTGTTCTGGCATGCACCACCACCCTCTACTATTAAGATTATGAATTACTCTGCCATATCGCTGCAGAAAACAAAACTCGGCTGGAGATAGTGCAAAAATCGATATTGGCATCTTCATTATTCTGACTTTACAGTAAGTAGTCTACAAAAAAGACACAAACAGAAAAAATCCATATATTGTACTCATTGATTTATTAAAGAGATGGAAGCTTCATAAGAGAAATCCAAATTTTGAAAAATAAAACTTTCAGAATAGAATTTGAAACTCAAGATGACATGTGAATATTTTCAGGTGCCAATGCGACTGGGCACCTTGGATTTGTCTACCCCTGCTTATGATTCCCAATAAACCCTACACCCTAACCTTTTACCTTCTCCCAAAAATCCACAAACACTGGCCGTCCCATAGTTGCCAGCCACAACTCTCTCATGGAACGCATCTCTGCCTTTGTGGACTCCCACCTACAACCCCTCATCCATCAAATCCCATCTTTCATTAAAGATGCTAATCACTTTCTTCAACACCTCAAATCTCTCCCTTACCCTCTCCTGCCTAATACAATCTTGACCACAATAGAAGTCTGCTCCCTTTATACCAACATCTCCTACCACGAAGGGCTGTCCGCCATGAAAAAATCCCTTGACTCGAGACCACCTGATTCAAGACTCTCCTCCCATTTCCTCACGAAGCTGGCAGAAATGGTGCTCCACAAAAACAACTTTTCCTTCAGAGGGCACCACTACCTACAAATAAAAGGTACTGCGATGGGCACTCGCACGGTGCCCTCATACGCCGTCTTCCTGGGTGAATGTTTCCTCAACATACACCCCAGACCACCAGTAATGACATGCCATGCAAAACATGCTAAAATGTAATTTAACGCAACTTCACACGAAAACCTGTCAATTCATTGTCTTCTTAAATCCCATCTACACAAGCTAATAGATTTTAGACAAAGAAGGACATTCAGAGTAATTGTGTGTGTGATTAAAACTTACAGAGGTAGAAGGGAAGGAAGTAGCATCGGTGAAACATTTTTTTAATCACGTGGGGCTAATCCGATTTTTGCAGCTAAAGGGTCAAATCCCTGGAATAAGAAAGGTTATTTTTAGAGTGGCGGTCCTCGACTTACAAGTCATTTAGCCTATGTTACGATGCTAGTGTGGTTGTGGAAAGCTGCATATTCTTTGCATCATTTTGTTTAACTTTATTTGCCCTTAAAAATGTCTGATAAGAGAAATTCAAGTGCTGGAGATGTTTCTGTTTCTAAGAAACGTAGATAACAATGGAAACAAAGATTGATGTAATTAAGTGCTCTGAAAAAGGTGAGAGGCCTACCAACATCGGTAAGGCCTTGGATATCCCTCATACGTCAGTGGTGACAATTACCTAAAGTACATACTTTATTCCTTCAGTAATTTTTCTGGAGACTCTACTTTTTGATGATGTTTTTACAAGTCATTATCGTATTCCGATTAGAATAAAAAAATTTGTCATATTTAATAAGTTATAATTATGTTTAACTTTTCCTGAGTACAATATTATGGATCATTTTATAAAAATATATTATCTGGATGTTGGGACAGGAACAGAATCCAAAATTTTAACATTGCTCTTATGGGAAAATGTGCTTTCAGGAACCACTTGTGTCGCAAGTGCGAGGACTGCCTGTATTTGACGTAATGAACATTGTCTAGGAAATTGGACATTGCAGGAAAAAATACAAAAAAATACATGAAAATTTTAGTATTGAAATGGAAATCATACCTAATTTTCATTACATTACCCACTATGTACTGTGCTAACTTCATTACCTTCAAATTAGAATACAAGTTTTTATCCATCATCTCAGCAAAATCAAAGATAAACGTACAATAGAAGGGAATTGAGTCAAGAGATTGTTATCAAAATTACTACCTTTGGGTGCTTTCCAAATGCTATGTCACAACAAACAGCCACTTTTCAGTCCATAACTAAGGAAAGAATTTATACAAGGGCGAACACTTTCATGCCACCACAATTGTCCAGGTTATCTTAACATTTATGCTGTCTCGGAAATGCTTGGAACAACAAGTTTGTTTCAAAACTCATTTTTATGAAATGTGTACGTTTAAAATATAATTTTGCTGATGGCCGCATTAAAATTCTCTGGTGGCCACATGCGACCACAGTGGTCATATTCGAGAATCACCGGTCTGGAACAATTTCCTTAACAGGGCCGTCCCTAGGGCATGGCAAATCGGGGTGACCGCCCCAGGCCTCACGATTTCAGAGGCCCTGTACCTACCTTCTATACTGCCGCAAGGAAAGTCTACATTTAATTTGGCAGTTAACGATAATGGGGCCCCGCTTAGGTTGATTTGCCCTGGGTCCCGCACCTCTGTTGGGGCAGCCCTGTTCCTTAACCATCAAAACATCTTAAGTCTGGAACATTGTAAGCCAGAGTGATGCAAGTCCAGAACTGGCTATATTTGAATGCAAAAATGGACAAAACATACCGGGTCTGCAGCTTTCAATTCTTCACGCACAGCCTGAACTGCATCTTTGCACTCCATTAAATGGGTCTCAAGTAGAGAAATTTGCTGAGCATTATCTCCAGGAGGACAGCGAGCTAGAGCTTCACCAAGTTCCCTCTCTGACATTAAGAAGAGACGAACACGTTCTGGGCGTACAGCCACTTTGCGTCCCCGCCACTCTACCTCTTCCAAAACTGTGGCACGTTTTTCCAACGTCTGAGTAAGAAGCATCTATAAAAGACAAAAAAATGTTGGATAAAGAATGCATGAAATATCGCATTTACTCGTGCAATCGCCCCAACTTATCACGTAATTTTTTTCACACCAAACCAAGGGCGGGGCAAATACACACTTTTTCCCTTACAGTGACCAAGTGTTCTTTTTAGAATAAAGTACAATGATAATGCAATTTAAAATATTCACTAGTATTATGCCCCAGCACAAAGTGGTTTATAAGAACACTTTATTTTATTTTATTAAAAATTGACAATGTCTTCAAGTAAGACATGCAGTGTGAGCAATGATAATTATCATGTCAAAGTAAATGGGAGACAAAGTTGTTACAGGGTGATTTAAATGCCATTTCTGTGCAGTAATTTTTATTTTATTTTATATTTGTTTAAAATGAGATAAAAAATTGGCATACGGACGAATGTACAGCCAAAAGAAACATTCTAACGAAGTAAGAGAGGAAAATATGTGGTACAAAAAAATAACCTTTTATTTTCTCCTCATAATTCAGGTGTGGCAATCAGCAATGACATGAGTAAATGCAGTATATCTAACTAAAAACATCAAATAAATTTAGAAATTGGTCAATTTAAAATTTTAGCCAAAAGTTAAATTAATTCATCATTTTAGACAAATACCAAAGCCCCTTTGTGGGGATCAAATTGAAATCCAAAAGTAACAATAAGTACAGTGCTGGACAAAAAAACTACACCATTTTACGACCGCTCTACAGGCATTTTAGTGAACTACAAGCTCGGATCAGCCAGTCACACGAATTGACGACAATGCTCGTGCTTGAGGAAGGGGTAAAGGGTTCTTTCTTTCTCCCTCCCCCCCTTCTCTCTCACTCTTGTTACGGTTGTCACACGAAACATTTTCCTCCATGGATTTCGTGTACAGGCATTTTGAGTGAACCAAAATATACATTTTAAAATTAATTAAAATGGAGACACAACCTCGGGCGTTACCCATACAGATGTCAAAAAGAACGAAATTTATTTTTCCACTCAAAATTGAATTCAATAAATTCCGATTTAGAATAAAAATCTATTAAGCTGAGGAAGTGGTCGTGATTTCACGCACATTAGCGGTTTATAAACTGGTCGTGAAATCTCGAACGCTATGACGTTTGAGAGAAGTGCTGCATGTGTTTATAAAATAACCATTCAGTCATGCTGAAGACATTGAATGTTTAAAAGACGGTGTTAATATTGTAATTGCGTTGCTGTGTAATGAACTTTGTGAAGTTTTGAGAAATCTTAAAAAGAAGAGGCGGAGAGTTTGGGCAAAGAATTGGGTAATGTAGTGGAGAGCTTTGAGAGCATCAAACATCATTTGCAAAGAACTGAAGGAAGAGGGCCCTATGTCTTATCGTAATTTTTTTAGACTATCAAAGGTTCAATTTCATTTGTTACGTCCCACAAAACACATCCATTTTCATATAACAAAACAAATTTCATTATAGTCTCATCATTCTACTGAGGCGCCATTTTTGCACTGATTTAACAAAATCACAACAGTGGGAGCACTTACATGTGGTCCTCGCCTGCTTTCTCGAAGGAGAATCAAACAATGTCTTAAGTTATAAACCGAGTCGTGAAGTTAGTCGAGATGCCCAAGGTCATGCACAGGGAGTGTTTACATGGGGCGAGAAACTGTTCGTGATTAGTCGTTTGAGAATTCACGACTGCTTTCTCGATCCGTGTAAATGGGGCTTTAGGAATTGAAAAGGATACATATTTTAACGCCTTAACAATGAAAAAATGTTAGTTACTACTACTACTTCATGCATTATTTCCTTGTTTCAATGCCAAATATCTGTTTATGAAAGCTATTAGTTGAATTTGAACAATATCTTTATCCTATTTTACATAGCATTTATTTATAGTTTTTCCTTATACAAAAGAGCTTTTGAGGATTCTTCTCAGTTATATGTCGGGATTACAATCACTCAGCTAGACAAAATGAAAACATAATGACGAAGAACAAAAATTATGAAAAATATTGCATTTCAGGAATTAAGTGTAAACTATTAAATTTAAGTTAATGAATTACGTATAACCAAAAGTTAAGTAAATAAATTTAAAAAACAAAACTTTTTTTTTATGTGCACACTTTTCTAAAACGAGAAAATTACTAGTTTTCTTAAATAGGAATTAGTTAATAGCAATTCCGTTCTTTCATTCCTGTATGGAATATATTTTGTTTTGCTTAAATAGCAGCATTGATTTTTTAAATCAAACGAATAAACGATTTAACCGTATTCTTGTGTTGCTTTAAAAAGAACGCTACCGGTATTTTTTTGTCGTTAAACAATCAAAACCTAGCTGGCAAACACTTAGTAGTCATTGAACTATAGTTATCAGTTAGTCGGCATATTCTTTCTGCCTACTTTTGCAAGTTTTTGCCTGCAGCGCAGGCGTAATACACGTTTGTTTGGTCGCATAAATACGTGTATACTTCGTAGAATTCGATGTCTTTTACGAATATAAACGTAGATGCAAGCATATTGCAGAGAATTTACTATCGATACTCACAATTTATATAACCTGTTCAGAAATCCTCGTGTCACAATTTATATAACCTGTTCAGAAACCCTCGTGTAAGATGCGCACCCCCTTTTTTTGCCGGCATTTCGGGAAAAATGTGTGTGGGGTACACGAGTAAATACGGTAATTCCTATTTAAGAATGCTAGTAATTTTATCATTAAAAAAAATAGTTTCGTTTATTAAAGTTATTTACTTAACTTTTGGTTACACATAACTCATAAACTTAAATTTAATTTTTCTCACTTAAGTCCTGAAATGTAACATTTTTCATAGTTTTCTATACTTTGTTATTTTTTAAAATTGCTTATCTAAGTGTTTGGCATCCCGTCATATAGCTGACCAAAATCCTCCTCCTCCTAAGTAAAAATGAATAAAGATATTGTTCAAATTCAACTTATAGCATTCATAAACAGATATTGGGCATCAAAGCAAGGAAATAATACGTGAAGTAGTCGTTGCAACTAAACATTTTCCATGTTTAAGGCGCTGAAATGTGTATTCCTTTCGATTCTTAATAAATATTTATGCTAACTCGGAATTTAATTAATTTAATCTTGACTGGAAAAATAAACATCGTTCTTTTTGACATCCATATGTTAACCCTCTTAGTGCCATGCAAATTTTGGGGGGTAGAGCCAGAAGTGCCAAGGGCAATTTCTGAAGTTTGTATCACCTTAGGAAAATTATGATTGTGAAATTATTTCTTAGGATAAATTATTAATATTTTCAGTAATTGTAAAAAACACTCTAATCTTAAAAAAAATATAACTTTTATTTCTTTTAATGATAAATTTATTAAATAAAAACTAATGTTATTGCATATGTTGCAACAAAAAAAGAAAAACGTTAATCACCAAAAATTTCCATTTGAATTTTATTATACAGCATTAAAACTTATATATTATGAAACCTACATTAGTAAAGAATATAATTAGCAAAAATCAGCAATGAATACAAAAAATTATATTAAATACAGATATTTTCCTGGACGTTTGCACCTGGAGCAAATAACCGACTGGACTTATAATTTGTGTTAATAAAATTATACTTAATGTAATACGTTAATTCCTGCATGATTATTAAATAATGATACATTATTCAAAACTGCATAATTTTTCAATCAATCGAACATGAAATTATTAATTAAAAACAAAAGTTATTGCACATCACATTGTAACAAAAATATCACAAAAAATTTACGTTTGTATTTCATTATACAACATAAAAACTAAAGAATATAATTAGCAAAACTCAGCAAGGAATAGAAAAAAATACTATAGAATTCTTTCAGTGAACGTCTGCATACGTTAGTTAGTAACAAATAACTTCTAAAAAAAGTACACTTTACGTTTGTGTCTTGACAAACAAACACTATGCACTCCCTTTTCTCATTTTACGCACACTGTGCGATACCTCATTCTCTTCCCATCATGTTTTCCACTACATTTAACGCAGTTTTTTTCTTTCCTGCCTGGAAGTTTCCTTAGTCCAAATTCCTAATCTCTCTCTCTTTGTGCACCCAAACCGCTTGAAGTGGAAGGTACACTTGAGTCCTTCTTTCCTTATCACTCTATCTCAAGACCCTCAATAATGCTCGAGCTTCTCTTTTATGAGGGTTCAGGGATCATCCATATGTGCATTTCTCGTGACCAGATGTGCGCACGTCTGGTCGCGTATTCGCACGGTCAGCACCCTTTACTTCAAAAGAGAATATTTCGTTTCTTTTACCTTACGTCAGGGTTTCCCAAACTGTGTTCCGCGGAACACTAGGGTTCCGGAGAAGTTAAATGGGGTTCCGTTCTTCTTTCACTTATTTACAGCAGGAATCATGAGCCTCACTCGTAAATTATATACTGTAAGATACATTAGCTATATAAATAAACATAATGATTTTAAAGTTTATTTTATTGCGATTAGGCTTACCATATCTTATTTAGGGTTCCGCAAGAAAAAATATTTGAATACATGGGTTCGGTGGCTTCACAAAGTTTGGGAACCACTGCCTTACGTGAAATTTTGTTTACATTATAAATAAACGCACTATTTATTAAGTTTATTTATACTTTGAAGAATACAAATGTATAGTTACAACTAATTCAATTGTAGTGCCAGCATTTCTTGAACGGCCTACGCATGAAAGCATCTATTCGCTTTCTTACTAATACTATCCAGTTAAAAAATGTCACAGCAGAGGGCAGTAACATTTGGGATAGGATACAAAAGGAATCACGGCTACAGGACCTTACCCCAATGAGAGAAAAAACATTTTGAAGGTTGAGATTATTTGCGTTCCATACCACGCAGACGACTATACACCACAAATATGACCATTTATAAAGCTTAAGTGATAAATTCATGATCGAAGTATAATAAAAGGAAAAAAAGATTTATAAAGTAGGAAGAATCCTCTTTCAGATGATGACATTCTCAAATGCCATCTACCGCATCTATGATGAACTATTATGAGTTTAGTTTCGGTCTACACGCAGGCCGATATATCGGCTGTGGCACTCTTCGCCTAAGTAGCAAAAGCCAATATACTGGCCCGTGGCACTAAGAGGGTTAAACTCCGGAGTTTGTGTCTCGATTCTAACTAATTTTGAAATGCAAAGAATTATATCTGACACTCATTCATGTGTTACCGCAATGGGGAAAGTAAGCGCTACTGAATTCAAAACCATTATCTTGAGGGAAAATATCTGATCCCTAAGTTCTGGGAGAGAGCCGTAACCCTTCTCTAAGGGGAGGGAGGGAGAGGAGAAAGAGCCTTCACCCCCTCCTCTACTATCACTGTTGCCATATCGCTTGACAGCTCGTCTGAGACTAGTAGTTCACTGAAATTCCAGTAGAGCGGTCGTAAGGTGGTGCAGTTTTTTTGTCCAGCACTGTATAAGGAGATGACTTAAAATTGAATACTAGGTGGATTTACCTAATGTTTGAGGACAAAATCAAATTATCATCCAAGTTCATTTTTAACACAATTGTAATCAACATGCCAATGACTTAAAAATAACAATGAAGTGTAAACATTCGCTTAAACAATACTTAAAAAATAATAGTACTTAAATACTTGCATCAAGATTTGCAAGCAGCCCACCCTGTCCCTGGCCTCTCATATGTAATAGATCATCTATGGCACTCTCATCTCCTATGTTGTATGCACAATATCGCAGACTTGGTGCAAGTTCTTCAACCCTTTCTTTGTATATTACTTGATCCTCTTCTGCAAGGGCAGATGCGAGTTTTTCATAAACCATCCTGAAGTAAAAAACAAGTTAGGAAAGTGAACAGTGTATCACAAATGGGCGCGTTTCATGCAATGGAGTATTAGAAAGAAATGATATATGCACCTGTATGTAAGGGAAATAGCATTTTAAAGTTCATTTCTTCATCATAAATAAGCCATTTTCTTCCCATTTAAAAATATTGCATGCACACGTAAGAAAATTAAATGTTTTTTGAGATTGTTTATGTTAGCAACAATGAAGAAGTAACCATGCAAGACATTTTATAAGTTCAACTCGAATTAAGACATTCTTGTTTGATTTTCTTGATAACGGCTACTCCTACAATAAAAATGTATAGGAATACTTTGATATGAGCAATATTATAGGAGATATGAGGGAAAATTCATTTTTTGTCAACAGTCAAGTGGTACCCCTGATTGGCTTATATGATTCATTTTTGCGATTTTCTTATTATCTTTGATCATAAGCCCTTAATATTAAATTTCATGAAAATCCGTTTGGTAGAAGCCAAGAACGAATATGTGGATGGATGGAAAGACACAGACAGACAGACCGCCGACAATAGGTGTTCATGCTTGAAGCAAAATGTGTCTAAAAATTACTCAATTAGAACCAGTCACCTTCTAGAATAAGTTGTCAGTTTTTAACGTTTCAAGGCTGCCCCATTCTGAGTAATTTTTAGGCATGTTTTGCTTCAAGCATGAGCACCTATTGTCGTCGGTCTGTCCATCCACCCGCATGTTCGTTCTCGGCTTCTACCAAAGGGATTTTCATGAAATTTGATATTAAGGGCTTACGATCAAAGATAATAAGAAAATATATTTTTTATACATATACACGCACACGCATGCACACACACACACACAGTGGAAATCAGTTAACATGAAATGCAGGGGACTGGCACAAACCTTTCGTGTTAGCTGAATTTCAGGTTAACCGAACTTCATGCTAACATTTTTTAAGATAAATTTTCATTTTCAATGCATAACATAATCTCGGGGCCAATCTATGATACTACTATGATCTATCAGTATTGCTGTGTAATTAGCACAATTATTGCATTTAGTTAAATATTTTATTTATCATATAATTATAATAACAGCGTCAAAATCTTCGTTCTTTGCTGTACGTAGTCGCTTCCGTTCAGGTTCAAACTTGTTGCTCTCGAAAACAGATGTTAATTTTTTGCAATTTTTAATAATTGTCAACAACGTTGAATTTGGAATCCCGAACTCTTTGCAAATGTCGGTTTTGGCTCTATCACCGGCATCAACAGCTTCTAGAAGCTGCAATTTTCACTTTCAGTGGTAGTGCATTTTACTTACGGACTCTATTGGCCATTTTTAATATGGACTATGTATTTAATTTTTTATAAATATATAAAACCAAAACTTAAATGATTCCAATGAATAGGAAAGATTTCGTTCATTTAAATTGCACCAACGGTTTCACTCAGAAATTCTGCAGCAACTGATAGTTTAGAATTTCATGAATGAAGAATGAAAAATCAGACCAGTAGGTATTGGGAGATACCCACCAATCTCAACGCCAATAAGGAGCCAAGTTTGCAAGTCTGTTTCTTAAGTGCAAAGATTGAAGTTCCAGGAATGTGTTTATTGTGGAACAGGTGCCAGGAATAAAGCCTAATCTAGGTGAGCACTCTCTCCACGGGTTCCATGAGACCGATATTGCATGTTTGGGGTTCGTTGAACTACTAATGACTATGGTCCATGACAGATAAGGGCATAGAAGGATGGTGGGTGAGGTAGTAATTTTTGGTGCTAGTGAGTTATTGGAAATTCTCAGTGGGGATGGTGTTGCCCTTGGAGAAAGAGCCAAAGAGTGGATGGTGAACTGCCATTTCGTGTTATCCGAAGAAGTTTCGCATAGGTTTATTTTATTAGGACCAAAAATTATTTTCGAGTTAACCGGTATTTCGTGTTAAGCGAATAAAATTACATTGAAAAGTATAGGTTTCAGAACGGACCAAGCAAGCATTTCGTGTTAACCGTTATTTCGTGTTATCTGTTTTCGTGTTAAGTGTGTTCCACTGTGTCTGTGTGCGTATATATAAATAATGGTTTGAAATTTGTGTCCTCTTTGATTGAGGTCAATATTTTTGTTATAAAACGCTTTTTATTGGAACATTTTCTGTTCGTGCGATATGCAATTTTTCCAGAATTTATACAAAAATTATTCAAATACCCCAAAATAAATCCGCACCTGGACCTCACCTGTAGGCATTTAAGTCTAGCATTTAAAGGTTAATCGCGGTTATATTATATCAAATCTAGCAAAGGTTCTTCTGTAACAAATTTTTCAACTGAAAACATAAACTGGTTTCTAATACAAAATGTGTATGAAAATGATATGCCACTAATAAAAAGTCAGGCTAACAAGATTTAAAGACTACAGTGCTTTTTGTAAAACAAAAAAGAGGTTCCGGTACTCATATCTTGATAAATTGTAAAATGCCTCTCTCTCTTCCCTGTCCAACTCTTCCTGTATCCCCTTCCCCCTTCTCTATTGAATTTGGGATGAACTTTTAATAACAAAGTTTACAATAAAAATCAAAATGTTTAAAATTTATAGCTGCTGTATATTACTTTGAGTTTTAAATAATAAAAAAAACAAAAAAATATGCCGGTATACTGTACCACCACTTACTGTCACAAAATGCACTGAAAAACTACAAAATAAAATTAGAAAGTATTATGAATGAAAGACCATACTGTGCCTTCTTCAAGTCCTCCATTGCTGGTTTCCACATTTGAAGTTCAAAATGAAGGGAACCGTTAATCCATGCGGAATAAGCTTCCACCTCCAGTTTAGCCCTTGCATCACATATCTCTCCCTAAAGTATAAAGAGATTTGAGAAAAATGTCTGTCAATCACACCAAATAGCTACATCTTTTTAAGTATCTAAAGATTTAATTTTAACATTCCCCATGACAGATGATCTCTCTCAAAAATACTAAAACAAATGAGTTTAACACATTGAAATCTCAGATAACCGAGTCTTAAGTTGATACATTGTGCATGCTTTAATATTTGAATTAACCTAAGATGCCAAGAGAGAGAACTTTTCTGAAATGGTGAAATAAATCAGGAAAAATTTAGACAAAAAAATGTATCAATTTTTCACTTGTAACAGAAATTTTTGTATCTTGTTTTGCTCAATGTTTTAAACTTAACTAGACTGCTACATTTTAAATTCTCACTTAAAAACGAAGACACCTTGGAAGGAATTCAAGATTGATCATTTGTTGGGGATACTTCCAGCAAATGATATTATCAATGATAGCTTACAAAATTAAATGTCTTCTATACATACCGCACTCAGCTTTTGTAGTTGAAGAACATATTTTGAGGCTTTTCTCAATCTGTTAAGAAGATGAAAACGCTTCCTAGGTTCTGTGTTTGCCTCTTGCCTAAGCTGCATTCCATATGCCCATGCTCTTTCTGCCATCATCAATGGTATATACAGAAACCTATTAAGTACCAAAAATCATACATTATTATACTATTAGTCTCAAGCTCTGATTTTTTTCATTTTTTACATTTAATGCTAACCTTTCATCTTTCACCATATTTTCAGTAATTTCCTTTTTCTTAAAGTGTCGCTTATCTCCTTGAGTAATTCGGAGAACTTTTCTGAGTCTCCTAATTCTCCTTGTACAATAGCCCCTTTGGAAATGAAAAATTTCTGTATTAACAAAGACCAAAGTTAAGCAATATTAGTTGAAAAATAATTATTACAAAGTGAAATTAAATAAGAATTACGTTTCCTTTAAGGGCAATGGCTTTTGCTAAAGGCATATCAAAAAGAAAGACTGAAAATGACATCAGTGACAATTCTATTCCTGAAATCGTTACGATGAAGCAAGTTGAACAATAATAATAATAATATTTATTGGTCCAGGAGATTTGATACAAATATAGGACAAGTCAAAAACATGCGTATTGTGCAGCAATCCAAAATAAAATGAAAAACTTTTACAGAAAAAATGGTTTTGACAACAAAAATACATAATTAATAGTTATGAAGTCCATCACGTAAAAATTCTTCTACGGAAGAGTAGGTTTTATTGACAACGTAAGCTTTTAGTCTCTTCTTGAAAATCTAAAATAATTATTGCAATGAAAATGCAGCCAAAAGAAGCCTTAATTATACCATTAAACAGATACAGCAAAGTAGTTCGCTGTGCATATTTTTTATGAGAAAGTCGTTTCACAGATTAAACACCGTAGATCAGGTAGAAAACCCTAAAGTAAATACCTGTATCTCTGATAATCACCGTGACGTAAACCATGCTGCTGCTGTGCATCCTTAATGATTTTCAAAACTGTATTTAATTAAGGAAATATATCGTTTACACATGAATTACTCCAGGGCTTATTTACCAAAATAATAAGATGACAGGAGTTAAAAAGTTGGTCCCAAGATGCAAATGTTAAACGTAAATTTGAAGTTTTAATAAATGACAAATTGTTGAGTGACGTGTCGTTGTTGTCTCTACTTTATAGTATATGAAATAAATGAATTTCGCCCGGTGAATAAAATTTTGGATGGAATCCCACTTTCTTTAGGAGAAATATGATCATTACTACAACCACTTTTCCAATCCTGATCCAAAAACATTTTAACGCAGGCTCAAACTACCGTCCGAAACGTATATGTTTAAATATATTATTTTTACTTGGCGTCCTATCACCATAAAAATAGTATACGATATGCAAAAATATTGTTGTAAACATTACAAAATTTTCTAGATTAATTTCACTCAAAAATATTTTTGTAACTTCCGGGAGATAAATAAAAATAATGCCTTGTTAACAAATAATATTTAAAGAAAATATTTAAGCCCTAAAATGCTTTAAGATCACCGGATTTGCTAAGAAACTATCATTCACTTATGGTAAATATTGTAAAACCTGTATTGAACTTAATTAATGATTCGCATTGCTGATATAAAGGATACTTTCAAAAGTAAACTTCTGCGGAAGAGGCTCCTCCACACTTTCATTGTCGTCTACGTTTTCCTGGTTTTCGGTTTCCAAAGTCTCTTCAACCATTGTGGTGACGGCTCCGAGATGTTGACGTCGATGTGTAAGAACATCTGAGTAACTATGAAATTGCTGCAGCGCCCCCTTGTGTTCATAAAAATTTAAATAGTAATGTTACCTTCTTTAAATTATTGAATGTGGATGTTGTATTTCAAACTAGGTTTCATTTACAATTACCATTGACTTACCATCATTTTTAATATTGCGATAATTAATTTAATTAAGATTTTAAAGAAAATTCCCATAATTCTGCACGGCGTGGCGTTTCTTGAATAAAATTAAGTGAAACTACACGTGTAAGTTGTTCGTGTATAGCTTTGTTGTATACGATAACTTCATTTTTGTGTATGTTCTTATATAAACTTTTAAGCTCAAAGTTGTGGCTAAAATATTTTCTCCAAAATGTCATCTTTTGAGGTAAAACTGAAAGATCTGGTAATCGATTTGTATAAAATTGGTGCATTAAAATTTGGAGATTTTAAAATGAAAGTTGGTATCAATTCTCCAGTATATCTTGACCTAAGAGTTTTAGTGTCACACCCAAAAATTTTGGTGAGTAGCTTTCCGCCGAAATGTTTGTGCTGTAGACGTTTTTAACTCGATGAATTAACTCAATCGTCACTTTTCTAAAACTATGACTAGGAAAAGTTAGCATTACTGGTGTGGGAGTATGCTGAGCCTAAAGTAAAAGGAGATCATTTATGTGGTGTACCATATAATGCATTGCCAATCGCTACAATCATAGCGGCGCGACATAACATACCAATGTTAATAAGAAGAAAAGAAGCAAAAAAATATGGAACCAAAAAACTTATTGAAGGACAATTTAAGGAAGGAGATACCTGCGTCATCATCGAAGATGTAGTTACTAGTGGTTCAAGTATTATGGAGACCGTGAAGGTAGCTAGAAACTCCTCAAGTGTTATATATACCTCACATTGTTAATATTTGATAGCATATAACTGGGCTGGATTATGTCCTAGGCCAGGGATGGCAAATACGTGGCACGCGTGTGATTATACCAGGCACGCGAAAACTTTATATATATATAATAAAAGGTCTATGAGCGAAAGTGTCTAGGGCCTACAGAAGTTTTAATCTGCCCCTGGCATACAAATGTAATTGCAGGATTTGGAGAGTGAAGGCCTGAAAGTCACGGGTGCTGTAGTAATTGTTGATCGGGGTCAAGGTGGTCTAAAAAATTTATCTAAAAAAGGTGTTGCAGTCCATGGCATGCTAACTCTGACAAAAGTAAGTATCTTACATTTATTACATGTATAAAAATTATGATTATTTCTTCTGCTTAATTAAGTGCTCTTGCCTCTTAAGATGAGTTGTGTATATATCATGATCAATGATGGGTTTAGTACAGAGAGAAACTTAAATTTTTCCAAGGCTTGATTGATAACTTAAGTCTGCATCTGTTAAAATAAAGGTGTAAGGAATGCAGTATTAACCTACATTTGGTACTCTAATTAACAAGGTTGACAGTAGATTTCCCTGGGAGCTATAAAAAGCTCAGATGCCATAAGACAAGCTTGGTACTTTGCTATTAAATTAATTTTTAAGCTGTCTTGGCATTCCTGGTGTAGTACCTTGTGCTAGTGTATTTTATACATTTAAATAACAATAGTATTAAGATGATGTTTCCTTAAAAGAAGTGAGCAATTTTCACAAGTTTAAGTAGCATTACTATCATGTCAACTTCTTACTTCTGCTAGCCTAAGTGCTACCAACAGCGATTCACTTTACGATGAGACAGAATTATGAACTCCTATGGTAAAATTTAGAATTGAAATAGCTCTGCTGAAGGGCAGCAATATTATATAAAATTTTGTCCAAGGTTCATCCAAAAATGTCTTATTCAGGAAATACTGGAACCTTAACATGATCGATTGAATTTATGTGCATTGCACATGTAATGTAGCTGTCCTTGATTGTTAAACATCAATTTTACATATGTATAGTTAGTCCAGCAGTTCTCGGAATGTGGTACATGGAGCTTTTATGCGAGAAGTATTAAAACTTCTGGGGATAACACTAGTTTTTTGTTATTTTCTTCAAATAATTTTATGGCTAAAGTGCAATATATCCCGCCCCCCTTGATATTAGCGCCACTACCAGCAACAGCCGCATACGGAACTACATCCTAATATCAACCCTTATTACGTTTAGTTGGGTTTGCGTCCGTACTTCCTGTGAGAGAGTCACTTGCATATGTGCATAGACCTTCATGATGCAGAGTAATTTTGTGCTGCGGCTCTTAGGTTTAGGGTGTTTGCTCTGCTTCGGGCACTCAATCTCCGCTGTCATGGAGAGGGTGATATGCATTCTGATCATGACTCTACCTTTATAACCTCCTGACTGTGATGGCCACATACAGAACTAGTGTTGGTGTTCCAAAAACTTTTACTTTCCCTGTATTATTACAATAAAAGAAAAGACCGGGTTGGGTTCATGTTGGTGTTTGAAAAAGTTTCACTTTTCCTCTGCATTATGGAGTTTCCAAAGTTGCCGTTAGTGGTGCTACTATGAAGGAGGGGATATATTGCACTTCCTCATTTTATTTCTTGCTATATATTTTATAATTAGATTTGTAAGTATTAACTATCTTTCATCGCTTATATAATAAAAGTTTTACGATTACTTAAAACCATT
The DNA here is from genome assembly GCA_036926305.1 of Uropetala carovei. NCBI lineage: Eukaryota > Metazoa > Arthropoda > Insecta > Odonata > Petaluridae > Uropetala > Uropetala carovei. The sequence goes on from JAXCHB010000076.1 coordinate 2,786,478, forward strand.
TTCATGCTAGTTATAATATAAATAATGGCTTAAATTTGAGATATGATTTATCACATCTATGTATATACAATTTTTACCCTGAAATTTGTCAAAGTGATGTATGGCTGCAGTTGGAGGGCACAGTCTGTTTCTATAAAGCCCTCACTTGCTGATTTGGATTTCCTGTTATGATCCAAAATTGCCCTCAGGGAAAGTTAATCTGTATATCATTCTGTCAAATGATCAACCCCGCACATAATTTCTTTTTGGCTTTTGTGGGAGTATGCTTTAATTATCACTAAGACCTTGTTGGTCAGCACCTTAGGACCATACTTCTGTTAAGGGTTGAATCTAGCATTTTCACTATACCTACAGCCAGGGCCATAGTGATCACTTTTGGCACCCTGGGATATTTTGACGTCCCAAGATCTAATAAAATGATAAGTACATATTTTAAAATGGGTATTTAACTGAAATAAACAATCTTTTCTTTAAATATTTATTTTTCGAGCTGTTTTAGCAGTGTCATATTCAATAGATAACATGGCTAGACCAGAGTCTCTCTTGGTTCATTGATGACCTTAGGTAATTTTTGATCAATTTCAGTTTACTAAAAGAACGCTCTCCAATTGAAATTGATGTGGTGAATGTCAAGAAAATTCTCAGTAAAATTTCCACATTGGGAAATGGACTTAAAAGTTCTTATTCGTGAAGAAATTCAATATTTCTTTGTATAATTTTTACACTTTTTATTGAAAGCAGGTGGTGTTTCAAACTGCAAACTTCTTCAAGTAAATCGCGTTCATCCACATTGTTTTTATACATTTTAGCAGCATTTTTACAGGAATTTATCATTTCATCTTCAGTCATATTATATAAAGCATAACTTGAAAATTTTAAATCTTTATCAGTTTTATATAGCGATGTAAATCGACAGTTGCCTTTGAAGAGAATTTATTGCCTGATGTACTGCATCGTAAATAGTATTTTCTGTTGTTTCAGGTATTGAGGGTGCTTCAGTTACTATTGTCATAAAATTTCCTTTTTCTTCCTCTTATTTTTGGGAGCACAGCAGGTATTCCTTTTTCATCACAAAATTTCTTTGCCTCTTCCATATACATACTCTTCCAGTTGCAATGCTGGACTTTTTATGTCTGGTACCAAATTGCAGAACATGTCAACGACTCTATCCACAGTTACATTTGCTCCCTGAAGAGATTTAATGAGGCGGTTGATCTTCTGGAGGAAATCATCCCAAAATATCAAGAAAAATATAAATTGCATGTCGATCTGTTTTAGCAAACAGTCAGCATCTGTGCATTCATGTTCATTCTTTAATTTTATAAATACCTCATAAACCTGCTTCAATTGTAACCTCAATGAATTCACAGAATTTGCTCTTGATGACCATCATGTTGTGCCATGTTTTTTTTCAACATCACTTTAAGGACCTCGAAGAGTGCATTCCATCACGATGTGGAACCAGCGAAATAAAGGAACAGTTTCTCTACCTTTGCAAAAAGTTCTCTATTATGACAGTTTTTTTCAGTGGAATTATAAATTAAATTAAGCAAAAGTTCTGCACATGGTATGAAATGTGCAAGAGGGTTATATTTTTAAATTATTTCCTTGCAACCATTTAATTTACCAGTCATATTAGGAGTATTTTCATATGATTGAGCTGTTATGTTTTGTAAATCTAGTCCATCCCATTCCAATTGTTTGTTTATTTCGGAAGTGATTTTGTCTCAATTTTTTCGATTTGACAGCAATAAAATCAGTAAAGGCTTGGATGAAAATTCTGCTTGACTAATGCAATGGGATAGGATGCACACATTTTTGGGGACGTGGGTAAATAAAAGAAGTTACATTCAGACCGTAAGGAGTAGAGGCAGCCGACAAGCCACCAATTAAGTTTGCACACGTTAACCTATGACTTGGTACAGTCATGGACATTCAGCTGAACCTCAGGTTGGCCGTTATAAGTTGTGAAGAGATCGAAAAAAACAAAACCACATTTTATTAAGTGTATAACAGTGGCGATCGGTGACCCATTGAGGAAGGCAAGCAGTGGCACAGTTTTACTTTGTGTAGCTGAGCATTACTAATTGATCAGTTTGCAAGACTCGCCTCGTCATTCATGTATCTCATTCGGAAATAAGCTATGAGTATAACAAATAACGGTACACCTCGTTAGAAACAAATTTATTTCTCGCTCTCTGTTTTCAATAATTTTAATCAACAGAAATATATTAAATTACACTTCGGAAATATCGTAACCATGCAATTACTTCTATAGCTTCAACTCATTGTTGGCATTCCGGCTTGAACAATATTTTTTTAGTTGCAGAATCTTGAGTATTTTAAAACGATTTCACCAATAATTTTTTATTACACAATGCTCATTATCCTCACACATTTTTAGGATTAAAAGTAAATAATGTTTAATAGAAGGAAGTACTGATGTAGCTTACTAAAAATAAACACTATAAATCACATGGAGGCCACAAAACAGCTAAACAAATACATCTCTAAAAATATGTAAAACCAAATTTCCCCAATAGATGGAGACAATGCAGCATTTTCATGCCACGTTCCATACCACATAGAAGCATTTTAAATTCTGCTTACTTCCCCTTCATTGGGCTGACATAGACTCTCCCCTCTTTTCCCTGCTCTTGTACCTGTGCGTATAACCACCATAGAAGCAAATCTGAAAAAGCCTGCTCAGTAACAATTGAATAATATGAATTGCCATCAAGTTTGTAAAAATTCGTTCAAATGATGAAAATGCTAAATATATTTCTATCAATTTTATAATAGTATTAAAGTTATTCTGAGTATTTTAAAAAGTTTATTGCAGTGTTTTCTCACTAGGCAAGCAGTGCTTGCGTTGCTTGCATTGACCGACCTCCCTTTGTGTATAATAAGATTTCCATTTGGCACCCCTCTATGAAGCTGTGTCCTGGGCACGTGCTCCGGTTGCCCCGCCCTCACTATGACTCTGCCTACAGCAATATCCAAGTTAAATCCTTTTATATTAATGTTACCTTTTGTTCCAAATCCTAGATTTGCTTTAAAAAACTAACAGCATTGGGCTGAATTCACGTGAACTTTAAAATGAGTTCCTTTTCATGCAATTTCTTTATTCAACTTGTAGCCTATCCAAATGGAGCTTTTAATTCATTAAATTTTGTTTGAGCTTTTATCTGCTTGTGAAAGAATTATTTTTAATCTCTCTTTGAATAAATCAATCTTTTTGTTAATTTTTAGATGATGCATGTCCTCAGTAGTGAAGGATATATTGATGAAACAGTTGTGAGTGCAATGGATAATTACCTCGAGAAATCTCAAATTGTAATGCCATTAACAGATATGCATCACACTCAAGGTTAGTGAGCAATCTTTGTTTGCTCTTCTTTTATTGGTGTAGCTATTAGTATTGTACTATTTCTTTTTTGTCTTTCTGGGGTTAACTTTTCTATAATTTTTATTAAAGTAAAAGTTCCTTTTGGATATCTAATGTTTGGTTTTTGTTTGAATTGAATTTTTGGTCGGGGAAATAGATTATTATGTTGCTATCTTTTGGGTGTTTGTGTCTATATCCCTCATCATATGATTGTGGTTTTCTTGTAGTGATGGAATTCATAAACTTGTTCTAGCAGTTTCTTTTCAGATTTCTAATAGATTTGGATTTTGATAAAATATGTTCTACTTCTGTTTCAATATATTGCAATTTTTAAATAAATAATTCGCCAAGATGTCCTATGTGTGATTGCTGTTTGTACAACCCTTTGATGAAAGAGACCAGAAAGTATGATCTATCAGGTATACAAATATCAGTTTAAAAAGAATTGCATTGAATTTTTTAATCTTTGTTTTTATTTAAGTATATTTATCTCTTTTGTGTTACTTTTATCTTTTTAATTTGTATTTTATCGTAACTTTTCTGCATTATTTTCATTGGTAAACTACTTGTAAATGCTTTAACATGTAAAAATAGTTTACACTTAATTGGTTTCATGTTGATGGAAATATTTGTTGCCTTTTTCTCGTAAATCAAAACTTTTTTCTACCTATCTTTCTCTGATAGTGAGAAATTATTTTGGCAGAATTTACAGTTCCTACTAAAGTAAAACCTTATATAGCTCGTCTTGTGAAATTGCATTATATGAAGCATTAAGTTAATGGGAAATAGGGAGTTAGGTTCTTGGATCTCATATTTTCTAAATCCTTCCCTGTTTACTCTTGGAAATGATACTTAATTAGCTATCTACCTTTTTTGTTAACTAAGCTTGCTGCTAACACTTCCAGGTTTTGCCGTAATTATTTTATTTCTTCGTATCAACATACACAGTGCGGCAAAAAAGTAATGAGACTGAAATATAATAAAAACTATGACGCATAGGGCAACATGTTTATTAACCATTTTCCTCAAAATAGTCCCAGAGAGACTGAATACACTTATTACAGCATTCATATAAACTTTGGAAAAATTTGGAAAACTTATCTGCTGTGATAGTATTCAGTTCCTCCGTCACATTCTTCTGAATGTCAACGATTGTGTCAAATCGGCGACCTTTCAATTTCAACTTGGGAAACAGGAAAAAGTCTGCTGGAGCCAGGTCAGGGGAATATTGGGGGTGATTGAGCACTGCAACCTCATTTTTGGCTAGAAATATCCTTACGTTTATCGCTGTGTGAGCAGGCACATTGTCATGCAAAAGCCGCCAACCAGAAGTCTGTGGTAATTATGGACTTTATCGATTCCTTATTCACATTTAGTTCACTTGTCATCATTCTGAGTGTCAATCGGCGGTGCACTTTGTCCACCAGTTCTGGGTTGGAGGTCGTTTTCAGTCGTCCACTGCGAGGGTCATCTTCCACATCCTCTCTGCCCTCTTGAAAACACTTATACCATCGAAATGTTTGTGCTTGGGACAGAGCTTTATCCCCATAAGCTGTTCGTGACATTTCATGTGTTTCAATTGGGGTTTTCCCCAGCTTTACACAAAATTTGATGTCGACACATTGTTCCATTTTGGGGTTTCTGACGGCGCAGTAATACACGATGCACAAAACACATCCATACGAAACAGCAACACAATCCCATCTGGTCACGGCTAGCGGGACTGCCAACGTCACACTTCAGTGCGTCTCTAGCAGCCTATCACAGAACTATACTCATACTGGATATTTTTATTTTATTTGTCTCATTACTTTCTTGCCACACTGTGTACGTACATAGTTATATGTACTTGATTCGTGTTGAAGAATTTGAGTATTTTTTATTTGCAGTTTTTAAAAATTGCCAATTAGTGAAGCATTCTAGTAGACTTTTCAAAACAGCACCTTTAAAAAATCACCATATGAATTAAATGTCAATTATTAGACTTTTTGTATTCTTTCAAACTTGGTTTTGAATGATTAAGTGCAGATTCAGTGAAAATTTACATTTAGTTCAGAGGTAGAAACAATCCACTATTATTATTTGAGTAGTATGTATATGTCTGTCATGCCCCAAAGCAAAGCTTCCCCTCCAGCCACACTTGAGGGGAAGGAAATGCGCAGATCGTGTGTGCAGTAGCAAGTCAGGCGGTCACATGGATGGCATGCAGGCAGCACAAGGGGGGCATGTGGGAAGAGGGCCTCGAGCCTCAGTGCACAGTGGTGGTGGGGCGGGTGGTGGAAGCATACCATCAACATAGCCTGTGGGCATCGGGAATGCTTGGGTCGGGGCGTGCGGTTTGGGCAGCAGAGGCCCTGCTTACCATAATACTTGAACAGAGCTCCAATTTTGGAACAAGCAGCTAGTACCTTATAATAATCAGTGCTTTCTTGTAAAAAAAAATAGGTGCTGGTACTCCCCCCCCCCCCCCCCCTCCACCTCTTCCTGCACCCTCTCCCCCTTCTCTGTTGAATTTTTGATGAACTTTTAATAACAAATTTGACAATAAAAGTCAAAATGTTTAACATTTATAGAAGCCATTTATTACTTTAAGTTTTAAAGAATTAAAAAAATGAAAATGTACTGAAATTAGACGTGGGTCAACATCGCTCTGAAAAAAGGGGCCGGTATGCGTACCAGTGTGTACCGTCACAAAAAAAGCACTGATTATAATCATACATAAATATTTACTATTGTTATACATTTTTCTTACTATGCTTTCATGGTGATAGTGTGAATATAAAACACAAGAAATGAGTCTAAATGTCATTCTAAAGTTTTATTTATTTGAAATATATGAAATACATAAATTATTATATGTACTATTGTTTATTTTTTGTAAAAAGCCTTCACATTTAAAATAAATGACATTGTAGCTTCATTTATCTAACCTTTATTGTCTATTTTTAGATGATATGAAAGATGTGTAGGCTATATAGTTCAGTGTTGTTTCTGCAGCATTAAAATAACAATTACCATGATTTCATGAAAATTATCACACCAGCAAAGTTTAATAAGTGAATTTATTGGGTCAAAGTCTCTTCTTTTGGCTCTGATTTTATCCTAACAAATCTTTCTACTCTTTCAATCTTTCCTTATCTTATATTGTGAGTTGTTTGGTAAACTGGAGTGATTTTTATTTCATTATTTGGTGTTAGTTTTCTGCTTTAATTATTTCACTTTCAATGAAAGTTTTGATGTTTTTAATTTGCTTTTAATGTTGTTGCCCAAAAATAATGCAGATATTATATCTTCCGTACTCTACTTTTTATACATTTGTATAAGACTGATTTTTTGCCTGATAGAGTTTTTTGGAATGTATATTAAATAGTATATATGTATTATGGTGAAATTTCATGAATAAATAACCATGTAGAGAGGCAGTGACTATTAACCCTGTGCATGAATTAACATTATGGCAAATAAAATTGAGTGTAATTCTGTAATTCATATATCCGTTTTTTTTTGTTTTTCAATATTACATATATTTACAACTTCCATGATCTGGTCAAGTTTACATGATGCCAAAGATATTATGTTCTCTCATCACTCAAAAAACAAGTACTGTACCTGAAAATACTTCTTTATGATTACAAAATAAAATAAATTTTGTAGACTAAAAGAGAACAGAAAATGTGAACAAATACGAAAGTTTTTGAAAAAGTGCCCGAGGATTTGGAAAGAAAGGACCAGTTCTGCATTACATTTTTCACAAAAGCTTTATTCTAAATTTTTTACTTTCTCTATATTTAATTTTTCCTTAAAAATATATATTGGTTGTATCTGTTATAACTTAAGCCATAATAATACAAATGCATCCAGAGTATTTCTGTATTGTTCTCATGTTTGATAAATCTGTACATAAACTGATTTTCTGCAAATATGGTTAAAACCGATTAGAGCAGTCATTAATGTAAGTTCAGAATAGAGGTAGCCCAAGAACACTTCCCTGTATAACCCTAGATGTTAATAAGTTTTTGGTAAGCCTGCTTAGAAAAAGTGTGAACTAGATCTAAGAGATCCACATGTTTCAAGGTACATGATTCCTTAACATAAAAAGGAACTCATGTGAGCAGGAAGACTTTTTTCCATTCCTGCTATTGACTAGGCACAGTGCTTTTTTATGTGACGGTACGTGCCAGTACGGCATACCAGCACCATTTTTAGAGAGATGTTGACATGTCTGATTTTGGTACATTTTCATTTTTTAATTATTTAAAACTTAAAGTAATAAGCGGCTTCTATAAGTGTTAAACATTTTGGTTTTTATTATCAACTTTGATATTAAAAATTCATCACAAATTCAATAGAGAAGGGGGAGAGGGTGAAGGGGAGTAGTGGGAGAGGCATTTTACAATTTATCAAGAGATGCGTACCAGCACCTTTTTTTTACAAAAAAGCACTGGCTAAGCATAATATGAAAACTGGCATAAGGAGTTAGCTGAATTGTCTTTTATACATGCTAGAATACCAATTCATTTGCCTTTCCAAAATCATTTCATTCTCTTCAATTGTCAATTTTAAAAACATATCCTTGTTTCTCCATAGATCATGCTAGATGCTTATATAAGTTATTGCTATAGTTTGTGTTTAGCATATTTTATACATTCCTATCATGAGCTGTTTCTCTTCATTTAAATATGGTAAGCCTATAAATGTATGTGTGAAACCAGATACATAACTGCCCCTTATCGATTTTTTCCGTTATAGTAATTGTATTCAGGATTTGTCTTCCTCTTTGTAGTTCTATCATTACATATTTGCTGCTGGTAGGAGCATTCCCTTATAGAATTAAGTGCCACTCCAACTTTTCAGTATCCTAATCTCACTAAAGTACTGAGTCAGGATCATTCTCTATTGTCTTTGTGAAATAATATCCCAGGCTGAATATTATATTTTTTATAGTTACCATAAAGAAGTTAACAGTTATCATTGCTTATTTCTTAAAAAATATTATTCTCTACCATTATATCGATCTTGAGATATTTCTTGATGATTGGAGGATCTGGGATTTTTATGCAATTTGGGACAAGGACTTGTACCCTCTAACAGCTTCTTGATTAAATAAAAATAATTTGAACATCAGAGAAAATATCTGATGTAATGGGTTTAATTCTATGTAGGTATTAAAAATGATTAATAGTTAAGGTTAACATGAGTAAAGTACTTTTTTAGATTTTTGTGGCAGAGGTAAACTTAAATTTATTGATAGTTTAGGAGAATATGAAGGCACTCTAAGTGAATTCGAAAGTTTTTCTTGAGAAGAAAAAGTTAATTTTAAATATTATAATTTGGTTCAGCAGTGATAAGAGCATTTAAAAGCTTGAAGACTGGATGATGTAAAACAAAGCACAAAAATGTCAATTGAGAAAGGATGAAAAGACCATAAGTTTAAATGTTTGAGTTAATGAAGATGACAATACTGAAAATAGCTGAAAAATTTATTTGCTGTGATCCAGATGTTTGATTCAACAATGCAAGGATGGTTTTAAATGCCTTTTTCTTCACCTTCAGAAATATCTAATTGGTGTTATGTTGACCTTTACATTTTAAATACTGTTACATAATTTCAAACTTTTATGATAATTTCCAGATGAACTTAAATTTTCCAAATTACTTTTTAATATATTAAATAACCTACTTCTAACATCATATGTTAAATTGTAAATATGTGACATTTGGGTTTGGGTGTAAGCCTCAACCTTGCCAAAATATAGGTATTTGTCTGTCTGTAATGTCCTCTGTTTAATGCAGTATTAAGTAGTTATTTTTAAAGTTAAAGATCGTTATTCATTTTACTTGGGAGAATCAATGCCACAGGCTATTTATAATTATAAATGCAATGCAGTAAAATCTCATAACTTACTTAACAGTACTGTACATTTCAGTTTTACATACTTTCCATAATTCCTGTTGAACATTCTAAATAAATAATGTAAAAACATTTCTGTATTGCATACTTCACTATTAAATAGTTATCACAATTAAGTATAAATTCACATGGTCCCTTCAATGTATTTTGTATTATACAGTATTTTTTAGCAAAACATTTCACCATTGAATAAGTAGTAGTAATTAGGTTTTTAGGCGCATCAACAGCTAAGGTTATTTTGCACCATCAAATTCTCTTACAGAAAATCAACATACATCACAACATGACTTTGACTTTGTTATTTAATTCTTTAGTACATAGTAAATTGGAATATTGCTTCACTATTTGAAGTCCTTATACAAAAAATGGTAAAAATTTAATTGAGAAGGTCCAGAAAAAAATTTTAAGAACCCTTTACCATAGGGAACATGGTGTCTATCCACTTTATGTTAATTATGTCCCATATAATGACCTACTCATTCAGTATAAATTATGTTAGCTGGAGACAAGAAGGAAAGCTTTTGGCTTTATACTCTTATATGATATTATAAATGTAGACAATGACCCTATCTTATTAAGTAAAATTAATTTTGCTGTTCCCAGTTTTAGAAAAAGAATTACTGATGTATTCTTTATTCCCTTTGTCAGATCCAATTACTGTCTAAATTCCCCCTTATTAAGAATTTGTAAAGAGTTTAACAAAATGAATAAAACCTGTACAGATATTGATATTTTTGATAACAGATCTAAGTTCCTAAACAAAATTAAGCTATTATTTACTAGTCCTTAGCATGAAAATGGAAATTTCCTTTATATTGTGTAATTTCCTTTATATTTTGTAAATTTTATTATTTTTATAAATTTTACTTACTCAAGTTGAATATGTATTGGCAACTTATTGTACTTATTGCATTAATTTGTGCTGATTATGTAATTATGTGCTATTAGGTTTTCCCTCTATATTTGTGGAAAACCATATAAATAAATCCATGCCCGAAGCGGGATTCGAACCCGCAACCTTTGGGTTAGAAGGCAGGGGCACTGCCTACCAGTCTAACCCGGCCGGCTACATTGAATAATTCATGGTTAGCATTCACTAAGATGCATTGAGAGAAAAGGCATGGCAACAAGGAAAAATGTTATCTCCATTCCATGGTTTCAAAAAGCATTTCCCATTGAAAATAATGAAATATAAGGTTTTATAACAAATTTGAAGTGATGAAATGTTGTGGTAACTCTTTTATATTTATCTGTCACACAGCGTATCTATTAAGCATTTTCCTCAAAAAGTACTCTCACTAAAATGTAGAGATATGCATGGTCTTCAAATGTTATAATGAGATGTTCCCATATGAAGTTGTTCCTTTTGAACCATTATAACAATAGTTTTTCTTGTCAACTATGTGAAGATATTGTTTATTCTATTTGTGTTGAATCAAAACATTAAGATACTAGAGAGTGATTTTTTTCTAAAGATAATCTTTTTGTTGATATTTCCAGTATACATTAACAGCATCATGTTCAACATTTTAGAATGAGTTAATAGTTTGACAGCTTTACTAATTAACTAAGAATATTTTATAGCATAATTTGTATGCAGTGAGCAAGGGAATGCAGTTTAAATAACGGCATGTTTTTATTTGATTAATTTTGATATAGTTAACCGTCTGAAATTGACATTTGGAGAAAGGGCTGCTATAGCAGTCAATCCTGTGGGAAAGGCATTGTTATGTCTTATGGAGGAAAAAAAGACAAACCTTTGTGTTGCGGTAGATGTTACATCTTCTGAGAAACTTCTTCAAATAGCAGCTGAGATCGGTCCCTATATATGCTTATTTAAGACTCATGCTGATGCTGTGAGTGACTTTAATGAAGAAACTGTTGAATCTCTCCAAAAAATAGCCAGAAAGGAACGCTTCATCATTTTGGAGGACAGGTAGTACTGTTATACTAACTCTGTGGGTGATGTAAATATTTCCATATGTAATTATCACCAGTGGGTGATTTAAGGGGGGTCTCACTTGGTTAGCACCAGGTGCTCAAAAGTTTTTTTTGTGTAATCTCAGAAATATATCATTTTAAAAGTCATGAAAGAAAATTTACTTTTATGCACTGTGATGATTTATTTATTAAAACGGGGTCAAATAAAGGGGTAATCATTACATGAAATTTCAGTATCTATTTAGATTGCAGGGCTCCCAATTGTTTAGTGCCAGGGGCCTCAGAATGTCTAAATCTACCACTGATTATCACTAAGTTGTATCATTGTTGCTTTCTCATATATGTAGTAGATAGAGAAATTGTTGTAGTTATGAAAAAAATTGACAGATTTTGACTGAAATACATATTTTAGGTGTCCCCGAGAACAAAAAGTTACTCTTGCCTTGCCATATCTTGGTATGCAGCTCAAGAGTCTAAATGGTTAAACGAAATCAAATGATACTTTGTATTTAGATACACAATTATCCAGGATAATTTATTCTTGTCAATTTTCACAACATGTTGATTTATTTTAAAGTGATTTTGATTAAAATTCATTCAATTATAGAGCTTGTTATCATAAACAATACTGCACAAGCCATATTTCTTAAAATATAACTATATAGCATCCAGCGACATTGTAATATATTGAATTTGATGTCCAGCTCTCACCAGTCCTCTGACATCACTCAGTAATCTTCATCCATCAATAATTTTTATTGGATATGTGGCTTCGTCAATTCACATAATACTTGATATTTATGTATGATACAACTATTTATCAAGTTTGATTTTTACATATATGAGGTTATCAATATATTAAAACGGCTTCTGCAGTTTCTTGTTTTTGTAGAAGTACCTTCCAGTCGGGAAAGAGTGTAATGTGACCAGATGCATTAATATATGAGAAAGTTTGTACAATGTACATTGTACCAATTTTTTAACTTTTAGAATCCTTCATTTTTCACCAGGTACTTTACCTCATGCTCTTACTTATTTCTTTTTAAAATTCCTCCAGTACTAGTATCAATATCTTCTTAATTAAAACCATGCTATCCTTCCCTTTCTACATCTTCTTGTCCTAACTATAGTTTTATTTAATTTCTTGTGCTCAAATTGCCAGTTTTTATTTGCATGGTAGATATCAGTTTGATGTCTTGTCCATGCATGTATGTACCTTCAGTATTTTCAGCCTCTTCTTTTTATGTTATTCATCCATAGAAATAAATGCTGATGTTGAATCTTTAAAATCTTACCTATAAGAACTCAAAAATTAATTCTAGTCTAGCTTATGCCTGCATGGATTGAATTTACATCAACACTTTCCTTTTTTTGTTTAATTGGCCATCTCACCTTTGGTATGTAATTGGGTGTCCTTGGTTGTTCCTCATGGAAGACATCAGTTGATAGTAATATGGCTGTCCTATGTTCAACATGAGAGAAATATCCCATTCTGGAACAGAAGAATTATTTTACTTCAATAATTCAGTGGTTCTGTATGGCATGTGGAAGACCTGGGTTCAATCCCCAGTCAACGCAGAATCTTTTTCCTGATCTCTAGAATTACTTCTTGTCCAGTTAGACTGAATGCATACAATTTAACATCAACACTTTTGTTTGTGGATCCTAATACATATTAGACCACAGGTGAAGGCAAAGTATATATTAAACTATATTACATCTGTGATTTATCTCTGTTTATTTATTTATTTTAACTGACTTTTGAATAGGCATTAATGACCCTTTACAAATAGTGTAATAAAGATAACAAAGACAATTTGCATCCAGCCATGCCCCAGGGCAGATTTAAACTTGCAATCCTAGCATTGGGAGCCAGGCACATTAATCACTTTTCTACCAGGACATTTTTATGCAGGGAGATTCATCTTCACTTTCATAAATTTGTATTATAAGGTTTATTTCAATATTTAAATTGTCCATTTTCAATCCAAAAGAGAGGGAGGAAATTTCAAGGGGTGAAAGTATTTTATCACCAGTTTAATTACTAATGTCAACGGTATGTTGTTGCACAGTTGATAGGAAGAAGTAAATTTTTGCTGAATAAACTTGGTCAGGTTTGGTATTGTGGAATATATTCAGTGGAAATATAGTTTTCATTCCTCTATGATGGAGTTAGGGCTAGATAAGCAAATTTCTAGTTGGGAAAAAATTAAGTGAATGATTGAGAAATAAATGTTTGGTCTTTAATATTGGAATATCTTAATTCTTTTCCTTTTTAGTGGATTAATACAAAAGTTACTTTTGTATGTTTTCAAATGTTATATGCATAATTTGTTTTTCATCACTAGTATTCAGATTGCCCCTTATAATTTGATTACCAATTATTCATGAAAAATTTTATGCATTTGGTTCAATGTTTTTTCCCTCAAGTTGAAAATAAAATTACATTTGATGATAAAAGGAAGGAGAGGTTAGGTTGGAGGTGTCAGTGGGAGATTGCATATTCTTGATCCTGTGGCACATTGCATTAACAAAAAGAGAAAAGGACAAGCTTGTTGAGAAGAGCACATTACTCGAAAGATAAGGCTTGACTTAATAACCTTACCTTTCTCACTGACAATACAGAATACCTTATTGAACTCAATACACTTTTATCATGTGTCAACATTTAAGGTAAAACTGAAGCTAAGTCCTTTTGATTGAAGAAATCATGATAATTTAAATGTTTGCTGGACCTAAACTCTAAGAACGATGACTATTTTTTGAATTATGAGAGATGTAAAAAAAAGTATTTGTCACTAGTTGATTCATATAAATTGTGGTTTGAAGATTGCAATGATGAGAAGAAATTCACTATTCACCAACCCGTTTGCCCTCTGATGGGGAGATTATTCATCAGATGTTCAGATGTAACTTTTAGAACTGAAAAATCATTCCTAGTAGTATACAGAGTTCAAAGAGTCATTTCATTCTCCATTATATCAGGATCTGAAATTGTTTAGGACGTTAACATCACAGGATAACTTGACTAATTTGTATGAATTTGATTTACTGTGTAAATTTGCATTAGTGTATATTTATGGGTAAACTTTTCCTCCAATGAATTGCATAAAAAATAACTACCACTCCAAACTAAAAGATGATCAACTCAATAGTCTTCAGCGGTTGTCATAAATAGATATCTAATGGCCTATAATTATTGCTGCTCCCATTTGTACACTCTAGTTTGCAATGTGACATGCTCTCATAAAAGGTTAGCCACCACTATTTTAGGGCGACCATTTGTAGACCTTTGTTTAACTTGTGTAGCACTTCTGCAGAAAAGGAGCTCATAGACTAATGCCTGTCTGATTCGCTTAAAGCACACACATAATGGAGCTTCTGTGGTCTTTCTCCAAAAGATATTTCATTTCCCTCTTCTTTTTCCCTCACTATGCCTCATAGATTATATTGTTACTGTAACATTTCTTCACCTGAAGATGATGTATAACAATGAAACAAGGGTCCTGTTGACATATTAAATGGTGGAAAATACAAAGTTACATTTTATTTGTTCATTATGGAACAGATCCACAAAGTCACTGTGAATTTTATTAAACCCTATCCTTACCAACTGTAGTTAATGCCATTCTGAATTAATCATTACCAAGATTTTTTCATAAACTAATAATAAGATGAGCTATTCACTTTGAGATACCGTATTAGCCCGAATATAAGGCGACCCCGAATATAATATAATATATTTTCCCAATGAGAAAATACAAAAAAAAGTAACTTCTTCATACTTAAGGACCCAAATATAAGGCGACCCTCACTTTCCTGAAAGACAATTTTTGAAAAAAACCTCGCCTTATATTCGGGCTAATACGGTATGTTTAATTTGCATTTAGAGTTCTTAGTAATCAATGTTGGACTTGTAGCACAAATAAATAGCAGAAATCCTACCAACATTTTAGCATAACTATTTGAGGTTGTCAGTGGAATGCTGATAAAACTTACAAGGGAACTTAGGTTAAATCATAGGGTCGAAAGGATAAAAGGGAACTAAGGTTCAATGTGTTTTGGCCTCATATATTTGATCCTAAATGTTGCTGGACTCGGGTAGCAAGTCCATCACTACTTCTAACTTCGTGCAAGAGTTCTTTGCATAGAATGAGTCATAGTTTGGTATAAGCTTACCCAGAAGAATAAATAAGTCTGTGAAAATTCTCTTGCTGTTTTTTCTCGCTAAGCTGGATTTCTTTGTCTCTATCATAATCATTCAGTTATTTCATTGATTCTGGAGACGATAGAAGCACTGTGTTTGAACTGTGATACATAGTTTGTGCCAATTTGAGGAGACAGATGACGACCAAAGCAACATGTAAACAAGTATAAATCATTATCTTTATTTTATTTTTCTAGAATTATGATATTATTTATGTTCTTTTGATGAGAAAGTTAAATGAAAATTGTTCATACAATTAAAATTGCCAATTTGTTTTCCTGTGATGTTTTTTATTTAGAATTTTTATCTGTGACAGTGAGAGAGATAAAAAAAATCCTAAAGGCTGCAGTTTTATTTAAATGTCCTTGGAAAACTCCTAATTGGATTAAATTCCATACGGTAAGGGTTAATTGGTGCTTTTACTGAATTTTTATTATTTGACAGGAAGTTCGCTGACATTGGAAAGACAGTTTCCCTGCAATATGGAGAAGGTCCTACGAAAATAGTGAAATGGGCTTACTTGGTGACTTGTCATTCTGTTTCTGGTGGAGGTGCTATTAGTGGATTGAAGGCAGTAGCTGAAGGTCAGCCAAGGGGCTGTTTTCTAGTTGCTGAGATGAGTAGTGAAGGAAATCTTATCACCTCTACATATACTAAAAGTAAGTGTCATCTTTTCTTGTAAGTATAATCCATTGTGATATTTTAGCATTACTTGAACTTTTGATGCACATGTATTTTGGAATTATATTATGTTAATCAGTATAATTTTAGTATAACATTATTATGACATACTTTAAGATAAGAGCTACTAGCTTCATATCCTTGATATTAGTAGATTCTCTATTGCATTGTCATTGCCAATTATTTTTTAAAATTCTTGTATTTTGCAAAACCATAACCCATTTTGCATGTGAATTCATTTTATCTGTATATTAAACTTTGCAACCATTATGAAGTATTATTTATGATTCAATTCAGGCACTCTAGAAATGGCAGAAACTCATTCTGACTTTGTTGTGGGACTTGTAACTCAGAGTATTCTGAAAGACACATCACCTGGATTAATTCAACTTACGCCTGGTGTAAGAATCTGCAGTGGAATACAAACCAATGGACCAGTTGCCACTGATGGATTAGGACAACAGTGGGTTAGCCCAGATGAAGCAGTTATCAAGAAAGGTGCCGATATTGTTGTTGTTGGAAGGGGTATAACTGAAGCACAAGATGTAAAAGAGGCTGCCATGTTGTATCAAAGTAAACTTTGGTCTGCTTATCAGAACAGAATTGAATAAAACTTATAAATGCAACATGAAGAAAGTAGCATAGCAACTGAGTTCTTTTAAAAATATATTTTTGATGTTTTTAACATGGAATATTTTTAGTTAATCATTGATGTTTTCAGTAAATTTTTATCAAGATTTGTTCCATAAATTTAGATCTAATACCAATATTGGTTTTGTTTGTTAATCACGAGTGCTATCTTGCTTTTAAACTGACAGCATCTCATTGATGTGCCATATTAAAGGTAGTTCGGTTCAGTATAAATGGCATAATCATGCAGATACTGCTTATCTCACCAAGTGCCTCGTGTGTAGTGAAGCTTTATAGGAAATTGTATTTTGAATGAAAGAAGTATGGACATTAACTATTTTGGCAATGTGATGGCTGTTTCAGAAATATTGTTAAGAATTTATACAGCTTCCTGAAGACTGAGAATTTTTTATTTTCTAATTCATACATAGGATGATTACCAAATATTATCTGCAAATCTCAAAAAATAACTGTGATAATGCACTCATTTTTCTTTTATGAAATCACTGCCTTTCATTTTTAGGACTTTTTCCTACAAAATTTCATCATACACCTTGTAAAATGGTTAGTGATCTTTTCAGTTTGACTATTGATGCATTTTGGTATTTTCTATATTTGGTGCAAATTAATACAAATTGTTTTTTTTAAGCTTTTACTTTCTAAAAATAATGAGTACATATTATTATATCAAGTTATTTTGTCTTGCATGATTTTACTCAATACAATGTCTTTCCATTTATCAATGGAAGAACCTTTGTAAGACTGATAAGAATAAATAGAATATACATTATATTGTTTTTCTTAAATAAAACATATCATTATCGATGATTTGAAGTAACGCTAATAAGGGAGCTTCTTCAATTTATGGTAATTGTGAATTCAAAATATGAATCGTTTTCTAATCTTAAACACTGCAACCAAATTGTTTATATCTCAAATAACAATGATGTTTTTGAATGATTTGTTTTTGGGGTGTTAGTGAAAAGTTATTTCTATATAATATAGAAGCAATAATAATCATAGATGATAGAACTATGAAGTATTGGTCTTTTTCTAATTCATTCCAGCCAGTGCTCAAAATGAGCCGGAACGCATCGGAACACCGCACCGGCTCGTCACACGTGCCGATGATACCGTTCTGTTTCGTCAGACATTTAGAGATATTATCCCTTATAACAAGCATTCCATTTCGTAACATTTTCCATTTTGAGCATTGATTCCAGCTTATTTAAAAGTCTTTGAGAAAAGTAAGCAAATTAAATACTAGACCATAATGTATTTTATGAGAAATCTCAAAAGTAAACTTTAATTAAAAAAATCATTCCTGCCTTAGCAATTAGACGTAACTAGCCTTCCAAATGTGGGAGATCCAGCTGACAAAATATTTGGAGGGTTACCCCAAAATTTTAAACAATGCAATAATAATAATACAAATGTTATAACAAATTTTACTGCACTAGCCACACAAATGAAAGATATTTTTTTATTAAGAACAAAAATAAAATACTTTATTAATTCATATTTTAAAATATACTATTCAGCCGAGAGGTTAAAGGGATCCAAGGCCTTCAAAAGGAGGACTAAGGACCACCCATAATTATGTCCCTGACTGCCGTGCTCTTTTGCAGCTTGACTTTGCTCTTCTGTGATGCTTAAAATTGTATTTCTTAGCATCAGTAATTTAATTTGTTTAATTGATTTCCTTCTAAACGTATTAAAGAACAAAATAATAATATTTACATTGGTTGCATTTTATTCATGATTATTCTTTTTCTGAAAAAGTATATTGGTCCTTACCAGATATTCTAGGATATAACTTGGTACTCATCAAATTAAAAATGTTGGGAACCTCTGAATTTGACCAAGTTTTGTTATTTTTTACTGGCCTATAAACAGCACTTCACGGCCTTTACAATGAGCCTAACAATAACAAGGACGAACACACATGACCAGGTCCTCAGTAGGATTCGAACTTGCGACCCTAACTATCCCTCTACCAAGGTCAGAATCTAATATGTTCAGCTGTTGTGGTTCCATAAAGAACAAATGCTAACTAAAGTATTATTCAAAATGGACTAAGAATGATAAAACAAAGAAAGAGATTAAAATAATTATTTTGATATTTTTAAAAGAAAGAATACCATATTTGCCCAAAAAATGCACCTCAACTTTCAAAGGCTGAAAGAATATTCATAGGAAGTGTGCAAATATAATGCGCAGTAGATTTTTATGAAAGTCACTAGGCTAAAAAGCAGATTATATTCAAGTAAATATGGTATACTAGGGGCTCTGCCCCTACTTGCTTCGCTCGCCTCAGTGCTCTCCGCCCACTTCGCCAGCTCGTTAGCTGACTCGTGTGGGTCGAGAGGAAGGTGTGAAGAGGGGAAAAGACAAAAAAATCAAATAAATTCATTGACTTTATTGTAGCACTTCTTTGAGCACAACATTTGAAATTGTGTTCTCTTGTCCAACGGGCTTCGTGCCGGCCAGGTAGACCCTGTCTCGATCGAGCTCAAGATTAGGCCACGTACAGTTGACCGTGACCGAACAAAGGCTTATCCTGATTGATGTAGAGACCGATTCTCAAGAAGCTCTGAAACTGCATCTTATTGATGATTATCGCGAACGCAAGCAGTACATGAAACTGCGTCCTATAGGACAAATGGCAGTTTGTTGTCATCGAGATTTTGATACGGGGTATGGCCGTATCTCGCCTAGGTGATTGCCCGTCATTTCCTTCGTTCGATTTTGCGAACGACTTCCCCTTCATGAAGCTTCCGAAGGACTGCATCTGGGGACAGGGTTTCAAGAGCGAGCTCAATGGTTGCAGGACAAATATTGGTCAAGGTGGGAACAGCATGTGCAGAGTGGGGATACCCAGTGATGTGTACTGTTTTCAAGGTCAAGCGTCTGACATGACGACCATCGTAACATTTTTATTAGTATAGAGAGATAAGAAAATATTGTAACAACGTATAATGAAAGACTGATTTGAGAGCAATTTAATATTTCATAAGTGAAAAGGAGTGAATAAAATAATTAATCATTTTTCCTAAAAAATTCTGATAGATTTTTGCATGCACTACTTCGCTCTAAAAAATAAATCTCTATATTCAATTTATGTTCATTTACAATTAGTTTGTTCTTTAATAAAATATTATGCTACTTTCAGACTGTACGAAAACTTCATTTTTATAGCATGAAAGCAAACAAATTGCAACTAAGTTGAAAGTTCACTTAGCTACTTCCTTGAAGTTTAATGTGGTTTTATTCCTCTTAATCAGCAATCTTATATATTTATGAATAAATACAATGAAAACTGCTTATCAAGGCCTATAGCAGTGACTGAAGATAACAACTGAAGTAATGTTGAAAAATAAAATTGACTTATTCCTAATGAATGACTTAGCTTCAACACTATTAGGAAGAAAGAAAATAAAACTTGTAATTTTTTATACAGAGCAAAGCCTTTTTGATTACACATAACTTTTGTGCAAGTCTCAAACTTATTACCTCATGGAAATGAGTTTATAGTAAAAAATAGTGATAAAAATAAGTTCAGACAAAGTGGTAATTGCAATTTAGATGTTATATACCTAAACTGTCCTTATTGATTCATTTGAAGATAAACTCTTTGGTCAATGAAATTTCAAAACATGAATCTTAGTAATATTCTATAATTGAAAGAAATTGCACCTGACTACAGTCTTTAAATATATAGTTAACAGTGATTAAGGGAACTTAACCCTACTTGCTGTGTGATTTTCTAGCTTGAAAAAATTTCATTCATTATTATTCAGTCACCTTAAAAAAGGTGATTCCAATCCATAGTTATAAATGAATGGGATAGTAATAACTAGGAATGACAATTTATCTTGTTGTGCCAGATTGTTTTCTATACAAGAATGCAAATTAGTATTAAATTTTATTTATTAATACAAAAGTATTATTCATACAAAAAGATAAGCAATCAAGGCAATTTCACTCAGGATGTGATGAAATAATTTAGAATGTGTAGAAAACAAATATGCATTTGGGTGGAATTAATTTTTAATTCCTGTCATAGGAAACATCTCCATATGATTCTTTGATAGAAAATTTCTCGACACCAACTAATAACATGCTTTTACAGGCACATCTAACGCTAAATATTTCAGCCATAACTGAGGTAACCACATTTTGCAAGCATCAAATTTTATTATTAGTTTAAAGATTTTAGAAATAATTTATGGGATGTATAATAACTTTATTAACCACAGGGGAAACCAAACTCTGGTTAAAAAATTTCTCTTATAGAATAACAATTGCTTGTTCAAAATGATGGTATACTCAACACTGGCATATTAAGCAAAATTTTAGAGATATGAATCTGCATTTTTTTTAGTTATGGCATCCACTAATAGTTATTAGTTCAATCTGTGCTTATGAGAATAAAAACTCCTTACAATGATAGAACTATAATGATACTGAGATATAAGATAAATAGGGCCTGACAGTGGAAGCTAGGGAGATCCACTTTTTTTCAAATTGAAATTGTTTCTGAATAAAAAGCAAGAAAATTATCTTTGTGATGGCAGCTGACTTTTGAGCTATCTAACTTATTTAAAGATGAACTCCACCAGAAAAGCAAATTAAAGCCTCCTTAAAAGTGACCCTTTGTACATTAAATATTG
This sequence comes from Uropetala carovei, assembly GCA_036926305.1. Lineage (NCBI taxonomy): Eukaryota > Metazoa > Arthropoda > Insecta > Odonata > Petaluridae > Uropetala > Uropetala carovei. The sequence continues at coordinate 2,807,909 of JAXCHB010000076.1, forward strand.
CTCAATTTTGTACATTCACCACTAGTTATATCCCCACAGACTCAAGAGGAAAATACTAAGAACATATGTATTTTATGATAATTTTGCATTAAGACATTTAATACCTAAATATGGAGAAAGATATAATCAAGGACCGTGATCAAGTTAAAAACCAATAATTCATTTATTAGCAAAAAATTTGAAAATATAAATTTGTACTTGTTTATGTTACCACCATTTATAGGAGTTGACAGAGTTTGAGAAATCAATAAACAGACACTCCCCAGACAAAAAAATACAATTATATATCATCATATTTTTTATGATTAACGGCCATATACAGGTATAAAAGGTAATACTATTATAGTATTTATTTTATTTTCTATCATATATTCTAAAATTTCGAATATAGGATGGTGATATGTTTAAAACAATATTCTAGCATAATTCAGGAAATCATCTATCCTTAACTTTTTTGACAACTTCTTCAACTACTAATTATTATAAGCAAAGTAAAGGTTCTATGTGTTATTGAAATAAAGGAAGAAAATGGTAAAGACTTAAAACTACAAAAGGCAATTTGCTTCAAAGCTGCAAAGCTTCAATAATTTTCCAAAAGCCTTATAATAATATTAATGCAAGCACCACTAGAATGCCTATCTTGAAAATAATCAAGGCTTCAGTTTTTCAAATAACCTTAGATAGCCACGTCAAAAAAATTTTTGTATTTATTGATGCTACAAAATAACAGCACCTCTTACCAAAAGCTCACAGTACAATCCAAAAGAATACATAATTCCATTACTTTATATAATAAATTTAGCAGGAAATTATGTTGTTTAAAAATAGCATTTACAAAGCAAAGTGATTTTAAAGTTGGTGTTGTCATATGGCATGAAGGGATTACAGTTGATGTTACAAAAATTACACTTCAACATTCACATGTAATGAAACCAAATTTCAAGTACCATAAAAAGGATCAAGTATGCATATTAAATACATTTTTTATTTGCTATATATGCAGTTAATATCTTTTATAGTAAACACTACTGATCAAAAGGGCTGCTATTTTGGAATGTACATTATGGAATAACTAATGCACTAAATTTACACTGATGATCTTTCGATTAAACATAATGGCTATGTACTGAAAGCCTCATTTTGTAAATTTGATAAGTTTGTTCCTTTTTTACAAAGTAATATTCTTCCAGTCCATTCAACCATGACTTGTAAGTTTTATGCGAATGTTAGAGCAAAAATAATAGACCAATAAATGCCAAATGATACTATTCATCATCCAAAGTTATACTAGATTACTGTTAATAGAAGTGGTCATAAAATAAGGAGTTCCATTCCACCACTTTAAATGAATTAAAAGATTTTTATCTAAAACAACAGATGATACTCCCATTAATTTTTGAGCTGGAGACCATTTCTGATATAGCGAACATTGGAAAAAATTGAGTAGTAACAAAATATTACAAATTTACAATGGAGATATGAATTATGCAACTTACATTTCCTATACAGGTACTATCAAGAGGCTTTACTTTACTATAATTTAACATAAAGGTTGTTTCAATTGCCAAGCAGATATAAAATTTGTAAAAAAATTTACAATCTAAATAAATTCTGCACACTATAGTTTTCTATTTACACCACGTTGTTTTGACCAGTCTTTCTTAGATTCTTATTATCGCTTGGTTTTCTAAAGTAAGATATGACAATGACACATATTTCAATGCTGCCTTATGTGAGTATGGGGAGAGTAACACCATCAGGCATCAAAGCAACTGCCGTAACTGGAGTCATGGTACCCACAGACACCATGTTTGCTATAGATGCCAATGATGACATTGAGGCGACTGCAGGACCTTCTGCACTTTCAATTTCCTGTTGCTGTACCAACATTGTACTTACATTATGACTTGGTGTAATACCAGCTGCAGCTATCTGTTGACTAAGCTCAGCCTTTACTCTTTTTGCTATGTGTGTCTGCATATGCTTCCTTAAATGATCCTTGCGATAAAATGCCTTACCACATTCTGGACAGACTTGTCCTTTTTCCCCAGAATGAATTATAAAGTGACGTGAGAGATGTTCATTGCGTTTAAAAGCTTTGAGACATACTGTGCAGATATATGGCCGATCTGGATTGTGTCCTTGCTTGTGTCTGTCAAGGTGCTCTTTTCTTTTAAGACCAGCACCACAAATATCACAAATAAACCGCCGCTCAACTTTATGACCTAACAAGTGCTGTTGGAGGAGTTCCTGCTCTGGATAGGCCATATGACATTCTGGACAACAGAATAAGGTAGAACCATCAAGAGCCGTTGTAAGACGAATTTCTCCAGGCCGAGCTCTCCTTTCTCCCTTTTTTTTCTTTTTTCGTTTCTTTTTTTTAAGCTGAAGAGCCAAAGCTTGAGAAACTAGATTACTTGCCTCAATATCTGACGATCCTATCTCTTTTTTTACCCCTTCAGCGGATGAGTATTTGAAAAAGTGCTGCAAAGTTATGGGAAGAGTGGATGAAGGTAAACGAGATAAATAGTCTGCTACTGTTGTTCCTGGCACAGCGAGACTCTGCCATGATGTAGAAATAACAGGTGCATATGTCTTAATGCCCTCCTCATTGCTAGCATCTATTTGTGCATCGGTGCTAAGCTTCTCTTCTTCGGTGCTTTTTCCTTCTTTAGCACCTTTGGCATCTGCTACACCATCATTACATTGACTGTTTGCTCCACTAGATCCGAGCGATCCAAGTTGAACTTCGGGAATGGAAAGCACTGTTTGAGGTTGACCGTTTCCAATTAACGAAGTTTGGGAATTTTGTTCGAGAGGCTGGCAGTATGTCTCATTTGCCTGGCTGACGGACATTTGAACTACAGATGAACTCTCTGAAAACTGCGTCCCTAATCCTTGAGACATTTCGTATTTGGTCTGAGCCATTGCCAGTCGGTTAGTCTTTCAAGAATAAATTTTGTCTTGAAGCAATTGCAACCTAATAAGCAAAATAAGTTTTCACAATCACTTGCGGCTAAATGGAAAATGAACGAAAAACTGCCGATAATAATTTCAAAGCGATGATTTCAGGTAATTGATTTTGTCCCCTGAAAGTTTAAAAGCAGCGCTTAGCGTCGATGATAATAGTATACTTTCCCCATTAAAAACACATAATTACGTACTTACCAATGCCTCGTGATAAGATTTTTCAACATTTTAACTGTACGTTACTATTTGCATACATCTTGTTTACATACTTCGCGACGTTTTGAATCCAATAAAATTTGCTTTACGTTATAGGGTTCATCAGGCTGAACCCCATTATTACGTGACCTGGCAAAAAAACAATGTTATCAAACAAAAAGTTTATTTTTTTAATTAACTCAAAATCTTGAGCGTTAATCCTTCCGTGCAACATAAGTATATCGCAGAAATCTTAAGTTACGCAAAATGAATTATGAATGTTTCTGGTTCATATTGATTAATACTGTTCATTGTCTCCGATAAGAGAAGTATAATCAATTTTGCTCATTACCATTCCATAAGTTAGGGAGAATTGCTCGCTCAAAATTTGACAAGGCAAATGTAAACACCCAGTGCTACACCACACTCATTTGTTTATTAGAAAAATTTTCCACTTTCGTGAACTGTTAAAAGTAAATTCACCATGACTAAATTATTGCTGTATATATCAAAGACTTAAAAATTTGCTTCAATAACAAGCAACTATTGTGCTCGTTTTACAATTTCAATGAAATTCAGACCTTTTAATACAGTCGGCAACGCTCGAGTAAAAAAATAATCAATTTCCTTCCATTAAGCGACTCTGCTTCCACAAAGCTTACGCTTTCGAATAAACTTTTCATGTTACAGAATCATTATAAAGAACGAGCACATTAGCCTAAAATAAAAATACATCAAACAGTGGGTTCTAATTATAAAATGTTTTAAATTTACAGTTAATATTTCATTACAAGTGAACAATTTCCCAATGCTTAGGAAGAAAATTTAAAATAATCTGAGTTAACTAAAATGAAATGGTGAGAAATAATTCTGGCATGAGACACTCAGAGTTTCCAATACAGATTTTAATTGATACATAAGCAACACTGGTGTATTTCATAAAGAATGCAGCCTGTAAACAACAAAAATTTCAGATCTTCTCACAAGTTGAGACTCTCTAGCAATGACAATCACACAGGGAAGCAAGCACTCGGGAGATAAAAAGCAACATTTAAGTCAGTCAGCTGGAGTTTTGTACTATGTCATGAAATTAATGTCTTCACTGTACAAATTCACTGGTAAGACTACAACACATGCTCAGATTCACTAACTCACTGTCTCTTCCTGCAACCCACATATTTTTGTATCATTCATAAATACAAACAGTAGGAATACATGAAGATTGGCCATGCTCTTAAAGAACCATTCATTGTCCAATAAAAGTACACATGGGTTGCTGGGGTGGCCTGGATTGATAAAAACGCCCATTTTCATGGCTCATCAAAATTTTAGACAAAAAGAATTGCACAAAGGCGACGGGGCTCTGATGAAGCTGAGCACAGAATTGTTTACCTTCAGTTCACACCTCACAAGGTGCAACTGTTCACACCACAATTCTGGCCGTTACAACTTTTCCACAAAACTTCCCTCTTGCTGAGAGTGAAATTACAAGTCTGCCACTCTCACTGCTCACGATACAAATTTTAGGTGCCAGTTGCTAAAATCCTGCCCATTCTAATCACTTCTTAATCAACTTGTCATGCATGAATTTCATTAATTTACAAATCACTGCCATTTAAATTTCAATTAGTTTACATAATACTTCAACCACAAGTCAATTTATCCTCATCCTCTAAAATTTATTACCTGCATCATGGCAGTGCTTTGTAAACAGGCGCATTGTTCCAGAAAATAAGAATTCTTTTTTGCAGAAGCCTGGCTTTTTGGAACGAGTATTTATCATCCTCAATTATATATATGTATATATATAAAGGTAAGGTTTGAGGCAACCTAAATGAAAACAATTCATAATCAGATTTACATCGTAAGATTAGTTTACGAAGACAAGAAAGAAAACAGCTAAATGGCACAATGTAAAAAGACTTATGAAACTAATCCAGTTAAACTTCACAACCAACATCCCAACTCACTGAAGTATTATGCTGGAGTGTCAAACTGGGCAATTTACAACCCACAGTCACTATATCATACCATTTCACACTCAATTTTTTTAGTTTCTGCATCCCAACCACAAACCAAGGAATAGTGGGAGGTAGGAGAGGGACCCTTTATGCACATCCTCCACATCTTCCCAGCAAAGAGCCAAAGACAGCGGCTTGGATCAATCAGGCATCCCTCACGGTGGTGGACGCAAATGACAGGAGCTCCGAGTTGATGGTGGGAACATTTGCATAGTTCCCAGCCGCGATTCAGGAGAGCAGCGATGCTTGTGGGCCATCAGCAACAGCCACTCCGCCTCCCCCACCAGCAGCAGCTGCGGCAGCCGCTGCTGCTTGCGCAACCCCAGAGACTGATGCTACAGGCGGTGCATGCTGGCTCATTTCTGCCTTAACCCTGCGGGCAATGTGACTGCGGGTATGCTTACGCAGATGGTCCTTACGATAGAACCCCTTTCCACACTCCGTGCAGACATGGCGTTTCTCCCCCGAGTGGATGACGAAGTGAAGTGTGAGCTGCTCCTTCCGTTTGAAAGCCTTGAGGCAAATGGTGCACACATAGGGACGTTCAGGGTTATGACTCTGCTTGTGCCGTGTGAGGTGGTCTTTACGTTTTAGGCCGGCACCGCAGATGTCACAGATGAAGCGTCTCTCCAACTTATGACCAACTAAATGCTGCTCCAGTAACTCTTTCTCAGGATATGCCATGTGGCACTCAGGGCAGCAATACAATGTTGAGCCATCCAATGCTGTAGTGAGCCTTATCTCTCCAGGCTTCGGTCTGGGTTTTTTCTCCTTATTACTCTTCTTTTTCTTCTTCTTTTTAGGGTTATTTGTCATCTCCGTCTCCTTCTTTATATTTTCCGCAGAATACTTAAGAAAGTGGTGCAAACTGAGTGGTAATGTTGAAGCTGGCAAATGAGACAGATAATCGGCAACGGTCGACCCCGGAGTGGCTAGACTCTGCCAAGCAGCAGGCATGGACGTAGTATGAGACATGGCTCCACTATACTCAGCTTCCCCAGACCCTGACCTTTCACCTTTGTCACCCCCATCCCTTTTCTCCCCTTCCTTGTTTTTGTCTGCCTCACCCATTCCCTCGCGCATCATGGCTGCGCAAAGATCCTGCGGCTGCATATCTCCAGCTCCACCATGATAACGTTTGTCCCCGTGCTGCCTGCTCTGTCCCTGCCCTTGTTGCTGCTGCTGCTGTTGTTGCTGTTGTTGCTGCTGCTGTTGAACGGAGGGCGAAGGAGAGGAAGATGGTGGACGTGCCCCCGACGGCCCAGGAGCGGAGTTGGGTCCTTGCTGCACACCGCCGCCTCCAGTCTGGCTATAAGCAACTGCTCCACCACCTCCACTGCCATGACCAAAGTGGTGGCCAGATACTGGACCTGAATGATATTTGGAGTTTGGGTTCATCATCGTGAGGGGCTGTGTGGTGGGAGGGTGAGAGCCACCACCTCCTCCGGCACCACCCCCTCCTCCTCCACTTCCATCGCCAGGGCGAGCATACTTGCCCATATTGACAGGCATGCCTATTGGGTGCTGATTGGAGAAATGTGCTGGTGGGCTGGCATGCTCTGGGCGGAGATATCGGGCGCCATCACCACCACTGACGACCACTGTTCCAGACGTGACCGCCTGAGGAGGGAGTCCTCCAGGTGCCTCATGAGAAAACTTGGCAGCAAACTGGTGGATGGAGGGGATGGAGGCTGGGAAATGGCCTCCAAACGGGGAGAAGTTCATGGTTTTCAGATGGACGTATTCAGGTGGGTCCTGTAAATAAAGAGATATTGTAAGATAAATGTTTCATTTTAAAACATTATTAAAATAATCTACACAACAAATGACCTTGAAATGAGAAGTTCATTAAAATAACAACCAACAGGAGGAATATTAATTAATCTATTATCAAATCACAAGTAAATACATTTATTTACTACACTACTCAATTATCAAAATAAATCGAAGTACTATTAAACAAATCTTTAAATATAAATGTGTAACATTAATGAAAACACTGCCTCATGGTCAAAAATATCTCAATTCCTCAACCGTTTATATCAGATTTCATTTGTTAACGTTAACAAGTTGCGGCCATTACTAGTTGATAAACAAGTTTAAAGTCAGTAGATTTAACTTTATATTCACTGTAGTATAGGCAGATGTACTTAAGTTTCAAAACGCAACTCAAAAAAAACACGGCAAACCCGAATTACGATACACAACGCACGTAAAACTTACTCAACAAAAATTCCGTAGTTGAGTATTTGGGCCACAACTGCCTTATCAGCAACATGAATTCGCCTGGAACAATAAAACATACATTTAATATCAAATAACACCAGAACTTTAAACGACAATACTGCAATACTAATTATATATTACTTGAATGCTACAAATCTCGCTATATTCAACAACTCTACGATAAACTGCACTCTTTTAGTTCGATAATGGAATGTATATGTAATTCACTACACAGAACACATTAACAACGCGAAAATTAAAGGAAATCCGACAGCAAAGTACATCACGTAACACTTATACCACAGTAACAACAAAAATTTAAAAACTTGTACATAAACAACAGTTCCTTTAAAAATTTACAACTGTTTATCACAATAAACACAAATAAGGCCAAATATGTCGTTTTAATCCAGCTAAACACACAAGATGTAGTCGTATTATTATCGCATTACTCGAAAATTCGACTCAATTTACCGTAATAACCTAGTAAACTTCATTTTAAAATCAAAACTAATAACACCACAAATATAAAACACTCACACAAAACGATAAACAAGGTCATAACTCAAATGTAACAAATTTTAGTGTGAATCATACATAAATTGTATCCTCGAAGCACTGTTGGCGTCCCGTCTATTGTCTGCACACCTTGAACGTTTTATAATAGATATCTCATATATTCGTTTATTTTAACATAACCACGAACAAAATTAGCTTCCGTTCACAATATTCACCCCCCCATAGCTGCTTCATAAAGTGATCATAGCTAACATGCTTCATCCTTCACCCCAAATTTTCGGCGAGCGTCATGACCCGTGTTGAATAGGGATACAAGATGGGTCCCAAAGTGAACCACTTTCGAATTATGGTCCTGAATTTAGGCCACATCCACGAGTTGAGAAGCTCTCCGTTACCAACAAAAATCACACCAAAAACTGCAGTAAATTATTTATACATATTAAGAGTAGCTTAATAACTTACCATTTCGACTTTTATTCTAATAGCTATCACTTATTTTGGCAAATACGCTTCTTTGACAGGAAACAAAAACACCTGCTGTGCTGGGCGATGCGCAGTTGTCAGTATGAGCAATGCAGTGTCGCTCTCTCTCGGCTTACGTATGCATACGTGGTTATACGTTTTGGCGGCAAAAATAAGCGTAGCGGAGAGCTTTGCAAGGGATGGCGGGAATAAATACACCACACTAGCAGCATTAAGATCATTCGTATCATCATAATAAAAATTTTACATAGCTTAATAATGCAAAAGTCACTTTTCCCGAACGAAATCACATTAAAAAATCATTAACAGTTTTAAAAGAAAATGTGCAAAGGAAACAATAAATGAACATTCAAACTTGAGACAGTCTATAAATTCCATTTATTTATAAAAAACTGGTATGCAGAAAAATGAAGTGGAAGGCTATCGGACTGGGCATAAATATTTTATAGAAATCAATTAAGCTATTATTTAACTTCTGTATGACAACTAATAACTTAAAATATACTTCTGTGAATTATTTCAGCATTTGTATTTCTCAAGACATTAGATTGCCTTAAGGCAAAAGCCTGATTACAACAGAGTTGCCCTTCTTCAGCTGCTTAACTAGCTAATTACTGGGCAAGACAGTGCACACAGGAAATGATGCTATTGGTACAATTCTTGCTTAATACCAAATGTCTAAAATTACGTGATGAAATATTAGACTTAAAATATTCAAAGAAGAGTACACACATGTACAAACAGTTAATTCTTACAGTAAAAAAAAGGTTATCCAAATTACTGAAGTAGATCCACAACACACATTCCAATTAGTTAAATAGCTGCAATAGTTCAGATAGGTTGTTCATTATATAAAGTACTATGAAGTACTTTAGAAATGTTTATGTACACACACAACACACCTGTCTTAAGTTTCTCTAACAAAGAAATCGATTCATTGTCACCATCCCTCACAAGTTAGAAAGGTATGGCAGAAAAATAATTCCACAACAAACACTACACTAAAATGAATGGACATCGTAAATCGGTGGTGAAGGACCACTAAAGACAACTGGTTTTCAAGAGAATCCAGCACAAGCTAACAAGGGCAGTGCTAGGAACACATTATGTAAAAATTTCATAAACTTCCAGAAGGGATATCACCCAGCATTATACTTTACCCTCTTCTTTAAATCTGTGTTCCTTACATGAGACCACCTTAGCCAATAAGCTGTGACTATACCCTCAAACTAAGCTCCCACTTATATTGAGAGTATAATTTTTTTACCTATTCTAGATGATGATGGGGGAATCAGTGTAAGAGGGCAACGGTTGAAGGGTGAGCCATGGGAGCAGGAACCACTCCACTCAGCTCCTGACTCAACTCAGCCTTCACCCGCTTGGAGAAATGGCTGCGAGAGTGCTTGCGAAGATGGTCTTTGCGGTAAAATCCCTTACCACACTCAGTGCATACGTGTGTTTTCTCCCCTGAATGGATCACAAAGTGAAGATTCAAATGCTCCTTTCTTTTGAATGCCTTGAGACAGACGGTGCAGACATAGGGTCGATCTGGGTTATGACCCTGCTTGTGCCGATCCAAATGTTCCTTCCTCTTCAAACCAGCACCACATATGTCGCAAATGAAACGCCGCTCTATTTTGTGTCCTATGAGATGCTGCTCCAGCAACTCCTTCTCCGGGTAAGCCATGTGGCATTCTGGGCAGCAGAATAATGTAGTACCATCCAATGCTGTAGTCAACTGCACTTGACCGGGACGCATTCGAGGCTTTGGAGCCTTCTTTGTCTTTTTCTTCTTTTTCTTTTTTGCTACAGCTTTTCCTCCTACGGTAGTTTGGGCTTGCCCAGGAATTTGTCCGATGGCTTGACCCTGAACAGGTGCAACACCTGGATCTCCGGTTCCATCATCAGATTCCTTTTTGATTGTATCAGTAGAGAATTTGAGAAAGTGATGAAGACTCAGAGGCAGGGTAGAAGCCGGTAGACGGGAGAGATAATCTGCAACGGTCGACCCCGGAGTCGCTAAACTCTGCCATGTTGCAGGCATTGTTGTGGTTGCGTGGGTAACCGTGCCTCCATATTCAACCTCCGCTGCACTTCCAACCGTACCATCTTCTCTTCGTAAATCGACTTCCTTCGTCTGAGTTGCTTTGTCAACTTCAGCAGTTTGCTGCTGCAACATGGAAGCGCATAGGTCCTGAGGTTGCATCTGCGTCGCAACAGTATATAACTGCTGCTGTTGCTTTGGATCTACCGTTTGTACAGATGCGGCCGTCATAACCTGTTGCTGTCCCTGCTGAAGAACCACTCCTGTAGGTGGAGAGGTAGAGGAAGCGGGATCTGATGTCGGGGGTGTAGGTTGCTGTTGCTGCTGTTGTGCCAACTGTAAGGCATCGGCTGGTGCATATGCCACTGTTACAACAGTAGCTCCCACAGGAGCTTGTGCAAAATGATGCACTGACACAGGAGCAACGTGATACTTGGGATTCACCACCTGCACTGATTGGCCAGCTGCTGCTACACTTGGTTGAGAAACTATGGGTGATCCAGTAGTAGAGGTAGTTCCAGCTGAACTGCCTGTAGCAGTTGTGCCATCACGTGCATACTTTCCCACGTTGACCGGCATTGTTATGAGTGCCTGATTGGTTCCTGCAAAGTTGCCAGGCTCTGGGCGAATATAGTGGATGGTGTCCCCGGCACTCACCACCACGGCACCCGGCGCCACTGCTTGCCCTGGGGCATTGTGAGCAAATTTAGCCGTGAATTGGTGCACAGTGGGAATTGAGCCAGCAAAGGAAGCCCCAAAGGGGGTGAAGTTCATAGCTTAGCTGTCTGTCCACTTAGCACCTGAAAAAAGAATAATTTTCATAAGTTAAGAGATTTCTAATTAATTAAAATACAGGAATACTAGTTTAAATTGAAAGATGTTAACAGAAACATAACCAGCTGAATTTCTTGCATCAAGTCTGTGGCTGGAAATTTTCTTAGCTAAAACATAAGACTTTTGAAAATTCTTTGAAAATTTATTAGCAATGAAGCAACTTTTTCCTTTAATTCACAAACTAATATCTCACTACCAGTAAACTAGTCAAAATAACATATATATGTGTATACACACACACGCATATAGAGCATTTGAGGTAGAAATAAGAAAAATTTTCTTTAATGGCTTTCTTTAACACCACAAATTTAAGAACAAGTACTTCAATATAAGAAAATCGGCAAAGTAATTACTCATCTTAGATATCTCTGTTAGTCTTAATAATGTTATGAAAAACCAATGGTTATTGGAGATACCTACTCATTTTTTTATACTGAAGTGCTTATTCTTAAATTTGTTTTCAGCCAGAAGACAAGCTCGATAATTCTCTAGTGAACCACAAAACAGTATTTTCACTATGAGACCTTTGTTACACATTGATTTGTTTGAAGAATTGAAACTAGAGAAATCTTGATTGCAGTGTAAATACTTGAAGCATTACACCAAGTCATCTTAATGTTAAAATGTTTTTGATTTGTGTTTTCTTCCTTGAATGGAATTTCATCACAAAGGGGTTTCTCTAGTTAATAAAGGATTTGAGATCAAAGGTATCAACACAAATGAAAAGCCTACATGGAGTTCTAACTCACAACTTCATTCATGGAGAAAGTATGCTACCCCTTGAGAAAAAGCCACCACTATACCATGTTATGGGCCTGGGTAGCATGCGTAAAAATGGAAAAAATATATTTGCATACAATACTATAAGAAATATCAACAAACATAATTATATTTTAGCAAAGAATTTTATTAGACATTGCACTTTCTACTGAATATGAATTACTAAGCAATACTTAATTCTCATTTATTAGATTATATACAGTGTTTATAAAAAAAATTCACACGACCGCAAAAGTAGGCATGACAATATTTGTAAAATTTACTCATAAGGATAATTAAGTTGAAAAATTATGAATCATTAAAAGATGAACTTGTCTACAGGAATGATAGATTTAGAAAAACAAACAAACAATAAGTTTCACACAATAAAACATCCAAGAATGTTAACCTTACAAAAGAATCTTTCTTCACTGTTCAACTTAAATTACACTCTAATTTCAAAGTTAGTTCTGTAAAAAATAATATTACATAAAAAAAAGCCATAAATAAGAGACATTAAAAAAATATTTATGTTATTAACTGATACTTAAGGCTAAGTGCAATGGAACACTTTTAATCATAATATTTTTGATTTATGAAAATAAGCCTACATATAAAACTAAATATGTAATATGTGAGCAATAAGTGGCAGGAGATAGTGAAGCTCAAAAACAGCAATACCCTAACCATTATTTCCTTAAATTATAACGCAATTCATGAGCAAAAACTCATGGGAATTCTCTACCTTCAATAGAATTGTAATACATTAGTATTCATTTAAAAAACATTATACATGCAATGCCTAGCAATAATTTATTAGAAAAAGAAACATAGCAATATAAATTCTCCAAAATGAATATATCTTGCTGGAAGTGTATTTTCATTACGTTTCAGATTTGTAAGCCGCAATTAATAATTATTGGTGAAGCTACTAAGAAATTATTTAATTATGAAGCACTATCACAAAGACAAAATAAAATTTGCTAATGTAAGATTAACATAAGAGGATATACAACAGAATCAACATTTCTATCAGTCCCATTTATTAATCAAAGTTTTTAATTTATTTGTTATTCACTACTAAGGGAGTTTGAGAACACTTTCTTATTACATATATAGGTATATATACAAAAACACATACATTACTCACTTTAATAATATTAATAATGATGTTAGCTACAAATTCCTTCAACCTTTTCATTTGGTACAATGCCTACTCTTGCACCTACATTTAATATTCTTATGCTGAAATATTTTGTGATATTTTATCCTATCATAATCAATTTACTTTCTAACCAATTGGGTAGTCATACTAATGCTGAAACATGTTACATAACCTTATGAAAACCTTGTTATGATTACAGTAAAAACCCGCTATACGTTGTTTCGCATATAAGTCGCCAATCAAGGAACGTTTCGTTATAAGTTATGTCGCTTCGCATATACATCGTTTGTGAAATACTAAAAGCAAAATTTCAGAAATTCCAATTGCAGTGCATAAATTATAATTATAACAATAAAAACCCTCTATTCGGCTTTTAATTTCATGTTTATCAATTCACGTAAAATCATACTCAGAATAAACATTTGCTGGCCATGTGTTTGAGAGATCACGATGGGTTAGGTAGCTCACAAGATACCCAGGCGATAAAAGGGACTGTCCCAATTTTAATGATGATGTGTAAAAACCTATTTCTGAGCTTTTTGAACAGTTATGTCCATAATTTTGTTTACATTTGCGAGATTTGTGAACAGTTGTGTCTATAATTTTGTGTTTACGTTTGCCTTGATATCTCATGAGATATTGGATATACTTTGGATGGCGAAATCTGCTTGAAAAGTACTCTAAAGTATCAGTGTACGTGTAAGTAAAGAAACAATTTTTGTGCTCTATCACATTATAGACAATTATATTCGGTGATTTCTGAATTTATTATTGCAATTGGTTACTCGTTGTTATGATTAAATGTATATTAAACCCTAGTAGCAATGAGAGGTAAACACAAAGTGGTAACATAGTATGTCTAATGTACTGTATTGATATGTATTATTTGGGACACATGTGCCACAAAATATCCACCAGGAACGTAACCCCTACTTTTATCATAGTTCTTATGGTAATCTTTGTTTTGCTATACGTTGTTTCGTCATAAGTCACATTTTTCAGGAACACATCTCCGACGTATAGCGGGGTATTACTGTATTGGAAATAGGTACCTAAGATAAGCACTTTTCTTCAATTTTTTATACTTAAGTGCCTATTTTTAAATACTAGCTGGAGTGCCCGTTGAATTTCAATAGATTTAGTGAATCTAAAACTTCGACCATGTAACATGTAAGCATCGCAAGAATAAGATATTACACAGTTATACCCATCGAATAAAGCAAAAATGAAGAAAACCGCTCCGCATTTTCCTATTTAGATGAATGAAGAAAATCTTAGGAAAATAACGTATAAACTCCCCCTCCCTTCCCTTCTCCCCTTCCCTCTCTCCCCCTCCATCTTCCACCCTCCCCCTCCCTCTCTCCACCCCTTCCCTCTAATTCCCTCTCTCCATCTCCCCCCTCCGTTACCATCCATCTCTCTCCCTCCCTATCTCGTATTATGTTAGATTAGAAGATAATTCAATTAAAAACAAAAAATATTTCAATGAAATACACAATTTAAACAACAATTTTTACGTAAGATATGGAATGTTAGTAAATTTCTATACTTCAACAATGCCATAAATGCAAAAATTATGTTTTACAGAAATAACTGATGAAAAATTTATATTTTTAAACCTATTTCAATTCGTTGCTGAGATATACTCAAAAAACCAAAATTCGAACCTGCCATTACATTAAGACCTTTCAACCCAGTGGACTGATTTTGTCCATTTTAGCTAGAAAATGTATATCATCAAAACACTGATATTGGTGTAGGATTCATCAAAATCGGTCCAATGGTTGCTGAGATATCCTCAAGAAACTGAAATTTTGACCGACTGATCCGTGACCCCCAGGGTCGCGACCCCGTGGGCCAATTTGAATTATATTCGGCACTGCAACTCCCATGATAAACCTGAAGCTGCTGTCAACATTTCAAGCTCCTAACTTTATTCTCTGATGAGTTATGGCTGCCACAGACAGACATCTTTTATTTATTAGATGTCCACTATTGGTAAACAGCTTTACTATGTGACTGAGATGTAATACATTTCACCATTAGCCTGACCATAAAATGGATTAGGATTAGTTTTTTAAAAATTCAATTTGAATACATAAGTGCTTAGTTTTTAACTAGTATTTTAACCCATCCTAAGAACTCTGAATAAATGACAATAAATATGATTATATGTTTCAAATTCACAATAACATTTTCATTATATTATATCACTTGTTTAATATTTAAAATAATTAAGCGCTATAAAAGGCCAGGTCTGTTTGTGTCGATAAATGATAGAAAAACTGCAGTATTGCTAAATTGGCATTACACTAAAATTTTTGCTGGTATTTAAAAACACTTTTCTTACACATATATGAGGATAAAGTCAACAATACAATTTAGTACAGTAAAACCCCCAAGCGGCTTCCAAATTTGTGTGCTTTGCAGTTTCGCAGTTTTGGACTACTGCTGTCACCCTTGAAGTGAAGAGAAAAAGCACTAAACAAATGAATTTCCCCATCCGCGAGGTTTTTTATCACGATGTGACCCCGTTTTCCGAAAATGTCTACCAAGAGGAAGGTAAGTGATAATACAGAAAGCAGAAGCAAAAAGAAGACGTTGACTTTAACCAGTTGAGTGGGTATGCCTATATTTATTCGTTATGACCTGTCGTAATCTGTATGCCGTATGTATCCGTCATGCCATTTCTCAGACCATCCACTACGGGTATGCCGAAATAGTCCATCATGAAGCATCTCCGGTATCTAGCTGTGTCTTTCTAGTACAGGTTAGAGCCCATAGATGGTGTTTTCTTCATTTTACCGAGAAAAAATATGCTTCATACAAAAACCCTGCATGTGTAATGCAGGGATGCCTATACCTGCCCCTGCAGTAGTGAA
This sequence comes from Uropetala carovei, assembly GCA_036926305.1. Lineage (NCBI taxonomy): Eukaryota > Metazoa > Arthropoda > Insecta > Odonata > Petaluridae > Uropetala > Uropetala carovei. Next base: position 2,824,007 of record JAXCHB010000076.1, read on the forward strand.
AGCGGGGGTGTGACCTCTAATGCCTTTTTTGCATCCCCTTGTGAATTTTAACCAGTAGGGCCACTTTCCTCTAACTGTATAGGATATTTCTAGGCAACTGGAGCAATAAAATCCTCCTCTCCATTGCAGTGAATGTTTCACATGCAAAACATACGTGAAGAAATATTCTAAGATTGAGAAGGATATTTGTGATATTATGGATAAAAGTGAAGCTTAAGTGAGAAAATTGAGTTGCAAAATAAACTTGCTAGTGGCCAGAGTGCGGCATCAGTGGGCAGACAATATGCGATAAACTGTACAGCTATGGCAGATTTAAAAGCCACATCGTATTGGTTCAAAACCACTTTTAGCCTACCTTTTCATCATTTATTGTTGTCAAAATAATGGAGGGCCACGAACCTAACCCCCATATTCTCATAAGGCCTTTGCTTCTATTTTCGCAGATTCCAAATTCGCAGTGTTTTGGGGAACATAACCCCCGCGAATTTGTAATTACATTTCCATGGCACTAAATTGATATAATTTCCCATTATACATGAATAAATCATCTTAAAAAGTAAGTTTCGGACATTTGCAAATGAGATTTGAATTTTCACAGTATCTTCAGACTTTTCCCCATATAACTACGCATATCCCACGTCAATGACTCAACATCTAAAATGTTAACACAAAATAAGCTTGCCTACTACATTTTAGCTCTTCCCATTTTATTTAAATGGAGAAGAGATACACTCGTGGAGTCGACTCCATGATTTCAATGCAGATAGTGAGCAGATAATAATTTAAAGTCAAGCAATTCCTGAAAAACTGATCAAGAAAGACTTAAAAGTTTTTGGGTTATTAACATTTGTGTAGCTTAAACAAAATGGCATTGGTAAAAAGCATTATCCACAGACAAATACACACATTCAGACCTGGCCTTTTCTCATATGGGATTTGTTTTAGCTATAAAATGAGTGTGATAATTCTCTAGTGAATGATGGGAATGCCTACAAAATGATTTTAACTGTCAAGACATTAATACTTTTGGTTGCTAACATCAAGTTTAGACTAAAAATATTATTTAAATTCAATATTGATTAATAACCCTCATCTTTGTTTAAAAAAGAGACTAATTAGATTAGTATACTCAGAATAAAATCAAGATTAGAGGAATGCCAAAGAAATGGTCCGACTTGTCAATGAGAGAAAAATTTAACAAATACATATATGAGCAAATATTAAACATTTATGGCCAGGTTTGTGGCATATAAATCTACCAAGGTGACAAGGCAAAATGCTGACCCAGATCATGACAAATCATCTGTAACAACAGTGAAATGACATTTCTAGAATAATGCCATCTCACACTGTATGATGCCATGACCCAGTTTACAGCATTATATGTGAGTGAAATATGTTCTTTTATAGAATTAGTCGTGCAAAATTAAAAAGACATAGAAAGAGGATTTTCACTACATAGGCCAGGAGTTGGCAACGTTTTCTGTTGGGTGCCACTCTTTATCAATATCCATAATCCATGACCCACCTCGCGTGCCACACTTAAATTCACTTTGTCTGTAACGCTTACAAAAAGCAGTTCTTATAATATAAGGAATCCTGAATAGAATGCAGTATCATTAAAATACAAAATAAAATTGAAATAAAAGTGAAATTCTTTTAAAAATACACACTTTTTGTAATTATTCTCTGAAATATCGTGCCATTTAAAATCTCTTTGCTACCTTTTGGCATGCGTGCCATAGCTTGCTGACTCCTGACATAAGCTATTCTGTGACATTGATGAATTAAATAGTCCCACAAATGTAAATCGATGAGGGGTAATGGATGGAAATTAACTTTCAAATAAGTGGAATATAAAACACTAGTTATTCAAGAAAGGCAAAAATTAGATAAGACTACAGAAGGGAATTAGAAATGGGTTCATTAAAAGATTTCGGTCATTTGATGGAGATGTTGCTAAGCTAACTTCCTGCTTTAATTAAACTTTTTACTCAAACTCAGGGGTATCATACATATGGTTCCTGGACCTCACGCAACCTGCAGGGAACATTTATACACATTGCCAACCAAGTTATACTGTAATATACTACCCAAACTCAAATTTATATTCCCTAAAAAAATATTTCATATAAATCTTTGTAAATAACTGAATAAATGTAAGATAAGTAATACATCAGCCCTTTTAAAATACCAAAATTTTATTACTCATTCTCATTTATAACACCCTGCTCAATTTGGGTCGAGTAGAATGCTCTTTCCAATACCAATATGTTTATTGTGTGTCTGAAGAAATTAACCTCCAATACCTAATCCCATACCTTTGTAATGATTGGATTTAAGAGCGCATTGAAGAGTAATGTAAACCTTTGCTCTTTATTGAAAGGGTAGAATAAGTGTCCATAGATCAAAACACTATGAGAGGACTGGGAAAGCATGTAATTAGGAATGCAGATTTTGTATGGTAGGTTAATGTGGCTCAGCGATGCAAGTTTTAGGTTCCTGCACTATTTAAAAAGGGTTAACTATTAGATTTCTACATAATCAATTTTTTCAAAAACTACGAGTATGCATTAAACTAAATAATTTTCAATTTTACCACAGTAAAAGCTTGACTGAGACCACAAACTTGTTAAATTTTCTTATATGCTTATACAGTAGTCCCTTGCCAACTGCAGAGGATACGTTCCCGGCTTGACTGGTTGGTGAGGGCTATGGCTTATGAGTTATTGGGAGTTAAGGGGAGTGATTCCTGAGAGACATACTTTAAATTCTATAATGTATATAAAATATGCTATCCTTAAAATTTCTATTTATTACATAAAATAAAACTAATAAAAAGTAAAAATAAGTTATGTACAGTACAGTTCTCCTAGTCTTACGCTCTCCATAGCAAAGCAGCTTGGCAGCACTGCCTCCCCCTGGCAACATTACTATCCCTACATTAAAAAATTCTCAATAGGCCACAGCTATAGAATTAAATCTTATTTGACAGGCTGAAAAAATGTGTTATAAAGAAAAATTACTTGGAATTTTAAATTTTAAACTCAGGATTTATTCGTGAATAAGTAGGGTATGAATTTTTCGGGTTGTGCCTGATTTTTTTTCAGAGGTTTATCTCCAGAGCAATTTTTTCAAATTTGGATTTAATTCATTCAATGGGCTCTAAATTTTGTGCTCTTGTGTACCATAGTGCTTTCATACAGTCTAATGGTGCTCTTTTTCTACACCAAAAATTGTGCTTACAAGTAACACTTCAAGATGTTACTACATTGACACAAGGCTACAGTAATAATGTACACTAAAATATGTAGAGGAAGTAATTGGATAGAGTAAATACAGGATTGTAACTAAATAATGGTGTCATCAGACAGGGATATCATTCGGTCCGTGAACTAAATTGCACTTCCAGGGTTTTCAACCTCTCCAATAACATAAATTTCATTGACAATATTAGCTCATTATCGATGGCGGTATGGAGAACTGTAGGCATTTAAGATTGCAGGCCACGGTTGAGAAAACGTAAATTTAACATAAAATAAAAGTGTGGCTATTCTCAGATATAGCGAGTGTTCAGTTTCATTAAAACCAAAGATGACCAATATAAGTGACGGCCAACACAAAAAATAAATTAAACTATAAAATTTTAGCAACAATACTTTTTAAAATGTATAGACTAAATTTATCTCCTTATCTATTAGACTGCAGTATTGTAATTCACACTCCACACATAGGTAGATGATCAAACCGAAGAATATGGAGCGGCCTTTGCTCAATAGATTAACACTGGCCTACATTCTAGGTGCGAGCTAGCAAACTGCGGATACCCGAAACCATGGTTGGCGAGGGACTACTGTATATATTTTATCTGTTGTAAGTAATGCCACTCTTTTATGCACTATGCTGTCGATTTTGGTAATTCAAAATTATTTCCTGCATTTTCTATTTGTTCATTCACCCTGATACTGAACAGAAAAATCATTAAAACAAATAATTTCAGGAGGGAATTTAAACTTCATCACTTATAAGTTGTAATAAATGTTTGAAGGCTATTAAAAACCATTTAAACCATATTCACCAGAAGAATTTTTTTAAAGCTGACAGGTTGCTAATGATAAAATCTAACCTTGACTTTTTCTGGCGTTTTCTGAAAATATCTGAAACTACTCTTATTCATTAAGATTATAAAGAGGCTAACTAAAAACAGCTATTTTAACAGAGATAAACACCAAAACACAGGCAGGAATAAACTGCTTCAGATAATAAATTCACTCATAACTTTTAAAATTATGAACTTAGAAAAATGTCATTTACATGAGAAACCTTCAAAGTCAAGTTAGTTTGCACATTGATTGATTAATATTAATAATAAGAAAATGTACAACTATACTTTCCCTATACACTGATTGAAAGACTCAAAATTGCTGGCCATTTAAATTCTACCAAAGATTGAACAAAAAACAAATAAAAATTCATGAGTATTTGAATGCATAAAATTAACAATTTTTTGTTGTTGTAAGTAACTAACATGCAAGAGTGAGCTATTAAAATGTCCACATATTACCTTAGTGATCTATTTTATACAAACACTCAGTAACAAAATTACTTGCCAAAATATTGTTATTTAAAATAAATATACAGTCATACTCCTATAACTCAAATTTCCCATAACTCATAGTGAATTCATTTTACAGGACATCTTTTTCACGTTATTTTTCTTCTATAACTCGAATTTTCTATAGGTCGAATATTTCTTGTTTCCTTTATAGAACTTATAGAAGTTCCACTGTATTATATTAACAGAATTCTTTAAAGCTAAGCCTGTTGTTGGTTATTAAATGGAAGGAATGAATGTTTTAATCCACCAACTTGTCTTTCCTTGCACTAAAGTAGGGATATTTTGCATCTAGCCTAAAGCTACTACTCATATCACACTGAAATTATTAATCTACCAGTATTCTTCTTGAGAACAACAATTTTTAAAGTTGCTGTATATGAGATATATTTTAGAAACATAATATTTAGATACAATAAGGAAATAATGAAAAATTAATAAATCATGTAACACAAACTTTTATGCATATTATCAATTAAAAATTCTCTGAACAAACTTCCTCGCGTTGCAGCAATTACTTAGAATTGTTTTTTAAAAGAATGCACAGAAACGTTATAGCAAGACACTGTTTTCATTTTATAACAATATTACATAAATACTCAAAGATCAAAATAGAAATGCACACAGAAAAACTTGAAAATGAAATCTAAATAAAATCCTTTTCATTAAAAATAGTGGCTCACTAAGAGATTTGAAATTATTATATTAAAAATAGCTAGGTAAAATGATAACATTAATTTGGCTTCAATAGTATTTCATAATTAGAAAATATTTTATATTAGAGCAATATGTTAAGGCACCAAAATACATAAAATGGCTTGATAATCATCTGTGAATGAAAAGTTAACTATGTAAGGAAAATTACTTTTCTTTACTCTTCGTAGCTTCACATAATATCACAACATACTGCAGTAAATTTATTTTAAAATTGAAAAGCAATATTAATTCCATTTAAATAAGTGAAACTAAAAGTTACTAATAAGGCTATTTATCGCTATAAGTAATTAAATTTTAATGTTAATTAAAACTAACATCACTAGCTTTAAATAGTTTTAGTGAGACATTTAGTGAAGTCAAATATGGTTACACCAATGATTTTATGTTGAAAACATTTCAAAAACTGTAAATTAAAACAAAAATTGTTAGTGTGAAAAAATCGCAAATAAAACAATGTAAGTACAACACGGAAAACACTTGTGTAATTATTATTTAACTGTGAATTGTAAATTCAAAGATCACTATTAATAAGTCATTTCAGAATGTACCTTATTTTGTTTGAACAAAAACAGATATAGAATAAGGAAGGGCTTCAGTTTTTTGTCAATAACGAAAACGAATTCTAACTACTAATGAATATAGAAATGGTTTTTAATTGTGAATTGCTACTGAATTTCTAAGCGTATCTCAAGAGAAAATGCCAACTGTTACCGATAAATGTCTACGTCCCAAATGATTAAATAATAACAAAAATGAGTATTTGTTATCCATTGCACACCACCAGAAAAATAATCATAGATTACCTGTTGGTAAGCACCAAACTAAACGGAAGCTGGTTATTCTTCGATAGCACCTATGCTAAAATGAAAATGTTCACATAAATACTTTTACAATGTTAATCGTTTAAACATGGTGCACGCGTTTACAGTTAATTGATTATAAACACGTCTGTTAAGTTCCCCCTATTTCGAAGGTCATAATATAATGAATAGTGTAAATATGAAATGTTTCCATCGCTATGCTTATTATCGTGAAAAACGTCGAAATAATGTAAATAGAAATGTTATATGTTATTTATAGTGACATGAGTGTTTACATTTACAGCAAACCATTCCTTATTATAAAAGGTATCATATTTCAGTTTGGCAACAATCATTGTGATTTCAAAAACTGCACCAGCAAGAACCTTACTGAACATTAAAAACAGTTCGGTATGCATATTAGTATATCATTAAACAGTCTCACTTACGTCAAATGTTGCTAAGCCTAAATAGCCAGCATAGCGGTGGTATCATTTTAGTCACCGACTTCTGTACCATCATCTAAAAAAAACACGAAAAATTAGTAACTGAATATAAGTAACAGTAAACAAACTTGTGTACATAAAATACACAATGAATTTCGTTCTCCATATCATTGCGTCTCATCCGTTTGATAGGCCTAGAATAGGGTCACAAGATGGATTAAAAATTAGCCCTTAAAAGCAGCTATGGTGGTGACTAAACATTAACAAATAAGAACTTACCTTTTAAATTGAACCATCGCTGTTAGAATCTTCTACTTATTTGTCATATGTTGTCTAATATTTATGTAAATAATTTCCGATGACACAACAAGCACGAAAAACACCTGCTGTGCTAAGCGATGTTTCTTTGTTTTGGCAATCGGTTACGTGCATCTCGATATATCTCGTTCGATTGCCTTTGGCGTCAGTCCACAAGTATTTCCCGCCAAGCGTTATTGTTTTTGTTGTAATTATGGGTGATAATATTGATATTTTTTGTGCTTATGTTAATCAAACTTTTGATTTTATTGCAGCTAGGAATATTTAAAAATGCTTTGTATGAATCTGTGCAGCTGAAAGCCAAGAGATTGTATTAAATAATGTAAAGGGTCTTGCTAATTTCCAATAGTGCATTAAAGTTTTCCGTGATTATTACTATTTTATCGTCGAACCTTATCCTATATAAAGGTCATTAAGTATAACTTAATTACGAAATTCATGTGATATTGTGTTGAAAATATTGGAGAAGTGGTTGGGTATTAAAAGTGAACGCAGTGACAAATTACTCTCGTATGCAAATTCTGTTGAATTTCAACCATTTGGTGGTGCGCTTAGTTGTTGCACCTGGTGCATAAGTTTTGAGGGACAAATTCATTGTGCAGTTAACCGAACTAGTACACTAATTATTGACTTATACCTATCTATACTCCGAATCTTATGTTGAGACGAATTAAGTCACATAAGAACAGTAGTTAGAAATTTTTTCCTTTAGTATTGTGTACATATAAAATAATGCCATTATTCTTCTAATGCTTTTATTGTATATATTTGGTTTTATAGTATCATTTTGTCAGTTATGTGCATTTTATTAATTAAAGACCAATACCAGAATATATAAACAACTATTATTCACTTAATATACGCTAAAATAAAATTAAGATTGTTATTCCTTTTCTGTAATGAAAAAACGATATTATGTTAAGTTACACTGAAGTATGACTTTTTGTTTCACATTCATCTTTTTCTACAAAGTCATTGATTATCTGTTCAAAAGTGAAATACTTCTCCAATGGATCCTTACCAACTTATCAGGTTTGCTTGAATATCACGTGATATAATTGCCGTTTTTATATGTGAGAAACTATGTTCATAATATTTTTGTATTCCAAGAAGTTGTATGAAATCCTTTTTACCTTATTGTTCATTTATTAAAAGAATTTCAATTAATAGTGGGAATGATATCTTAAATTGGATTTGCATTTTGGTTCATAGTAATAACCATTTCAAGTTTGGATTTTGTGCACTTAAATGTAATATATATAAATCTGAAGCAATAAGGTAGACAAAAAAATCTGGCTTGTAAAATCAAAGTTGGAACTTGCTGACAACACAAAAATAATTTCATACAAACAGCAAATAGTCGATATGATAGGACTTTGATGCTCATAAATTGTTTTTCTTGAGCCTTATTTTGCGCATTTTTACTTCATTTTTGGTCACGGGTTTATGTCAATCCTTTTCCAACCCAAGTGGATATTTCCTTAGAAAATGGAGGTTCTTTTAGGTTATAGGGGCAGTTTCTTTTTTAGGTTGCATCTGAATTTCATAGACCCAAACACAAGTGCACAAGCAAACTTCCAAGAGGACCTGGGGCTCAACAAAAGAAGGAAACAAATGTAGAAAAGGAACCCACCGTCAGTTTATGGACTTGTACTTAGTGGATTACAGGTGGTGTTCAAGACAGATTTGAAAATATATTAGAAAATATTTCTGAGGGTTGGCCTCCTAAAATATAAAACGGTTTTTAATAGATATTTAAAATAAATTAAAGTTATTGTGAAAAAACAAACTTTTAAGGTTTTATCTAAAAATAAATAGCCCTTATAATCAAAAGGGAAACAGTTGTTGAAATGTGATATCCTTAGAATCTAATGACTTGCGTAAAGCTATTATGTTGTTTGTGTACAGACTTGTATTTATAATTTACTGCAGTAATTATATCCATTTACTGAATTCTAAGGTTAGTCATCATTGTTATTTGATGGTTGTAGTTTAACTTCTCATTACTATTCATCACCTTTAGATGTATTTTTTTCTTTGTGACATCCTTTAAATTTAAATACATTTTTTCAGCAAATTTGAGAATATAGTAGCTAGAGGCTTATGGCAATATGTAGTTTGTATTTACTGTTATTTAAATTCTGTTCATATTCATTTGTGAAATAATTCTTTCCCCACTTATAAGCATTCAATGCTAATTTTTCTTTGTCCACATGTAATTCCTAGTACATATTTGAACCATTAGGTATAAGTCTTGGTAGTTTTGTGCATGAGATTATGCAGAGTTTTGTTTGTAAAGGTAATTCTCTAGAAATTTGTTTCACTTTCCTCAAACATCAGAATTCCTTTCAGAAGATTCTTGCCTTACAATAGGTAATCATCCCCAACATATGTAGTGTACTGCCTCCTTTTACCATTTTAGTACTAGATTTATAAAAATATTGGACACAATATCAATGTTTAATGTATACCAAGCATAAAAATACTATACTAAATCTAAAATATGTATAATATAAAACTCATGGAGTGTTATTCAGAAATACTTCTTTGAAAAGAAACTATCATTTAATACTTGAAAACATCAAATTATTATTCCCGTATTTTCTTTAAATTCCTCTAGCTTTGGTAAGATGCCACTTTCATCCATTCAAAAATTATTAGTATGCTTACTCCATTTTCATATATATTTTTATATGAACTAGTAGAATGTCAATTTTTTTATTTGTCCTTCAGGACAAAGAAAATTGACATTTAAATATTAAATGTAAAAAAATCCAATATCCTAGTCATTCCAAGAGACTTGAAACTACATTTTAAATGTTTAAATTATGTCTTCATTAAAACATTGCTCATTATACTTTATTACCATCTGCTGCCTTAGTAGTTTTAGAAAAGATTGCATAAGATTCCATCCATTCAGCACAATGATTGAATAGAAATAATCCAAATTCTATAAAAATTACAAATTTTTATTTACTTGATAAATAACAATAGAGTGGCCAAATGCTAGGGGGCTCTAGAATTATCCTGAATATTGAAGTAATTAAGATTTTTTTTAGTGATTTCTCTTTTATCTTAATTTTGAATAAAATTCCAAATAATCATTATTTTTGGACAGTAATTTAAAAAGCATAACCTTTCCGTCGTATTTCTGATAAATGATTAACAAGTGCAACTTGATAGGTTTTACAATGGGTTTCAGTTTTAATTGAACATATGTACCTATTTGTTGGTTTAAGAGGAGAGGGGCCCTTCTGCTCCTAGTTATACCACTGTGTATTTACCCGCCAGAATAGTATATAACCACAGAACATCACTAATCCCTTTTCTGTAGGGTATTATTAGTTTCTGGCTATTTATTTAATCTCCTGTATTAGAGGTGCAGTATAATTTTTGTGAAAATGTGTCACCCATTAAAAGTCCTGGAACATCAGCATGTTTTTGCTCACGTAAAGTTTCTATGTAGCATTACAGTAATGGCTATTTTTATCGTTTATAAATATGGGAATAATTGATTTACTTTTTACAAAATGAAGTCTAATTGTAAAACCAAGAGTCACAAATAATATACAGTCAAACCTTGATTTAGCACCACCATTTGTTCAATGCTGACATGGGATCTAAAGCATGGGTGGCCCTAAATCGAGCCACCCTCATGAAATAGGTATTGAATATAAAATTTTCAAATAAAAATCATTTTATAAGAAAATTATCAAATAATTATATGATTCGGTTGTCTAGAAAAAATAAGAGAGTAAAAAACACATTGGTACATCAGTTGCTTATTGTTCCTGCTGAAACTTCATCCCATGACATTTTTATCATGTAAAACGCATCTTTCTAGGACTTGATCGAATGATTATTGTTAATGCTCTTTACTATCTTTTTCACTTGATGTCTCCTATAGTGTGCCTTAAAGCTCTTAATAATGCTTGCATCAAGAGACTAGAAAGCCAGTGCAATTGGGCTGTAGGAACTCTAGTCTCACTTTACTGAGGTCCAAGGCTTTGTGACAAGGTGGGTTGTCTAGAAGCATTAGTATGTACATTACGCTTCTTAATTTTCATCTTCTTGTTGAAATTTTGTATCCACTCACAAAATTCAATAGTAGTCATCCATGCTTTACTATTGTGTCTGTAATTCACGTAAAGTGGGGTTGAAATTCTTAAAGCATTGAGGCTTTGCAGCCCTTCCAATCACAGTAACAATCCCTTTCTCATCCCATCATCATTAGTATAGAATGCAAGAGTTACTCTGGCTTTTGCTTTTCTACATTCTTTCACAGACCCACTGGAAATTCTTTTGTCTGGTTGCATTCTATAAAAGAGATCGATCTCATCCGTATTGTAAATATCTCTTTGATCATATGTTTTTAAAATGTCATAAATCACTTTTCGACTTCTTTCAACTGCTTCTTTTGTCAACCTCGGCTGTTTCTCTATGTCTTATTTGTTGCATCAGTTCACAGCGTTGCTTAAAATGATGCAACCTTCCGCTGCTATACACAAAATTTGTGTTGTCCATCTGATCTCCCATTAATTTTGCCTACTCCTTAATCACTTCATCAGTTACTGTACCATTTTTTGCATTCACTTATCCAAATAACTAATGCATCTTCCAGATTTTCATGTTTCGGGTCCTTTTCACATTTCACATTTACTCTTGTTTGATTCACCCACTAATCTTTCTCAATCAGAATATCTCCAACACAGCGCCGACTTATAGGTTCTATATTTATACGTTTTATTTAAAGCCTTGCCTAAGTAGCTATGGCATTAAAACAAACTCACTTTTGATGTAAAACCATATATTTGTGGGTTTACAGATGTAGAGTATGGCAGCTAGGGGGAGTGGTGCTTTACTAAGAGGCTCTCTATGTAATCATAATGCGGAAGTTCTGTTCGCAAGGATTTGTTGGTACAATGTGGGGGTGGTGCTCTCTAAGGAGCATTAAATCGAGGTTTGACTGTATATGCAACAATGAGGGACAGTACAGAAAGTGGCTATGGAATTTCAGTTCATCTATCTGTTGACAGGTTTGACATGTGGGCACTTTCATCTGATCCAAAACTGATTTTTAGCCAGCTTGGAATGAATTTAAATCCTTATAGAAGTATATATAAATTATCTTCTTTTTTTCTAAACAGATTTCTCAGTGCTGAGTTCACATCTCCAGTCTAATTATAGGTAACCCCTGCTGCACTAACACAGTTGAACTATTTGGACCAACATTGCTGTGTGCACATTAGCGTGGTTTTGTGTCTCTCATCAGATGCATAGCAAAGTCACCAATATTCAGTGTTCTATTTTATTGTTATTTAATTTTGCTATTTTTGTATTGCACGGTACACATTTGTAAAGGTCGAATGGCTTTTTAATTTATATCATTTGGATTTTTTTTTATCAGCTATGGCCTAACATTACTCGATTTTAAAATCATTTTGGTGTTGATAATTGTATGAAGCCAGAAAACAAGTTCTACCAGTGCCGCCACAGTAAATTGTAATTATGTAACATTATTACTCATTTATAATGCTTATATATCAAGCAGTTTTTTTTGTTAAAATCAGTTAAAAAGTCATGATTTAAGCCAATGCCTCTGATAAAATCATTGTTCAAATAAAAATGTGCAGATAAGAGGTGCATTATTTCATGACTGATTGGTATGCTACTTTTTGCCTGAAGTTGAAGAGTACCTAAAAGATATGAATTTATAATTCAAGGTACTCCTTCTCTTAGACAATGCTCTAACTCATCCACTTTCGATATTTGAGTGCCATCCAGATGTTAAAGTCTTACTTTCCACAGAGAAGTTTAAATCACATCGTCGATGCCATGGGTAATTTTCCAAATGAAAATGTATGCAACTGTTGTGCTGAATTTACAATTTTAACAGGTATTGCAATTATTGGAGAGACTTGAGCTGAAGTCAAGCAATCAACCATGAATTACCGTAGGAAGAAATATTTCCTGAAACTAACAACAATTTTAAAGAATTCCCCAGCACTAAAAGGGAGGTTCCTGAAACTGTCAAAAACTTGAAAGAATTCCCCAGCATTAAAATGGAGGTCGAGAAAATTTTTACCCTTGCAAAAGCTATTGGAGGTGAGGTTCTTGTGATATGCAAGGAGAAGAGTTTTTAGAGTTCATATGGTCACACAAGGAGGAATTATGCAATGAGGAGTTGAAAGAATTTATGACCACTGGTGTAGCTATTGTTGAAGAATAAAGATATAAGAAGAGTATTAAAAACGTGATTTAACAAGTAAGGCTGTATCAGAGATTCTAAAAGCAGCAGTTTCTAGAAGAGAAGATCCTGATTTTCAAAGAGGTTTGGAAACTAAAAGAAATATTGACAACATTATCACTTCCTACTTGTGCTTCATCTATAAAATCAAGAAAAAAAGAAGCAAACTCAACAGATTTCATCAAACCATTAACTTCAGCCACTGTCTGATTTCTCTCCTCTTCTGCAGGCAGCTCCGTCAATTAAGAAAGTCTCCTCTTTTAGAACAAAACCTGTCACTTAAGTTAACTTATCGGCTATTTTGGTAGATTTTTTTCATCTAAAAGTTTTTCTTTGTTTTCTTTTAAATATATGATTTTTGGGTGTAACGTTCAGGGATCTGGAAAATAATCCCATTTTTACAGTTATATCAATGTATAGAGCAGAATTGCTGTACACGGCTTTTGGCCAGAATGTAACCTCAGCGTTCAGTCAGGGTTGCCTTTAATTTCAACATATAAATAGCCTATGCTCAGTGGCATGCCAGAAATATTCTTGGTTTCCCTGCCATACATTTATATTTCTCAATATTAGTCCCACTTAGGCCATTATCCCCCTGTCAGGAAGTGGATGGTAGTGCTCAGTATGCCACTACTTGTTTCCTTAAATAAGAAAAAGAAATTTTCCCTTATCAAATCCAGGCCTCTTTAGCGAAGTTTTTTATGATTTTTGTGGTAGCTTGTAGACAAAATTTTATCTCTCAATTCTCTGTAAGTGAATGGAAAAATTTCGATATTACAGGTGGTTGCTGGAAAATTATAGTATAATTTAGATTTTTCCTTTTTAATATAAGGTTAACTTTGAATTTACTATATCAATTGTTAAATTGATATACATGCTGACCTGTCTGATAGACAGCCTTGGTATACTGTGCCATGATTGGCCGAACCATATTTATTATAAATGTACAAGCATGCCTGAAAATGAACAAGATTTTTTCAATAAATCCCTAGATCTGATTGTTTACAGGAACACATATTAGTTTAAAATTTCAAAAATGACTTGATCATTCGCAGTAACTGCTAATGGGAAAAGATAGCAGATGGGTTAAAGAAAATGATTGAATGTCCTTGTAATTAGCATCACAAATGAGATTGGTGAAAGTGTTTGGATGCTACTGGAATAAAATATGCCTTTGTAAGCCTGTATTTTCGTCGGACGTTGGTCGTGAGGAGTAAAGAGGGAACAGGAAAGGAAACACCAACTCCAACTAAAACTCTTTATTCTGCCTCTGCGTTGCGGACTACATTCCCACTCATTAGCCTGTTCGCACCCGACTAACTACACCCAGATGCCGTCACAAAAACCACCCAGGAAAGCGTCACCCATGTGATCTCCATAGTGGTCTCTCATTGGGTCCCTTCCGATCTTACCACCCAGTCAAAGGGCGAGTGCATACCGCTGATGCGCTCTTACACGTGCCGGCCAGAGGGTGGAAAGGGTGAGGCAGTCCATCCAAGATAAAAGCCACAGGAGGGGGGGAGGAATGGCATTTCCGGCCACTTACACCTTAAGAATTAGCCCTTTGCGCTGGTATATAGAGTCAGTCTAAGCTATGTAATTGCTTGCTGTAGCTCACATGTCAAGCGTGATGATACTTCCATTTTTTTAAATAATTTAACTTTTCTTTTGACAGCCAGTTATGTTAATATGGTAGAACTCCAATTATCTGGATTTAATTTTAAATTGTTGCATGTTTCCTAATTTCAGCCAACAATTTTTTTCATTAAAAGATGACTGCTGTTGCTTTGATAATGCTTGTTGCAAAATTTTGTCTTTTCTGTCACAACTCAAAACAATGTTATACCAAGGACTACACTTGGTAGCTTCTACATATTTGCAAGTGTTGTACAGTATTGAATGGTTCCTCAAAGTTACACTTACCACTCAATTTTATTCAAAACAACGTTGCTTATCTTGGTAACAGAGAGAAGGCAGACAAAGTAACAATGTCGAAATTGTCCCTGTCAGCTTAGCTTACTCTTTTTCACCTGTGACTTTAGTCTGTATGAAGCATAAGCAATCCTCTTTCTGTTATGTTGAAAATTAAAATTGTGTTAATTTTTTAAACTCAAAGTTGATCTTTGTTAGGGTAAAAATGTCTACTAAACAAAAGAGTTATTCATCCATTAAATGGTCATTGAGAAGAAGTTAAAAATAACAGGGTGGAATATATTAGGAAATGTAGCTTTTCTGCTACTAATCACAAATATGAAATTGGAGAAGGAGAAAAATGCAGGTGAGGAAGGGCTGTCACTGCTACTAATCACATTTGTGATCAATAGCAGAAAAGCTACATTTCCTAATATTCCACCTTGTTGAAAGCTATCTCACTTTCTTGCAGTAAAGTAGGGATGCTTTCTGCTGTGCCTCAGTGAGGACATCTTGAGCTGGCAAAATTTACTACTTCCTTCCTCACCATTTCGAGAATGGAGAATTAGACTGGCTTGATACCTAAGTTCAGGGCTTCCCAACGCGGTGCCCGCAAGCACCATGGCGCCCACTAAGGTTTGCTGTGGCGTCTGCTGAGGTTTATTCTATTGTCCTCCTTAAAACTTGCAGCTCTTGCGACTATTAGTGTTGTGTGGTCACACAATACTGGAAAGTGCCAATCTAAAAACTTTGTGTTATAAAATTTACATACAATGCCAGTTAACGTAGTATTTTATTATTTTTCTCGCAGTTTTTTCATCAGTTCACCAACCTCTTGGAAATGGTTCATTGTATCATTTTACCTTTAGTCTTTATTGTAATGTATCTCATCCCTTTTGCAAACATTCGTCATTCTTTTCTTCCTTGTTGTCGAAGGAGTTTCACTTCATGTCATGTTTGCGCTCTAGTCACATTTCTGTGTTCATGGATTTATAGAAAACGCCAGTGAGTACTTTTCTTATAAAATATTCGAAAGGCTATGTGCTCGTATTACACGGTGATTTTTTTATTCGTGTCAGACAATTTGCTGAGGAGAGCATGTACATATATGTATTCAGCAAGGTGGTGCTCATTTTCAACATTTGATGTGAGATTTTTTAAATAACATCAGACTATGTTCATAGAAATTTTAGCAATTCCCTCAGGTTTATATTCTAAGATAAAGCGATTTTTCAGGGGCCTCGAATAAAAAAATCACCCTTTATAATCTCGTTACGTTGTACTTTTCATGTTTAATAAAAAATGTTTTATTAGAATAAAATTTAATTACAGCTACATACGAGCTTTAAGTGTTGAGTGGAAGGGAAGGGGGTGAGGACACTGGTACCCACTGCCTTCGCTGTTAAACCGAAGGCACCCTTGCCAACGTAAAGGTTGGGAATCCCTGCCTTAGTTGATTGAAGAAGTGCTTGCCCGGCAAGTGGGAGACCCAGGTTCAATTCCCGGTCAAGTTCAGCATTTCTCTCCTCCAACTTCATAAAAGTTAAAAATAGGTGAATATGGTAAAAAATTAGCAGAAAAATATGGTTTTGGAACTTCAACTATATTGGAAATAAATAATAACTCGATTCTTAATTTTTATCAGGAAGTTCATATGTTTTAAAACAAACGTTAAAAATACCTGTACCTTCTTTACTACTACTATTATATATTGGTTGAAATAAATGTGACAATTTACATTGATATACATATTTTAGGGAAAACAGGAATTGATGTGGGAAATTACTTGAAATGGCATACCGTTATATAGCTTCGCTCGGGAAAGAGTGGCAAACGATTTTTATTGCTCGGGGGAAACGTTCCCCATTCCTTAATTATGCAAGTGATGCTTAATTAACATTTACTATTTTATGTATTGTATTGTATGCATTAACGTCTTACTTAATATTCACATGGATTGATGCACCGAAGCCTTTAAAGCGGCAATAAAATTATGTGGATTATGTCAATACTATTACCCAAACGTAAACAATAAACAACATCTTGGTTACCGAACAAATGTAAGTAGATGTATCGATTTATGTTGTGATAAATCTTTCAATGTTAATGGTAAAAGGTAACAATGTTCTAATATTCCTTAAAAACCATTTGACTCACTTTAAAAGTATTCATAGACTATATTTAGGCATATCTTAGCATTAGCTATTCTTCCTCAACGGCATGCATGGTGTGGATTTTCCTTGCATTAATCTTTACGTGTATATTTCCCTTTGTAGAGGACAACAATTAAGAAATTTAGCTTTGTTGCCGCCTGGAAAATGGGCATCTAAACCGATAAATTTTGCGCTTAAAGGAAAATTTCGAGCAATTTAACATGTAATACCACGAAACATGAACAGAATTAAAATATTCAGTTTTTCGTGCGTAAAATAATCCATTTCCCATGATCGTAAGTTAATATTGAGGTATATTTATATCCAAATCAGTGAAGGGCTGCATGGCATTTTGGGGTTTCTCCACACCATTTCCCATGAATTCTTATGGAAATAGTATTTTGTTGACCCCATGTGGTATAAGAGACCCTACGGTCTGCAAACCTAGACCAAGTTCTTCCTTTGGTCCATAGGATGGCCCATGAAACTTTTGAATTCGATAGCTTCAACAGTGTAAAAACGTATAAAGAACATACATACACATACATACACACTAAAATATGTATAAGATATATATATATATACAGTGGTTTTTTGTGACGGTACGTGCCAGTACGGCGTACTGGCACCTTTTTTTTCAGAGCGATGTTGACCCACATCTAATTTTGATATATTTTCATTGTTTTAATTCTTTAAAACTTAAAGTAATGAACAGATTCTATAAATGTAAAACATTTTGATTTTTATTATCAACTTTGTTATTAAAAGTTTATCACAAATTCAATAGAGAAGGGGGAGAGGGTGCAAATCCCATCTTTCGTCCAAGATACTAACCACTTTCTTCAATGCCTAAAATCTCTCCCCTCCCACCTAACACAATCATGACAACAATAGACGTCTGCTCCCTTTATACAAACATCCCCCACCACGATGAACTGTCCGCCCTGAAAAAAATCCTTGACTCGAGACCACCTGACACAAGACCCTCCTCCCATTTCCTAACGAAGCTGGCAGACATGGTGCTCCACAAGAACAACTTTACCTTCGGAGGGCGCCACTACCTATAAATAAAAGGTACTGCAATGGGCACTCGCATGGCGCCCTCATATGCCAATGTCTTCCTAGGTGAATGGGAAGAACATTTCCTCGACATACACCCCAGACCACTCCTGTGGCTGAGGTATATTGACGACATTTTTCTTCTTTGGACACATGAACCCGACTCTCTTCCCACCCTATGCTCTCCTTCACCCACCACTCCTCCCCCTCCAGCATCACCTTCTTGGATGTCAACCTCTCCATCCGAGAAAACCAAATACACACCAAAGTTCACTTAAAACCCTCCAACCGCCTTCAATATCTCCACTTCCACAGCTGCCACCCTCTCCACACAAAAACTTCAATCTCCT
Source organism: Uropetala carovei (assembly GCA_036926305.1). Lineage (NCBI taxonomy): Eukaryota > Metazoa > Arthropoda > Insecta > Odonata > Petaluridae > Uropetala > Uropetala carovei. The sequence continues at coordinate 2,842,623 of JAXCHB010000076.1, forward strand.
ACACCCTAGCCCGCCGAGGACGGAGAATCTGCTCAGACAGAGACTCACTCTCCAAGTACTGCTCCGTCCTCGAAACTGCATTCCTCCAACACGGATACCCGCCGGACCTGATTTGGGACTAAATCCAACGGGCAGTCACACCCAGCACCCCTAACCTACACTCCAACCACCCCGCAACCCCTGACTCTATCCCCCAACTCACCCTAATCGCCACCTTCTATCCTGGCATCCACAATACCCTAAAAAGCATCCTAAAGGCAGCCCACCCAATCCTCACTTCCTCCCCCAACCAGATCTTCTTCCCCACATCCCCAATCCTCTCCTTCCGAAGACCTCCCAACCTAGCCAACATCTTGTGGAAAAAAGAACCCTTATCACCCACTCCTCTGCATCCTGCAGGGTCCCACCCCTGCTGCAGACCACGATGCCTAACATGCCCTATAAACCCACCCTCCAACTCATTCACAAACCCCACCACCAACCACCTATCCCATAACTTCCCCTACCAACTGTACCACCCGCAACGTCATCTACCTACTAACCTGCACCCAATGCCCCGCCTTTTACGTCGGCCTCACCAGCAATTCCCTCAACATTCGCATGAATGGCCATCGCAACAGCGTCAGTCTTAAACGACAGCTACCCGTGGCCGTTCTTACAAATAATCACAATCTTAGTTTCAATGTTTGTTTCACTGTGAGGGCCATTCGCACCCTCCCGGACGACGCTTCCGCCCCTCAACTCCGTCAATGGGAACTGGTCCATATCCAAATCTTAAACTCTTTCTCTCCTCCCGGCCTCAATATCCGTTAATATTTCCTTCTTTCCACCCTCTCTTTCCCCTTCCCCCCCTCTGCATCCTCCAATCCCCGACCTTTCCACTCTCCCTTCTCTTCCACCCCCACACCTTCACCTCAGTGTCACTGCCAAATCAGTTGTGTCTCTCTTGTGCTGATGAAGGGATCATCCCGAAAACTCCAATAACTTCTACAAATGTGTCTTTCCAACACCCCAGCAGCTCTCCTTCCGGTAAGTGCTCACTAGGTTTCCTTCAACACCTAGTTGTCATATATATATGTGTGTGTGTATCTATATATATAAAAGAATATAAACTGTGCTAATTACATGGAAATTTATTTTAAATTAAATTGTCACATATACCAAAGGTACCTTAAATGGTTATTTCAAAATTTAATTGGAGTACATGAGTGGTAGAAAGGAAAAAATACTGGTTTAAAGGATAAAATATGTTTAAAGAATGAATTTTCTCTTAACAATACATTTCAATTTTTTTTTGCTCTTCATTTCTATTCCAAACTTGCACAGCAAGTTGCAAGGAATGTCACACAAAGAAGAGATAAATTGTGTTATTTTCAGATGTGCTTACGGAGTACAGTGCAAATCATGCTGAATGAGTAAGGGCAGAGCCGTAGTGAGGGCAGGACAATTGGGGCAGGTGCCTAGGGTGCAGCTTCGTAAGGGGGCACCAAATTGAAGTCTTATTATACACTTGACAAAATGTGGTTACAGTTTCGATCTCTTCGCAACTGCCAACCTGGGGTCCAGCTGAAGGACCATGACTGTACCAAGTCATAGGTTAATATGTGCAAAATTAATTGGCTGCTTCTACTCTTTACACTCTGAATGTAATTTCTTTTATTTATCCTTATCCCAAAAATTGTCTACGCCCTATCGCATTACATTAGTCTTGCAGAATTTTCATCCAAGTCGTCAATAAAAAAGTAATTATTGAAGAGGCCTTTATTGATTTATTGCTGTCAAATCGAAAAATCGGTAAAATATACATTGTACAAACTTTCTCGTATATTAATGTGTCGTTTAGTTAGCTATTGAAAAATATGAACTATGTAGAACCATTATAAACATCAACTTAATTTTATGAAAATCATATGAGCTGTTTGTTAGAAAATTCAATTGGTATTAAAGTTCCCCAAGAATAAACTAGCCTAATATTCATTTTTTGAGAAATATGAACTACAGTTAAACTCGTTTAATACGTATTTGAGGGGACTGACTCATTGCTTCGTTATAAGCATGACTACGTTATATACGAGAAACATGGTTTTTGGCCTATACATCCCATATAACACGTATACACATACAGTAAAAGCTGTGCTATCCGGCTATTTGGAACCGGCCAGCCTTAGATACCAGCAATTACACAAATACTATTCATTTTGTATTTCTTTTTCTTTTTTTATGAATTTTTGTGTGAATTGTATATGTGTAATACCACAACTTCCACTTTAAAATTTCTTAAAATATAAGGTGTATATATTACGTATTTACTCCGTATACTTCTGTGGTTGTCGAGTAAGCATGGCGTTTTTGGTTACGTAAGCCATTTGCATTGTCTAGATGTTTTGGTGTACTTCTACAATTTCCAGTTTTATCGCTTTTTATTATTTTAAAAATTATCCATCCATTGAATGTGACATCAAAATAAATACCTAAAAGCAAGGAACAGGAGAGAAAAGGTTGGTTTAACGCTAACACAAAAGCTGGAGCTGATCAAACGAATTGAAAAAGGAGAAAATAGAGCAGCCATAGCAAAAGAATTCAACATCGGATCTTCCACGCTCTACGATATCAAGGCTCATAAGGCTAAATTAATGAAATTTGTGTCATCTTCTGAGACGAGTAAATCAATTAATAAACATCATACGCTTCATAAGCCAAAAATTGAGGAACTGGATAAAATATTGTATGTATGACTGGTTTTCACAGAAATGTTCAGAAGAATTAAATAATTTTGTCCTTTTCTAATATAGTAATTAAAGATAAATAAGAAAGATATAATCCAATAAATTCAATTTTGGGAACAGGTTCACTGCCGTAATCCCCAAACTTCCCGGACGCCCTAAACTTTTCAATAGTCTTTTTGTTTTGCATGTAAGCATAGCAATGTATTAAATAAGAATGGGTAAATAGTGTCTATATCTAACTACGTGTGGAAGAATTAAAATGGAAAATGCAAACCCCATGCATAGTTATGTTTGGGGAGTACGATAGTGAACCTAAGCCCAATTTTTTTTTGTTATTGCTAAATTTGCGATGTCAAAATCGAAAATCGCTCTCCTAACAGGCTATTTCTCCTAATCGGCTTTCCACAATCCCCAAGATAGCCGGATAACACAGCTTTTACTGTATTTGCAGTGAGTCGACTTCAATGCTGTACTTACATATGCAAAGAGATGCTTTTCAACTTCGCGACACGTAAAATGTTCAACTACTATTACATACGATTTTTTAAATGGTTAATTAATATTATTAAATGGTCATTAATTTACATAAACATTTCACATTTTTAATATCAATTTCAAAACAAAGGGAGCATGGAAATTCGTATGGAAGAGGTAGATGGAGGAAGGGGACCTCTACGAACAAGTGCGCGGTAAACGGGCAGAAACTATCCATTACTTATCGCTCTGCTCGCCAAAATTCGTTATATATGGGGCATTTTTTGCCACGGGACCAAACATTTGTTCGTTATAGCCGAGAATTCGTAAAATGCGTGTTCGTTACATCCGAGAAATTTAACCGATGCCCTTATGGAGAAGTTCAAGGGACCGAGACATTTCTTCGTTATAGCCAAGATTTCATTTTAGGCATGATCGTTATAAACGAGTTTTACTGTATGTAGTATTATTGTAAACTCAAATATCTGTACGAAATTTGATCAAAATCATTGCTGCCGTTTTTGAGAAAATCAAATTGTTGTTAAAATTGCCTAGAATAAACTGCCCTTAATTATTGAGCAATTTCAACCATTTCTTCATGGCTTATATTCTGTATGATAAAATGCTTAAGTACGAGATTACATTCATTTTCACTTTACTGTTTAGACTCTATAGCCGTGAACAAACAGACAGAAACAGACAGATAAACGGCATTGCAAAAACCACTTCTTCGGTCTCAGATACACCTAAAACGTATATTTCCATCAAAATCTCAAGATCGAATTTTTTCGCGATTACAATACTTTCTCAATATACTTCGTGTATGAGAAGCTAAAAGGGAGACGAAATCACATCAGAAATAATCTAAAAATTGGAACGTTATGCACTAGATTTACGAAACATAATAGCTCAATCGTATGAAAATGCTTCTAATAGTATAACTGGTAAATTTATAAATTTATTTTGCTGGTTCCACATCGAGATGGGTTGCACTCATGGAGGTCCTTAAGTTGATGTTGAAAAAACATGGCACAACATGATGTTCATCAAGAGCAAATGCAATGAATTAATTGAGGTTACAATTGAAGCAAGTTTATAGGGCATTAATAAAATTAAAGAATGAACATGAATTCACAGATATTGAAGGTTTGCTAAAACAGATCGTGTGCAATTTATATTTGTCTTGTTAGAAGATAAACTGCCTCACTAAATCTATTCAGGGTGCTGATGTAACTGTGGATTGATCCACAATTTGGTACCAGACACAAAAAGTTCAAAGTCACGACTGGAAGAGTATATGGAAGAGACAAAGACATTTTGCGATGAAAAAAGAATCCCAAAAATAAGGGGAAGGAAAAGGAATTTAATGACACGATGGGAACTGTAGCACCCTCAATACCTGAAACAGCAAAATACTATTTACGGTGCAGTGCATTAGGCAACAAATTCTCTTCAAAGGCAACTGTAGGCACGATTTACATCTTTATACGAATTGATAATGATATAAATTTTTTAAGTTGTGCTTTATATTTTATAATACGACTGAAGATGAAATGATAAATTCCAGTAAAAATGCTGCGTATATGTATAAAATCAATTTGGATGAATGCGAGTCAATCAAAGAAATTCCCAGTTTGAAACACCACCTGCCTTCGATAAAAGGTGCAAAAATTACACAGAAAGAAACATTGGAATTTCTTCATGAATATGGTGTTTTAAGTTCCTTTCTCAATGAGGAAATTTTGTTGAGAATTTCTTGACTTCGCCACATCAATTTCAATTGGAGAGCGTTCTTTTAGTAAACTGAAATAGACAAAAACTGACCTACGGTCATCAATGAATCAAGAGGGACTTTCTGGTCTAACCATCTTATCTGCTGAATATGACACTGCTAAAAATATAGATTCCAATGACATACGAGGTCTGACAAAAAAGTAATGCAACTGATTTTTTTCCAGCTGTATTGGCAACAATGTAGCATTCTACCACATATAATGTTTTACTTTGTTTCTTCCCCCACTCTTCCCTAAAATTTCACTGGCATGCGTTCATTCTGTTTCGAGTAATCGCTTAAAGAGTGAAGAGGTGTTTGGGTACCTCGTTACAGAAATGGAAGAGCAAAACATCACACAGCATTACACCATTTTCTTTTGTGTGAAACTTGGTGAAAATGCCACCGCAACTTATGGAAAACTTCAGCAGGCTTTTGGAGAAAAGACAATGTCAAGTACACAAGCTTTCCACTGGCACAAAATGTTTTCCGACGGCAGAACCACCGTCAAAGACGAGCAGTGCTCCGGGTGACCATCAGCCTCTTGGACGGACGAAAAAACAGCTCTGGTGAAGAATCTTGTGCGATCCGACCTGGAAAAACAGTCAATCAACAGTACTACGTGGAAATCCTGGAGAAATTGCGAAAGCGAGTCAATCGGATTCGTCCAAACATCGCCAGAGACTGGATTCTCCATCACAACAATGCCCCAGCTCATTCTGCCCTGTAAGTAGGGCAGTTTTTGGTCGCCAAAAGCATTTCAGTGTTGCCACAGCCCCCATATTTGCCGGATCTCACCCCTTGTGACTTCTTTTTATTCCCAAAAGTAAAGTAGGTGGTGAAAGGACATCATTTTCAGTCAACAAAGGACATCCAAACAGCCTTAACCCAGGCCTTGAACAGCATTTCAAAGGATGACTTCCAGAAATGCTACAGACAGTGGCAGGACCATTGGCGAAAGTGTGTGGATTCAGAAGGGTGTTATTTTGAAGGAGACCACATTACTGGAGAACCCCCATAAATTTTTTTTTTAACTAGTCTCATTACTTTTTTGTCAGACCTCGTAATCAATATTTTTGCTGCAAATAAAGCCCAAAAAAGAAATATGTAAAGAAACGATTGTTTATTTTAATTAAATACCCCTTTTAAAATAGGCACATCATTTTATTAAATCATTTTGGAGCGCCAAAAATTCCTCTGCCCAGGGCGCCAAAAGGGGTCACTATGGCCCTTAGTAAGGGTGTTGTCACTTTAAAAAATTTGGAAATCTTTATCAAATGATAAAGGCTCTGACCCTTTATGCAATAAAATATGGATAATCATATTGAGATTTATATCTCTCAGTAACATTTACGTTAATCTAGTTTACCCCATCCAAGGGCCTTCTCTTTGTTTTTTCATTACCATCCCCTTATTTACTAAATCCTGTATTCCTCTTCCCTTATTATCTCTTTGTCTTTTTACGAGCATCATATCATCAAATTCTTTCAACCGACTGTGGTCATAAATTTAACCCTCATGTTTTCTCTTTCTCTTATTACTCAAATCAAATTCCTCTCTTTTTATACAGTATTTAGGAATTGCTTGTTGATTTTCCTATCAGTTGAACTAATTTTCTCCAATGTATGCCATACCCACATTTCAAAAAACTCAGATCTCTTCCTATCTTCTTTTTCCCAAGTCTACACTTCACACCCATCTAATGCTAAACTCTTGATCCAAGTTTTCATTAGAATCTTTTAAATATTATTATTTGAATTCTTCCACATCATCAACTCTTATTAAAAACTTAATGTGACCTTTTTCTTCATATTCTTATCCTAATAGCTTTGATATTTCTGCCAATATGAATTAGTTATACAGTTTCGACATCTGCAGTAACATGATCTATGATTATCCACTAAATTTGCATTATTTTGTTTTATTTCATTCTCATGCAGAATGTATTTGCCTTATCAATGTAGGAATTTTATAGTCTTCCCAGGCGTTTCTCTAAATTATTCACAAATACTTTGTTATCTGCAAATCTAACTTAGTTGACTTTATCAGTGGTGGTGGCCCCTGGTGCAAAACTATTGGGGGGCCCTGCAATCTAAATAAATACTGAAACTTCGTCTAATGACTACCCCTTTATTTGACCCCCAATTTTGATAAATAAACCATTGCAGTGCAAAAAAATAAATTTTCCTTTGTGGCTTTTAAAATAAGATACGTATTTAATATTTATAAAATTATACATAAAACATTTTTCGTGGCCCATTGCTTCAAGAGGCCCCTGGCATGCGCCAAGTGTGACCCCCTTAAATCCACCACTCAACTTGATACCTTCTACTTTTACTACTGCATCAGCCTCAGTAGAGGGATGGTTACCATGTCTGGCTCCCAATGCTTGGGTCATAGGTTGAAATCCCATCCAGGGAATGGTTGTATGTGTTCATCTTTGTTATCATCATTAAGCTCATTTTAAAAAGCTGTCAATGGCAGTTTATGAACTAGTTAAAATAAATAAATATGTACATATATCCATGCCCCTTTCACTATTCCTTGAGCATAAATCTAACAGAGAGTTGGTTAGAGGTGGTAGTCCTCTTTTCCATTTTGAACTAAATGAATCTTTCTGTTATACCTTTGCAGCCTGGTTCATATGTACGAATTGTATTTATGGTTAAACATCTGTTTATTTAGTCTATTCCTAGTTTCCTCAATACAGTTTTCTATCTGTGCAGCAGATGTGTTCTTAAAAACCTTCACACAAATGAAATCTGCATAAATGGACAGCTAAACTTCCTTAAGAAATAAAGGAAAAGGGGAGGATGCATAAGAACCCCCAGGCCACTCCAGGGGGTTGAGTTCCCAACCGATAAACAATTATAGTTATATTAATTAATGTAAAATATTTATATAGTTGTGTCTAATCTCATATAACATGAAAGCAAAATCATATCGTGATGGCAAGATCTAGTGTACAGCAGTTGGATTTGTCAGAGGTAAGTTTAAATTGCCTCAAACACGCACCATGCTCCACACGGGTCTTTGTTATTAACCCCATGTGTATACTTTTAACAACAATATTAAATGTCTCTCTTCTGTCCTTTTAAATGTTTTACTATTTAAACTCTAGCATTTAATATCAATTTCTTCTACGGTTTGTTTCTCTTAAAACCAATATGCAGTTTCCATCCACCATGTTGTTAACTGCGTTAAACCAATTGTAAAATTGCATGAATGGAGAAGCACATAAATGGATACTGCCAAAGAAATGACCGTACTTTTATTAGCCTTGGCCATAAATGTCTTTTCAAAATCAGAAAATACAAAGACATCCTGGCAGTATTCAATGTTTCCTCTTCTATAGTTCTCAGCAACTGTATATTGTCTCTAGTACCTCATCCTTTTTAAAATCCTAACTGATCTTCACAGTGTCACACAGGATTATCTCAAGGGGGGAGGGTCCAAAATATTTGGCAAGCACAAAAGTTGTATGCAAGTTATATCAATACCTACATGTCGCGTATTGCATTATTAATTATATTTATGTTAAAAAACAAAGGGGGCAAACTGTCTTCTATTCCTCTCTGATGGCACCCATGAAACCAAATTTAAAATAACTATTGTTTCCACAGTTTAGAAAAAGTCACAGTTTTCCAAGTGGGGGTCCAGACCTGGTGGATCCCCTACCCCTCCCTCGTGTTTGCACCACTGGATATTCAAGTATATAGTCATTTGATTTAACTTTCAGCCTTTGTTCTAACTTCTTAGAATAACTTTAGCTGCATACAAAATTAAACTGATCATTCCATAAACTTGGCTTTCAGCTGCTTTATTCATTCTCTTCAAAACTATCAATATTTGTCTAGAGCAGTGGTTCTCAAACGTAGGGTCGCGACCCCCAATGGGGGTTGCGAGACAATTTTGGGAGGTTCGCGAGCAGTCTTCACTATGCCAACTGATTTTTTCCTCATTCTATCAATTGTTTAATTTTAATTTATAGGTTATGTCAAATTTTTATGTTTGATTGAGGGTTTGAGTCTTCAAAATAAAGAATTTGTTAATTTTAATATATTTATATTTAACATAAGAAATATAATGTAATAATAAAACTAATAATAATAATTTATTGATTATTAACTGACTTGACAGTCGTATTAATCTTGACAAATATCAGTACAATATTTAAAAAGAAAAACCTTGCACACAAATCTTACATTACTTATAATACATATATTACTACATAGCATTAAAGTTAGTTTTATCTTCAGAAATTTAAATCTGCTAGGTCACTTTCTAGAAACTCGTCAATTGAGTAGAATGATTTAGATTTCAGCCAAGAAGCCATTACTCTTTTGTATTTTATTATATTTATGCATCTTGCTTCATTTGGTAATTTATTAAACAACTTTATGGAATTTATCTTAGGGCTTTTCTTTGTTTTTGTGAGTCTACACAATGGTTGGTCTAAGTCTTCCCTGTGTCTTGTATTATGCAAATGTGTATTCAATCTGAGGGGAAAGTTTGACAGGTTTTCTTTCACAAACAGCAATGCTTCGTAAATGTACAATGAATATACTGTCATTATTTCATTTCTTATAAAATATGGTCTACAGTGTTCATCATTTTTAACCCCTTGTATTGCCCTAATTGCTTTTTTTTTGGAGTACAAATACATCTTTAGTGTTACTCGAGTGTGCCCTAAGCAATGTGCCGTACTTCAAATGACTATGAAAATAGGCATAATAGACATTTTTCATCACTGATATTGATACCAGAGGTTTTAGTTTTCTTAGAAGGCACTCTACTTAATTTTTACTTTCTCATACGAAGTATCAAGAAAGTATTGTTATCGCGAAAAAATTCAACCTCGAGATTTTTACGGAAATATACGTTTTAGGTGTTGCTGAATCCGAAAAAGTGGTTTTTGCAATGCCGTCTGTCTGTTACTGGCTCTGGAGCCTAAACAGTAGAGCAGAAATGAATGAAATCTCATACTTAGGCATTTTATCATACTGAGCAGAGTATATATCGAAATGGTTGACATTGCTCGATAATTAAGAGTAGTTTATTCTACGCATTTTTAACAACAATATGATTTTCTCAAAAACTGCTATAACGATTTTGATCAAATTTTGTACAGTTACTTGAGTTTATATTTTCAATAATACTGTATAGTTCATATTTATCAAAAAATGAATATAAGGCTAGTTTATTCTAGGCAACTTTAACAGCAATTCGATTTTCTCAAAAATGGCTCTAACGATTTTGATCAAATTTTGTACAGTTACTTGAGTATACATCTACAATAATACTAGATATTTCATTTTTCTCAATCAATGAATATAAGGCTAGTTTATTCTTGGGCAACTTTAACAAAAATTGAATTTTCTAAAAACAGGCTCACGTGATTTTCATTTTATAAAGATAACTAAATGATGCATTAGTATATGAGAAAGTTTGTATAATGTATGTTGTATCGATTTTTTACACAGAAATTGGATATGGATATTCCATTTAAGTTTACTGTCTAAATAAAAACCTAAGATCTTTACAGCAGTAACTTCATTATGAGTTTCTTTCAAACCGAATGAAAATTTATGTTTTATTTCCATTCAAGAATAATTTGATAGCTGTAAACCATTTGGTTAAATTATCTAAACTTTCATCTGATATTCTCCATGCTTCGTCATATTCCTTATGGCTGTGAATGAGAATCGTGTCATTGGCATATAGAACTGGTGCATTATTTCAATTGTTACAAAGGTCATTAATATATACAATAAATAGAAAGGGACCTAAAACTGATCTTGAGGAACACCATGTACCTCCAATAAATTGGAGTCTCTATCCATATATGATACTATTTGTCTCCGATCCACTAAATAGGATGACAAACTTTTCAATACAGTGTTTTTAAGCCCATAGGTACTTGTAAAATTTTTTATTTAAGTTACAATGTGAAACCAAGTCAAAAGCCTTACTCAGGTCACATAAAATTACAGCAGTGTACTCTTTGTTTTCAAAGGCTTCATTTATGGTATTTAAAATAGTTTCAACTGCTTTAGTTATTGATCCGCCAGTTCTATAACCGAACTGAGTGGGCATTAAGAAGTTATTCTCCTCAAAATATGACAAGTTGGTTTTTATCTTTGATAGGATGGGGACTACTGCCACTGGCCTGTAATTCCCAAGTTCATCCTTGGAACCTCCCTTAAAAATTGGTGTAATTTTAGCAACTTTTAATGCCTGTGGAAATATGCCCTCCTTTAAATATCTTTATCAGCCAACTTAATGGTAGAGCAATAATCTCAATTATCTGCTTTACCAAGTTGTTTGAAAACCCAAAGATGTCTCTGCTGGATGAACTTTTAAAGCCTCTGATGATTTTAATTACATCTAGTGGAGTAACAGTACTCCATTCCAAAAATAAATTATTGACATTAATAGTTCTCATCAAATCTGGAGCATTGATAGTGGATTCTACCATGCTATCTCTAATATTATCTATAACTTTAATAAAATAGACATTGAAGTCATTAGGTTTAATGTTGACATTTATTTGAATGTTTTGTAAACCTACTTCGTTTTTTTACAACTTGCCATGCAGCTCTGCATGTATTATTTGCCTGTTTTATGAAAGTATTATTATTTTTATCCTTTCTTTTTGTATTTCTTGTTTGTATTGCTTTTTAAATTCATAATAACTTTTCTTTGACTGTTCTGTTGTCTTATGTTTATATAAAAAGTGTAAAGACAATAATCTATCTCGCATATCCATCAACTTGTTTGAAAAGCATTTCTTGGATGTATAAGAATAAAAAGGTTTTATCTTTTTCAACTTAGACGGAAAACTATGATTGTAGCCATTAATTAACAGGTTATGAAACAGATTAAAATCCTCATTGACATCTCTACATTTAAATATGAGATCCCAAGGTGTTCCTGCTAATAACTTCTGAAAGTTAAGGATACCACTTGAGGTTATTGCCCTGAACATACTAAGCTTTTGTACTTTTTTATTTGAGATTTCCCCTACCTCTATTTCCATCCAGACTAAAAGGTGATCTGATATCAAAGGATTATCTGTTCCTATTCTATATGTATTCTTATGAATATTTGTTAATATATTGTCTAAACAAGTATTTCTCCTTGTAGGTAAGCGATTCGCACAAAATAAATTGTATGACCGTAGTAAATTTTCAAAATTATATACATTTCTTGATTGACCTATGACATCTAAATGTATATCCCCACAAATAATTATTTTCTTAGCAATACGTTCAATTTGCATGCTGACATTTTCCATCAATTCGTAAAACTTTTTGATATCACCACTGGGCGATCTGTACACACTAACAATAATTATACGGCGACTTATACTAGCTTCGCTCATTTTCTTTGTCCTCACATTTCTCATCTTTATTGTAATTCATGGTGATATCTGCATTTCTTTATGAACTAATTTCTTTTTGAAAAATGTGGAAAAAAGTGAAACATCTAATATGACCAGGAATCAAACATAGGTCTTCCATTTGCCGGGAGATTATTCTACCACTGAAATACTGTAGCAGACTAATTCTCCTGTAGCCATCTGTGTGCAACAAGAATATCCCAGGCTATTTATAATGTAGTGAATAATTTAATCAACATATGCCAAATGTCTTTTTAAAAGAGATACATAATCATATATACCTAATGAAAATTTTCCTTAAGATCCAGATATTGTTTGAGCCCAAAATTTATTTTGTATTTTTCAGTGTGCTTTATAAAAAAATACAGGTAAATGAAAAAGTTTTTTATATCTTTTTATTACTTCTCAAAAAATCAAGGGGGGTCGTGGAGACTGGACATCCGCATGGAGGGGGTCACATGGCAGATCTGCCTGAGAACCTCTGGTGTAGAGGATTACTTTGACCATTCTCCCTCTTTATTATTGATGACATAATAGAAACTTTCCATCACCTCTTTTACTGAAATATTATCTATTCCTATTGCTTTCATAGACTTCAATATTTGGTATTTCTGGGCTAATATTGTCAGTTTACATCATCGTCCTCTATCTCAATCAGCACTGGCTTCAGATATTTTCCATGCAATTCCTCAATTTACTCTCCATTTTTCCTCACATCAGTTTGAGAGTTAAAAACTATTCCTGTCTCCGCCTTACCATGAAATAATGAAGTCCATACCTTCAAATGACCTCTGGCATTTTCCATATACAGCTTCAACTGCTATGATTCTTAACCCACATTTAATTATCATCAGTCAAGTTATTCTACAGTAATTTACCAGAATGGAATAAACTTTCAATTTTATAATTTATTTAATTCTTCCACCTCTATCTTAATTAATGCTTGTTTCAGATCTTTAGTATATAATTTCTCAATGTACTCTTTCAATCTTTTCCTCACATCTATCCCAATCAGTGTTTATAATTTTTTCTTTAATTTTAGCCAACATACTTATCTTTTTTATTCTTAACTTTTCCATACTATCTGTGCTACCTCAATTTTGCAGTCCTATGTCTTCACATCCTTTCTACTACATCTCTCTCACTTTGTGCCTTCCCTCCTAATTTTATTTTTTAATTCTTGATGTATCTCCCTTCCATACTCTGTATTAACCTGCCTTAACCTTCTCTCATCTATCTTCCTAATTGTCTTCTCTTTAACCAATGATTTCTATAAAGTGACCTTTCCTATAACTTTTCTACATTTTCATTCCCTTCTAGTTTTCCTCAACAGTAATTGTTATTTGCCTACCAGCATTTTTTTTATAAAATCTTTTATATGCATTCGTCTGATATATATATATATATATATTTTGTGGTAGACCATTTTTAGGTGCGTTTCACTTCCAGCATGAGCGCCTATTATCGTCGGTCCGTCCGCATGTTCGTTCTCAGCTTCTACGAAACGGATTTTCATGAAATTTGATATTAAGGACTTACAATCAAATATAAGAAGAAAATTGGAAAAACGAATCACGTACGCCAATCAGGGGTACCACTTTACTGGTGACAAAAAATTAAATTTTCGTCATATCTCGTAAAGTATTGCTTATATCAAAATATTTTTCAAATAAAAGTTGTAGAATTAGTAAAGAAGAGTATTTTCTTTCCAATACATTTTTATCATAGGAGTAACCGTTATCGAGAAAATCAAATGAGAATGTCTTAATTCGAGTTGAGCTTAGAAATTTTCTTGCATGGTTACTTCTTCATTGTTGCTATCATAAACAATCTCACAAACAAACGTTTAATTTCCTTACACGTGCATGCAGTATTATTAAATAGGAAGAAAATGGATTATTTTTGAAGAATATAAGAACTTTAAAACGCTATTTCCCTCACGTACAGGTTTCTTTCTAATACTCCATTGTACGTGCGTACGTTGTACACTTTCCTAACTTGTTTGTTCCCTTGTATCTCTTGAACGAATGATCAGATCGTAAAGAATGTTACATTGTTTGAAAGCTTATGGCTTGCAGATGGTTTTTAGCCCATAAACAATTTTGTATCTCATCTAGAAGTTAAACTGTGAATGTTCAAACTTTCCAAAAGTCTATTTGGTTGTGGTGGCACTGCCAGTGAATCTGGGGGCGTTTTAGTAGCAAGAAATTGAACTATTAGATATTCACAGCATTCTGTGCTTCAACGTTAGAAATGATAGTGGGAAATATGGATTTCGTTGTGAGTTGTCATTTTGACCAATATATGGCGAGAGAAGTTATAATGCTTACTTGTACAAAAATTTTAGTTTATTTCTATTATGTCATTTTATACCTGAATAATGTTCACTATTGGTTTAAAAATTTTGAACTTTTTCATAAAACAATTAACAACTCATAATCAGTAGATGGTTCCTTTGGGAATGCATTTTTATACATCACGCTGCAGTAGATGGCTTCTGGGTAGAAAAGTATCCTCAAAATTTCAAAACTTCCAAAATGGGATGCTGTGGCATAGTGGTTAGTGCGTTGGCCTGCTATGCTGAGCATACCCGTTGAAAACCAGCAAAAGTTGCATTTTTTCAATAGATCTTGCAGCCCCCTATTTGCATCATTAGAGAAGAGCATGTGAAACAATGCCTCATCCTTCGGAAGGGACATAAAGCCGTTGGTCCTCCTTGGTGCTTTTCAAAAAGAGTAGGCTAATGCTGGTACTGGGTTTCTCATTTTATGTATTTGTGATTTAAACTGATGAGCCTACAAGCACTAGAGTCGTTTGAAGTCACAAAGTTCCACAAATCACAAACTTTGACATCAATCATTGTAAGGAAGTGATTGAAGTAAGTTATTTACATTCGGTATTTTTCATTGATACTCATTTTCACCCTTAAAAGATGAAAACAAGTAAGAATTTTTAAAAAATTCAAAAATAAAATCCTTTTGCTTTATAAAATAGGTGGCCTTAAAAGGATAAAATAAGAAAATTTTCAGATTATTTGTTCGTTATAAAAGATTTTGGTGTGATGTTCTTGTCATTACTATAACTTTCCATATCATTTACGTAATAATCTCATTCCATGAGCTGGAGTAAATGGATTTTGAATATAAAGTTACCGTATATACTCGTGTATAGTACGAGTTTTTACGACCAAATTTTTATTGCAGAAATTGGGGATCGTACTATACAAGAGTAATGCATTTGAGGATTTAAAATTCATGTATCTTCACGGGCATTTTCGGTGAAGTTATGGTAGGCTAACCTTAGCAGTGAGGTCCTTTATCGTTGTTATGTTGCTTCGTGAAAAGTAGAATCTTTTTCATATATACAGCTTCAAATTCACAAATACTTGCTATAAGTGACGATTTACGGGCATTTCCTTTCTTGAATTTTATGTATGTACATCTTTGTTTGCGTCTTTTTACAAGGGATGGATTGGAACGAGTTGGACTAAAAGTATCGTAGACGGCATAACTTTATGGAATTTCGACATTTTGGAAAAAAGAAATTACTTTGTAAAATTCAACAGTCTTTATTGTTTCTTCAATCACACACCGATCGGTTTCCACTACAAAGTCATTCTAAAGGTGTTACGTCGGTTAGTAACACCATTAGAATGATTTTGTAGTGGAAACCGGTCGGTGTGTGATTGAAGAAACCATAAAGACTGTGGAATATTACAAAGTAATTTCTTTTTGTCCGTTATCCCTACCTATTAAATAGATGAGCAAGTGGAACCATTACGTACTCGGAACGTAATCCAGACGTACTAGAATTGAAACGATTTTATTTCATCTTGTGCAGTCATGATTCATATCACTTTTTATTAAATGTTTTAGGAGTAAGATACTTAACTTATCTGAATTTTAGTGTACTCGCAAGAAATACTATTTACGGTCTATTCTATGGTGGTGTGGAAAATCAAGGTTGTTCGGTATATCTCGCTCGTAACCATCGAGCTATCAAAACGAAATATATCGACCATGGTGGAAAGCTGGGGTCATACTATAAACGAGATATATGAAAAAATCAGGTTTGTTCACCAAAAAATCAGGAGTCGTACTATACATGGAGTCGGCATATACACGAGTATATACGGTAATAGCAAAACATTTTTTTAATGAAGCTCAACCTTAAAAACCTCCTATCAAAGTGAAATTATTACATAAATGATATGTAAAGCAACAGTAATGAAAAGAACATGACACCAAAATCTTTTATAACGAACAAATAATCTGAAATTTTTCTTGTTTTATCCTTTTAAGGCCGCCTATTTTATAAAGCAAAAAGATTTTTTTTAATTTTTTAAAAATTCTTACTTGTTAAAACTTGCTTGACGATTGCCTGATAAAATTTTCTCTTTCTTTCCTTAAGCATCTCTAGCTCTCATTTTGGTACTCAATTCCCTATAACTATCATTTTAAATTCACATTAAACCTTACAATAAGGTGACCATGTGCCCATCTTTGCGAAGGACAGTTGTTCTTTATCAAACACTGTCCTCCTCAAACTTTTCATCCTTCCAAATTTCCAGGATGCATTTGTATGCTCTGTGATTTTGAAAAGGCATTTGATAATGTCTTAGGCCTAGGCCAGTGATGGCAAGCCTTCTATTGTCTGCATGCCAATATTACTGAAATTGTCAAATCTTTGCATGCCAACTAAATTAAATTCATGATCAAGACATAAGAGATTGAAATTTGTAGGGTTGGCCAACTGGTCAATTTGCCGGTCAAAAATTGGTCAATTGACTGAGTTTTTGACTGCTTTTTTTGACCAGGTCAAAAATTGGTCAAAAATACATGTGGATTTCTTGTTGCCATTCTGGACCTGTTAAGGCAAAACTTGAAGTAGCGCTAACAAATTTGGTGGATATTAAACACATACTATGGATTGGGATATTTTCTGGTTAGGTATCAAAACATTGCTCTGTCTGCATAATAACCATTAAGTAATACTTAATTGAAAAATGGTTTAGGGATAAGTGAATAACACATGCACACACAAACAATCCCTGCTTAACATGTATATAGGATATTTTTACAGTGAACTATTGCAATCTCAGCATAACAAAGCTTTATAAAAATGCAAGTAAGTAAGTAACTGTCTGATGATCAGCAGACACCCCCGCAATCCCCTCCAGGACCAAATAAGGCCCAATATCGAGGAATTGGGGGCCCATTGTTTTACTTTTTTACTTGGCAGGGGGCATTTTTCTTGGTGGGGAGGCCTTGAACGATTCCCCTATGCCACTGCTGATCATTCAAAAGATAAAGATTTTACTGTTACAGCAGTTACTGACCAGTGTTGCCAAAAGAAATTTGAAAATGTCACTAAATCCATTGTCAAAAGTAGCTAAAAGTAAATAAGTGCAGAAATACTTTTAAATATTTCTTATTACATCTAATTAGTAATATTATAATCTTCTTGAAGGTAATTCACAATTAATTAATATTTGAATAATTAGAATAAAATAATGCATAATTTTTACAAAATGGAAAGGATGAAAGCATTTATAGTCCAAGTTTATAAAATATGTAGAAAAGTGAAAGATTTAAAAAAATTACAATAAAAATACTAAAGTAATTCTTCAAATACAAACAAAGGGTAATTGTTCTCCACTTAAATTACCATATTTTTGCTTTCTCTTCAGCTGAATACCTATATGCACCAGTGGAACCAGTTTTATTATTTACAACACTCTTGGGCAGATTGTAATCGTAACAACATTTTCCATGTCTTCTTAAACCATATTTAATAGCCAAAATTGCATTTAAAGACTTGACACTCATTCTTTTCCATAATTTAGACTTTATAATGTTCATGTTATTAAATTGATGTTCAACGTTACATCATTTGAGTGGGGTACTGTGAGTACTATTAATGCCAGATTTGAAATGTCCTCAAAAGGATTTTCACCAATTGCATCTCTGTAGCTAGCAATTTCCAGCCTAAGTTTTAGTGATTCTGAGTTTTCTGCTCACATAATTGCAGGTATGTAGTTTTTTACACAGAAAATCAATATGAGTCAGCAATGCTGAATCTTCGACAAACATTTTAGCTATATTAAGTATTCCTGTAGTATTGGGGAAATTACAGTAAAAAGTATTTTAAGATTTACCAAATATTTATATTGATTTTAATAAATCTATATAAAAGTAATTAGATTTGTTTATTTTGAATATTGTACATATGTATTTCTTTCCAAATACAGAAGACGCTAAATTCGTCGTCAGATTAGGAGAAAATCGCTAAATTAGCAACATGTAGCTTAACCTTAAAAAAAGTCTCTTAAGTAAAAATTCACTAAATCTAGTGACAAAGTCACTAAATTGGCAACACTGTATACCTGCCAATTCATCTTTGGCAAGTGATGTGGGCCCCACAGCATCTCAGCAGCAGTCAGTTTCCAGCCATTCTTCTTTATTGATTTATACTTTCACCAGGATTATTAGGATTTTTGGCTAGAATGAGTCCACAAGAGAAGACTGAACTTGACAGTGTTTGCTAAAGCTATGTATGCAAGTAATTTGCCTTTTCACATTCTAGAAAACCCCTATATTGTAGATTTTTTTGGTAAATTGCACCCAATTTATACACTACCAGGAAGAAAATGTTTGGCTGGACATCTTCTTGATCAGGCTTATGACAAAATAAAACAAAAAATTGGTAGTATTATTGAAGAGGCATCTCATTTATCTATTGTCTCAGATGTTTGGAGCAATGTTCAAAATGAAGGTATCATTAATTTCATGGTAGCAGCTCCTCAACCATTATTTTACAAATTTTTAAACACAAAAGAACACCGCATCACAATTTGAAACTGTTATTGAAGAACTAGGCTTGAATGAAGTATTTTCTGTTGTGACTGATAATGCAGCAAACGAGATGTGCATGGAATATTATGAAGAAAAAATATTCACCTATACAGTTGCTCTGCTCAATCATTTCAGCTCTTTATTCACAATCTAGAAAGTATTCAACCAATTCACTCCCACTTTTCAAAAGTTAAGAAGATTGTCAAATTCTTCAAAAACAAACATGTTCCAGCTGTTGTACTTCTTCAATGCAATAAACAGCACAATATAAATTCAACATTGAGCATGCCTTGTCTTACACATTGGGCATCAGTGGTACTGTGTTTGCAGAAACTTCAACTATGTAAGAAAGCTTTGCAGTCAGCTATAGTAGAGGATAGTATTTCTAGCATCTGTTCATGAGACATTAGAAGTGACATATTAGATGATGATGATGATGTCTTTTGGGTACGCAATTTGAAATTTTTAGATATGTTGCTACCCATTTCTGAAGCAATACATAAAGTTGAAGGTGACAAATTTACACTGACAGATGTGAAGTCTGAATTCATGAAAATTCAGGACCAAATAAATGACAAATGCAAAGAATTACCTCTCAGCAGCTGAGGGAAAACTGGTAAAAGAAATGATAGAAAAATGCAAGTGCCAAGTAATCACTGATGTGCACAATGCAGCATATCTTTTAGATCTCCGATATCAAGGTGATATGCTGAAAGTGAAGAGTTTGATGATGCATGTAAATTAATACTAAATGTGGCCAAATTTAGAAATTTTCCTGACAGCAATTCTGTTTTGGCTGAAATAGTTAATTTCAAAGCAAGAAGTGACGCAACAGAAAAATGATATGGAATGCAGTTTAATCTATTAATGAAGGTCAAATTACACCATCAAACTGGTGGGTCTCTGCCCTTCCAGTTTAATAGCAGAACTTGCTGACATTCTGCTGGCATCTCCCAGTTCTACTGCTTGTGCTGAGCGAAACTGGTCAGTTTGGGGGAACATCCACACCAAAAACAGAAACAGACTCAAAGTAGAAACAGCTGGGAAGTTGGAAACGGTTTATCATAATTTCAGACTCATGAAAAATATTTCTGAAAAGGATGAAGATTTGTTAACATATTCAGCGATGGAATCAGATTCTGAGGAAACAGAGTGAGGACATGGAAGGTGAATTGCTTTTAAAAAAAATAACCATAGTGAGAACACTGAATGAAAAATAAAGTGAAACTGGCTGTTCAACACTACAAACGCTTTTTTTTTATTTTACATGAACCAGAAAGGTTTATTAAAGTTTGTTATTGTACAATGAATAGTATTTCAACTTCTTTATTGTTTTTAATCTTTATTTTTATTTTGGCATAAACTCCAGGTTGTGTTTTTGAATGTTCATGTTAAATACTTAAAAGTTATACAAAAGTATTGAGTGTTTACTTAAAAATCTATACAAATACTATTTTTTGACCATTTTTGACTTATTTTTGACAAAATTTGACTGGTCAATTGACGGAAAAGTTTTTGACTGGTCAAAAACCCAACCCTAGAAATTTGTAACCGTAAAACTAATATTTACAATAGCTAGCTAAATAACATAAATGTTTTTGCAGCACTAAATCAGTATGATAAATGCTTTGATTGGTTTCACCTGTTGTTGATGTGCCAACCAAAATCATCTTGCATGCCATAGGTTCGCCATTACTGGCCCAGGCTATTAGAAGTAATGAGGAAAATAGGAGTAGACTGATGACAGGTGTTTAAACATAAATATACACATGAACCAGGCTGCGCAGGTATAAGAGGGAGACTCATTTAGTGCATAATTAGGAAGAGGAGTGAGACAGCTCTTCACCTACTACCAATCTCACTGTTATTGAACGATTTCATGTTTTTGAACTTATTTTTAACAATGAAAAAAGTCTAATTTTAGGATGTTGGCTATCTCTATGTGCAGTACTTACATAATGTTACCTACTGCTGCATAGGGCAAGGAGACCAACTTATGAATGGGTAGCTATTTGTACTCCTGATGTTCACTTAATTTGTTCATGAGAGTGGAAAGCCTTACAAAATTTTATGATGAAGTATGATTTGAATATAAGATATGGGTTTTTCGAAGAGCAGGTGGTTGGTGTTTATGTTAGCCATTGAATGTTTTATCCTATTGCTTGAGCCATTAAGGTCATATTTTTTGAGTTTATACAAGTGTCCAAAAGCAATAAAAGTTTTTAAAAATCTTCAGCTGAACTTACCTGGAATTTCATACATGGGTAACTCTTCAACAGTCAATCAACAAATAAAATATGCTCAGCTGAAATAGCATCAATTCCTCAAAAATTTGAAGATGTCATTGCAATTAGTGTGATATGATTTGCGATCATGCAAATATGAATAAACATGATATAAAAAAAATTTCTAAAATTAAATAAAGGCATTCATTTTTTCTTGTAAACATGCAATATTCTTTTAAATGGACAATTTCAAATGCCTAAGCCTATTGTAATGAATGGACTCATTTACAGTCATCAATATATTAAATGAAATATGCCATATATTCCTAGGTTTTTGATAATCAAACTTGACCTTCCCTTGTCCTCCCTTTTTTTAAATTGGATTTGTTCTCCCTTATGTTAGAAAAATTTGATCACCTTATCTAACAACAAACAAACTGTAATTAGATTCCTCATCCAGGGCCGCTTTAAGCAATGGTGGGTCCTGGACAAAGTATGTTCTTGGGTACCACCTCTCTTTACTTAAAAAAAGGAACTATTTCCTTGTTTAATTTATAAAACGGTCTTAAAAAGTGTGAAACTTCTACACACCTGTCACATGCCATAAATCTGATTTCTTTTGCATAATTCATATTTATTTATGTTGGTTTATGTTACCCACGTCATATCTTGATCTTGTTCTTTTATTGAAACTAGAATACTTGAGGAGTATAAACAAGTAAAATTGGTTCAAATTTTATTATCAAAAAAGCATGATTTAAAACATAATTTGTTTAGGTAAAAAATGCACCACATACGAGTTAGTGGTATAAAACCTTTCTTTTAAGGTTAAGTACATGGCATCGATGCTCATGCAGCATGGGCTCTTAAAATCAGGGGGCCTTGGGCAGTTGCCCATTGGATAAAGCGGCCCTGTCCTCATCTGTCAATATAAAACTGTGAGAGTTCAAAACTCTACTATAGCTTTGGCTGATCATAATATAGTCAAGCTGATACCTTTGTGTTCCTCATATCGTCAACTATTATCATACATCACTTCTTTTATATTCACCTTGTTCCAGGGGCGGCCCAGGTATTTTGGCATCCCAGGCGAGAAACCGCTTAGCGCCCCCCTCCATAAATTTTTGTTAAGATATTTTAAAAAGAGCTCATTTGTTTATTTATTGCCCCATAGAATGACTGATAATGAAAAGTAAAAAGAGTTTTATATAGATTCCCGCCTATCCCGCTATATAAATTGGTATCCAGTATTTATCTACTTTCAAATAATGTAGAGATAGACGGTAGGGTTACCGCCCCCAATACTTTGGCATCCCGGGCAGCCGCTAGGTTCACCGGTTCCTCAGGCCGGCCCTGTGTACAGGTATCGCAACGATTTGACGCATTTCATCTGTTGACGCTGCATCATCATCAATTTATTTGTGTAAAGGTCATTTCTATGATAAACCATGAGCATTTCATAACTGTTCATTTATTTATTCAACTAGGTTTTTCGTGGCACCCCTCAAACGAAGCTGTGGCATCCCATTTTGGTAAGGCTGCTCTAGATCGGCATTCCGCACTGCGGGCGACATCTTTCAATTCGTATTCAGAGAGATTAATCCGAGCACGCGACCCGGTCACGTTTCCTGTCGAGATTGGTCGGCGGATTTCTTGGTCACCCCACCCTCCTCAGTCTCCCCCTCTCTCGATCTTCTCCTCCTCTCGATCCCTCCTCTGCCATCCCCCGCCCCTCCACATTTCACTACATTCTCTCCGCCAAGGGTGTAAAGGGAGTGAGGATAGGGTTGAAGGAAGGGAAGGCATTGAAACACTTTGAATTCGTCTTTATTAAGTGATAACAAAGCCAAATCTAGCTTTTTGTAACTTTGTAACTGTTAAGATATACAAGAAAATTAACTAAACATCAAATTATACAAGAACTATAAATGTAAATAGTGATACATTGTTTCTGAGTATTCGTGTTTGAGTATTGTTTAGAGAACTATCCTGATAATAATGTCCTTCCAGGCGCCCTCTTGGGGCCCCCAGTGCCTCGGTGCCTGCCTGGCTCACCTGTACCTTGGGCTGGCCCTGCCTTGTTCCTATTACATAAATCTACGATTCCTCTCATTTTTCTTTCCTAGGTCAAATTCCTCAAGCTTCCTACCACCTTTGATTTGAACTACTTAAGTATTGCAACTTCCCTTAATTACTAACATCTTTTACTTTACTTATTATTTATTTTAAATGACCATATAAATCTATTATTTTCTCCTTGTTGTGTTCTCTAATTGACTTATTCTTGAAATATTACTTATTTTGCTGGTTCTGCCTTAACTTCCGCTGACATTCAAGTCATTTTCTTGTGATCTCAATAACTCTTTGCCATTCTTTCTTGTCTAAAACTGATGCCACTCCACTTTGGCTCTCATTTGATCCACTTAATATTATTGTAACATATTTACTACAAAAGTTGAAGGTGATGAAAGATGAGAAACCTTTCTTCACATTTATCTTTATATTTCCTTTCTTAAGCATATTCCTTAAATTCCACATTTCTATTCTAATCTCAGACTTCTTGGTTTCCTTCTTGTGAGCTCTGTAAGGATTTTACAGAATGATAAATATGATGGCCTTACTTCCATCACTCCCAGATGCAGTACTTACCATATTGTGCAGATTTTGCAGATGATACAAATACTATATGCAGAATTAAGAACGATGAACTGGTTAAGGAGAATGTTGAGAACACATTAGATACATTGGAAAACTGGGTAATGACTAATAAACTAATTGTAAATTATGATAAAACAAATTATATATCTTTTTCGGCTGGAAACTCGTTAAATAATAATCTTCCTGTAAACATGGGTGGTAATTTTATCTCATTTGTCATGAACTATATATTTTTTGGTCTAATCATTGATCAAAACCTTAAGTTCCAACAACACATTGAAAATTTGATATCTAGACTGAGCTCTATTTGATTTTCATTGCGAATATTGACTAGAGTTGTTGATAGACCTATGGTGATTCACTGCTATCATGCTTACTTTCACTCTATTATTTCATATGGTATCATGTTCTGGGGTATGCACAGTAAAAATATCAAACAGATATTTAATGCACAAAAAAGAGCCATAAGGATAGTGACAAAGCATTGTCCACGGGACTCATGTAGGGGTATATTTAAAGAACTAGGAATTTTGACTGTACCTAACATTTTCATTCTAAAATGTTTCTTTTGTTAAGCAAAATATAACTATGTATCAAAAAAACTCAGATATCCATGGTTATAACACTATGAAGAAGGATGAATTACAACATTTTAGTAAAAGACTAGATTTAACCTCAAAGAGCTTTTTTAGCAATGGCATTAGTATGTATAACAAGCTTCCTACAAATGTTAAAGATGAAAGAAATTTTGTAAAATTCAAGAGGATGTTGAAATTGTATTTACTAGAAAAGTGCTTCTATTCAGTTCAAGAATATCTTGAACATAGTATACAGTGATAAATTGTATGTATATTTTATACATTTTTTCTCTCTCCACTGTATTTATATTTTTATAATAATAATAGCATTCTTTTTCTTTGACAATGTCCATACCAAATTATACATTGTATCTTACTGTATATGGTCTATGGAATGCTAATAAATCAATCAATCAATACTTAAAGTCTTTTGAATTTCTTTCAAGACCTTGAATAATTCATCAGTTAGAAGGAAAAATTGCAAATAGGTTTTAAAATATCAACATTGAATCACTACAAAACATAACCGACAACTTGCAATGGCAAGTTGAAATATGTCAATAGCTGCATGGAATCCAATTTGGGCATGTTAATTGGTAATTTGATTGTATTGATTGGTAATATGTAATTAAAACTTTTCTCATTTAATTTTCCTATATGCAGTGCCAGATTAGCCAGGGTGCAGTTACACCTGGACTTTGGGATTAAAGAGGAGGCACCAGACACTTTGCATGGTGGTGGAGGGGGGCAGTCTTCAAAAAAATTGTGCCAGGGCCCCAGAGTCCCTTAATCTGGCCTTGCCTATATGTTATTTCCCTATGAGAACAGAATTTTGTTGAGAACTAAATTTTCATGGTCAAGTCAAAACTTATGCTATTAGAAAGGGAAAATATTACTGTAAAAGTTAAATTGGGCCATAGTGGGTGTGGATAGTCTGTCTAGCTCTCAAAGCTAAGGTTGCAGGTTCGAATCCTGCTGCGGGCATGGTCGTATGTGTTCATCTTTGCTATTGCGCTCATTGTAAAGCAGACATGTCAAACTGGCGGCTTGCATGAGGCCCTTTCTGTGCCTAACTGCGGCCTGAATGCTCATTTCCATCTCAACTAAAGCACTCATGATTTTATATAAATGCTTTATTTTTATGAAAAGGACACAATATTTTGCCATTCTTACTAAGATCCAAACCGCATTTTCTAAGTTGTTACTTTTAATGGCAAAAAACGACATCCAATCTTCTAGATAAAACCAATGTTTACTAAATCTGGCTCTCATTAAATAATTGTAATTCTTATGAGGCCCTTCCATAATATCCATCACTTTAATGCAGCCCTGATACCTCTTCGAGTTTGACATGCCTACCGTAAAGCATTGTTTATGGACTAGTGAAAAGTAAATTGATATTATGCAGATAAATGAACAGTAGGTACTTATAAATAATTCTTAGAAGGTCGTATAAGATATCACTACCATCATTTGTACTTTTAATGGATAGGTGGTAATCAGGACTTGCCTGAGGCCTTGGCAAGCTATGAAGCACCTAGAATCTCAAAATCTTAAAGGTACTTTTTTAACAATCTATCTATACATTATTTGTAAATATGTATATGTTTGTTAGCAATTAATAATTCTGCTCTGGCTGAAATCTCAGTAACATTTACTTAAACTTCTCCTATTCAATGTTTTAAGTTTTAACACTCCTTTAAAAGATCAATAAACAAACTGACGTACATTTGAAATTCTTCATAAAAATTATCTGAAAGGGGCATTGGATTGAATTTTAGTCCAGGGCACCAAATTACCTTGGGCCAGGCCTGGTAATAGAAGGAAAACAAATGATGAAAGAATTGCAGGGCAAATTACATATGGTGCTATTTTTCTTGTTCTAGGATTATGACATCATCATAGGTTTACATCTCTGGTTGAGATCGATGGCCTCATGCTCTATTAATTCCGCTTAAAAGCATTATATCAATGCTATGTCTCCCACTTAAAAGCATTGACTCGTTACTATGATAGTTTTTTCCTGTTAAAAATCAGATAATTTCCCGTATTAGTTTAAAAGCAATTGTTTGCTCTCATTTGAAATGGATTTGAATTTGGTTTTCAAAAATACAAACCTTTCTTTTGGCTATAGAACTGTTCATATCCCAAGTTCCTATCTTAATTTTAACTGCTGTACATACTCGTGTATAGGTCGATCGCAACTTTTTTAATAAAAACTTTTGTTTTTCAACTATCTCATTTATAAGTCGACCCCAGTTTTTCTGGTGTAGTAAAACAAAATTTTATTCAGTATGTACTAATCAATTTAGTCCCATGTAAAGAATCCAAAAAAAGATTATTTGTTGTCTCTCTACAATTCTTTGAATAACAGATTAACTACGTGGTGTCAAGTAGCAGTGAAGTAGTGCGATGCCTCCACCAGACGAGGTGTTTCTTAGTTTACATATTACGGAGTTTACATATTGCACCTCTGTCTTGTTGTTGTTTTTTGTCCTGCCGCCATCATGTTACCGAACACTGTGCTAATAAAAATTGCTTAATTACCTGCGAAGCATCGGAGATCAATTTAGGATCACCGAATTATATAGTAACTTTATTCTTTTGTATACATCGATATTTAAATATTCGATAGTTATCAATACAGATTAAATACGACAATAGTTTCAATTCCATCAAATTTTAACAACTGTAGGGCAAATAACATCGTGTTTTAACCTAACACAAATATTACTCGTGTATAAGTCGACACTGAGTTTTTCGCTAAAAATTTGGCCTTAAAAACTCGAATGAAGTAATCACAACATTCTTTCCTAATTCAGAGCTCGACAAAAATATCATTAATTTGAGGCTGCAAAAAGTACTTGAGAATTTTTAATATTATTAAAATTTCATTAAAATAATCCAAGTAATTCATTTTTAACCTATGAAATTCATAAATATAAAAATCAATTTGAGTTGAAATTTCAGATTTTAATTTTATACATTGTTTATAAATAACATTTTCAATTTAAAATCATTATTCCATGAAAAAATGTATAAATTACAGTATTCAAATGCAATAAATATTGACAAAGTAATATAAAGTTGATCATGAAGAATCAGTAAACATCTCGACGCACAGTTCATAAAACAATTTCTTAATCTATAGCATTTTAAAACTAACCATTACTAAAATAAAGAGAAGTGAGTCCAATCTGCACCAAATGGGGACGTAGCTTCAAATGACATTTTACAATTTAAAAATGATGTCCACCAAGTAGTCCAGCTACATGCATGAACACAGTCTTAATAAAGATTCTGACCTACACGTTGCATTCTCTCCCAGTATAGAGAGAACAAGAGTTTATTTGTCTCATAATAAAATGGATTGTCGCATGGATCAAGAGATGGATTATACATAGAGAGTGCTTCTTCTGAAATCCACCCCTGTACTGGCAAACCTAAATTTTGATGGTTTTGCATTGTGTGAACATTAGTGCCACCAGAATTTACTTCTGGGGGAGTAGGTGGACAATGATCAATGCGATCCTCTAATGTACCGTTTGTTGGCATTAATATTGGACTGCTATGTGCTTCATCCGTCCATGGAGGAGATTCGTATCCCAAAAC
Source organism: Uropetala carovei (assembly GCA_036926305.1). Classification (NCBI taxonomy): domain Eukaryota; kingdom Metazoa; phylum Arthropoda; class Insecta; order Odonata; family Petaluridae; genus Uropetala; species Uropetala carovei. Next base: position 2,870,923 of record JAXCHB010000076.1, read on the forward strand.
ATGTGATGTCTGCAATGAAAAGCAAAAAGTAAACAACTCATCTAACATACACATTTTGTTTAAAAATTGGGATTTGTTATTTTAACAAATGACGTAGTATTTGTTTTAAAAATCGTATGCTTGAAAGTTCAAACAAAATATTTTTCATAGACAAGGCTAAATTTATGCAACTTTTAAAATGCTGCTTATCAGAGCCATAAAAATGTAAACATCAAATTGATTTGTCTGAATTTTAATTGGAAACTATTCCAATATTTCTCCAAGGAAGAGTTCTGATTTAATGAAATAGGCAACAAACTATAAGACAATATATATCACATATGTCACATTGTTAGACGTTTTTACTTAAGAATTACAGTCCCCAATGTGGTTATTTTTCTTTTCCATCTTCTCCCTCCATTCAAAAAGGAAAATTAACAAAAGTAACAAGCACATTATGAATTTCTATTAGATATTATAAATATACCATCATCTTATACTAAACAATAACAATATTAATTAAAAAGAATTATTAAGCTTGTCTTATAGCTGAAAAATTTCAAGAACAAGCACTAAAAATGCTTGTTTCAGGTAATTCCAATAACCACAACATGGTTTTAAAAAACCAGATGCCCATTTTGGCTACAAAGCAGTCAACTTCAGTGGTAGTTCACAAAAACATTCTACTTTTTAGTGAAATACCACTGAAGATAGCTGCTTTGTAGCCGAAATGTGCATGTTTTTATAAACTTGTTGTGGCTATTGGAGATACCAGAAACGCATTTTTAAGTGCTTGTTCTGGAATCACAATATTAATAACTGAAAAATGCAACCTAAAATATAAATTACCTATATAAGAAGAGTAAAATAAAACTCAACTAGCATTAAAGGTGTGGCATATCAATTTGAAATTTTAGTATAACTCATTATCCACTGGAGAATATATTCTGGAAAAATACTATTATCATATGTTTTTTCTATTTTGTATGATGACATATCTATTGTTACAATTACAAGTTCAAAAGTAACTATCAATCAAATCTTCACTTATACCACACAGACCGGTGTTTCCCAAACTTCTTTAACTTATGGTTAAATGAATATTATTTGCTATGCCATACTAACTTATTTATATATATACATATATATATGTGTGTGTGTGTGTGTATATGTATGTATATATATATAATGGATGCATCAGCACCTCAGTGCACATCAAAGACACCAACCACCAACAATACCTCCATTACACCAGCTGCCACCCACACTACACCAAAACATCCCTCTCTTATTCCCTCGCCCGCCGAGGATATAGGATATGTTCGGATAGCACTTCACTATCCAAATATTGCACAAAAATTCAGGAGGCATTCCTCAACCGAGGCTATCCTCCAGAATTAACTCAACACCAAATACACCACGCCATTTCTTTTTCCCTCCCCCTCCGGAAAAACACTGAACCCAAACCCACATACTCAAAGTGACACCACCCTGACTCTCACAATAACCTTCCACCCAGGACTACACGAAGCCCTGAAAAGCATCCTTGCCACCGCCCACACCATTCTCACATCCTTACCCACCACTCTTACACTCTTCCCCAAGCCCCCCATCATATTCCGTCGACCTAGGAATCTCAACGACTTGTTGTGGTGCAAAGAACTCCCTACAGGTCCAACACCACCCCCCCGCAGGGTCTTTCCCATGCAAAAGACCATGGTGCCTCACTTGCCTCATCATAGAGACTTCCTCCACGTTCACCAGCCCAATAACAGACATCACCTACCCAATTACGTCCCATGGAACCTGCACCTCGAGAAATTTAATCTATTTATTAAATTGCACACAATGTCCGGCGTTTTATGTGGGCCTTACCACCACACCCCTCAACATCCGCATGAATGGTCATCAGGACAGTGTCACTCATAAACGCCCCCTTCCAGTGGCCGATCATGCGGTAAGCCACTCCCTACCCTTCAATGGATGCTTCACAGTAAAAACAATCTGGGCTCTCCCAAAAGACTCTCCCTCACCACAACTCTGCCAATGGGAGCTGGCCCATATAGAAATCCTCCGCTCTCTTTCCTTTCCCGGTCTAAACCTCTGCTAACACCCCCACCTCAAATATTCCAGCCTCCTTTCCATGAACCCCATCCTCTTCCCATTCCCTCTACTCCCAGTGAGACACTTAGTTTTAGTCATACTCTTGTGCCAAAGAAGGGCAGATGCCCAGAAGCTCTAAGAAAAAGCCTTCCTCTATCGCCATGGACGTCCACAACACCAAGTGTCCACTGGCTCTCTCCTATCCCTCTCAACTACTAGTTGCAATCTTATATATATATATATAAAATCACACACACACACAGGGCCGTAAAAATGAACCGATCAAAATAAATTCATGAGGCCAGGGGGCGCCATATTATATCTCACCTCAGGTGGCAAAATGTCTTGGCACGGCCCTGTGTGTGTGTATATATATATATATATATATATATATATAGCCAGTTTCACTGCAATACAACATCATTGGGTGACTTAAATAGTTGTATATTTATAATATATTTCTGGTTCTTACAAATCTGGTAAATGTTTATTAGGCACAAATAATAAGATTCACAAAGTTACTCCTGAAAATTTATAACCAATTACCATCTAACTTCTTTACCATGGTTTACATGCTAACAGCTGTTGCTTTGTGAAAATTAAATGTACACGATTTTCTTTGGCAGCACCCATTGCAACTTGTATTAATAATGTTCTTTTAAAAATAGTTTGGAAATCACTTAATAGTTGATATAAGTAATTACGATGTATCATAAAGTGGTTCGCATTAAGGCAACTGGATGCCAACATATGAACCATTTTCCAGTAAATTTTCAATCACCATGGAGACTACTGCTTATTCTTCAATAAGGTGACAAGAATAAACGACCAAGTTTTCAAAAATTCAAATGAATGCCAACAACAAATACAAACAACAAAATATTGCGAAAGTGAAATATATAAAATTATACTACAAAAACCGTGTTTATTTTTAATTCCTAGTGCGATTATATAGCTTACACTACGTGGAATAAGAAAGATGTTATCAAAATGTTTACAAATATTAGTCGTACGACAGTTACAGCTTTGAATTCAGAGCCAGCAGTAACTTCAAATATTTCTTTTTGAGCGATATGAACAACATAATTCAGATCAATACCACATCTAGCCAAAGAAGTGAAAAAAGGTGTTATATTCTTATGAAATGTTGGTCAAATCCAATCATGTAGCTGCAAAAATTTATGCAAAATCATTGAACTAAAAAAATAAATATTCCTGAAACTTGAAATAAAATGAAACCACAGCATTTAAAAAATATTGAAGCAACACTATTTAGATGTACTTTTCTTACCTCTTCGGTTCCACACCGATGTTTTAAATGAGCTAGACCATTGCAACAACTCGAATTGATATGAAGATTATTAATTCGTTTGGATAATGGCGTGAAGTCACAGCCCTCTTCTTCTACGTTGCTCCTAACGCGTTTCCTTTAAAGACACAACCACTAATAAAAAACGATTTAATATACTAAACATACCCATAAATCTTATACGAAACCGTATAAACCACCAGTTATCGTATAGACACCAAAGAATCCTAATTGCAATTCACGAGGTATAAATGTAACCATATTAAAAGAAATGAACTTCAGTACACATTAAACATAAATAATGAAATCATAAATTACATCCCCTATGTTGATTTCTCGACTATTAATCAAGTTCAGAAAAATCATTTAAAATGACACAGCAACATATTGAATAAACCAACTGACCTGCAACTGCTGTTAGATTGAGTCATTTTGTAATTCCTGCTTTAAATTTCATGAATATATGATGTACACTAACAATTTGTTATCATGCGAGTCTACAAACACTTCCCGACGGATTATTTAAAGGTACATTCTATTTCAATTACTTTGCTAGTGCGCAATGCGTCCGTCGAATGTTATTGATTGGCCTTTTTAAAGAGCGCCATATTGAAATGAGAGGCTAAATGACGTTTGGGTAATTGACTGCTGGAAATGGTAAGTTTAAAACAATACAATCCAAAAAAATACATTTCATATGTATATCACTGATCTCGCTGTATTTCTTTATTTTATTCTAAATCGTTGTTAACTGTTTTACTTTTTACTCCTATTACTTTAAAGAATAATATTAACTAATTGTAAGTTTGGAATAAATGTTCATATGTTTGTTTAGTAATATTACTAAAACAAGTAATCTTTTAAATAACTATGCACGTTAAAATATTTTAAAATTATAATTTAACATCTCTTTTTACGAAATATGTTCTCTTTGAATATTTGTTTAACAAGATAACTTCGGTATAATATTTTCATAAGCTTCATTTATATCGATTTATATTCACGTAAATGAGGAGCCACACGATGCTTAATATACCACAGCGCAGACCACCTAAGACCTCTCAAATTAATGATCAATTTAAAAGCACTGTTTTCAAGAATGTTTTCATCGTGTGATGCCGCATTCCCCTATATTAAAAGTACATTGCATCCACGTACTCGCAAAATATCGTTTAGTTTTCATAAATGATATCTAATGATATTTCCTGCAGGCAAATGTGCGAATACATTTGCATGGCTTACAAACATTAATGAGGTAGATATTTAGTTAGACGAAAACTTAAATACGTATAATTTTAAATATAATTATTTTGAGATGACGAGTACTCCAAATAACATGTTTTAAATGCTTCTTCAGTAACTCATCTTAGGGACGTCAGTAGTGAAGGAAGAATTAGGCAATATCATTAATCATAAGACTAATACACCGCAGTATCCATTACTTTTATTACTGGATATATTCCTTGTAAGAAATTATTATTTTAATCTTAAATTTATAAACAATATTCATATAATGACGATTCTATGACGCAAACCAAAATTTCAAGTAATTATTAGTGGGTAGGAATAAGGTATCTTTAATGGAACGCTAACTGAATGCTGGAATGAAGTACTAAGAGAAGTAGAAAGCCTGAAGAACTAGCTGATGTGGTTTTAGGAACAATATAAACTTTGATTTTCTCGGGATATTGAAATGAATGCGTGAGGCCGACCGGCACATAATTCATTTTTTTCTCACTACGCTTTGATATCATAATAGGACAGCAGTCTTCGGCTTTTTCTAGTTGATCATTTGAGCATTTAAAAAATAATCGCATACCCACTGGTGCATTTCAACGTAATTAAATAAACGGTACTTGTGGGAGGAAAGCCTCAACCAAAGGTGGCCTAATATCGAGGAATATGGGCCCGAGAGAGGGGGGAGGTACGAAATTGGATAATTTCTTTATACACGTATATTTTCCAAAACGATCCTGGGAGACGTCTTATTTTTAAAAAAATGTTATGATACCTTTTATGGTTAAATTTATTTACAAGCATGCATCTTTGAAGAGTTACGTGAAAATATTTTAATTATTTTACTCCACCTCTCTCCTTTGCGTGCCTAAGGTGTTTTTCAACCAAATTCTTAACCGTAAACTCATTACTTTTGTTTCCGAACTTACGAATGAAAGCTCAAGTTGGAAGACAAAATATTATTTTAAACGATTTCTCATTTCCCTTTAAAATCACGTAATCCTGGTTGAAAAAACTTTTAACCCTTACGGGACTAACCGCAGAGTGAGGAATCTCAGTGATATTTCGGCGTATTTCACCCACTGCCACACACCAGTACGGCGAATTTCTGGTTAAATATAGAGCCGACCGATTTTTTAAGGCATGCTTTTATGTATTTCTAATTCATCATTTTAAAAAACCATAGGTCATAAGGCGTGGTGAAAATTTCACCCAGCTATATCTCCCTGTTGGGAAGACATTGCCCCCTTCGGTTGTTTTGCAGATGTCCATATAAGCGGGTGTTTGAGGAGAAGATCGTTGCTCGCGCTGTGCAGAGTCGCAATAAAACACTTTCACCGCCTCGGAGCGAACGGGCGAGAGCTCAGCGCGGATTTTCGAATGTCATACTCGCCGGCCACCACACGACATTACTTTTGGGAAAAAATAGGTTATCCCGTAGCAATCGGCGAGTTTGTACTTCTTTCGCCGCGAAATCATCAGTTAAATGTGAAAATTCTCCGAGTTCGAAATTCGAGGGACGATGAACTGCACCATAGTTCGATTCGAATTTAGGCACACGTTTCACCTTATATATATATATTAACTAAACTCGCGACCGAAATGCATTTTCTTCATGTTTTTATTCTTCCCTCCATTCCGTAGATGCATCGATACCCCTTCGCTTCTTCACTTGCTTACACATGGCCATCACCAGCATTTATACCTGACCCGGCTTCTTCCTTACCTAACTTGACACACATTTGCCGTCCCGATACCACCACCCATACAGACACCTCAGCCCCAACCCCTGACCCAACTCCTCAAGGCAGCCTCCCTCTCATTCCTCTCCCTCCCCCAACTTCTCACCGTTCCACTCACCCCCAGCAACGCAACATCGGCTCCGTACTGTGAACCTGCCCATATTAGGCTTCGGCCCGCTGATTTCAATGCGCCAAAAAGTATCTCCCCTTTCAGTACGATGTCCTAAGCAGCTGCAGTTTCGCAACAATGCGATCCCTTTGCACTCCCGCCACATTGGTGCGCGTGAACGCGTCGTGTTTTAAATCGTCGAGAGTTGTCCACGAGTGATTATGTACCGTCGATATTATTCTCAAGGCGATGAATGATTTAACCTTTTTTTTTTTTAAAAGAGAGCGGAATAAGTTTCACAGTTCTTCGCGTCGACGTGATGAAAAGGAAAAAAATAATGCCGCATTATCGAACGGGTTGCGCCCGTTTTCGTGGAAATGATACGAAAACCGCAATGTTGGTCGTCTTTTGGCATCACGGATCCTGCAGAATTAGAGCTAAATTATTACTTTTATAAATTTTTCGTGTGTATACTAAGCAAAGCGACAAAATCACGTATTTTTTCTTATATTACCAACATCGTTTACAGGGTCAGGGGATGAATTTTAATTATTTATTTTCTGCTGATAATTTCAAAATCGTGTTACCAATTCAAGAACGACAAAAAACGTGGATGGTAATTTTGCCGATTTTGGTCAAGTATGAATAGATAAGTCAGAATGATAAGCAGATTAGATTGTAAGATATTTAACTGCTTTTATATCCTCCTATTTTTTCGTAATTATCTCGATAAATATTTGTAATATTGTATACCTCGCCTCTGTGAGTTAAAAATGGTTTTGTAAACAACTTCAAACACGCTTAATTCAAAATAAATTTATGGTATTCTGCGTTTACGTTTAATCCATAAAAATTTAAGAAATGCGTCACTTTTGAGGTAATTTTGAACACTACACTTTGAAACTCTACATCAATCAGCGGACGTCTGACAGGAAGGAAATGTAAATGAAAGGATTATAGCGACATACAGACTTTAGATATTTTCAGTTGAATGGTACGAAATTATTTTTATTCGCAATAGTTATGAAATGGGATATATCTTTCCGATTACCCTTAGATTTCATACACTCCACGAGACCTTAATTATTTGTGCATAATTTATGCTGCAGTTTTTTATCCTAAACTTTGTAACATACTTTAGTCAGTGAAATCTCTTTCGAACTAGTAGCCTGGGGACAATCAAAAGAGCAAAAATATTATTCTAAGATATCTAACGGAACTTCTTATTGTTAGTGATACGCATAAATTACAAACATTAGCATGGTGAAACATGTTTATGTATTCTCATAATGAAAGCAAAAATATTTTGACATTGAAAGAGGTAAATGAAACTAGCTCGTTATGCTTTGAGTTCATTGTCTAGCGAATTATAGTCCAAGAGGCTAATTCATTAGGAAAACACATAGCGTCTAACACTTTCATTTGGTCTCCTTAAAGGCTCGATAGTTTTAATATTTGATTCAAATGTCGGAGATGAGTGAAAACTCCAATATATCGTCATAATATCAATTTATCCTTCAACGTAGGTATAATTCATGTGATATGGATCAACAAATCGGTACGGCGGCTGATTAAAAATCCATTCATCTACTCTGCCTGCGATGCAGAAAAGAAAAAGTCTATGGTGGTGTCGAAGTTTAGCTACAACCGTTTAGAGCGCAAAATTATCCAGGCTATCAGTTTTATGTATAAGGTGCGATTAAGTAAACGTCGTAATTTCTTCGATCGAGTTCTTCATAAAAGCTGTGGAGTATTTACGGTTTATGCCTACAAAATATATGGGAAGGAATGTCAATTTTTCCAAACACTGAAAGGATTTTTCGTCCTCATATATGTTAAGTTTGTTTTCTTTATTATTGGTAGTTAATATCTTGCGTTGTTAAAAAAAATCTTCGCTAAAAATAAAGCGAATTTAATCATCGGTTGGAATAATAAGATTTTTTTATAACCCCATGAACAGTATTCGATCGAGGCATAACTCTTAAGATAATTAATCTTCACCATTTGATTTGTATACAACGAAAAATTTGTTGGAACCATACTTACGAGAAAAGTGAAAATTTTAAGTGCTTCAGCGTTGGTGTCCGTGAGCATTTCTTTATCTAAGGATATAGAAATTAACCCATCTTTAATTTGGCATATTTAACTTTATTCAGATGAACACAGAAATTATAGGCCCCAAGAAATCTTGAGCTTTTGACATTTGAATCTCAGCTCGAAAAAAAACAAACAATTTTCATGACATCATTTATTTTTCTCGCTGCAGTGCCTCCAGATCGATACCAATAATAATTGGTTTATTAACGCGAATAATTTATTCAATTAAAAAATTTTAATGTGTGCTTGCACGGTTATTACCTCCATTGCACGTCTTTCTTTTAACAAGTATATATGTATTCATTTAGTCTAGTGTTCTTCCGGGACATTTCTCATTTTCCAGTCCTTGTACAATAATTGCTTCACCTCTTCGAGTGGCGGGAGTAAGAGAGGAGAGAGAGAGAGATATATATATAGGGAGGGTGTTGAAGTAGAAACGCGAAAAATATATATCTTCAGACGAGAAGTCTGCACACAAAAAGACCGGAGAGCAAATTATTTTGTCTGCGGAACTAGTTAATTAGTTTTCCGCCGGAAGCACTTCTTCGGACCCACTCACAATTCCGCCTTCAAGCTCATCAACCCCGAGTTCGCCAGCCTTCATTGCCCGAGCTGCCAATAAAAGCGTATCTAAAGCTGACCTGTTGGATATGCTCAAGTGAGACGAGTGCGTGGTCAGTGATCGCGAAAATGCTCAGAAACCTGAGGCAGCCGCCGTGGTAATTACCGAGTTCGTTATGATACGGGGTGGTATAAATGCGACGGAATGACCAGCTATTGGATATTTAGGGATTTGGAACAGCGATGTTTTCGAGCTCAAAAACGAGTTAGTTCCTACCGAATCAATCGAATTTCGAGAGTTCGAACCCTCGAGAAAGTTTATTCCCGACATCTGCACCTGCTACATATGCAGTTACGGTCGAAATTCTATAAGTCGAACGTCTGTGACTCGAATTTTTCGTAACTCGAATCTTTTTCACGTCGTTTTTCTTCTATAACTCGAATTTTCTATAAGTTATTATGTTTTTTGCTTCTCATGAAGTTCGACTTATAGAAGTTCTACTGTATATCGTTTACCCCAAGGAAACGTAACGAATCCATGATAATACATATGGGAGCCTTTATTAATTTTCTGGTTTGTGCGCCACGGAAAAAATCTCTGTACAACAGACGAATAAATTATTACCGTGGTATACAATTTTTTGTGTTAAATATTTTTAGCATGAATTTCGCTTTAAAACTGATGTCCATCTCGAACAATCTTGTTATAATTGCTAAAAAACGGGTACATTCGCGCGTAATTGGAGACCGTTGAGCGGATTAAAAGAGCGATCAGCCGGCTCATCTAAAGAGGTAGCAAAAAAATGGAGACGCCGAGTATCGATCTGGACACCATGCTCAGAGAACTGCCGTATGAACTACGCCCCGCGACGATATGAAGAACGCATGCACCGGCTTCTGTTAGGTTCATAAATACTAATATTCTGTGAAGATGTATCTACTAATATTCGATTTAAAAACGAATAACGTAATTTGGAATTTCGATAAATTATTTGTTTTCATCGTTCGCTCGTCGACCATCGTAGCTAAAAAAAAATACAAATGTGCAACTTTTTTAAAAGTTAAATTTACTATAAGACTCGGTTCATCGATTTGTTGGCAGTATATAATGACTGTCGACAGGAAAATACATTTAGTCTTCCGCCTCGGAACCCCGCACCATATGGAGTGGAGCACAAATAGTATTGATTTCAGTGGTTGGGCATTCAGAATGCGAGAAATTTTCTCGTTCATAAATAACCCACTATACGGTCGTTTAAGTTTCCACGGAATTCGTGTCTTTTTATTTTGTTTAAAAGCTTTTTTTTTCTGTTCGTCGATCCCATCCGCCAAGGTTTGATTGCTAAGGTCGGTTTCATTCCTAAGGAATAGATCGACACGAGTCGAATAATCGTACGAAAATGTGCTTATTAAATCTCAACAATCAAGGTGGTACGCAAGAACTTTTTAATTCTCACATTAATACAGATTTCGGGCCACAGTTCTCTATATTTATCGTATTTGTACGCAGCCAAAACCCAAGTTTTTTTTTGTACGAAGCAAAAATCATTATAATGGCAATCATAAACTTTGCTTTTTCGGAAACACAGGATTTTTGAGGTTCCTGAAAAGCGAAGGTTTAGTTGCTTCTCTTTAATAACATCGTGATCATGGGTTACCACAATGTTATGGTTCATTCAGTTAAATATACATTATATACATTTATTTATTACATTTATAAATATGTATTTTCTAGTCCATACTGTGGCTGATGCATTGCCTATTTGTGGCCCCGACTTAATAACAATAATAACTTCAAAATTAATAACATAAAATTAAAAACAACAAAAAAAGCCCGATTCGTCACTGGAATGTATTCCGAATCTCGTCTCCTCAACCTGCAGCCTCCTTCTACTCGAAAACAGATTATTTATAAAAAAGAAGACGACGTCGATTTTGAGAAGAAAAAAAATAACCGATTCCTTTTAAGCCTTCGAAATCACCACGTTTCATTCGGAAACCGATTAATCGTCTTCGGACCGTTTCTTTGGCCTCGTTGGTTTTTCGGATGGCACTGCGCGCTATAGTCCGGCCTATCTGGTCCCGGACGTACCGCATTCCTCGGCAGCCAAGTGATGCGCCTGCTTTTCTCGATGTCATTAACGCCTCGGGCTAGACGGCCCCACCTGGGTCCCCACTACATATCCTCCTCTTCTCTTTCCTCCCTCTCTCTTTCTCCCTACCACCTTCGCATAACATCCCTCTCCACCCTCCTCAACGTCTCTTTCTTTAACTTAACCCACCACTTCGCCCTCTTTACCCTCTCACTCTTCCTATCCCTTTCTCTCTTTCCCTGTACTCTCTCCCTTTCCTCTCCCCATCCCTTCTCTCTCTCTCTGGGCTTAGCCTCTCTCACCCATCCTGCCGCCGCGGCGGTGGGGCTACCTACCCAAAGAAACCGTGACGGAACCGGTTGTGGGGAAGAGAGGTTCCTGTGGACTCCAAGAGAGTGAGATAGAGAGCCTCTCTCTCTCTCGCAATGTCCGCCCTGGCGTTCTCTCGTAAGGTTTTTACATAGCGATCTTATTTTTCGAAGCGTCAAACAAATGCATTCGCTTCCTTATGTAAAAAAAAATCATATAGGAGGTTGATTAAAAAAACCCGGGTCTGGTGGAATTTCGCGGAATGTTTCGATTCCGACGACAGGTTAGAAAGAGTTTTTGATTTATTTATTATTCCCCACACCCCTCCCCCTCCCTGATCGGTAAGGTTTGGGACAACGGGAAAAAGAGAGCCTTTCTAAAAATAGCTCCCGACTGGACAGATTTTCCTGTACAGATAAGAAGTTTTTTAGGCGCGGCGATGTCTTTTTTCCCTTCCCACGTGAGTAACGCGGGGCGTAATGATTATTATTATTTCTTTCGACCGACCGATTTTAAGCGTTCGGAACACGTAATTTTTGCTGCTTTAAAATCCCTACGTATTCTAAAGCGTCGGCGAAGAATTTCAAATGTTTATATGAGTGTGTGCGTGCAAGAGAGAGAGAGAGTAGGGAAGAAAATCCATCGGAAGAGGTTGTTAACTATACGTAAAGGGGAGGATGCCTCTTAAATTCAACCCCTAGCATTCAACGCAAGCGTCCAAAGTCCTGAAAGGTTATATGTATATACTCGTATATGTATATATTTTTAAGAGTGGGCATTTCGGGGAGGGAGGCGCATTTTTTATCTTTTCCTTTAACGTCTTGGAAGCTCGTGGCGAGATCCCCAACGGTTGCAACGGCTATAATTTTTTTTCAAAATTTTTCTCTGGAAAGTTCTCGCGCAAAATTATTTGTAAGTGTACGGGGAAAGCAATTTGTTAATTCTGTGGACTTAAAAGACGGTAAAAGAGTAGCTGGAGTCGGTTTATTAAATAGCAATGGAGAAGTCCGTCCCTGAGGATCAGAGAGCCCCGGAATACTTCCAGGTTTTGAGACCCCTGGCCAAGGTCGAATTAAGAGACTCTGGGGTCCTGGCGCACAATTTTACGAGAAACGTTCCCCCCCCCCTCCCACCACCATCACACAAAATGTCTGGGGCCTCCGTGGGCCCCCCGTGATCCCGGGGCCCTGGCACAACTGCACAACTGCACCACTGCGCCCCGGTTAATCCGGCATTGCCACTGGCCAAAATAAAAACTAACGAAAACAAAATGAGACAATCATTAGCTAAGAACAGTGAAATGTAAATAGTATATTTTTCATTTGTATAATGATATTCTAACCTTTTTCTATGCAAATGTACCAGATATTGAGGAAAAATCTACCTTTTTGTGCAGTTTCACAGTTGATATTGAGCATGGCGAGTACATACATACATTCAAACGCAAAGTTGGGCACCCTTGAGCTCGAGTCCCATGCCAAATGGCCCTCCCATCTCAGAGGCCCTGCAATCGGTTTTGCTCTGCCCACAGGAACGAGACATTTCCATGTTGTTGATTGATAAACCTATACGCGTTCAAAAAAGCTGAAACGCGAAAAAAAACATTCTGTTCCGTCTGATTGGAATTTTCGAACACGTGGCGAGGCGTTTCATTTATTCCAACTATGTATGCCAGCGAGAGAAATTCTTTCGTGCGTAAGTTTCTTTCGATCGGCTTTCAATACGCGTAAAAATATATCAGCATATTAATGCATTTTCCTCGCTCGCAGTTTATTATAGCTTTAAAATACTTATCAGGAAAGTTGGAAAATTAGCACGGCGCTCGAATATCAATAAGGTGATAAACTTGCCATTTTACGAGGCGCTTGAAGAAAAGACGATCGCATTTGCGCGACGCGAACAGAATTCTTCCATATAAGGAGTTTTTTTCGACTGTTGGAGAAATTTTGGAAACGCCTTGCTGGCATTGGGTATTTTTTACAAGGTTTTTTTTCTGGAGGAACTGCAAGGAAGTGAGGTAACCTCATCCGAGATGGAAAGATTGCGTAACTAAGCACAACCGACCGTGACATCTTTAAATTACGTAATAATGATATTCACGCCACAACCCGACGTGGAGTTCGAACCGGATTGGATTCGAATGTTCGAGCAATTGTTTCCCTCGAAACTTTCGCGTGGCAGTTGTTACAATTATATTTTTTATTGATAACCTTTATAACAAATAATTTTTTTTACCTTCACGGATCTTCTTCGTAGCGTTTCTTGCTTGTACAGTATTTCTTTCATCGTTGGTTCACTCATACGTCGAAATATTACGAAGTGTTATATCCGTCGATTTTTATCTTCGCGTTGCACTCTCTCTTAACCGGCGTTCGTTTAACCGGCTCTCTAATATAAACACCCTTTTTTCTGGAAACCCCTTTCATGCTTTCGCCAGAAAAAATGTTAAATTACCCATCGCGCGGTATTTTTTTTATTGCGTCGATGAAACGATTCCATCTCGTTATGCCTATTACCGTGGATTCCTTCTTCCGCCGTTCTTACTTTTTTTGTCATAAAATTAACAGTTTCGTTTCTGGGTGTTTTCACGAGTGATTTTACCCCGATTAAAATAATTATTATTCATTGGGAGATTTTAACGTCTAATAGTTCGGATTTTTTTGGTCAGTCTTATTGTAGTTTGTCGTAGTCCGTTTTATTCATTTATTGCATTCTTTAAAATTTGTAATTATTCCAAATATAGCTCTTTTCTCTGACACGAAACGACGTCTAAACGTGATAAAAACGAAACTAATCTTTTGAAGTGCTTTCCACATAGGTCGTAAATGCTCCGTTAAAAATAAAAGAATTTGATTCGTTACTCGTTGTATAACAGGTAAATGAAAATCAACGAGGTTTTGGAAAATAATGTTTAAGGATAGCGCTTTAAAAGATTTATTTTCAACTAATTGATTTTGTATGCACATTCGTAATTCCCATTCATAAACTTGTTAGACTGAGACAATCCAATTGTTGATTTATTTTTTAATGAAAATGAGCTTTAAATTAAGGAAAAATTCGAGCCACTTGTTGAGTTTCGAGATTTTCATTTTCACATTTTCCCAAGTCGATCGTTTAAAAAATCCTCTGGTCCAAATAAATATATCATTGAAGATAAGTCGGACAAGCCATAGAGTAAATTATTTTATAGTACGTTAATTGAAGACAAATCGACAAATGAAAATAAAACGAGAGAACGAAGGCAGATTTTTACGGACACTTTTCTGGTAACATTAAATAAAAGATCTCGGTGGCTTATTTCGAACTAGAACATTTCAACATTGCTGCGAACGTCGTAAAAATTTTTATTATTAGTACTATAGTGATATTACCGGGAGCGAATCGCCCAAGGCTGGTTCTCCAGTCTCCCGTTTTCGTTGGAATCTTCACCTATACGGTCAATGGTAAGGTAACGGATGTTGAGTTCCGTAAATAGGTGACGCTAACTCGTTTCACTCAGCTTTGGCTACGGAACGAGACCCTCTTAACAGAAACGACGGCGAAACGATTTAGTGGACGAGATGATTTTTTAAAAAAATGACACGTGCGCCACGCTATAAACGCAAAATTAATCGATTTACGAGTAATCGTACCGTACTTCGCATTAAATTAGTCTCTTAAAAATCCCTCGAGCGGAGAAAAATCACAACCTTATATCGTGGATCGTGATCCGTGGCACATAAAAGCGAAAACACGTGGAAATAGATATATCTCGGTCTTTTATAAGTTTATTTCCATACTCTCTTTCTAGCTAATTATGTCACATCATCTCGCTGCCCTACTACCCTCGTCATGGTTCACTGACTCCCCTCGCTGCGGATTGGCATCGGTCGGAGAACATCACTTAAGATTTCTCGCCATCTCTGGATTCGTGAACGTGCCTTCTCCATTTGGGAACTTAATGCACGTTTGAAAAAAAAAAGGCTGTCGACTATTTTTTTCCTCGCGTTAACCGTCTCCCTGTGACATTCGGTAAAACCAATTTCGGTTTACTATCCTTTCTTAATTCAAAGCTCGGATGAAATAACGTCCGATCTTCGTTTCCTCTTCGTAGGATTTCGTTCGATGACGCGTGTTCATTTTCCCGGCTCGATCGACGCTCCTTTAAAATTTAACCTAACAGTAAGATCCGAACCGCGTCCTATCGTTCTCGAGTTTGGCAGCGGTGCGGGAAAAAAAAACATCCGCGCGCGCGTCGTCTTCGGAAGATTTTTTGGCGCAAATTTTAAGAAATATTCGCGCGACGTCGAGGAGGGGCAATGTTCCGAGAAAACTTGACTTCCCACGCGACGCCGGTAATCTTTTCGAAAGAAGACAAATTTTCAGTTGCCACGGAGCTACTCACGGGCCACTTTAAAGCGATCGCTCTCTATAAAACAAGGTTTTAAGGGCATGTGTGTCGGATAGCTTCGGAGCAAGGAATGAATTTCTTACCTCAGATAACAGTGGGTGATCATCGGACCATCTTCTTCTCATTGGTGAGAATCCTCTCCCGTTCCCTTCCCACCCTCATACGAGTTTCCGTCTCCTATTTCCCAAGTTCTGTTTTCCACGGTTGCCACGGAAATAGAAGAAAGTTCGATCGTTACGCCGCTCGACCTAACCTCTTATTTCGAAGGAGACGACGATTGGCGCGACCGTCCATTGGCGAATTGACTTTTAACGACGTCGAAGATCGGGTGATAATTTTTTATCTAAAAAAAAAGAGCGGCAAAGCGATCGTTTATTTTCGATCTTCAAAGATGGAGGAGAAGAATATGACGTAGAACAGTGGTGGGCAACCTTTTCTGCACGTTGGACCGCGTTGGTGGCATTGAATCCTTCTGTGGGCCGCCCTGGAAATTTCCAACGGATTATAGTTAAATCGTAATTTACCTAGAGATTCTTAGGCATTATATGTGTAGGAATCAAGTTAGAATGAGCTTTTTAGGGTTAACATTTCAATATAAAAAATTATGACGGAATTCAATCTTAGGAATATCTTCGAGAATAGAAAACACAGAAACAGTATTAAAAATAACTTAATTGAACTGAGAAATATTTACTAAGAGGTCGCAGTTTAACGTTATATATTTTAACAGATTTTGTTACACGGAAAATAATATTTGATAGTTAATTAAAATAAACGTAAAAAGTTTCGAAAATTATGAATGACTGGCGGTGGGCCGCATAAAATTGCTTAGTGGGCCGCAGGTTGGGCACCCCTGCTATAGAATTAAATTATATAGCATGGATGCCCAACCGCGAGAAATTAACGACGGCGTGTATTCCCTCGCGAATAATGATACATACACGGTCTTACTTCGACCATTATTTATTTTTTGATGAATTGTGTTTTATTTTAATGCGCTTGTGAGATTATAGCTGGGCGTTTTCCTTTGTTTAGTCAGCGAAAATGGGCCAATTAAGAGGATTTTTTAGAGCGAAGCATAAAGTTGATTAAAGTCGATCCTACGCGTCGCGTGACGTGTTAGTAATTCAAATCTTTCCACCTATGCGGTACGCTACTCTCGTCCAACTACTCTTTCCGTCCACATGTGTCATTGCTATTTCGTGATATTCCGCTCTCTTCCTTTCTCCTAATTGAAGAATGGGCTGCATAATCTCGACTTTTCCAAAACAAAGGAGTTTCTCTGTCCGTGCCTCCTTAACTACCCCATTTCTTCACATCTGTTTTCTTCGTGAGCAGTGGCAACCTGTTATTTTGATTGTTACAGTCCTAAAACGAGACCGAGGAGGACATGTATTCATTAAGATCAGGAGGAATTCTTTTGTCTTGTCCGAATGCTCTTTATGAAAAAGATTATCCCAAATTTCGAAGCTTGTATAAATACCATCTCGTGTCGACGTTAATCAATTATCGAGCTAAGGTTATGGCTAGCCTCAAATAAATATAATAGAAATTACTTGTAGCAATAGAAATTTGAGAAAAAAATTCATTAAAGCAATAACTCTTATCATTATTGACTTATATGAAATACCGCCGAAGACGGCTATTTTGTTCTTGAAATTCACTCGACCGTTATATGGACTACATTTACATCAATACCCTGCAAGCCGCCGGAGCGTTTGGCAGGGGGTGTAACAACACCAAGTGAACTCTAACTAATTTCTCTGTTTGACTGTCTTAACGCGTCTGGGAAAAAGGATCTGTAGTATTGCTAGCGATTGTTTCGACATATTTTTCCTGCACTCTGATCTAACATTACGTTCACTAACACCGATGGGGACGACTATTCCGCGTACGTCTTCAACGAATTCGGAGCTTTCGAATTTTTCAAATAGTTTCCTAAGGCAGCAATGCCCAAACTTTTCTTATACCGGGCCAGTTTTAAGTCTACCGACGTACAGGCGGGTCATAGGGATTGTCAATGTACGCATTTAAATGATCGAAACATTTTCTCTTTTAGAACATTTGGGAATATTTAGGATACACACCAATTGCGGTGGCTTGCTGGGTATTTATTCAGATTCATATACTTATGTATTTTAATTTGGAAAAAGTAAAATTTTAATTAATTTCTTTACAGCTTTAAACAAATTTATCCTTCGCTCCGCTAGTGAGTGTATTTTGCTATTAAATTGTGCGTAAAAATGTCAAAGAAAATTTAAAAATATATAAATGTAATTTTAAACATACATAAAATATACATTCTCACATCACCCACCAAATATAACTCATTTGTCTCTCAAACGTTCGTAAATTAAAAATGATAGCATTTTATTAAGTCCAACAAAGTTGTTCTTCTTAAAATTACTTCATCTTCTCATTACGTTGACTGACGCTCAATTACCTAACTATATTTGGAGTTCGTTTGGAGCCAGATCCCCGAGTAAGGAAATTGGGTACTAATTGAATTGCTCCCAGGATGAAATCTTCGGGAAGACGTATGCACGACTACGATTCTTTAATGTTTGGCTTGAGGAAGGGATAATTTTGCATCTAAAGCTTTAACATAATCATGCGTCAATTTATTTTTACCCGGAAGCACGAAATTGGATTTATTACTAGAATGAATGCGGTGTAGATAAGAACATAGCCAAATGCCTATCTAAATATTTCAAAGAAAAAATATTACATTTTGAGCGAAAAAGGACGAAAACAGAGAAAGAAACTAATTAAAGCAGCCCTGAAACAGCAAGTAAAGAGAAACTTACAATGCAAGGCACTGTGGGCACGGTTAATAAAACTCGAAGAATTATAAATGCATTTTATGAAAATGTTATAGCGAGATCTGGCGATTGGTTCTAATTTTTTATTCGGGAAATCCATTTTTTTAATCTTGAAAGAAGTCGGCAGAAGCCAGAGGACGTGTCTCCGGGATTTTCACCTATTGCTAAAAAAAAACGTGGGGGTTATCGGATCTGGTCGAGGGTAAGGGCAAGACACAATAAACCTAACAATTATTTTTTCCGTACTTGTCCATGCATCTGGACCCTTTTGGCGACCCTCTTGTATCCTTGACATAAGGGATTTTAGAATGGGGAAGCATTAGAAATGAATGTCGGGTAGCTTCCAGGTAAAATATATATTTCTCTTCTGGTTTGGCGGTTTGATGCTAAAGTATATTTGATTTGAGTATGGTAAACCTAATTTAGAAATCATGAAAATTTCAAATACTTTCTCGGACCGGATGAACATATGCGGCGGGTCGCAGTCTGGACATTAACTAAGGAGTCCATATCATGCGAGTGAACAGGTGCAGTACGAAATTCGAGAAATGTATATGTATTCGTAAACTGGGTCAACTAATGTTTACCTCGAATTCTCTCGGGAGCAAGAATTTTGATGGAGTGGAAGGAAAGGTTTTTTTTTCATTCCTGCGTGTGTCATGAGCGGTAGAGAAGGGGAAATGAGCGAGGATAGGGAAGGCTCCGACCTTGGGAGCTGCTTAAAAATAAAATAAAAACACGCTGACACAATTAAAAGACGCGCACTGTACGTATCTAACGTAACTGACGAAATATTGGATACCGTTGCAGGTGTCATCGTTATGCGCCCTCGCGGAGGTGTTAATCGAAAGAAACGATATTCGTTTTTCGAATTCGAATAACGTTATACCAGCGAAAGCCAATTAATGAATCGTACTTTGATTCACAGAGATTGAATTCGGAGCGTGTAGTTTCGTCCGTCTTTTTTTTATGACCTGCAGATAGGAATCCCGGTTGGTGATGCATTTAGATCGCTAAAGAATGTAAACCTTCTGGATACGTTTTGTAATCGACATTGAAAAGGGCGCTCACTCTCACCGTGAATCATCGCTGAGTAACTATAAAATCTTTATGGTAGGAACGGTCAGGAAGAACTGTGAGTCACAAGTCTGTAAGACGTTTGTATCGATCGACGAGTCATTTCAATTCATCGTATACGTACGCTTTACGTTACGAAAATATACACGATTTTTTTTCTACTAATAAAGCGATTCGTTAAAAAAAATGCGATTTTATTTTCTGGTTAGTACAGGTACATGTTAAATGACATCTGTTCCTGCCCTTTAAATCATGTTATTAATATCATTTTTCTTTTATGGGTACCGTTCTTCGGGGGAAAAAACGCGCGTTAATTTGCCTGAAAGATTACCTTTATCTTTCTAGCAGTGCACTTTCGATTTTTTTTCATTTTGTTTATATTTTGTGTATAGGTAACCATTGACATAAGGTTATTCACGTATTAGAAATTTTATGAGCGCTAATATTTATCTTACTCTAAGCGCTGAGTCTTTTATTATTTGAAAAATTTAATTGATATTTTCGCGAAACTGTCAAATTTAAGCTTTCAATGATTGTAAGATCCTTCAGTCCTTCAGAACCTGATGAAACGTATCTCTTAGGATTATCAGAGGAGGAGAGAATACTGAAATTCATTGTATTAAAGACCTTTTTCTACGATTCTTTTATAATGCATTGGGTTTAGAAAAGTGTGATTTTCCTCATAATAAAATTATATCTATGGCTAATGGAAAACGTGCCACCGTTGATTCACCTAGGGCAATTCGACTTTTTTTAAATCGCCTCGCAACATATTTAACTCGAGAGCGAATTGTGACATATCTTGGATTAATGCGCAGGCGCATAGGTTCAGAGGTTATTCGATAGATAAGTAATTATAATGTCAGCAATTATTGGCAACTCTATAAACCGAAAAGTTCGCTTTATTAACTTTATATACTACCACTTTCTTTTTTTATTCCATCAGTTATTTATTCGCCTTCTTCGCTCTATTCATTCCCATTAAACAGGGCCGGGCAAAGGGAGGATGCGGCGGATGGAGGCATCCGGGCCCCCGAATAATGGGACCCCCAGAAGTTCTCAATTATTCAAGTATCGAGTGAAAATTTGGCCAAAATCTTGACTAAAAATCACTTGTAAACCGATTTCCATTAAAGAAATACTCCATAAAAGTTATAATATTAAACTGAACTCAATAAATCGCTCGTTATTACTATAGATATTAATATCGTGGGGCCACCATTGATATTTGCTTCAGTGCTTGGCCGACTCTGGCATTAACGAAAGCTACGAATCCAGCGTCTGCGTCGACAGACACTTTTTTCAGAATATGTGTGGTGCTCGCTCGGTTCAACGCATAGAATCTCATTGTCAGATTCGAAACAAACTCCTATGATATACGCACATTTATACACGTATGTCAGCGTATAGGGATCGGCCGTCTACGGTTATATAGTATATGCACGCGAATTTTTTCTTTTATAATTGATCGCCGAGTATCAAACACGACGTGCATGAAAATTTAGCGCCTATTCTCTCGGAATTGGGTCAAGAGCTCACACGCCGCGCGTCGTAGTACGTGCCGTCAGAAGGAAAATGGGAGTTTTCAGCGAGTGTCCGCTTCTACGCCTCCCTCCTCCCCCACCCGCTCACTCACCTTCCACGCTCCCCTCTACACTCCCCTTCATTCCCCCCCCCCAAATCCTCGCGAAAAATTCATCATCGCGTTATTATTTTTAGGCGCGTTTCGCTTCCAGCTGGAGCGCCTATTATCGTCGGTCTGTCCGTCCGTCCGTCCGTCCGTCCGCATGTTCGTTCTCGGCTTCTACTGAACGGATTTTCATGAAATTTGATATTAAGGACTTACGATAAAACACAATAAGAAAATCGCAAAAATGAATCATGTACGCCGATCAGGGGTACCACTTTACTGGTGACAAAAAATTAAATTTTCGTCATATCTCGTAAAGTATTGCTTATATCAAAATATTTAAAAAATAAAAGTTGTAGAACTTGTAAAGAAGAGTATTTTCTTCCCTATACATTTTTATCTCAGGAGTAGCCGTTATCGAGAAAATCAAATGAGAATATCTTAATTCGAGTTGAGCTTAGAAATTTTCTTGCATGGTTACTTCTTCATTGTTGCTATCATAAACAATCTCACAAACAAACGTTTAATTTCCTTACACGTGCATGCAATATTATTAAATAGGAAGAAAATGGATTATTTTTGAAGAATATAAGAACTTTAAAACGCTATTTCCCTCACGTACAGGTAGGTATATAATTTCTTTCTAATACTCCATTGCAGGAAACGCGCCCATTTGTGATACGTTGTACACTTTCCTAACTTGTTTATTAAGACCGACATTAAAGCTTTATTTTAAAACTCCTCGACGTGACTGTTTTTTTTCGCTACCCCTTCCCCTTCACAAAAAAAATCGATTGTTTTCTTTCTGATATGTGTTCTAATAAACCCACGCCGTGTGACTTGGTATCCGAGAGAGGAGATGAATGACTCACTTCCATCTAAGTCAGTTGCCAAACTATCGCGTCATCTGCTACATCTCATTTTTATCACCCCCAAGAGTGAAAGAGAGGGGCCGAAGGGGTCGTCAGCATATCGCGTATGCGACGTCTTCTTCTCCCCCTTAACCCTCTCCCTTAACTCTCCCCCTTAACCCCCCCGGAGCCGTTCCTCTTTAAGAGGGACCACTCCCCCGCTCTCCTCTCCCTCCTTCCCTCCCTCGACCTTTTCAACTCCTTCCTCCATCAAGCGAAACCGCCGTTCAAACTCATCTCCTCCCCTTTCCCCTTATATCCTACGACACCCTCGCTCTCATCGTCAGGGAACCCGACCCGGGCAGTTGAACAAACCGAAAGGACATATGGGAGGTGACCGTAGTGTCGCGTCGGGTCTTCTTCTCAGTTCTTCTGGCTTCGTGAACGGAAGCTGGTTTTTAAGCCATCATGTCGCCCTTAAAAGTTACTCTCACCCTGTAAATGTCGCGTAGATTGTTTTTCGTTTTTGTCGTCGTTTTTACGAAACTTTTTTTTCGTGTCGGGGATGTTTTTCTTTTATTTCTTATAGATTTGCGTCTACGCAATACCGCGTGATCAGCCAGACAGGTGGGTGGCAGGAGGTTCCCTAGAAAATCAAACTTGCAGTCTTGGATATCTTTTTGCTATTTCTTAATGGTCCTGGGAAAAAAACAATCCTCGATATCGCACTGTCCTACAGTCAGCATCACATATGTTGTCATTGTGGTCGAGCCTTACCGTACAAGTAGCTTTGTTTTAAAATTTATTTTCGGCGAATTACCGCTGAAAACTTTGTAGCCGAAATGCACATGTTTTGAGGCGCGTTTCGCTTCCAGCGTGAGCGCCTATTATCGTCGGTCTGTCTGTCCGTCCGTCCGTCCGTCCGTCCGCATGTTCGTTCTAGGCTTCTACCGAATGGATTTTCATGAAATTTGATATTAAGGACTTACAATCAAAGTTAATAAGAAACTCGCAAAAATTAATCACGTACGCCAGTCAGGGGTACCACTTGACGTGACAAAAAATGAACCTTCCGTCATATCTAGTCAAGTATTAGTCATAAAAATATTTTTCAAATAAAAGTTGTAGAACTAGTAAAGTAGAGAATTTCTTTTCCTATACATTTTTATCGTCGGAGTTGCCATTATCAAAAAAATCAATCAAGAATTCGAGTTGAGCTTAGAAATTTTCTTACATGGTTACTTCTTCATTGTTGCTAACATAAACAATCTCACAAACAAACGTTTAATTTCCTTACGTGTGCATGCAATATTTTAAAATAGGAAGAAAATGGATTATTTATGACGAAGAAAAGAACTTTAAAATGCTATTTCCCTTACGTACAGGTATATAACATCTTTCTAATACTCCATCGCATGAAACGCCCATTTGTGATACGTTGTACACTTTCCTTACTTGTTTATGATTGCACTAAAAAGCAACTGAAATCTGGGGCCGCTACAAATGTGAATCCTCTAGAAATGTGAGGCCCTAAGCTCCGAAAGCCATACAAATATATGAAGAAAAAACCTTGAGAATAAATTTTGGAGGTCCCTCTGGACCGGCGGCCCGGGCCAAATGGCCCTGCTAGCCCCTCCACTATCTTGCTCTTCCCACGGTAGTTGCCATATCGCGTTTTCTCCACTTTATTACGGCTTTAAAAACGGAATTTTACATATCTAAATGTATCCCGTTTAACGATCGCGTTCGCGTGAAAAGTGCGACCATTACGAGTTCTCGGAACTGTCAAAATCAGCGCTCTCGCTCTACGGAGCGAATTC
Source organism: Uropetala carovei (assembly GCA_036926305.1). Taxonomy (NCBI): domain Eukaryota; kingdom Metazoa; phylum Arthropoda; class Insecta; order Odonata; family Petaluridae; genus Uropetala; species Uropetala carovei. The sequence continues at coordinate 2,895,051 of JAXCHB010000076.1, forward strand.
CTCATTTTCCGCGCTTTGCTTTCCGCGCTGAAACCATTAGCTTACCCCCTTATCTCTCTCTCTCTCTCCCCCCCCCCCCTCCCTCTCCAACTCCCCCACACAGATCACTCTTTTCCACAAAGACGTCGGCGCTGCTTTCGAGAAGGCAGTCGCATTAACTTGCATAGAAATCCTCGGGTGAGAGATTCTTTAGCGTCCCCGCCCATTTCCAATGTAACGGACGCCCACTGAAAGGAGAATCGGTTTAAAACTTCGAACGTTCTTTTACACGAGATCGACAAGACGTAATTAACCGTTTAAAAAATAAATATATTCTATATGTCGGCTGGTTGTAAACAGCGCATTTTCCGGCACACACCCTGGTCAAGGGGGGAGAATCGAGTCGCTTATCTCATTTTCCTTACAGATAGGAAGGGGAATACGTAACGAAATTTCAAAAGCGTGCCTCTCCTTCGGAAATCAGACAACGCCCACGTCTTCGAAAACTAGTTCTCGTTATGTCCGTCTAAATGTTCGCGGATGCATTCATGTCGTAGATCAGGGATTCCCAAACTTTTCGATGTGGCGATCACCAAGTTGTATCCTATAATATCAAAAGACACCACTCAGTAGCGTAGCTAGAGGTATCGGGCACCTAGGCAAGAATCGTTGATGGGCCCCCCCCTAAGCGGAAATATTTTAGTAATGGGGAGCCCTCTTGAGAAAGAGGTGAAATAATACCAACCACTAGTTTATTATGCAGCACAGGATATATAAGGATTAAAAAATTAGCTTAAAATAAATAAAAGCGGAAATATTTTAGTAAAAATATTTTTTATACTATGTATTTGATTGGTGTTTATTTTTCTCTGTGCTGGGGGCCCTCTTGAGAAAGAGGTGAAAGAATACCAACCACTAGTTTATTATGCAGCACAGGATATATCAGGATTTTAAAAAATTAGCTTAAAATGTCTTTTTCCTTGCCGTTGCATTTGCGAGGATATTAACAATTTCAACACAACGTATGGGCCCCTTTTGTTCGAGGGCCCTTAGGCATTGCCTACTCTTGCTATATGGTAGCTAGCGCCTGGCACCACTACACTTACGCAAGAGAAGTAATGATAATAAATAAAAACAAACCAACATCAAAGCTATTCTTAAAGATCTTGAGTACGTTTAGAAAGAAATCAATCGAGCAAATTAAATTATTGGTAATAAAAAGTGGGATATTAAGCATCGTAGAAGAGCACACACAGGCTGTCGATGAGCACCATCAGGTTACCAAAGAGCACAGCGGTGCTCGCGAGCACCAGATTGGGAACCCCTGTCGTAGATCATCTCTGAACGCCCATTTTTGACGAATCGTAAAGACTATAAAAAAACTTCTTTTTTTACTTTCTCACATGCGTAGTACTATATACATATACTGAGAAAGTATTTTAATCGCGCAAAAATTCGATCTCGAGATTGTGATGGAAATATACATTTTAGGTGTACCTGATTCCAAAAAAGTTGTTTTCGCCATGACGTCTGTCTGTTCGCGGCTCTTGAGCCTAAACGGTGGAACGAAAACGGAAGAAATCTTGTACTTAGGCATTTTATCACACAGAATAGAAATTATGAAGAAATGGTTGAAATTGCGCAAATAATTAATGCTAGTTTATTCTAGACAATGTTAACAATTTGATTTTCTCAAAAACTGCTACAACGGTTTTGATCAAATTTCGTACAGATACTTGAGTTTACATCTTCAATAATACCGCATAGTTCATATTTATCAAAAAATGAATGTAAGGCTAGTTTATCCTTGGGAAACTTTAATAACAGGAGAATTTTCTAAAAAACGGCCCATAGGATTTTCATCAAATTTAGTATAGTTATTGAAGCTGATGTTTATAATGATTGCACATAGTTCATATTTTTCAAAAGATCACTAAACGACGCATTAGTATATGTGAAAGTTTGTCCAATATATATCATACCGATTTTTACTTTCTCATATGCAAAGTATATTGAGAAAGTATTTTATTTTGCCAGACACTATTAATCTCTCGAGCGACAACTAGGGCGTGATTCACTTACTACGCCTGCACTGTTTTTTTTCCAAGGGATTTTTAGGTTTAGGTACCGTGACGACGCCGGCTTTAAGAAAGACTGCTTTTAGGTTCGCTCTTGTTTTCGTCAATTAGGATCTCGGAATAGGCTGAGGCGTGCGGGAAAATTGAATGACGATCGAGAGAACCCGACGCGAAAGTTAGTTCTAATTGGGAGAGTATGGAGAAAGAGGGATGGGAGGAGCCGAGCGAGGGGAGCGGTCAGTTCGACCATCAACTCAAGCTATTGTCTCGTTCTCTTCCCATCAGCAGAATGTTTTTTTCCCCCCTTTCTCCGCCCGAGTCGCCCATCCCAAAACTATTTTCTCAGCCACGCCTAAGCTGTCGTAGCTTATCCCAGCGTACCCATTCTTCTCTCCTCGGGTGTTCACAGGACGTGCGATTCGACCAGTTCGAAAGCAACACGAGAGCGACTTCGACTCTTGTGTTACGTTTGCTCGTCAGTTAAATTTCCCCTAAACGGAAAAGTCATTATAATCCACCACGTTAATGAATTGAAATTTCTAAAACTCCGATTTTCGATAATTCGGTGAGATTTTTCTCCCTCTCTCTTTTTAAATCCCGTACGTCGACTTGGGTTCCTCCGAATTCGTCGAATCTAATTCTCCCGGCTCCAAAAATTTTGCTTTCGGAAAGTTCCGTTTCGCAAAGGAATTTTACCGTATCTTTCAAGTTACTCCGCGATCTCTCGCGCATATTATCCACTTTTCGAACAAGGCAAGATGGCGGAGTCTTCGGCCGTTAAATATTTTGCATTGACCTTCACATCCATGATGCCGTTCAAGAGCTGCTTGCTTCCCTTTGTCTACTTATCACTGAGAGACCGGATGCCACTTAGTGGACGCCAAACACGCGTGCTGCCTCTTTCTCCCCCACACGCATAACCAATCACATTCCTCCAGCAGTGATGTCATGCTGCCTGAAGCTCTGCGACTGCCGATAAAAATTTGAAAGCATGTCTCACACGCAAGAAGTGAAAACCCGCCCTCCCCACACCCTGATGCATTACCACGAAAATCTGAGCTCTTTCTAACCGAGTTATCCCTATCCTTCGTGGAGTTTGTGAAGCGGAATCCACCGAGGAAGTGTTTACGCAAGAGAACAATGTTTTTTTTCCTCCGCGGGTCCGTTTGCTCAATTCCTTCCCGCTTTTTCGAATTCGCTTCTCTCCTTTTTTGTTTCGCATTGGTGGACCCGATTCATTGTTGTAGCCGCGATAGTTCGTTGCCACAAGAAGAAATCGAATGTTTTCGTATCCTCCGCTGCGCTGCACCCCCTGCCACCCACCAATCTGGTGATTTGCAGGGTGTTATGTAGATGTAGATGAAGGTGGGCGTAGTATTCGGAATTTTCGAAGTTAACTTTTCCTTCTCGGAAATTTTGAACATATTGGCGCGTCGTTTTAATGGAGCAAATTAAACGAAATCTTGCGGGGCCACAATTCACTAAAACGAATCGGGATTACGATTAACGCGTGATTTTGGCTTATCGATGATGAGGAGGTCAATTCCGTTTCGAAAATTCGATTCACAAATTTTATGGCTCATCCGTGAAGAGATCTCGATAATCGAGTGAAAAATTTCATCTCGTCTTTTGGGAATGAAAGCGCTAACCAAAATTGCGTTTTATTAAAACAAAACAAATAAATGAGCCTGACATGTTCTGGATGATTTGAATGAAATAGAAAAATGGCGTAAATATTCCTGAGTATGGCGTAATAGCCGGTTAATCGGTTTATTTTATTGAGAAATCAGAAATATTTACCTATTTGATCAGGCCCTCAATCCGCAGCTATTACACGTTGAAATACCAACAATATTTTTTAGAACTCCAAAGAAACGGTCGAATGAAATTTTTCCAATGGTAAGCGTATAAAAACGCAATCCACCGAATATATCCGCAACTCTTAATTCCCACGGTTTTGAGCACTCTCAAATGACAATTTTAATTTCTTTGAAGACGGGAGACCGGAGAAAATGTTCTTCCTCAGGAAGGAGCGGATCTCTGTATTGCACAAAGGCTTAAAAGAACGTCCCTTATCGAGTCACGATAAGATTATTTTTATCGCAAGAATGTACCTATCTCACACCCCTATGAATTGGGTAGCCATTTGTGGAAGGGGTCAGGAGTTGAGTGACAAAACGCTCGAAAAGGGATGCGAGATAAAACGATGAATGAGCGAACGGATGAATGACACCATTTGAGCATGACTTTTAATGAATAAAAATATGAAAATGACACTACCGACCTAAACCGTTTTTTGGATGTATTTTTAACCTATCGATTCCGCCCTCGACTCCCTCTTTTTTCCCTCGAGAAATTTACTTTCGCGTAAGCATACACTTTTTTATCGATCGGATGCGGAAGAATCGCGTTTAAGAATCGCTTTACCGATAAATTCTGAAGAATCGTACTCGAAGATCGTTCACAGAAGGCATAAATTTAAGAACAGCTTTTCTGATAAATTCCCAAGAATCTTACTCGCCGACAACTTACGACTGATAACCAATGCCGCGTCATGAATTTACAATTTCAAAGTATTTGGTTCGAAACGATTCGAAGTGAAATTGATGAGATCAGCTTATGGCTTATGTAAAAGTATGTATGAGTAACTCATAGTATTTCATCGATAGGAATTACCTAATATATACCATTTAACTACGGCATAAAACATGAAAATATTTTTAACAAAAGGGTCGAATTATGCATTTTAGATCGAAGAGAGGGCTACGCGTGGTATTTAAAATATGGAGGAGACCGAATGAATCTATTTTAATGGATAGGTTTTTAATGTTTTAAATGTGAAGCGCAGCAAACGTATGAATTAAAGAATTCAAATCCAGATAAATCCACGCGCTTAAGCAATACCGTACAGATTTCAATCGCATTTCCCAGAAACGTCCATTGAAGGCGCCAACGTTAATATGAATGCTTGGAGCAAATTTACAAGGTTTAGTGGCTGGCCGGATGAATTCACTACGAAAGACTGTTTCCAGCCCTGGCGTCCTATGATCTTGAGCACGGCGTCATTTGAAAAACTTATTTTATGTACACGCCAATCACGGTGCATGACGCAAAATACTACCGCCTGTTGGTATTTTTCCGTCATTTGGCATTGGAACGGTGACCATAAACCAATTGTTGTGTTAATGATTAAACGTTTCTGTCATTCTATTGAATTGTATGGTTTAAATAATACTAGGGAGATTGGTATCATTTTATTTTATATTTAGAAAAATGTATATTGTGTAGGTCACGATCACATTTGAAATAACCATGAATAACCGGACTGCCACGGGACGTTGGCGCGCCACTGTTGATAGTTTATTGTAATTCGACTTTATTTTAATATATATTTAGTCCATTGTTATTACGAATCCCTCGGAGGGATTCGATCCCGCGACCTTAGTACCCGTCGGCAGATATTCTATCCACCCGTCTACCAATGCTTAAAGAGTTCCACAAAAAACGTTATTATATAAATAAATAAATGATCTTGAAATATTGACAATTACCTTTTCCAAATTAATTGACGATGATGTAGTACCAACTGATGAACGCGTGTATAAATACGTATATGATGCGTATAAATTTGGTAATCTACGAGAGAAGAGTAGGTATTGAATTAATTAAGTGATGTGCGACAAATGGATTTTCTGCACTTCTTTTTCGTGTGAATATCAAACCATTTTACAGTTAAAGAGTCAATATAAAAAACTTCGCGGAAATATTATTTCTTTTTCGAGATAGAAGCAAGAGGAAGAGAGTTTATCAAGGAAAAGGATGCTTGGTTTTGCAATTGACCCAAATAGGCGGACGGGGAAGAATTTTCCTTAATGGCCATATATGGTAATGTTTTATCCTTTACCACGAATCCTATTGTGAAGAGAACATTTTCACCGACAAACAACCTAACGATCTCCATCTCCGCCACCATGTGGCAATTGGTAATCTCAATTCGAGATAAAGATATCGATTTCTCTGCGAAGTCATCTTTACCTGTCGCCAGTGTTAAACATCCACGCAGAGATAAATATCACGTAAGATTCGAAATCGTGGAAAAAACGTTACCTGCTACGGCTATTACACCTCACAAAAACGAAAGATAAAACGTATTTTTTTAATTCTAGCTGAACTTTGAGATAGATTTGGACGAAGACACGTAAAAGTTTTTAGTGCAGTGTTTAAATTACGTAATTTTTCTAAAAAAATCGAGGGATACTTTTCGTCGCGCGATTGCCATTTTTCGTTTTTATACACTAATTATTAATTAATTCATCGCTCGTGGATATCATTCGCAGGCCTCCTTCATTCAACTCACTACCGTTGCGAAATTACCTCGAACTCATTAAGAGATCGTGAAGTATCCTATCTTGATGTACGTCCGATAGTTAATCTCGTCCTATTTCTTATTACCTAGTTTCATTTTATGTTTAACGGGGCATTCGGAAACCTTGGATTGTATGAAATGGTACTCGTTTCCACTGAAACTTGTACTTGTTATCAGTTTAATTAATTAAAAATGTATTCTTTCGGTTGACTTTTTATATATAGTGATGTTTTTCACATACTACATTTAAGAGCCCCGAATTGTTTCTTAAGCCTCATCGTGGAATACTTCCGAATACGAAATTAATGGCAGACAAATATACTGTTTCCTATGGACGTTGATAAAATTAGCGCGTTTTTTCTTTTTCTATTATTCAATACGGTAATATTTTGCGTTTTATGTCACTGTGGAGACTTCTCCCGTCCACTTGAATCGAAGAACTGGGAATAATTTGATTACCCGTTATACGCGTAAATTTAGCTTATGCTAGTTATGTTTGTATGCGGTTATACCAACACACATTCAGTCACTAAAGTCTCTTTTGTAAGTGGCATCAATATGGGAATGTACCTACTCTCAAAATTTCAGATTTTAGTCTTTTATACCGTAGGAGATATTTAAAAAAAATTAAATGGGCCCCTACCCGACCCTCTATATTTTTAATAACTCATATCTAAAGAGAAACAAATGGCAGCAGTCCAGAAATCTACGCTCCAAGTTTCGCCTCTCTATCGTTTACGGTTTCGTCACGATTTCAATTTAAGCAAGGGCGCAGAAGGACGGATAGACGGACAGACAGACGCCGAAGCGAAACTCTGAGCGCATTTTTTTTAACGCGCTGAAAGCTACGCCATTCAATTATATTTCGTCCCAACACACTTAAATAGCTTGAAACGTAGGGAAGACGTTTTTGACCATCCCATCATTATATTATTTTTCGCCGCGGTTCATCGTCATAATTAATTTACCGAGCCCGAACTCTCATCGAGAACAAAGACCGACATTCTGATTTCGACCCGAATAATGAGCGCGTTCGCGCATAACTCGTCCGAGCACGAACCAGCAAGCTCTCTCTGAAAAAAAGTTTCGCCCGTTGAATTAACATTCTGGCTGTCATCATTGTTCTACATACGAAAACTTCACAGTCAATAGGGTTTTTCAAGCTTCCAGCCCACTTGGTGGAGGCCACGAAGATGAGAAAGGCGTACACGTTTATATTTTTTCTCTTTCTCTCTCTCTCTCTCTCTACGCCCTGTAGCGCGATCCGCAAAAAGATTGACCTTGGCTCCCGACGGGTGCAGTCGAAAGGATGGAAGTGAGATCGAAAGTGAGGTTAGGAGATTTGAGGCCATAGGATTGGGATGAGGTTATTGAAGGGAGAGGGTGCCCTCCCTTCCGACGTGTTTTTTTTTTTAATTTTTAACACGGAGGGAACGAGGGAGAAGGGGAGACAGGCGAAGTTGATGGAGCGGCGAAGAGCGAGGAGAGGTCTCAGGAATGAGGTCACAGTTCGTCGAGGTGTATATGGAGTAGGGCGGAGTGAGGTTGAAAGAGATAGGGGAAGGGACGGTTGGAGTCGGTATTTTTTTTTTCAAGAGAGAGAGAATCCCATCCATCTTTTATTCTCATCAAGCATCCAAATCCGCGAATACCTTGGTCACCGGACGGTTATCTCGCAGGCGTGTCACGGAACGTAGGGGAGAGGAGATGGCAGTTTGCCACCTGGAAAGAGACTAAAAGGCCCCTGTACAGAGAAAACGCCCTCTTCCTCGCGAATGCCCGTCAAAAAAAAAACCACCTGCCGTCGCGTCACGGATTCGGCGGTTTTTGTGAGATTCCTCGATGTTTTCGACGAATACCGGAGGAATTCGGGAGAATACGCGAAAGGTCGTTTCCGTGGAAACGTCCGGCGAATGTCGATTGATTTATCGTCGTCGTTTAAATCTATAAACGGGAGAGTTGACGTCGATAGCAATTATTCCAGTACATCTTGCCTTTTATTGTAGGGAGTACTTTTTTCCTAACTCTTAAACGACGATTCCGATAAATTTCTCATCATTTCTCGATGAAGTAAACGTCGTTGAAATATAATTTTATGACCTTTAAATTAATAAATTATTTTTGAGACTTAAGTCATCCACGTGAAGACATATGACGACGGCAAAAACAAAAAAATACTCCGATGATAAAATACGCTGTATGTGGGTATTGTACCATTTGTGCTATTCAGAATGCGTATTTTTATGAATAAGGCATGTTTTATGCGAATCCTCGTTATTTTATAAATTGACATTTTGGTATCTCGCTATTTGGTATTTTGACTTCAAATATTCTCTTTAAAAATAAATGTCAAAAGACGAATTCAATTATGTTTATGAGATAGATTATTTCGCATTTTTACATACGTCTAAAAAAATCTTATAAACGAATCCCATTCGAAAATGGTTGATGAAAGTTTTATTGCTGTCATTTACACGCTCAGAACGTGCTTTATAACACCAGGTACGCGTAAGGATTTTTTGTACAAACCTCTGTTATATTGTGTAGCATATTTATATTTTACTAGCTGAACCCGCGCAATGTTTGCACGGTTTTTTTCAATTAATTTATAAAAAATTAAGGAGTGTGTAAAAAAAAGTTGATCTCAATAATTTACGTTTAACTATACTAATTCATTTTTCAGGTATTGGTAAGGTTCGCGGGTTCGAATCTCGCTGAGGGCACGGCTGTGTGTGCGTATTGACAATTCATTATGCGAAGTCAGTCAGAAATCTGCATTTTAAAAGTCATCCTAGAGAGGAAATTAATGCAACACAGTAACTGTTTACGAACTTTCATTTTTTAATTCTTTGTTTCTTTATATTGAACTAGCAGAAGTGCCCGTTGAATTTAAACGGATTTAGTGAATCTAAACCTTCGACCGTGTAACATGTAAACATCGTAAGAATAACATAGTACACAGTTTTAACCGTCCAATAAAGCAAAAATGAAGAAAACCGGTCCGCATTTACATATTTAGATGTATGAAGGAAGAAAATCTTAGGAAAAATTGTGAAAATTCGAAAATTTCGTGTAAACTTATGGGAAAATAATTATTGAATTAAGCTCTCCCTCCCCAATTTTTATCAAAATATAGCCTGTGTTACCCGCAGGGTAAAATTATATACCTACGCGAAGTTTCGTGACGATATATTCAAAACGAAAACTGTAAGTATAACTAGCAAGAACACAATAATCAACAGAAAATGGATGAACAATGGAACATACGAAATTAATTAATGTAACGAAAGACAAAAAAGTAAATAGAGTACGTTTAAGAATCACAAGAGTGAATATTATCGTCCGACTATTAGCTCGATTCTCTCAAATTCTCTCGTACATGAGTTCTGTTACGAGAAAATTGTTTATTTCAACAATACTTCGGAAACAATGAAACGATTTATCCAATCACAATTTGTGGAAAATCTACATCTAATTATTTCAGTTATTTACGTAGTTTTCAAAACAGCTTGCTTTGGAGAACTGTACGCCACCTGAAAATATCATTAAAAACTATTTATTAGTAATATTTCAATTAAAATTAACAAATATGTGGTTGTCATGTAAACAAAGCAAAATCGCACACAGAAATTGAAAAACGATTTTACGTTAAAAATTTTCTCACATAAATGCATTGGACTCTCAACTTCGGCGACAATAGGAGTTGTACGAGCGAGCCAGGCGACTGCCCGGGGCGCCTAATTGTTGGGGTCACTATCCCGATCATCTATCTATGCATTACAGGCTAGGATCGTGATGAAATTCCTGTTATTTATTCATTATCAATAAGTTATACAGAGCGTTAAACAAATTAACCTATATCTGTAAATATCTCAACAAACACTTAACGGAGGGGGCACTGGGGTGTTATCCCGCCCGGGGCGCCAAAATTCCTCGGGCCGCCCCTGGTCGTCACTGTCCTTTCATCATCATAATATATTTCATTCGATGATTTATCGATTTTATTTTTTTATTATCTTCATTGCCAATACCGTATTGAAAATACATCCGATAAAATATTATACCCGTTATGAGCTTAGCGTCGTTTGGAAGGAAATGGGAAAAAAATTATAAAATTATCCAATTATTCTCGACATTTTTTCATCGATAATATATCAATTTAATACATTAATATCTCATTAGAAAATTGAAAAATAAATTTCTTCAATCGCCTATCGCTGAATGCGCTAATTGTCCTTCAGGGAGACATTCTTCAGTAGTCAACTTAACTGAAGATATATTCCTACTCCAATTCCTTGTTTATAACTCGAGTAATATGCGATTGCATTTCTGAAAGCATGCACATAGACATCCACCGTATACCAAGAGAGAAGAATTGCATAAACGATACAAAAAGTTTTATTCCAGCAGCAAAGATATACGGGCAAGCGCACACGAAATGAATATTTTTGTTGAAATTTTTAGTTTGATACAAATTCTCTCAGTAATGTGAATATTTTCATTAAATTTGATTGGTTAGCCTCATTAATATCAATTGTTCTAATGTCATTGCTTTCAGTAAATTTCAGTATTTATAACCTAATAACATTTCTCCGATCATTATATAAAATTTGAAAAAAAGACCTTAAAACTATGCGTCAAAGTTTAAACTTAAAAATATATATGAGATCAAACCGCAATATAAATTGCTTATCGAAAGTAACGACCACTGTCGCGGATTTTTTCGTACAAGTAAAAACCATTATCTAGTTAGGAAATCCGTTCCGTTTTTAATTCTAACGCAATTCGTTTTAAAATAATTTCGACTTAAAAGAAATCTAGAAGAATTACTCAAATTTAAAAAAAGTAATTTTGATCAATAATTGTTTGCAATTGTGCGTGAAATATATTTGAATATCAAGAAATGCATAGTGTTTTTCCCACCAGATAAAATTAATCAAAATTCTTAAATTGCACTGCTTCTATTTAGATGAAAAATACATGCCTATTGCATTTGATTTGTTCCTTTCTACCTAAAAAAAAAAAGAAGTACAGTGCTATAAATATTAAACTGACATTAAGTATTTAAGACTCTCACCAAAGGAGAAAAAGAATATGATATGCACTCGATTTTAACTGCTACTTTACTGTAAATAAAAATAACCCTTTTCTTTATCAATCAAATATTTTCTTTTCGGAATTATTAGAGTGTAACGAAATAAACATTTATTGTGGAAAAATATTTCATTTAAATGCCTAACTATTGAAAAATAGAGATAAAAAATTTAAAATTGCATATCCGTATCACATGAAAGCACATTGTAGCGTTACTTATTTGTTTTTCATTGAAGTACCAAACAAAATGGCATGTGTGTCATATTACTAGATAGTGAATGCCATTTTTATAAAATCTTTTATATGCGTTCGTCATTCAGGGGGCGGCCCAAGGAATGTTGGCGCCCCGGGCGAGATAGCACTCCAGCGCCCCCCTCCATAAATGTTTGTTGAGATATTTATAGAATAAAGGTTAATTTATTCATCGCTCTGTAAAACTTATTGGGAATGAATAAATAAAAGAAATTTCAACACGATTCATGATATAAATTGGTTTATAATATTTAATCATTTGCAAGTAATACATAGATGATCGGGATAGCGCCCCCAACAATTAGGCGCCCCGGGCAGCCGCCCGGCTCGCCCGTACCTCTGGCCGGCCCTGATGACGACAGTTTGACAAGTTTGACACGATTCTATGATTATTAAAGCTGAATTTACCCTACAGGCAGTCCTCGACATCCGTACATAATGCGGTCCTGAAAACGTGTACGGAAGTCGAATGTACGGATGTCAAACATAGATTAACATTAGGGGAGGTTCCGTTCCCAGAGAGCCAAAAAATATTATAAAATCTCTAATTATGGTATAAACTAGTGTAATGCCCGTTGAAATATCAACGGAAGAATTATAGATAGATAGATAGATAGATTATTATTATTTTCATTTAAAATAATTAATATCCCACTTTCACATATGAAATATTTTGTCATATACAACATATCTAGTGAATATACTGTTGTTGACGGGTTATCTTTAGTTAAACTTAAAATAGTTGCCTCTCTTTCCCTCTCTTTCCCTCTCTTTCCCTCCCTCTCCCCCCTCTCTCCCCCTCCTCATTTCCCCCTCCCCATTTCTCATCCTCCCCCATCTACTTCCCTCCCTCTCGTATTAAAAGCATTCAAAGCACGTTTATACCCATAAGGATTGAATTAACAATATGATATAGAGGTCTAACAATTGAATTGGTACGCAGGGAAACATCCCCTTAAAATGGCAAGATTTCCTCAAACTGTGTGAATTAATCGTTTACATTGAGAAATTTCGAACTGTAGGCGGAAAAAGATGAACAGAATAAGAAACTTTATAATGTTTTCTTCAAAATGGTTTATATCCGAATATAGTAGGTCAATTCTTTCTAGTTTTAATCTAAAAAAGAATGAAAGCCTGCACGTCGAAATGTCCATTTTTACGTGTTACATAATGGGAAATGGAAATTATCTCCTGTAATCGAACCCGGGTCTTTGATCTCAAGTTCGATACATTAAAACTTTTTGTTGTTATATCATAATGCTATCCTGAAAATTTCATCAAATTCGGTTCAGTCGTTTGCGAGATATTAAGCTTCAAAAAGCATTACATGACAAAGTGACAAAGTTACAAAGTGACATTGTGACACTGTCTTTTATTATTAAGTATACTCGTTTCCTAATCGTTAAGGGCGCGGCGAATAAAGCATGTCACTCGTTACATACGCAATTTTTCGCACACGTCCCGGGAATTACGAACGATACTAACCTGTTAAAATTTGGGACCATTGCTATGAATTAACATTCCAAATATTTTGAGATACTCGGATAAAATTGATACGCCTGATAAAATTAGTAAAAAGTTACTTCTCCTCGTATAATTGCTCGTGATTGATTGTGATCCACAACCGGTTACACAGTATTGACTGCACAATCACTTTCCGCTAAGTGTTTATGGTTGATGCACTAACATAATTAACGCTGTTGAACTGCTGTGCATGCGTTACCTTAGCCTCAGTCAACCTTCTTAGTTGATGAAGATATGACTCGTAGATCTCACTCCCCACTTTTAATGAGAAGCTCAAACATATGTGAAGAATAACTGCCGTATAAACCAGATTTATAAAATAAAAATGCTTATTCATTTAGATATATAACGTCCGCCATATAAGAAACCTTGGACGTTACCCTTAAACATTTTTAAAGTTCGTGTATATTGGTCTTACCTTGAAATTCTGCGCGAATTATGCATGCAAGAAAAGCTCCAGATCGTCGGCCATGCCTCATCTACCGAAGTTAACTCCGTGACTTCATCAGAAAACCATTGCGTACGTTTTTCAGCTTCAGCGAACCAAGTTACACATGTATCTTACGGTTATCAGTTTTTCACGCAACATGAAGTAAATCGTGCAATTATGAACTTGAATATCGAGAATGAACCCATCTCAAGCAATAATTCAGCATTTTTTTTACCTCGAAGATTTTTTGGCGTCTAAAACGACAGCTCATTCTCGCTCCCAGAAACGTTTCTTTCCTTCATTGAATAAAAACACGTTTCTTTCCTTCATTGAATAAAAACACGTTTCTTTCCTTCATTGATTAAAAACAGGAACGGATGCTGATTACTTTTAATTTGCATTTTAAACGAACATGGAGAATGCAGACTTTCCGCATAGAATAAATTATTCGTGTTTCGCAGTATTCTTAGATTTGGCTGGAATTTCGTCTAAGTTATGTACCGCAACTTTAATTGATAAAAATCTATTCTTCGCTGAATATTTTACGAATAAAAACCACATTAATTTTTGTTTTCAATAAAGCGGTAGTTAAGCGAGGAGCTCAATATATGCAATTTTTACTATGAATTTTCGTTAAATACTCAGCGTATCTGATAAAAATTAGTTCAATGTAAAATCGTCCTTCTAGTATTGACCTCACCAATGAAATTTAGAATTGAGATTAAAATTTTTTTTAGCTGAACGCACGCGCGGACGAAATAGTATTTTTCTGTAATCGGCATTCTGAATTAGTTGTGTAAAGGAACGTATACTAAATTCACAATTGGCCATGCCTTAATTGTTATATTGTTTGGAATTTGGATAAATAGCAAAGCTTGAAATAGATTTTGTTTGCGATTTTACTTAACATATTTTATCGCAACCTTTCTGCGATTCTATTTATTAAAGCTCTATTCTAAAATTAATATTTGTTATTGTGTTGGACTCCTATAAATTAATCATTTCATTGTACGAAAATATTTGCGAACACTATGGATCGAGTTCTTTTACAAGGTATGGTCGATTTATTTCTACGATCCGATGTAACTGGATATTTTGTAATTAATATCCACTGCCAGAATGCTGAAATTTCTATATAATTATATATCGATTCGCAGAAGAATTATTGAGCTGACCTTATGATTAAGATCAACCTTACAAACCACGTCTCACCAATGGTCATTAAAAGGTTGGGAAAACCACTGGAATATTCGCGTACAAAGCAGCCGTCATCAGTGATGACTCACCGATACTAAATTCTTCATTAGAAAATAAAAATGTTTTCGGCATATTGCCGTTACGCGATATTGACGCGTTAAATATTTTCTTTTAATAAAAACAAATTCCAATAATGATTAGTTTAGAAAATAAGTTTTTATATTTTGTGAATGTTATGATAACAAGAATAGACAGCTATAACGGCTTAGGTATAATTCAGGAAAACTATCGAGGGCAAAGGAAGTTAGCCTCATTTGAGATCACGGATAATCAACTCAAAAGCAGCTTCGCTGCACCGGCGGCGTTAATATCTTTCACCTGAAGAGGGGCAATGTGACACGCTTGCCCCTTTTCCTGACCGCACAAACGTGACGTCAGGTGTCGTTTTGATGGCTGCAGTTTTGAGAATACTTGCGATGGATGTCGTCATTCGGCACCGAACTACTTCGGCTTATACCGAAACGTTAATATTTTTTTTTGAATTCTCATTTGAGAAACTTAAACTCGCGATTCTCAAAAGCGAACTAAAATTTTGAAGTATTTTTCATTCGAACGCTTAAGAAATTTCAATTTTTCTTTGGAATCGGGAGAATCATTTTTACAGAGAATTTCGGATCATGCACGTCAGAGATAGTGTCGACGCTCGTAAACGTGGAGTATTAGAGTTGAACTCGGCCTACGTCATCAAGGCATTTGAGTAAATCATTTCAGGTATGTCTGAGATAAGGATCGTCTTTTAAAAGCGAGGAAACATTTTGTCACTGAGGTTATAACAGCTGTGCCATCATCTGAAATACCTTGACCCATCAACGACCGAAATAGAATGGAAACTCTTTCATCACAAGGCCAGGCTATAAATTTGCTCGTGTGCCCTAAAAGTCTTCCACACGTGAATTGATACAATACACGTATGAATTCGACAATTACTAAGAGCCAGTTATACTATAAATTCGCTCTTGTGCCCTAAAAGACCACCAGTGAATTAAAACATTACGCGCCATTTTTTCTCGGCCGGTAATGTGATTTTTGCGATGGGAAATTCGAAGACGCATGAATAGACAACTGAGTAAACGGCAATGGCTCGCAGTGAATACTATAAGAATCACTATTTCCACCGTATCAAACGTCTACTATACGATGTTAGCACGTGCCATCGTGTTGTACGCAGGACTATGAACAAGGACAACGTGTCTATGATAACTCGAAGCTGAAGACGAACAGAAAACGGTGGAATGGTTGACGTCACGGCGTATTTTCTGAGATTACTTCATTCGCAGGCAGACCGGCACGGAGGAATGCTGAGAATAAGAAGCCTATAACCTCCCTTCACCTCCAAGAGTAATATACACGGTCCGTTGATAGCGGAGGTATTTTCCTTCGGCGGTTGGAATTTGAAGTCTTCGTTCTTTTGAATTCAAATTCTCTTCGGAGAAGTTAATTCTACACGGCAGTTTGTATGGTTTAAGTTGGACGATAAATTAAATAGATATTTGAATTTCCTGCTTCGTGAGGAAGTTTGCGGTTTTTATATTGGTCGGAACGAAAATGTTTCCTCGTGTGCATGTAAAGTTAATGCTACGATATCCGCAGAATTCGAAGATGGGATCGACTAAAACGTTGTCAATTTCTTAAGTGATCGGTAAGACCAGAGGTTGGTAAACTACGGCCTGCGGGAGCACTTTATACGGCCCGCGATACAGAGGCGTACCTAGGCGATGTGGCGCCTATGGTAAAATTTTATGAAACACCTTAGTTATGTTGGATGATTTTTTTTTGCCTTTTAATAAAGAATAACAGCGTTTTTATTGTAAATAATTAAACGTTTCAGTATTAAAATAATACTCATTTATGGGAAAATGAACTTTTGCCACTTTTTTCGGGAACATTTGGCGCCTTTTGCAAGCGGCGCCTATGGCAAATGCCACCTTCGCCATACCCTAGTTACGGCGCTGCCGCGATATCATTACGAAATCGAACCAGGAAATGTGACACAGACAATTTCGTATTATTTGGTTAATGTTAGGGCCGGAAAACCTTTTCTTGTGAAAATTAAACGATAAAATAATATTATCAATTAATAGAAACCTTCGCATTCTTTCAAATAACTTCCGATGTGGACCCTAACGTGCCCCGCCGAAGCATTTTCATCTGCTAATGCGGTCCACCTAAGCAACCGCATTGGCTAATGGGGCCAGTATCGTCCATAGCTCCCCCACCCCTGGGTAAGGCTATACTATTATTTCATAGTAATATACTCGCCACGTTACGTTCTGAAGAGATGAAGAATAGAATTAAATAGTTCTTTTCCCAAGTAGCTAGACATCTGCGTGAAAATGTTCACTGATAAAGCCTATTTGGATTGCCTTTTAGTTAAATACTATTTATATATCGTATTACGAGTACTTTATCAAAATGCATGAGTGGATGAGAGAGAATCTATGCTGATATACTACATACCCTTTACCACATCTAATTCTTATTAAAATTTTAAGCATAACTTAAAACAATCGTCACAAGGTCTCGTTAAAAATTAAAACAGGAAAGCGACGCGAGATAATCGCGATTTTTTTCACTCGAAAAAAAAAACACGAATAGTATATCTGGCAGGAAGTGAACGGCGGCAGATGGTTACAAGATGATGAGAAGCCTGCCTGAGAAAGTAAGTAATGAACAACAGTTGATTCGTCTGAAACAGAGCGAAATGTACATCGCCACGCTGCACCTCGATCCTTCCTTTTCGACCTCCCTCTTTTAACAAACCAGCAGTCTACCCGACCGTTGAAACAAATTCAACGAGGTAACGAAACACAGGAAAGACTACCTCCTTTCGGATAAGCCTATATTCCCGGATTGCTTCAATCTTCTCCCGAAGGCGATCGTGTCGAAAAGAGAGGATAAATTAGCGTGGAAAGAAGAGAAACTCAGCTTTTGGAGCACGCCAGTCGTTATAACACCGTCTCGAACGCCACGACCTTGACATTCGGTCACTCGGAGGTTCCGTCTCGAACGTCTTCCCGCCCGAAAAAATACGAAAATGGACGCCCGGAGGAGGAAAAATAAATAAAAAATAATAAACGTGGGGAGGACCGTCAATGAACGACTGATGGGGAGCAGCGAGAGAACGCCGATATAGCGACAGGGAAAGAAGAATTTCGCGTCGAAAAGAGGGATAGATAGAGATGGGCGGGGTCGTTCCTCTTGGGCATCGACCGGTCTCTTCTCTTCCCTCTGTAATGTCTCTCTCTCTCTCTCCCTCGCACCCACTCCTGCAAATACGGATGGAAGAGACGGTGAGGACTGAGAGGGAGGCGGGGCAGATGCCGAATGCGTTGTTCTCTCTCTCTTTGGCAGACAGAAAGAGGGGCGGGCGTGGTCCCCTTCCCCCAACCCCTTTTTTCTACCCCTCTTTATATACCCTATGGCTGTACAGTCACCATCAAACGTTCGAACTTCCGTCTGGCTCGAATATTGTGGATGGGAGGACAGTAGGGTTTTTGAAGGGGGAGAGTAGGAGAAGGGAAGAGAGAGAGAGAGAGATATATAATCGATACCCAGAACCCCCCCTCCCCTATTTACTTCTTCAGCTCCCTATTTCTGGTATAATAAATTTTTGTGAATGTCGCCAACGATTTTAATAAAAAAAAATTAACTCGTTGTGTCCGTGGTGTTACATAATGTAGCGATAATAATTTTTTAAAACGCGTGCGCACGAGTGGAATTGTTTAAATGACGTTTTCCGTTCAATTTTGTAGTTTTTAGTTCGGCGATGCTGCAGTGGAAGTACCGGGTTAATAAAAATCCGGGATGCGAGCTTCTTTTCCTAAAAATATCGTTTTTTTTTTCAAATATGGTTAAAATTCGAATTTGTGCCAACGCACGGATCAAAGAAAATAACCAGCAGGAGTAAACTTTTCGGATTCATGTATTCCTTCGTTGTTATATCGTGAGGATTTTGTTTGTTAAAGTCCGACAAAATTATTAGCTGCCAAATTAAAATCTTC
Source organism: Uropetala carovei (assembly GCA_036926305.1). Classification (NCBI taxonomy): domain Eukaryota; kingdom Metazoa; phylum Arthropoda; class Insecta; order Odonata; family Petaluridae; genus Uropetala; species Uropetala carovei. Next base: position 2,914,032 of record JAXCHB010000076.1, read on the forward strand.
TGCATCAAAAAAAATGTTGAATCTGTATGAGTAATATGTTTTCCGTAGTCGCGCCTTAGTTTCCCGGCGTTTCTCTTCCCTTTAGGAACTTCCGGGAAGCAGATTATCTCTTCAGACCACATCCAGCGACTCTCCATCAAAGTATTCTACCTCTAATGCCATTTTTTTTACTTATCCTCTAAGCATCTTTTCCTCCTCTAATAATAAATATTCATATTTTCAATTCTCTGTTCTAAAACGATTTTTTTCTCGAGTCGTCTTCTTACTTTGCCCCGTTTTGATTTTTCATTAAAAATGTTATGCAGATTTAAATATCTCGGGGGGTCCCGAAAATTTCTTCAATTTCGTTCTTCGGCAGCCTAATTATCCTATAACAGTTTATGATTTATACATGAAATTTACCAACAAATAATATATCGTGAACGTTTCTTAATGATAATTCACTTGAAATATAAACCACTTTGTATGTTTCTGCTGAATATTTTTTAAAATTCTTCACGGTAGCAGAGCTTTGGAATGTCGTTTAGAACAAAAAGTTAAAAAAAATCATTTCCATACTTATAACTTGTTTACTCATTCATTTGGATGGCAAAATTATTTTCTGAAAATTATTATTCATATATTACAAAAATATAGTTAGTGGTATTATCGATTGAGAATGCCATGGCCTAAGACACGCTCATTTACTTTGAGTATTCTAATATTGCTTGATGGAAACCGGTATATTGTAAAGCCAATGTTTATAGCATGACCAAGATTGCATGATTTTTATTGTAAAAGAGAATTATGCTTTATTTTCCGACATATAAATATATGCGTCCTGGCGCGGTAATTATCACAATGAATTTTATCGTCATATAAGCTAACGTAGCGATTTCATTATGTTGTAGCGCCAATCATAGTATGTATAGCGTTTGCATCTCAAGCAACTCCCCAGTTATATATATGTAATATAGAAGAATTAGTTCTTATTCTCTTAAAATAAACTAAAGATATTATTAACAGTAAAAATCTTAATTAACGATGTTCAGTAATTTTACATTTCCGTCTCTTTACTATATTTTTACTCCTGGCCAGTACGAAATATTAGAGATTAGATAAAGAGTAACCTTCTAAGTATATAACCAAAAGCTATAATCATTTATCGGTAAACTTATTCAACAATCTTAAAATCAAAGTACGTAAAGCTACTTTGAACTGAATATTTCACCCAATACGTGTCATTGTAGAATCAAGGCAGTGCTCGAGACTCCAACCAGCCAATCACAATGTCTTTCGGTTTTATACCCATATATGGCACGTTCCGTTCTCAGAAGAAGGGAGGGGGAAATGGAAGAGTCCAATATTTGTAGGGGGATGTAGGTATAGCTATTCAAATGTTACAGCTAGATTTTTAACATAAAATTGAGTTTGAAAGATATGAATAATGAAGAATAACTACGTAATGAATTAATATAATATAGTGAATATTTAAAACTACTTGTAACGTTTAAAATATTCTCACTGTCATTCTACCTTCCCACCCTTGGACGAGTCCATTTCGGCCTGGAGCCTTGCCCTACACGGACCGTTCGCTCACTTGCGGCAAATTTGTACTGTGGTTCACAGACGTGAAGTGCTCGTCTCTTTAAGGTAAGTTCTGGTTGAACTTGTTAACTAATTTACAACGTTATATCAGTATATACAATGCATAGAGCTTTTATTAATGTGTTATTAGAATAATATTAGCAGTTGTGTGTACGATGTACTCTTTCGAATAGTCGCCATTGTTTAACTGTCTTGATGGTTATTCGTTTGCATATGTCATGAATTTGCCGACTTTCTGAATATTTCTCATCGTGAGGTAAAGTTTAGTAAAGGCTTGAATCTATTTTTGAAAGGTCTCAACTTTTCGAAGTGCATTAACAGGTAGCAGTGATCTATGGCAGGTGGTTGTCGCTAATTTTAGTTGAAAAAGTGAGTTGCCAGCGAGATGCTTTCCTTTAGTTCGCTCGATATATCCGATGTTGTTAGTTATTGTAGGTTTAGGTTCGTTTAGTCAATAAGTAAATAAATTATTTTAGGGCGTGTCTCTCAGCTTTTTTCGCCAGTTTTCGGAGTTATGCCGCCTCCGGGTATTGTATACAGCTCTTTTTCATATGCAGGTTAAATTTTTTACCAAATTTTTCCGTAATTGTATCGGTATATACTTGAAAGTCAAAGATGTTTAAATTAAAGCGACAATTTGTTTTATTTTAGTAGTACTCGCTACGTGTCGAATATTTGTAAGCCGAATGATGGTGTATACTCCCAAATATCAAGATAGGTAATCGAACAGCAAGTGACCGGCATTTCATGTTGCACACCGGCATGGCGGCGACGTACGCGTTCCACGCTGCCCGAGCTTATTCCATATATGGTAAAGGAAGCGGCGATTGGCTGAAGGCGCCATGCCCTTATTAGCATGACGTAGGTGGGGGAGGGAGGGAGAGCGCATGGAGGGACATTCGTCTGGTAGAAGGGAGAGAGGGTAAGAGGAAGAAGGGGGAGGGGTGGTGGCTTTCCCGGAGCGGTGGTCGTTATATATTACTCACTCAACCACCGGCTTGTGTATTCGTGACTTCTACACCAGTGCGGTGATTTTTCTTGCAGTCGTAGGTGTTATCCACAGTTTACTCGTTTCCAATGTAAGTTGTGAATAGTAGTCGGAATGGAATAAAATTTTACAATTGGAAGTGTTACGATTGAAGACTGGTTCTTGTGGAAGTGATTTTGTAGTAGTTTCAGTTGAAAGTGCTGTGCGGGCATAGTGATATTTGAGCCTTACTTACTCATAGTGAAATACATTGGATTAATTTTGTGAGGAAGCTTGTGCTTATAGATTAGATTGAGGGTATTTTAGAGAAAAGCTTTATGAAGAAAATTGTTTGTGTCACCGGAGTCCTCGTTTTGACCAGTATTTAATGGAATTGTTTTAATTTCAGTTGAATAAATTCTACTAACCAACATGTGCGAAGAGGAAGTTGCTGCCCTTGTTGTGGACAATGGATCCGGTATGTGCAAAGCTGGCTTTGCAGGAGATGATGCACCCCGCGCAGTATTCCCTTCCATCGTCGGAAGGCCAAGGCATCAGGTAATTTGTGATAAAACTGACTTATTTCGTTTAAGATCAATTTAAATATTTTAGCTAATTTTATGGCATTTGTTTCTTAGGGTGTGATGGTAGGAATGGGTCAGAAGGATAGCTATGTTGGAGATGAAGCCCAGTCCAAGAGAGGTATTCTTACTCTGAAATATCCAATTGAGCATGGAATCGTCACCAACTGGGATGATATGGAAAAAATCTGGCATCATACTTTTTACAATGAATTGAGAGTTGCTCCCGAAGAGCATCCAGTGTTGCTGACCGAGGCTCCACTTAACCCCAAGGCCAACCGCGAGAAGATGACACAGGTATGAGAGTATTGCGTTCGAAATTTAAAAAATCGACTTAAGTTTTGTAATAATTTTTAAAACTGTTGTCGGCTCGGTTTTTTTTTCAGATCATGTTCGAGACCTTCAACACCCCTGCCATGTATGTGGCTATTCAGGCTGTGCTATCCCTGTACGCTTCTGGTAGGACCACGGGTATTGTCCTCGATTCCGGAGATGGTGTTTCTCACACTGTACCCATCTATGAAGGTAAGATACTTACAATTAAAAATTGCAAAAAAGATTATTCCGAAATCGATAGAAAATAAATGCTGATGAATATTTTTCCTATTCAACAGGATATGCCCTTCCCCATGCCATTCTTCGTCTGGATTTGGCTGGGCGTGACCTTACGGATTACCTCATGAAGATCCTTACCGAGCGTGGCTACAGTTTTACTACCACCGCAGAACGTGAAATCGTTCGTGACATCAAGGAGAAGCTTTGCTATGTGGCACTTGACTTCGAGCAGGAAATGGCCACCGCTGCATCATCGTCCTCCCTAGAGAAGTCCTACGAGCTGCCCGACGGACAAGTCATTACTATTGGCAACGAGCGGTTCCGTTGCCCTGAGGCTCTGTTCCAGCCCTCTTTCTTGGGTATGGAAGCCTGTGGAATCCACGAGACCACTTACAACTCCATCATGAAGTGCGATGTAGACATCCGTAAGGATCTTTATGCCAATACTGTCCTTTCTGGAGGCACCACCATGTACCCAGGAATTGCCGACAGAATGCAGAAGGAAATCACTGCCCTTGCACCATCAACCATGAAGATCAAGATCATTGCTCCACCCGAGCGTAAATACTCAGTCTGGATTGGTGGTTCTATCCTTGCTTCTCTATCTACATTCCAACAAATGTGGATCAGCAAACAGGAGTATGATGAGTCTGGTCCTTCCATTGTTCATAGGAAATGCTTTTAAATACTTTTGTTTTTTCTTAAATGGATCCACATTATCTATCTTAATCATCTGCTCTTGAAAAATTATTTCCAGTACTAGGAAACTACTTGACAAGACAAATTGAGCATGGTGGAGTACCTTTATAATTGCATTGATTTGAATTGTTAAGGGTTTTCAGCATGCCTACCAATAAGGCACTTTACTTCTTCAGGCTATTTTTGTTAAGGTTCTTAGCCCTGTAATTTGGCTTGTGACCATGCTAAATTTGTCTCTTCAGAGCTTTCATTTGGAGGTGTTATCTGGATATGGAATTATGATGTGGAATGTAATATAAGTTTTGTAAGCATTTTTCAGGGAATTTTTCATATGTCAAGTTTGTGGCTGTTTCTTTCAAAAATGAGGTTGCTGCCTTGTGGTAGTTCCTACCAAAGTGATCACTTATGTGCTAGGCCAAAGTATTAATTTATTCCCATATGCCATACTGGAAATTGAATGGGAAAAATAAAGAAACATGAAAACTTTAACCCTTGAACTTTTTTAGTCAATTGGAAACCTGATGCAAAGATGCCTATGTATTGGGAATTATGTTGAGTTAACAGCACCGCCAACCCTATTTGTCTTCGGAAGATGACATTTTGTACCATATAGCCCTGTGTGTAATAAATTATTATAAAATAAATTCTTGAACTTGATTGACTACACCTCTTATTAACCTGACACTTGCGCATTTCGCCGTTCAATTTTTCTAGTACAGTGGCGCTCTCGTGGGGTATGATAAGCTACTGAAGTTCCTTTCAAATCACGACATCAACTTCGTGTTGTTGTCCGCTAAGTAGGATGGCTGGGCTAATGTGACTTATGTCTAAATAAGTTATTGAAATGCCTGTTGCATACCCGGGTGACAAACAGTACTCAAAATGGGTAATGTAATTTTGATAACTATTTGAAATATAGCTGTTATTTTTTGCATTTTGCTATTCTGAGAATAACTTACAGATGGGTTTGGCGTATATTTTCAATCTTATTGTTGGAACTGGAGCTTTGACCCTACCTGCAGCTTTTAGTCATGCTGGTTGGCTTTTGGCAGCGTGTGTCATTGTAATATTAGCATTCATTAGGTAAGGATATTTAATGCAGAAATGTTGGCTACTTAGTTCTAGTAAACTAATTAAGTTTATTGTCCTTAATAGTTATGTGACGGTCACTTTCGTGGTGGAAGCTATGGCTTCAGCTAATGCTGTACTTCAAAGGAAACGTTTGCAGGAAAGGAACCATTCTATTCATGCATCTGACATGCAGGATGATGGCAACGAATCTGAAGACACACCTCTTGTTTGTCAAGGTTTAGGAATCTTCCATTTTCTGCATATATTAGTTTGCGACTATTGTTGTATTATCGTCAGTGTTCAACTCTTGTACTCGTTTTATTATAGATGCTTTGGAGCAAACAAGTGACCAGATAGTGCATCAGTGCGACATAACAGAAAAAATTGAAATGGTATGTTTTGTTTTCTAATGCATGCAATATTGACATAGGGGAACGTAACTCAAAATTTATAAGACTTTTTCACCGGATTTAGAATTGTGGTTATAGGGGAAAGATTACTCGAGCTATTGTTTTAACAGTAAAATAACTATCCTATAATTTAGCCTTAAGATAGTTGAGTATGTGAGGTATGTTTTCTTAGATACTCAACTGCTCATGAGTAATTTTTAGTGTATGAAGAAATATTTAAAGCTCGTATTTTAATAATCTTTACTTAATGAGAATTATGTATGTACTTTATAATTTCAGGGCCAAATGGCATCATTGTTTCTAAGCAAAGGTAAGCATTTAAATAGTCTTATAATTCATATTCTGCTACAGTTATTCATACCATTCCATAATTATTACTTTATTGAAGTGTCAGTAATTTTAAATGTGTATTTTATTTTCAGGTGGCAGGACACTTTTCTATCTTTGTATAATTGTGTATTTGTATGGAGACCTTTCAATATACTGTGCTGCTGTGGCTCAATCTATTGCGGATGTAACTTGGTGAGTGCTAACATTGTTGATTGATAATATTTATGTACAGGATTGTAAATTCATTAGCTTCTTAGCTTACAAATATAATTAATGGTCTATTGGATTATAGTATTGAATTCTAAATTTTGTGATGAATGGATTCATTTTCCCTGGTATCGATCCAATTATGCTCGTGGAATTCAATATTTGCCTAGTTGAACCAATCTCTTATTATGTAGTAATTTTCAAATGGATGTTTCTTCCATTTGACAACTATTATATGTTATGCTTTCCATTATTTGTTTTCCTTATTTGAAAATACATAAGAAACTATTTTTACTCTTGCGTTTGGTGCTGGGTGTGGCCCTTAAAAGTGACAAGTATGATTCAGTAGTGAACATTTTGATCAGAGGCGTAACTTCAGTTTTGGGTCCCCCACGAAAATGAGGCCCCCATAACAGAATTAAATATTTATACATATAGTTAAAATTTTTATTTTACATTTTAGAAATTAAAAAATAACATTTTCAATTTATTTCATAATACGATAATGTTACAATTTTTTTTGCCTTCTTGAGGCCCCCTGGGCCGAGTCCCCAAGGCAATGCTTTGCCATACCCTGCCATAGTTTACGCCTCTGATTTTGATATAATGTTTTATGAGGGAGCATGTGAATTATAAGAGAATAATGTTTCGGTGCTTTGTATTCCTATACATTCAATCTTATTTGAAGTTTGAGGAGGATAAAAATTCTGTACTTGGTTGGGAATCGAACCTGGGTCTCCCACTTGCTAGGTTGGTACTATAACCAACTAAGCCATTAAACCAGTCAAATTCTCCATTTTGGAAAGTGAGAAACGGGTTCAATTCCAAGTTAAGTACAGAATTTTTTCCTCAAATTTCTATTAAGCTTCATATGTTCATGCAAAGCAACTCACCTCATCATTCTTCTTATCTTTGGTATAACACTCATATTTATGGTGTTAATGCCTGCAGCTTTTATAGTTCATAAAATAGATCAACTAATGTATGTATATATAGTCAGTTTATTGTATTACATGCAGTTGTTTTTGTTCTTTATTCTTCCAAGTAGATTCATTTGTATAGTAGAAAATATCTGAATTTTAAATTTGGATAAATTTTCCAATCATTTTGTTTTTTAATTAAAATAAGAGCCCTATAGACAACTTTATTTTCATCTTACAGGTAAACAATGTTTTATTAACCCTATATGGCCTCAACTTTCTTCTTTGGGTTAACAACTGCTGCTCTAAAATGTTGCTAATTAAAAAAATTATTGAATGGCTACAGTTAACCCTGTATTACTAAACATTAGTTTGTCAGACAGCGTTTGTACTGAGTGTTTCTTCCTACCAACTTTTCTACACAGTGATTTGTTGACCTTTAACATTTTATAATTGTGATAGTGTGTTTAAATTTGGAGTTGTAGAGGGACGCATGCTTAACATTAGTGTAATGTCTACATTGTGACTGTATCTAGTTTACTTATAGTATTTCTTATTATCATTAATAAAAAACAATCCAGAGATCATTGAATTTTACAACAATACCAAAAGGACAGTTATTTCTCAGGATCAAATCTGCTCCAGCATGTTATATGGCTGGAAAGCACGACAGTGGCTATTATGTCTGTTTTGGGATGATAAACATACTATTGGTAAATGCATAGGTGATTTATTGTCATAACACAAAACCCAGAAGCTAGATACTTTTTTCAAGAAAAGGCTGCAAAATTAATGAGTGAAGAGTTCGTAAAGTCTTAGTTTTGTTAAAATTTCTTCAACGTTCTGACAGCCCACAAACATAGCTATAAAATTAAATGAAAAGACGTGCTGTGAATGTTATTCAAGTTACAGTGAGGCATAAAGGGTTAACATATGTTGACCAATGTGATTATTCTGTATTTATTTTTGGTGTCAGTTGAATTCAATTGAGTTTTTCATTACAGGTTTGTATGTCATATAATCATTATAATTTGTGATATAAACCAACTGAATGATGTGTATGTTATTCATTTGTTTTAAGAACATTTTGTAATATTGTCATTTGAATGGTAATGATTATTTTTGCCAGGGAATAAAATTTCGTAATGTTTCTTTTGCTAATTTGTGTTTTTGGAACTTTAAAAATGCTTGTTATTACATAGGTAAATGTCTTCAATGTTGTCTAATAAACATTTTTAGTTTGATTGGTGCATATATTTGCTTTGAATATTTTGATGTCATTATAAAAATTAATTTTACTACATAATTGCCATTTGTACACCTATTAATATTTTTTTAGTTATCCTGGATACATAGAAAAACATTACCATCGGTTAAGCATCCATCAAATATGGTTTTTACTGTTAATGTTAATTTTTATGTAATTTTATTAAGGGAAATTACATGGCAAGAGTTTTTGAGTTTAGGTTGCCTCACATGGTCTGTTCATTTAGTTCTTAATTCTCTAAATCAGATGATTCCCAAACTCCTCTGAATTATTGATTGGTTAAAAAAAAATCAATGGGTATTGTGAGCATTGCGTACAAGGATTTCACGTCACATGAACATGGAATTAAAATTTTATTATTTTTCTGTATTCTTGATGTGATAAAGGAGCACAAGTTTCCAATAGACCTTGAGAGCTACTGACTGGAACATTTGCTCCTGGTAGTGTGTATTGAGGTGACAGAGTGAGGCTAAAAAATACACTTGATGAGGACTATTGGAAAGCACTTGGACCATATTTCTGAGCAAAAATTTTAAGGTGACAGATAGAAATATTAGTCACATTTTGAGTTAAGGACCAGGCCCATGGATCTCAGGTAGGTGACTGTAAAAGGTCAGCCTAATGAAGTGGTGGTGTCATTTTAAAAACACTTGGGCCATTTGGTCAATAAGTTTTATGCTCATGGGCCAGAGTATCAACATGAAAAACTTTTTGAAGGTATACAATGTACAAATGCATGCTATTTTTGTAATAAGAGGTGGTTTAATGAATTGGGTAAATTACAATTTTTCCGGAAAATCTTTCGACATGTCCAATCTAACTTATTTTTTCTTCACCGAATAGGAATTGAAGTCAGACATAAATGGAGCACAACTAATTTATAAAGTAGAAAATATTCAAGTTTTATTACTGGAATAAAATTACTTAGAAGTAAAAACAGGTAATAATAAACAAGCACAAATTGAGTTAATATGAAATACATAATGAAATAATGCTTTTGTTTGTTTTCATTACAGTTATTTTGAAAATTTTGTTAACGTTTTTCGTTACGTTATTCAAAATCATTTTGTTACTTTATTCAGAAATCATTTTGTTATGTAATTCAAAAATCATTTTATGTAATTCAAAAATCATTTTGTTACGTAATTCAAAAATCAGTTCGTTATGTTATGCGTAACGTTTTCCAACACTGCTTGATTGTTATATCTAGTAAAAAATGGCAAAGACTTATTACAGGCTCGAAAGCCACATTAAATGTAGTTGCAGGCCACATATAGTTTGGAGAGCCCTACTGTAGATGAAGGAAAAGAAGAAATACCTCAGCAGTATTACAGGGCAAACATTGCTCAGTTAATAAGGAAAAATATTTTCCATGGAGTGTATGGGATCATGCCTGTTAGTGCAGTTGCTATGTCTGGCATTGTTGGAATAATACAATCAAGGCTATTATTCCATAATATTCTTACTCAGTTCATAAGGAAGAAAGAAAGAAGGTGAGGTTAGAATAGGAACATGGATGTCATGAGGATGCCATATCTATTGCGAAATTTATGGTGACCAGTATCTAAAATCACTGCCTGAAACTTACTGAGAGATGGAGTGCTAATGATGAATTATTGAAATACACTAGCTTATCATTTCCTTTCTTGGTCTTCAGTAGCATTTTATAAATTTTACAGACTGCACAATTTCAGTCCTGGAGCAATTGTAGTTCATTGTTGATTGTTTGGGAAACACTGAGCTAGTTGATAAAATTTCAAATTCCTATGTCAGTTATTAATTTGCTTAACCATCTATATTTTTGCAGTTCATATGTACCAGAAGAAATCACATGCAATTCTACACTGCCTGAGACGACTCTCTGTTGGGAGGGATTTCAATATACAAGAAAGGATGCTTATAGAATCTTCTTGGTAATTAATTTTTCTTCCTGACTATCCTTCAAATTTGAAAAGAAAAGTCATAAGTTATAAAATTAATGCCAAATCATTTAAATTCTCCTTTTCAGGGAGTCTTTCTAGTGGTAATTGGGCCATTTGCATTTTTTAATGTCCAGAAGACAAAGTATTTACAAATACTCTCTACATTGATGCGGTGGCTGGGTGAGAGATTCATTATTAAATTTTAAGATTTTATTTCTATATTAAAAGAATAGCAGTTATTTATTATGAAATTTTTTCAAGCTTTTAAGAAAATTAAATTGTACAAGTGTTGATGGCGTTGATTATATCTCTATATTATTTCATTTTGGAGGATTTAAAAATATTTTAGCTCTACATTTAGGTTCAGAGATAAACAGATTGTTTAAGTAGTTTTAATGGAATTGTATGTCATTTACCTGAATATATATATTTCAAGAGAAATTTTAACTAATATTAGTGAAATTTCTTTTATATACAATTTTATGATTTTTCTGCAAGACCTATTATTCATGCCCATTCCATAAGTTGTCATCTACTCCTCACTGCTATTCGACTGGGTTTCGATACAAAAAGTTTGAAAACCTGCTCTAGGACCACATACAGACAGACAGATGACATGGCAAAAACCACTAAAAAAGTGGTCACCTAAAACTTGTATTTCTGTCAGAATCCTGAAGTCGATTTTTTACTTTTTCTGTATACAGGCGACTCCTGAGATTCTACGGAGATGCGTTCCTGAAAACGTGGTCGAATCTCGAACAGTCGAATGTCGAATCAGCACAAATTCAAACAGTTAGAGCAGAAATAATGATGTCTAGACTGAAACTAAACCTCTTGTGGTCGGGCGGGCCAAAAATTACTTCGCATAAACTAGTTTCTAATTCGACCGATCGATCGGCTGGGTCGATTCGACCAGTCGAATTCTCGAGTTGGTCAAATCTCGAACGGTCGAATCTCGGGAGTCGCCTGTACTACATATATGAGAAAGTAAAATAAAATATTATCAGTGCAAAGTGGGGTAGAGATGTAGTAGTTTGCTTGTGCTGTGATGTCTGGTGGCTTTTCAAAGAACTAGGGACTAGGCGACCCAACCCCAGAGATTTCAAATAGAAACAGTTATGCCATCTTGTTATTAAATGAAAAGCTAAGTGTAATAAATGTACCTTAAATACAGTGGAAACGAAACCTTATTTTAACTCTTCATGAATATTCTACAAGGTTCAACCCAATCCCTTCTGCTATAGGCTTCTGTAACTATTACAGCTTTGCAAAGAGGGTAGAAGACAAACGTATTAGAAGTCAATTGTTGGCTTAGATATATTTATTTTGCTAATGAGATAAACATTTTCCTGACATTGTTTAAAATGAATGTGGTTCGCTGCTTTAGTAAATTTCAAGCGATTGAAATTCCAATGAATTGAGTGTTCGCAATTCTACTTTTGCATTAAAACTGAAAAAGCTCTAAAGAAATAATTCATCTAAAAATTCTCATAACCTGGAAATTTTAAAAGAGGCTCTCCAGTTGTATAATAAGATAGTTAAATTCCTTGCTGCCAGAGGCAGGGCTGTTGCTTCTTGGCAACCAATCAAAATGTTCAGCGTGGCCATACAGAAGCAGCAGCAGACATTAGAGCAAAATATTATAGATTTTAGAATTAGTAGATTTTTGAACATGGAATAAATGAAAAATATTAGTCATACTTAAAATTGCATTCTTGATTGAAGCACTTCATTATACATTACATTTCGTATAGTCCTATCCTATACAAAAGTGGTAACAATGCAAATCACCGTAATGACTATTAACAGCAGCAGATGTTAGGCTAATATTATAAGGTTTATTTTTGAAGAATTTTCTGTAAACCTTTGTTAATAACCACATCAGAAAATCAGAGGTTTTTCCTTCAAATACGACCACAAAATCTGTATCTTTGTTTCTTCAAAGAACATCTGGCACTATTCTAAACTTCATTATTCACCTTATGTTAGCCACATTATATTTCATGATGCATTAAAGTTCTTGTTTCAGTTTTCATAATAGAGAATTTTGCCTGCTACTGCTTAACTAAATGGCATCTGCATTGTTGAAAAACATTAGTCAGAGGGATTTATTTTCCGAATTCACAAGTATAAGATCTTGTCTTTTTAATGCTAAAATAGGAGAGTGTGACCTTGTCTTATTTTCAAGGAAGTACTGTAACACCTGCACATTAGGCTATTCATTAAAAATTATCATTGAAGCCATAATTGGAAAATGAACCATTTATCTATTAACATGTCACACAAAAATAATGGTAACATACAGTTTGTTGTCTTAAAAATGTTAATTACCAATTTTAAAATGAGCATTTTTAGTGATCAACCTTTACTCTGATGCAAAATTTTTAACTACTGTAGAAGAAATGGTTAATCAAGTAAGTTGTAAAAATACATTTAAATGCATGATTTACAGAAATATATACAAAACAGTGGTGGTAAGGCCTATCGTTTGACCCACAAAATACCCACTTCAATACTTTAATATTTTACAACATTGTACATTGATGAGGAATGTCGCTGATGCAGCTACTTGAAAAAAATCATTGATCCTTGTGGTGTTATTTCATGTTATATGAATATTATATGACTTTGTTTTTGAAATATCAATAGAGAACACAATAATAAATACTGTTTGATTAACTGTTCTGACATGTATTTATAATCATATTTTAATCTAAAAATATCACTTTATGGCTACATTTATATTTAATATCGTGGATCAATTGTTGACTTTGCAGTTATACAATCAGCCCACCTATAATGTGGGGTATACGTCCCTAGTAAACACAGCATAATATGAAACCTCGTTATAGGATGCCGTAATTGGGGGATAGGGACCCGTTGGACTAATTTTTTATATTAAAACTCCGAATAATATAGTAAAACATGGCATAATATCATAATAAATCGATATATTAAATTAATGTACATAAAAAGCATTTGACAATAAAAGAACATGCTAAAGCTATCTTTGAAAGAGTGTTGACTTGGTTTAAGTTTAATGGAGGAGTTGAGGGTTTTTACTGGGATAAAGATACTGGAGAGGGATTGCTGGGATCTTCTATCTCCTCTGATGGGTCAGAAGTTGATGTTAATGGTGCTGAAGTAAAGAAGGTAATATTCTGCTGCTTTGAACTCCTGAGCAGACCTTGGTAGAGTTCTTTGTAGCACACCAGGAGATTATCAATACCACTGGTATAGATGTGGTGAAGCCTGGAGGCCCATGCTTAAGGGGAGCCCACAAGTGATTGAATGTTGAGACCAAAATGTTAAGAATTTACACTTGGTATTATTTAACCTTGCTGGGACAATTTTGAACCATCTTTCTAATGAAAAGAAGAAAAATTCCATTGACCCAAAGGAAGCAGTATAAGCATATGATGTCTATAGCGTAATCCTCATGGGATAAATACAAAACGATGAAGAATACAATAGGCCAAAATAAGAGATGCCATCTCTGTGCAACCTTAATTAAGCAGCCTATGGCCATGTTGTTAGGATGAATAGACTGTTTAAAAAGAGTATAAACAGATTCCTTGCAAGCAAGCATCTCACAATTCTTGTAGACGATGCTGTTTTGGTTATGAGATAATGGACGGTTTCAGACACTTAGGATTGAAGGAAAGAAACATTTGAATTGCATCTGACAATTGGTCCACTTCCCATAGCATGATACTGCTTTGCCATGGCTAACTGTTTGAGATTGTCTCTTTGTGGTGATGGAAGTCGGATCTCTCGTTAGCGATCAACAATAATCATTATTTCATCTACATAATATTTTCATTATTGTGAGAGTCAATCATGTTGACTTAAAAGCATTTGAGCAGGTCCAAAAAATGAAAAAAGAATAAACAAAGAACTTGAAAAATGTAATAAACTTCCAAATACTATAAGTAAGTTTTTACAACAGGATTCTACACATGATACAGGAAGTGATATTGGGTGTGCTATTGATAAAATATCAGGTACTGAAAATGTTGGGGATAATAACCTAATTAGTAGCTGATTTCATTTCGGTCTTGCTTAAAAAGTGACATTGCTAAACTTTCAGCTGTGAAAGAAGTAGCTAATCTGCTACTCATTGAAAATGCTTTACTATCCACCAGTTTTCCAGACCTTTGTACGGTATTAATGCTATTTCTAACAATTCCAGTCACTCTCGCAAGTTCAGAATGTGTATTTTCAAAACTTAAAATTATTAAGACTTATTTGAGAAGTACCATGGGACAGGAAAAACTAAGTGGATTGAGTTTACTCTCTATTGAGAATGAGGTAGCGTGTTTGCTGAGCAAAAAGTGCAGAAACAACATCTAACTCAAAAACAAGTGGTGAGTACAGCAGTAATCTATATTTTATCCACTTGAATATTTTTGTGGTAGATTTAATACTCCTGTAACAGATTGAAAAAATATTAACCTTTTCAGTATGTGAGAGACTGTTTGCGTAAGCTGAAATTCATACCTCAGGCATGTGCATCCACATTTTTCATTAAGCTATGTTGTCTTTCTATCTCTAATTTACGACCTCTCCAGCACTTATCTGCTTTCGTTCTGAATCCCCTTTCTCTCTGTTTACGTCTAAGATTTTTCTTTTATTTTTTTCTTCCTTGTGCCCCTTACTAAGCACAGCCCTCAGTAAGTTCAAGATGGGCTCTTGCTCTCGTGTGGTGTGTGACATGATATTTTGGATGAAATAAGTGAAAGGAGCTTTTGCAATGATTCTGAAGAATTGAAAGGATATTCTGTTTAAACAAGTAGTGACAATACATTAGAATCCGAGGGAGAATTATTCCAGCCTAAAGTGAGATCCGCAGAAAAATTTTGTGTCTGACATTTGGGATATTGAGAGTGCTAAGCCTCCTCTGCACTTTCCATGTGATTTGGTTGGGAAACAACTAGTAAGAGTGTGTGATGTAAATGACCCGTTGCAATACTTCGAGTTGCTTTTGACGAAACTCTCATTTTCCTCATTTTGCTCCAAACGAATTATGTGGAACACTTCTTGCCTCGTGAGGAGAATGCAATTGCAACACTAAAAAAATCTCGTTATCGGAAGTGGGCAAGGCAGCAGAGAGCCTGTTTATCATAATTTTGCAACAGAACTCCGATTTTGGAGCTAAACGGGCAGCTAATATTTCAATGAAAGCTTCTATAGAGCGTTCCATCTTAAAGTTTCAGTACGGTTTCAAACAGCATCGTTTCTCCTCTCTCCTGCAGACTTAAAAATCCAATCGCGCCTCCTTTTCTACGACGCCGGGATTGCCAAATCTCACTATTAATTTAAAGTTGCATTAAAATAAAAATTCAAAATTTCTGATTGAGCTATTTTTAACGCAGAATCTGATGATATACTTTTAAATGAAAACTAAAAATTAATTTCTATACAAAATGCGATAAACAATATTTGACCTGAAATGGACATTTTACGGTCACGTTTGTTTCAATCGATGATATATACATTCTGTTTTAAAATAATGTAATGCAGTTTTTTGCATTAGGTTCAGGAATGTTTAAGGATCGTAATAGTGCTACTGAAAGTTTAATAAATTGATTTTAAATATTTATTTTCTGTATTTAATTATAAAAGTCCCTTTTGCGTGTTCCAGCCTGACTTGAAAAAGTTTGTCTCTGGAAAACTTTTTTATTTATAAAGATACTTTCATGGTTTAAGCGAGAAAGTTGTAGGTAAATGTTTGAAGTTATTTTTGGTGCACCCAGATGTGGGGTTGGGTCGCCAAGGAGAGGGTGAACAATGCGAAAGTTATTGCGGTCCAGTCCCTCGTCCGCACTTCTCTCAGTTACGACTCAGCAGTTGGACTATCTTGTGCTTTCATCGTTTTATCTGCTCATAAGTTTGTGGGAAAGTACTTACAAATTTTGCCAGTTTTATTTTGTATTGCAAATTACTTGTTTTAACAATTCTTCAAAACGTTTTCAAACTGAAGTGTGTAATACGGTTCAAATATAGATATACGTTGTGTTTGCAGGTTTTATGTTTATAGTGTCCCCTTTTTAAAAATATTATGTATGTACATCACATGTTGATTATCCCCGAACGTATTTTCATACTGATATTGTGGGTTTTGGGAGAAAATGGACGTCTCTACGAGGAAAAGAAAGCAAGGTGAGTTTGGAAAAATAAACAATATTGAATGTTCTTAGTAGTTGCCTCAATGAGTCTAATGAAAGCCTGTCATCTGCTGTTAGTAGGACGAGAAAGCTATGTGGTGTGTCTCAGAGGAAAATTTACAAGATTAAAAAAGAAGCAAATGAATTTGTGTCGGGCAGGTAAAAATCTCCTCAATTGCAACTTAATTTCTGTTATGTATAGTGGTCAGCATAAAATAATCCGTTTGTTGTTTTTACTTAGGAATTTTGTGAGCAATTATTCTTGTACAAACATGCTTAACTATTTTCCTCTGATCACATTACATCTAATCTTAGTATATGCGAGGAAGTTAATCCAAAAATAAGATGTGAACACAGTGTACCTCTGAACTCGCATTTATCCAATTAACTGTGCTACAATTTTGTTAAATACCAATTTACATCGTTTGGGTGCTTTTTCCGTGAATTAGCCTAGAACATAAAATGAGTACTTATTTTAAAACGCCCTACAAATTTTATTGTATACATTTTTCTCTAAACGAAATATTTATTGAGTTATGCATAAAAATGCAAATGGTTACTACAACACTAATTTATTATTTACAAAGTAAACTATGCATTTAAAAAAATATGTACTATTTAAACTTTTATTTATGATTTCAATAGCCTTTCAAATGAATTAATTTTTGATTGGGAAAATATATTTTTAATTTTTAGGCAGTTTACGGCATAATATATCTTGCTGTTGTTAAGGAAACGTTATTTAACATAATAAACCTCTCAATCACGTAACACATTTAAATCAAACTAATCCCACAGGTTGAAGGACATTTAACTCCTTAACTGGAGAATTAATTTTTCTTATCATTCAGCTGGTGGGGAATTATTCCTTTCTTTCAAATAACTTGAATTTGAGTTTTTCTTGATCTATGTGTTATGATATGATGTTCTGTGAAGTTGGTAATGGATATTTTACAATATTAACGAACTTATGCCATATATAAAATTTCAATTTTTTTCTTTAATTAATTATTTGTTCAGAAATTACCACATTTTTATCATGAGTCATTTTTCCAATTATAAAGCATTAAAAATATTTTTTAATTTTTCTGTTGTTTTGACATTTTTGCAAGGGTAGATAACTTTACATCACAAGATAAAGGACTACCTAAGACTGGTTTAGACAATTGAATGCTAGCACAGAAAAAATAAATCTGAGCGCATAGGGAAAACAAGGGCACTTCAAAGGGATTCTATTCTTTTAAGCTCCTTTTTTCACTTTTATGAGGGTTTTGGGACCGCCGAAGTGTTTGGGGCACTATAGCAGCCAAGTGTACAACACGCGTTACGTAGCGAGAGAAATTTTACTACGCAGTATTTTTGTTTTGGTTTAGAAAATCGTGTATTACGGCAAAAATTGTAACAATAGCATTTACTTAATAAGTTACATAAAGGAAATTTTAAATTACCAGACTTTTGCTGGCGTTAGGATAGTGAGACATGACAACACTGCGCACCATTTACCCAATACTGAAACTTAAAGATGGAATGCTCAATAGATTTGGGATTTAAATGTTTGAAGTGTGTGACCTATCAGGTTATCTGTGGGATTTAATTATTTATAGTGGTAAAGAAATAAAATTAGGTTGCGAAATAACATCAGAGAAAAACACATTGACGAAAGTCATTCTTACATTGTGTAATAAGTTGTTAGATTCTGGTAAGTGTATACGTATATATGGATAATATATACAGTAGCCCCAATCTTTTTTGAAGATTATTTGAGAGATCAACAGATGCTGTAAGGACTGTTAAAATAAAGGAAGTGAAGTACATATTAAAATATGAAATTTCATCACCAGAATCATCAATAAGGACTGAATAAAGATATTTAGTTTTTATTACATAATTATGGCATCTTTAATAATGTGTATTTTTCAGAATTATTTGATGATTGATTAATGAATTAATTAGCATTAAATGAAATCGGCGTCACCAAAAAAATTCACGCTGAGGGGTTTAAATGCAACAAAAAAAGCACACTAGAGGGGTTAATGTTACACTTTAATACCAGGTCGAGTAAATAGAGGATACTTTTTTTTAGTGTTGGCATGGTACATATATATAAATTTTTCTGAACGCATTTTGAATCTTGGCGAATTTTCCTCCTGAAACTATGGAATACGTTTACTTATAGTGGGTCCTAGAAAAAACTTAGCCCGGAGCCTCGCACATGCCTAGCTACGCCACAGATCAATACCCTTGTTAAATTTTAAGCTTCTCTACATGATTGGATCCACTTGAATGAGCTACTGCACCAAAATTTCCTGCTCATTTAATATCTCCCTCATTACCTTGACAGTAAGGGCAGGTTTCACAACTTCAGGCTCCTCTTTGCTATCACTGTTGCTGGATGCAGCCAGCTGTTCCAGCTCCTCATTGGTGATACCTCCTGGTAGGATTCGAGAAGCTTAACCATCTCCTCATCTTCAGTATCAGTAAAACCCTCTCCCCCAAGCTGTTTAGCATGCCTTACAATATCAGTGATCTCCTCTAAGATGGTGAGGAATCCTTGAAAGTCATTCACCACCTCAGGCCACTGCTGGTGCCAACAGGAGTTAAGAGTGGTAGATTTAACTTCGTCCCAGCTCTCGCTGATGATGTTGATGCAGTCTGTGATGTCATATGACTTCCAGAACTGCATTAGATTTTCTACCTTCTCTATAGCAATGGAATCAAGTGCCATTTTATAAAGTGTACAGGTGTAATACGACTTAAAAGTGGTATTAGGTGGCAGAAACATCAGTCACATTTTCATCTGCAAAATATAATGTCTCTGATGTGTGACAGGATGCATTGATGATCAACCTTAAAAGCAAGGTTCTTTCACACAAGATATGTTCTCACATCTGGCACAAACAAGTTTTTTAGCCAGTCCTCAAACACCACATGCATCACCCATGCTTTCTTATTAGGTCGTCACACAACAGGCAAACAGTTTTTGTCCTTACCCTTTAGCACACGGTGGTTCTTGGTGTGATAAACTAATAACTAATAACTTTAAGCCCCTTGAAGCATTGGCACAAAACACTAGGAATTATTTTAAATTCTTGTAAGATAATATGTAATATTTAAAATTCTGCTCAGCAGCCCTTGTTCCTGTTGCAAATGAATATTGGGAAATTTGACGTGTTCCACGGACCAAGAATATTTTAAAGAAAAAGGAACATTTCTTATTTTTAAAGTCAATTTATCCTTCGATTTGGATTCGCTCGAATTTGGCCGAAATTCTGCATTTTTAGCAAACCATGTCAATTGTTGTATCAATTCACGTATGTAATGCAAAAGTGTCAATGCAGTGCCTGTATGCGCTCGAAAGAGATGTAGAGGGAGGAAGGCGAGAGGGTTGTAGAGGAAGGAGGTAAATATTGGTAATCAACCGGAAATACGGGAGGTTTTTTCAGGATATGCATGCACAAGATTGATTTTTCATAACCTTTACGATTAGTCGACCAAAATTAGTTCTAATCATTTAAAGATTTTCTGCGGATTTGTTTGTTTTGTGTGATCATACCGGTGGGTATGTACATCTTCAAAGGGGCACGCTGATAAAAAAGGTTGAATATCACGGAGATGTAGATGGGAAGAGGAAAGTGAGGGGAAGAAACATCGGGTGTAGGGAGATAGGCTATTTGTGTCGAACTATTTAGCAGGTCGAAGTGGATTTTAACCAGTGCCTGAAATGGAAAAGGTTACGAAACGGAATGCTTGTATTGGTAGTAGAACGGAAATTTTTATGAAACGGAACGCGTGTGACGAGCAGGAGTGGCCTTCTGATGCATTCTGGCTCATTCCGAGCACTGATTTTAACCTGCTTTAAGGGAAATAAATTTGTCATTTAAAATATACTTTAAGTTAATTTCAAGAGGATATTCAGTACAGTGATAATATAATCCACAGTGATTCATTTGCGTGGATTTGTGGTCAGTTGGGGGGGGTTAAGTAAAATTTTCACCAGTTTGGAAAAATTTCATCTGTCCCTGGGTAATAGGCATTTTTGTGTTTTGCCCCCCCTGCAAAATTTTTTGTCGACGACCATGTACACTAATATGCATATATGATGATAATTTATCGTTAGTAGTTCTTTGTGGTAAATGTTGAAGACCAGCTGAATACATAACTTTCATTTAAATAAACGACTTAAAAACATTTCTCCATTAATATTTTTTGTGCTATACAGGCGACTCCTGAGATTTGACAGGGATGTGTTCCTGAAAACGTGGTCGAATCTCAAATTGTCGAATATCGACCGCCGTTTTTCTGTATACTTGCATGTTATAATCAGGGGATATGTTCCCACATCTCGGGAAAAAGTCTCCCCTCACGTTCTATAAAGATAAAATAACATTACTAATATGTTAATACAACAATATTAAATTATGAATAAAGTAAATAATAAATAGTTTTAAATGTGTAACTTATTTTTTGCACTAAAAAGGAAAAAATAAATTTTTGTTTTGAACTTCAAAGATAGATGTATGCAATATGTTCTGCAGATGGCCCGGTCTGGCTCGCGTGAGTTGGACAACATACCTGCATACATCTATCTATACATACAACTGTTTCATCACAATTAAAAACACGACTAGAACAATATCCGACCTCTTCGATCAATGCACACAGTTCATCAGGATAACTTGAGGCAGTATCAGTATTTGCACTTGCAGCCTCGCCAGTTAATTTAAGGTTATGCAAACCTGCCCTTCTCTTAAATCTGTCAAACTTATACTAAATGGAGGCTCATCAACAGAAATTTCATCCATCCTTTCCTTCAAATCATCATAGAGATCCTTAGCCTTTGCTCTAATCATGGTCTCATTAATAGGAATGTGTTTCTGACACTGATCATCTACCCAAAGTTTTAAAAGTTTTTCCATTTTAGGAATCACAACACTGCAGCTAGGACTGTTTGTTGTTGTTATCAAATTACCTGAATTTATCACGTTCTAGAATTTTCTCCTTCTGTTTCACATAAGAGCTAATTGATGAATGACACATTCCCAACGATTGTGCGATTTCAGTATGGCTTTCACCTTTCTCAACACGCTTTAAATTTCTAATTTCAATTCATAACTATGAGTCTTATGCACTCTTTTATTTGATTCACTTACACTATCACTATTACATTTCCTTTTAGATATCATGTCAAGTGATAAATTTAGTTGGTAGAGGGGTGGTTAGCATGCCTAGCTCCTAATGCTAGGGTTGCAGGTTCGAATCCTGCCGAGGGCATGGTCGTGTGTGTTCGTCCTTGTTATTTTTGTTAGGATATTCAGTATAATTGGCCCTGTGCTGTCTCTGAATTCTTACCAATAAATAAATACATAAAATAAATAAATTTAAATAAAAGATTAAAAGAAAAAAGAATGAAATCAGCACAAATTCAAACAATTAGAGCAGAAATAACTATGTCTACACTGAAACTAAACCTCGCGTGGTTGGTCGTGACAAAAATTACTTTGCATAAACCAGTTCCAAATTCGATGGGTTTTGACGGGTCAAAATCTCGAATTTGTCGAATCTCGAACAGTCGAATCTCAGGAGTCGTCTGTATTTTCATTTAGTTTTATTTAACTATTTATTGATATACTATCATCCCTAATGTACTCAGTGTTGAAAATAGCAAAATTTGCCATTTAAATATTTTGAATACTGAAAAAGTAAATTTAGTATAAAGTAATCCAAGTTTTGATCAATAATAATGATAGAGCTCAGTAGCCCAGAGATGCCCTACATCATAAATTGCCACATCATATAGATTGCTTTTACTATGAAAATTGATGTGTTACAGGAATGAAAAACTAATATATTGTTTTTATCATAATTTGAATTTTTTGGAAACATTCTTTAACTAAAATGTTAGTGTTGAAATAAATTATAAACCAGGGCTGGCTGGCCAAAGGGCAGATGCGAGGCATCCGGACCCCTGAATAATGGGACCTCAGAAGTTCTCAATTATTCAAGTATTGAGTGTAAATTTTGCAAAAACTTTTACTAAAAATTACTTGAAAACTGATTTCCAATAAAGAAACACTCCTTAAAAGTTATAATATTAAGCTGGGACTCCATAATTCATTTGTTATTACTATAAATATTAATATCATAGGGTCCCCCATTGATATTCGCATCCGGTCTCACCTCAATGCTTGGCCGACTGTTATAACCAACAATAATACAATAATATGCATATATGATCAATCTGAAAAAACCTCCATACAAAGAACCTCTTTACAACAAAGTGGCAAAAATTGGGTCCCTTCAGTTCTGTTATAAAGTGGTTTCACTGTAGTTGTAGGGCACAAGAAATGTAAAACATATAATACTGAAGCTCTTACGTAAGGGTATGATGCTATTGTTGGGACTATGGAAAGCTAACTGACCAGGATTTATAGCTGGGACTTGACTTTCTTTAGTCTGAAACTGAAGAGGGCACTAGTAAGTACAGAATCGGTTTATGCAAAGTTCTCATTTACTTTAGTAAAGTAGAATATTATATTACAAAATATCGTTAATGTGTATTACAAAGTCAGTGTTTGCACCATCGGCAGTATAATCATCCATTTCATTACGGTTATTACACAGAAAGTAGCCAGCCGTGTTACCTACCTTGCAAGGTCACTGTGGGAGTGCAACGTGCCAAAATTTCTCGCCATCAAAAATTCTTTGTTACAAATCTGGTAAATCTGTCTTAAAAAATCATGTAAACGTGAAACAGCACCTAGGATAATATGTTCATACTTTATAAATGGCGTATATGTAAAACTGCGCTATAGGATAGTGCATTATAGGCAGGCTGACTGTAATTGCTTTTCTTACTGAAATGTGTCTCCTTCATCAACAATTTTCTGCAAAATTCTTTTAGATGCACTATTTAATGTAGCAATTATATGTAATTACCGTTAATACTTATTGTGTGTTATGCTTATTTTTTATAAAATGATATAGGGTGAAATGGAAGAGGAGACCTTCTGGTCTCAATTTTGCCTTGTTAATAAAGATGTTTATATATCTACTTATTGTGAGCATTCATTATTTGGTATTTTTGTGATTATTGAAGAATTTAAGGTTTTAGTTAAGTATGGAGGAAAACTGTAAAAGTTGTTTCTATAGTTAAAATTAAAATTTGAATCAGCAGTTGTACTTAAGAAAACTTCTGTATTTAACTTTTTGGTTTAGATAATAAATAAAAGAATTTTCTTAAATTGTGGATGTTGATTCCAGTTGCTTGTATGAAATTCTATAAAAATATTTAAATGTAACAATACTTTTTTCCACAGTAATTAACCTTACTGTGAAAAGTATTTTATCTTTTTTATGATCTTGTTTATCGTATAATCATTCATTTTGGTTAGCAGTAGTCCTGAAACAGAGGCTGGTCAAAGATGTTAAACAGCTAATTTAGCTCTTATTTCAAATCCTTGTCTTTGAGTTTAAGCTTAACATTTAGACTGGTTCAGTTGGTTTTGATACTGCTTTTATAATTCACAATCTCATTAATAACTGTTGATTTAAATTTCCTGTTATTTTTTTATATAAAATATTATATGAATATTTATGAATTTTTACAGACTTCATCAAGTTGAGGTCTCTCATTTCTAACTTAAGAAATAACGTTCTTTGTTAATATTTATCTTGGAACATGCATGGAAAGCACAAATTTTAAATGTAGAAAAAAGTTATTTTTTGTTTCTAACTCAATAAATAAATTTTTTTACTGAGTAACATTATGACATGAAATTTAAAAACTTGTATTATAAATATTATTTTGATGTTGGCAACAAATCCAGCATTTTGAAAATAAATTCTTCACAATGTTTTTTTGAATAAAATTGATAAACCAAGAAATGTTTCTTTAGGATTAATTATAATATAAATAAAGTCAAGATGAAGTAAATCCCAGTACTTTGGTTGTGTATTTAAATTACTATGTGTATCAGTTCTTGTGTTAGAGTCACTATAAATTGGTAGAATTTTGGGAAATTGGATTATGACAAAGGTTAAAATGAATTAAATGGAAGTACCGTATATACTCGTGTATATGCCGACTCCATGTATAGTACGACCCCTGGTTTTTTGGTGAACAAACCTGATTTTTTCATATATCTCGTTTATAGTACGACCCCTGATTTTTTGGTGAACAAACCTGATTTTTTCATATATCTCGTTTATAGTACGACCCCAGCTTTCCACCAGGGACGATATATTTTGTTTCGATAGCTCGATGGTTACGAGCGAGATATATCAAACGACCTTGATTTTCCACACCACCATAGAATAAACCATAAATGTCGTAAATAGTATTTTGGATAAGTTGAGTATCTTACACCTAAAACATTTAATAAAAAGTGATATGAATCATGATTGCACAAGATGAAATAAAATCGTTTCAGTTCTAGTATGTCTAGATTACGTTCCGCATAAGTAATGGTTCCACTCGCTCATCTACTTAATAGGTAGGAATAATGCATAAAAAGAAATTACTTTGTAATATTCCACAGTCTTTATTGTTCCTTTAATCACACACTGACCGGTTTCCACTACAAAATCATTCTAAAGCTACGTTTACGCTAAGACGCGACTTGTCGCCGACTTGTAAAATCTTAACGTAAATGGCTGTGAAAAACATGTTTTAGAAGTCGGGAGAGTTGTCGGAGACGTGTCGAAAAACCACCACGACTCGGTTGTGTCAATTCCATTTGTCTTAACGTAAACACCCGTCCCGACTGCCGTCTACGATACTTTTAGTCCAACTCGTTCCAATCCATCCCTTGTAAAAAGACGCAAACAAAGATGTACATACGTGAAATTCAAGAAAGGAAGTGCCCGTAAATCTTCACTTATATCAAGTATTTGTGAATTTGAAGCTGTATATACGAAAAAGATTCTACCCTTCACGAAACAACATAACAACGATAAAGGACCTCACTGTTAAGGTTAGCCTACCATTAGAATGGGTGCGGGTGGCATAACTTCACCGAAAATGCCCGTGAAGATACATGAATTTTAAATCCTCAAATGCATTACTCGTGTATAGTACGATCCCCAATTTTTGCAATAAAAATTTGGTCGTAAAAACTCGTCCTATACACGAGTATATACGGTAACTTTAATATCATAACTGAGGTTTGTAATAGCATATTCAGAAGGCTGGTGAATCTTAATAATTTGAATACCGTATATACTCGTGTATAGGTTGTGGTTTAATTACAAAGATTTTTTGCAAAAAAGTACAGGGTCGACTTATACTCAAGTAACAGTAATTGGTTGTAAACTATGTTGTTATATGACGTAAGATTGTTTAAAAATGATGAAATTTACTACTGTAAATACCAGCGTATAATGCACACTAGCGTATAATGCACACCAGCGTATAATGCACAGGTAGGTTTTTAGCCTTGCATTCTGTGATGTTTTATATACCTGCATATAGCCCGCACATTTTCCTAGAATTTTTGTCTCGGTCACAAATTAACGATTTAACTGTGAATATTATGCATTAAATTGTGATATGATAAAACAATGAATTAAAACTGACGTCAGAGACGGCTAGGAAAATCGCGGGCCCCGGTCCAAAAGTAAAGGAACACGTCAAAAAGAGTATTGGCATTAAAATTTTATATAACACTGGAAAAATGCAGTAAAGTTAAATATTCTGAAGACTAAAGAATAAAAATTTGTTAACTTCTGCAGCCAACAATCGCACTACTTAGTGGTTTGAAGACTACTGAATAAGAGAAACCAAAGCTCTGAAGCCCAAATGGAAGAAAAAAATTACGTAGGTCTTAGAGCTCTCTCACAGGATTTTGTTTGTTTAACTCTCATTGGGTTATGAGAGTAGGGTCCAAGAGCAGAGGCCTGGAACGTAAGAACAATAAGATGACTCATGTTTCTGTTTACTTTTTGTTTGAGTTCTTCCCTCTGACAAGGCAGGAGAGGTGACGAAACCCAGCGTTCCTTCTCTGGGTACGCACGGTAGTAGAAAAAAATATTTTTGGGGATTCTCTGGGTATGCACGGTGGATCAAGGTTAACATAATAAATCACCTACCGCAATATTCACATTAAATATTGAGTAGGTAATGTTCAAGTAACGACAAAAAATGTACATTTTCTTCAACTGCACCTGAGAAATTAGAGTCGACTTATACATGAGAAGTTCATAAGAATTAAATTTTTGATTAAAAAGTCGGGGGCCATGTATACATGAGTTCGACGTATACATGAGTATATACAGTATTCTGCTATACTTTGAACTTTTAAACAATTTAATTATTTCTGAATGGACAGAGTTAGTTATTTTGTTTTTGGTGTAACTTGGCACTGTGTATGTTGTTAGTGTGCACAGATGCAAACCGGTATAAGGATTAGCTTCTAGACAAATGCCAAAAAATTACTACTATTATTATGAATTTCACATGTTCTAAGAACTTCATTCGTCATCCTTATGATATTTCTGAGTTAGGCTGAAAAATTTGTAGGCAATAAATAAATTTTTAAGAGTAAATCTTGCAACATGTCATATAGGGAGCACATAAAATACACACAATCAGTGAATAAAAGTACAGTGGCTTACTAACAGAATTCTGAAGTGTTAAGGGAATCACATTTTTTGCTATTTTATCTAATCATATAATACAGCTGGGCACTTTGAAATGGTTCACTGCAGTTTGATTTATTGGGCATACTAGGACCCTAAATATCATAAAATGTTTTTCAAATCACCTCTCGAACCATCAAATATTCAAACAAAATCAAGCCATGAATCAAATTGACTGTGCAGATATAGATTATTGGATTTATAGACAAATTTTGAATCAAACAAAATTTACATTATATATATAGGTATATCATTTATTTTGGGATGATCCCTTCGTCAGCACAAGACAAAGGGATCATCATCAACCGAGCAAATTAAATTACTGGTACTAAGAAATGGGATATTAAGCACCATCAGAGAGCACTGTCAGGCTTACAAAGAGCATAGAAGTGCTTGCGAACACCAGGTTGGGAGCCCCTGGTTTAGAGGAATCAAATCTCTTGTCAAGTCGGTTTAAAAGTCCATCACAAAATGATTTTGGCCTAAGTGAAGACGTTTCAATTTACCCTCAAGAGCAGAAATGCAAGGTACAATAAGACTGATACAACAGATTCTGTGCTGAGAATTATTGTTGCCTCTGCTATTGTCCTGAGAACTGGGAGAGTAGCTTCTAGAATTTCCATCTATGATTGAGGAAAGGCTATAGGATAAACTGTGTGCAATTTGCCATGACTTTGTCTGATAAAAATTGGTAAGAGCTTTAGGTAATAATTTTTTGTAAGCATAGCATCTTGCTCATCTCATGCAATACTGCGGTAAGATATAGTAAAGTTGATTACCAGAAGTTATGTAGATTCAAAAACATGGAATCTGAGCCTGAGCTACCAAATTAAATCGAATTCTCATTCTCAATTCAAAATAAAACAATCCTCAAGTTTTGCAGCACCCTATGGCATATAATATGGATACAGGACTAGCATATCAGAACTTTTGAAAGACTTTGGTTTGGAAGTCTGTGAAATCAAGATGAATTTAGTGTAAAAAGAAACTGAAAACAATTTTGTTGCTGAATTTGTTCAAGTATGGTTGCAACCTATTGTTTCTAATAATGAGCATTGAAGTTAATCATAGTGTGAAAGAAAATATCTTGAACAAATCTCTAACATCACAAATACTACTGTCAGTAATCTATCCTATAATACTATCAAACTTGGGATACGAATGAGCTTCAAGCCAGTCAGTCAGTACTTTAATAGACTGAGTTAGATCAACAGCAACTGTTTAGAGTCATTTTCATATAACTTTACTTAAATTTGGGATGTTTTTTCTTCAATTAAACTTTACCCAACACACGTTAGACATAAGTTGACACCAAGAAACATAAAACTTATGATGGAACATTGTAAAGCTTCTTTTTATACTCTATGGCAAAAGTGAACTGTTGAGGGCTGAATATATAATTTTTATTTTAACCATATATTTTTCACTTTTTAAGAGCTTAGCTGCATGCACATTGAAAGGATTTTGATTTAGAGATCCAGGCCCTAATCATGAATTTATTCTACAGTAATTGAAAGCATTGATTGAGCTCCCTCTGTTTTGGATTTAATTTTACTAAAATTAGTCTTTGACTTATTTTTGGTATGCTTTAGAAATGGGTTATTTGACAATATTTGAGGGATGAATCCTATGTCTATACCAGTAATAAATCCAACAAGTATGTAGTTTCCTAACATATTCCAGACCACAGGCATCATGATGTCATCAAATAGGTTTTTAGGTGCTTAAGGGAATTTTAAATGATGATAATCTTAGAAACTCTTGACTTTTTAAGGGAGCTCAGTTATCGCATTTCTTTAAATATCCTTCCCTATTGTTTATCATTCATCCATATGATGGACATTATCTTGTAGTCCTCATCTCTTCACTAGTCCTTTTTATTCCTATAAAAAAGTAATTTGGCCTCTAAAGGTGTCATTTTAAAAAGTTGCTATTAATTTCAACTTGCTTCATTAACCACATATTTACCAAATACTGTATATTTGGTAAAATTTAATGTCCACAGTTTGCTCCTATTCTTTTGTGCATGCATGAATTTATTTAAAATAAATTAATAAGCAGTTAATAAGTTCATTTGTACAGCTGTAGAAGTAATAGTGAACATACAGAAAGTTGGGTTTAAAGAATATAAAGCCATACCTATATTTTATATGAACTAAATATATAAAATCATAAACATAATGACCATATTCCCAGCCTACCAATGCTACACGTATGCCGCTTCGTAACTTATCAAGTATATTAATTTTCTCAGCTAATGCCATAACTTTGCAGATTTTCTTTGCCTCACTGTCACTTGAAGATGCTTTACATTTTGATTCCATACTGCTCTCTAGGGGTTATTACCAAAACACAGCAGAAAATGGCAAAAATAAATCAACTCTGCAGCACTGAAGTTAGCGTGATTACAGCTTACACAAGATTGAGGGAGAGGAAGATTGTTTATAAAGTTCTAGAGCTCGCATACTATTGCATGTTAGGCAAACTGCGCATATATGAATTTTCCGCTTTCGGCAGATAAATTGGTCGCATTTATTTTTGAATGTATAAGTGAATCCGAATCGGAAGAACGCGTTGGAGAAGGGTTTGCTGTATTTAAAAGTTGTCCGTAATTTATATATTTTAGTTATGGCTAGATTATAATTGTTAATCATTTAGTATCATTCTGAGTCTAATGCTCCTATCACTTATTCTTGTGATGTACAAATGTAGAACTTTATAGCGATTAATTGTCTGTCATTGATAAATGATGATTTTTATCAGATATTGAATCTAGTCTCTTTAAAATTTCTATGGGTATAAGAGCTCCACTTGAAAATGTAAGCAGCAACGGAATCTCTGACTTTATCACAACGTGGTGGTAAGATAATATATATATGTATAAAATCAAACTCTAATTTGTTGTTTTATTACTGTGTAAATTTCTTTTCTTTCTCAGCATTCTCCATCATGACGGGCTATGCCCTTAGACAACTAGTGATACAAAGTGACACGCAAGATATTGTGTACCCTCCTGCAGCATCCTTCTCAGGGATTCCTGCCTTGTTTGGTGCTTGCGTGTATTCCTTCATGTGCCATCACTCAATACCTGCTTTAGTAACTCCCATTGCTGACAAATCTAGGCTCTCTTGGGGATTTGCTTTAGACTATATAATGATTTGCACATTCTACCTCTTACTCGCCTTGGCAGGCGTATTTGCTTTTTATCCAAATCTTCATAATCTTTACACGCTTGACTTTTGGCAACCACGAGGTTGCGGCATTCCTGGACCTGGCATCCCTCCCCCTGCTATAGGTTACTTTCTTGCTTTATTTCCCGTTTTTACTCTGAGCGCTAGCTTCCCTGTTGTGGCTGTTACACTGCGTGGAAATTTGGAGGCTCTCATTCTGCCTCCAAAACCATCTCCACCAGCTCCCAGCGAAGCAGATATATCTCGGCTGGCAAGAAGGTTGTTAGTGCCATTGATTGCGGTCGCCCCCGCTGGATTTGTTGCTTTTGCGACCGAGGACTTGACAACGCTTGTTGGTGTTACTGGATCTTTTGCAGGAGCTGGGGTGCAGTATGTACTACCTGCGGTGCTCGTTTCGGCAGCTCGAAAGGAGTTAGTCAGGCTTAATAATGGAGAGAAACTGCCTTTGCATAGGTTTTCTTCTCCTTTTCGTGGAAAGTCCTGGGTGGGATTTGTTCTAGTCTGGGCTCTGACTTGCATTTTAATTGTAATAATTAGATTTGCTGAACAGCTGTGATAGGCATTTATATTTATCAATATAAAAACATGATCTGGATTCCCTGAGAAGTCTTTCATTATTTTTAAAAAGATACTACATGTGAAATATTTAACAAGGAATAGATATTGCCAGTGATCATTTTCCACTGGAATGCACCAGAACGCCGTTCGGGAAGTTGTTTTCTTGCAAAATATAAAATCAAGAAACTTGGAAGAATAAAAATTTATAAATTTTGAAAACACTTCATATTCAAAATATTTATTACTAGATTGACGTGCATTACACATGTGAAATGCAAACCACCATTTATGAAATGACATTTATGACCTGAAGTTTATAATATCCACCTTTTTGTTAGAAAAAAGCTATGGATATAGAAAAAAAGCTCTGGATATAGCTCATTATTGTATGTTTGGAGAGAAAAGAATTGTTAAGATGGGTGAATAATTGCACCTCAAAGTTATATTTTATCCAATATTTTTCTATGACTGGCTTAGTTGTATATGACAATACCTAGCCCGATTGACTGAATGTCTGCATAACTCAGCGGATATAGTTTTGTAAAGGGAACAAATTTTATATAATTTTTAAATTAGATAGTGTGATTTTTAAGGTATTTTGATTGTGACATTGTACATGTACCAATCTGTGTTGTCTTCCCAGACTTATTGACTAATCATTGTTGATGTCTGCTGAAATTTAAATAAATGTTATATTAATGCATAATAAACATTGATGCATGTATTGACTGGAAATTTGAAGTTTGTATCAATCTCTGTTTTAGTATAGAAATCTGATCTAATATAAGAGCTATTTTTTATAACTTTAAACTTTAACTTGTATAATAAAAGCATTATCAGGAAAATTTTCCCTATTATTAATTGATATACTGTCTTTTGCATTATATTTTCCTCTGAATAAAAAAATTTAATACCATTTGTCTTGATTTATATTTATTTTATGTAAAATGCAGGGCATTTTACTATGAATATTTTTTCAGCATTCTGTTCATTCTATACTGTTATTTTAATTCTGAAGTTGCTCTACCTTTTTTAATCTCATTGTCTCTCAGTTCTCTATTTATCATCATATTAACTTTCTTAGGTAAGATAATGCTTATCAATGTTGTTCTACACTTTAATTTCTTTTAATGTGGATCCCAACAAGATTGACTTCTCTCTTCAACAGAAATTATTAACATACCTTTGGAATTCAAATTATTTTATAGTCCAATGTTCTTTATTGATTTATAATTTTGTGAACATGATTTAACTGGCCTCATCTCCACACCCAGTGCCGGATTACCCAATAGGCACAGTAGGCACATGCCTAGGAGCCCAAAGCTTAGGGGGGGCTCGCTCCGTAGGTTGACTGTTATATAGGCAGTATTTTTTAAAGCAAAAAGGAAGTTAAAAAAAAATGTATTAACAAGTAAAATGTAAAAATACCAGTTTTTCTTATTGTAAATAAAATAAAGAATTGAAGTACAGCAATTAATACAATGATCTCTTTATGTAATTTCGATGTCTGATCTAACTGGTGCAGTTCATTTGGTCCGTGCACTACTTGTATGTTTGACTTCTGTATGTTGTTACGTGGCGACACTGCCAGGGCATACGGTTTAATGTTCAATGTCGTCATTGCTTTCAGAATTTATCTGAGAATGCCTTGTTCGGTCTGGGAAGGAGAGCGGTCCATTTCAAAACTTTCTCTTATAAAAAACAACTCAAGAACAACAATGCATCAAGACATCTAAATGCATTGTCTAATATGCAGAGAATATAATTTTTCTAAATACGTTTTTCTTTATTGTTCAAGAAATTTGCTGCCTCAAAAGTTCGGAAGGTGAATTTGTGGGGCTTATTTTCGTGTATTTTGAAAAAGAAAAAATAGATAACATTATGTCAATAAAACACTTTTCAGTATATCATAGTTTTCTTTATACCATCATAAACTACAAGGAGGGCCCCCAAAGTACCTGTGCCACTTTCCACACCATTATGTTTGAATGTCGAATCACTTGATGGTATTAAATGAAATGGTTCAACCTTTTTTACTAATTCATTTAAACTTTGAATTTAGAATTAATTCAGAACATAAAGGTCTATTATGCTTTCTGAAGTGTACATTTTTCAGTTTCATTGAATTCTTTCCTTATATAAATTTTTAATATGTGTACATAATTTATATTACCTAGCAAATTTTTCATTCAGTATCATTCAATTTTTATTAAAATGAAGCATTACATTCCTTCTATCAAACGGACACATTTATTTTACAATAATTGTATGATATAGAGAAAAATTAGGAAAGTTTATGGAGTAAACTCATCTTCTTGCAATGTCTGATGTAAAAAATGTTGCTGCAGCTGATTTGATACTTTTATCGTTCTACTCTGTCTGACAAGCAAAGGTAATTGGCAGATCGTTACGGAACTAATGATTCCATTTAGACAAAAATGTTCACTGTTGTTCAGGGTGACCTGCAATGTGTAGGGAGTCATTAATTCCAAATATCCAATAAAATAAAATATTTTATTTTATTTTCTACATCTAAATAACACATGGCTGAGTGTAGCTGGGTTTTTATTTGCAATTAAAATTACTTAAAATCAAGATACAAAGTTGGGACATGGACCAAGATTCTGGGAATAGAATTAAGGTTTATTTGCATACCGTCAAATTCCAAATACTATTTCAACTTGCCTGGAGATTATTGTCCAAAAGTTGAAGTTCTATGGAAATGGCTAATATTCATGAGCAGAGGAGAAAAAATACAGTAAAACCCCTATTTAAGGATTTTCTCAGAGAATGATGTATTTTCACTAAATGGGGGTTTTGCAAAATTACATTATAGAACTACATATTTCTATAATATCAATTTCTTAATCTATATACTACTAAAAAAACAAATTTGGTAGAATAGGTGTAGTTGACATACAATTTAACAAAAAATACAAATGTGGCAGAAAACAAGTCACAAAAAAATTATTTAATACAAGGTGTATAGTGCCTGAAAAGAATACACTACAATGCAATACAATATACATTGTAAAAACTTTCTCATATACTAATGCATCATTTAGTTGTCTTTTGAAAAAATATGAACTGCAGAATCAATATAAACATCAACTTAAATAATTATACAAAATTTGATGAAAATCATATGAGCCATTTCTTAGATAATCAAATTCTTGTTAAAGTTGCATAAAGTAAATGCCTTATATTCATTTTTGAGAAATATGAACTATGTAGTATTATTACAGACAAACTCAATGTATGAAATTTGAACAAAATCATTGGAGCAGTTTTTGAGAAAATCAAATTGTTAAAATTGCCTAGAATAAACTGCCCTTAATTATTTGCAATGTTAACCATTTCTTCATGGCTTTATACTGTATGATAAAATGCATATGTATGGGATTTCATTCATTTAGGCTCTAGAACCACGAACAGACAGACTGCATTGTGCAAACAACTTTTTCGGACTCTGGTACACCTAAAATGTATATGTCCATCAAAATCTTGAGATAGAATTTTTTCGCGATTACAATACTTTCTCAATATACTTCAAATATGTAAAAGTAAAAATATTAAAAACTATATATAATTTCTCAACCCAGATGGTTTTTTATCTAAGTGGATTTCGTAGCCTAGATGTTCAAAAAATACAAATTTGGCAGAACTTACATATCACATAATAAACCATTTATTACAAACTAAAATATCTTCCTGTCATATGATGGTTTCTCTTAAGACCTGTGTTTTTTAGAACCACATTAATTTATATGCTATAATATAAGTTTTTCGTTTTATTAATTTTCAAAGTATAGTAGAACTCGGTTATAAT
This sequence comes from Uropetala carovei, assembly GCA_036926305.1. Taxonomy (NCBI): domain Eukaryota; kingdom Metazoa; phylum Arthropoda; class Insecta; order Odonata; family Petaluridae; genus Uropetala; species Uropetala carovei. The sequence goes on from JAXCHB010000076.1 coordinate 2,948,928, forward strand.
GGCCTTGGTTAATACGACAACTCGGATATAACTAGGGTTACCAGACGTCCGGCAAAAGGAGGACATGTCCTCCTTTTTCACTTTCTGTCCTCTGTCCTCCCGGCATTTCAAATTTTAGGATTTTGTCCGGCTTTTTCTAGGAAGTGAGATTGTAACTCCCTTGACACACATACTACAACACTACTACACACGTATCGAGTGTTATCCTCTTCTTTTGCTTCTTCATTGGGGAAATCTTGATTAGGTAAATCAGCTGCAGGACTTTTATGGGATGACATGATAAAAGCATATATAAACTGTAGAAGCGATGGTCCGAAAACTTTTAATGGCGAACATTAAAGAATTAATGGCGAATGGCCTACTCTGCGGGAGCGCTTCTTGTATTCATAGATATAAAGCTAAATTGTAACAAAAGTGTGTGCGCGTCATGTTGATTTTGAAATGAAACACTCACTTTGTCCTTGCCATATCGATGAACTCCGAAGTGCACTGCGCTTCTTTTTATGAAAGTAACGATGAAACGTTACTTTGTAAATACTATGTATGCGCCCAGCGTTCATTTTCAAATGAAGCACTTATGAACGATTCTCAGTTTTCTGTTAGCTAGTGTACTGAAGAGTCAAATACTTTCTTCTTCCCATTTTTAGTTGGAATAAGATCCTCAAGCTGAATTAATGTGGTACATATGTTACTACAGTGTAGAAAACCAAAAATTACGATTTTTATATAACTATGTACTATGTTAACTAACGAATAAAATAATTTCTTTTATTTTTGAATAGCTCTTAAACAATCCAGAAACTCACCCCTCAGAAAGAATGGCATCACTTAAAAGGAAGTGTAAATTCTCCAGTAATCTAAAATCAAAGTTTCCTTGTTTCGATGTCGGGCATAATGAAAATGAGGCGAAGTGTTCTGTTTGTGACTGTTACGTGCTTGAATTAACTGCTACTCCCGATGAAACCTCGAAAACCATATCAGAGTATGTGTTGACGACTCTGGAGAGATTTGGTTTATTTTTGAAATGTGTTTCCTTTACAGGTAACAATGCAAAAGTAAATTTTGGGGGGATGAATAGAGAGAAGGGAAACAATGTTTTCTCATGCCTTAGGGAGATGCTGAATAGGAAAATTGTTGGTGTCGGGTGTCCTGCTCGTATTCTCCACAATTGTATTCAACATGGTGCAGATGTGTTAAAAATTGATGTGGAATCTCTCGTTTTCAAGATATTTAATTATTTTTCTGTATATACTCTTCGAACTGAGGCATTGAAAGAAATGTGTGAATTCATAGAAATTGACTATCAACCACTGTTATCTTCAACTAAGACCAGATGGCTTAGTTTAGCACCAGCTTTAGAAAGACTATTGAAGTTGTTTCCTGCTCTGAAACAGTATTTTCTGTCCCTTACTCGACTGCCAATATTGATAAAAACCTTTTTTTAAAGTGAAATTTCTGAACTGTACCTTCGTTTCTTGATCTCGCGTACGTCTGTTTTCCAAAGCAAAATAGAGGCCGTAGAAAGAGAAAAGAACTCTGTTTTAGAAATTGATGCATTTCTTAAAACAACATTAGCTTCTTTAAAAGTAAGGATTCGGGAAAATTTTTTGCCATTGTCAATCAGGGAAATTATCGAAATGTTACAGGCAAAAGGTATGGGTGAAGAATGTCAGAGTTTTGTTGAGGAAATGCAGCTTGTTTATCAAGAATGCATTCTTTATTTAGAAAAGTGGGCAAACCAATTTGGGGAATTTCAATGTTTTGAGTGGATGGAATTAAAGAACAAAAATTTGAGATATAAAGATTTGTTACCGTGTTTGAGCTACCTCAAGGAAAAGGAAATTATTACTGATGACGAGAAGTTACTTGATCAATATAATAATCTTATATTATTCATAGAAAAGAAAGACGATCGTTTCTTTGATGTCCCTTTTCATGAACAGTGGAGCTCATTTTTTATAAGTTGCAATAATAAATATTGTTATTCTGAACTTTTAAAAATATGCGAATTTGTTTTTTGCATTCAAGGACACAATGCAAACGTAGAAAGGGTCTTTTCTCTAATAAATGATCAGTGGACCCCAGAAAGAAATAGATTGTCTGTGAAAATAATAAAGGGAATTACCATGACCCAGTTTAATACGAAAAACTTTTCATGTAAAGATTTCCATTCTTACCTTCTTAAGAATGAAGATCTTCTTAAAAAGATAATTTCTTCTGAGAAGTATATTAGCTAATAAAATTCATTCTAATTACACTATACAAGCATTTTGTTATTTCTATTGATTCCTTGTTGAAATTTCCGGTATCTGGTAACACTGCCATATTCAGGAAAAATATTACAGATGATTTAAAAATATGTCAAAAATGTTTAAAATTAATAAACAGGATACAAAAATAATTGTATTTTTTCAACCTGTGTAATAAAATTTATATAGACTATTTTTGCGACATCATTTATAGTCTTTTCCATTCAATTTGCATTTTTCTGACTAATTAAGGAATTCATTCATAATTACTCAATATTCTGAATGTTTTGATATACTAAATATCAATTTACAATTTATAAGAGTCAGTTAAAAGCAAAATAATTGTAACAGAAATATTTTACAGTTAGCAATTGCGTTACTCCCGCCTTGTCTGGTTACAATGCTCGTGAAATGCTATGATATATGTTAAACCCAAATGAAAACAAAGAATTTTTTGAATGTATGTGACCCGCAACACAAGTCTGGCATTTTAGCATTCGATGTCCTCCTTTTTAACCTTATGTATCTGGTAACCCTAGATTTAACAGCATATTCTTCAGGTCCCATCCCCGTTTCTACAATATTTCAATATATCACCTTGGTTATAACATATTAATGCACTTGGTTATAGCAGCAGTGGAAATTAGCAAGTAACAAATATTTCTATGCGTATGCACAGGGTCGGCGCAATACAGTTTTGTATGTGTGGGTGAGAAGAAGAGAACTAATATCATATAGATCTCAGTACATGATTCAGATTTCATTAATAATTTTTGCTGATCGCCGATACATTGAAGGACCAAAGGCAGCCTCTTGACCACCCAGGTGGGGAGAGATCCAACAGCGGAAACTCTTTACTCAGTGTGGTTCGCACGAGCCATTTTCTAAAACCAAGTCAGTAGACGTCAATTTTAATGAAACAATACTAACAGAATGGTTAACCAAGATGAACGTAGAAAGTTTTAAAAGTTATGAACATATCAATACATATGCAGAAATCGACCATGATGTTATAATAGCAGAAGCTCAAACGAACCTAGACATCATGTGGGAGGTCATGGAAGGGCAGCATGGAAAGTGTAGCGAAGAAGATGATAAGAAAAATGGTAGAGGATCAAGACGAACCAGTTACTATGGTTAATGAAGCTATGCAAGCAATAAAAGTGACATCACGGTTTTATGAATCGAAGGAGACTAATAAAAAGACATTTAGTATTATTCACTGCATTGAGGAGGACCTTGAAAAACATTTCAAGTTGTCATATACGAGAGAAAAAAAAACATTTTACTAATCATTAAAAATATTTTTATTATGTTTAATGCACTTATTATATCATAATGTACTTTATTATGTTATAATATAATGTTTAAGGTACTTACTAGGTCATAATATAAAATTTAGAATTTGGAAACTAATTCAATGTTCCCATGCACCTTGGTTATAACATCACTCGGTTATAGTGACAATAAATTTCCAGTCCCTTGAATGCCGTTATAACCAAGTTCTACTGTATATAATAGATATGATACTATACCTCTGATGTATAAATAAAGTTCTTCGAGACTTCTCAGATATTCATTGTTCTTTCCTGTATATTAAACTTTCAAATACAGGCGACTCCCGAGATTCGACCGTTCGAGATTGGACCAACTCGAGAGTTCGACCAGTCGAATCGACCCAGCCGATCAATCGGTCGAATTAGAAACTAGTTTATGCGAAGTAATTTTTGGCCCGCCCGACCACGAGAGGTTTAGTTTCAGTCTAGACATCGTTATTTCTGCTCTAATTGTTTGAATTTGTGCTGATTTGACATTCGACCACATTTTCAGGAACACATCCCTGTCGAATCTCAGGAGTCACCTGTATAGAACAATTTCATATTAAAAAAATTCACTAGGGACTTCTGTATGTCTAGATATTATTATCTAATGAAAAGGTACATAAATTTTAGCCAGTCTTATATGACCTTAACACTTTTGACTAAGTGCTATGCGTTACAGGCAAAAATACAAAACGACAGTTTGATAAAGAAAAACTCAATGAAATATGGCAAAATTTACAAATCACAGAATAAGTCACTTAATGCAAACAATAAAAGTCTATAAGAAAATTCAGGGAACTTTAGGTATTTCTTAAGAGTGCATTTTTTAATATTTAACATGCAGGGCCGCACCAAGGATGTTTGACACCCAGGTGCAAAATAATTCTGTGGCGCTCCCCTCCCTTCCCCCAAAGTGACTACTACAGTCTGGACAAAATTACTTTGGTATTGAAACTTCAGGGAAGGGGAGGGGTGGGGGCTTGGCGGGAAAGGCTCCCCTCCCTCACATCCAATCACAGGCAGAGGGGAGGGAAGTGTTGCTAAGAGCAACCATGCTGCATTGCTGCTATGTCCCCTGCAAACAAAATACTTACTCGGGACCGCTCGTGTGTCTCCACTGCTAGAAGGTGGGGGTAGGTCTTCTGGGGAGAAAACTCAAACTTGGCGTTGCCATATCTACTACACTGGAATGCATCTTTCGGTGGACTCGCGAAGCAAAAAGCAACACAGCACAGAGAGACTTGAAGTTGATATGACAGAGGCCTGAGAGAGAATGAAATTGAGTCCAGTGACGCTCCGCCCCCTTCATTCCTATTGGTTCTCGTTGGCAGGGCCGGCCAAGGGGGGGGTTCCACGGATGCCTAGCATCCGGGCCCCCAAATTTAAAAAAGTAACGATTTTTTACTTTATGTGCGAAAAAAAGTATTACCTGTAATATGTATGGCGGCATATGCATAAACAAAGGAGCGATGCAAATTTCCAATTGTCATAATTGTCTGTAAAATCATTTCAACTACATGTTTAGTAGTATCTAGTACAAGGATGGCAAATACGTGGTACATGTGCCAAACTTGGCAAGTCAAAAAATTTTATCGGCACATGGAAAGACATAGACCATCGTTTTGGAATCCGTCTTCCACTACAAGATGCGCTCTTACACACATTCAGTACAAATCATCTCAAATGTGTGCCTCAAATTAGTTGTTTCTTAGAATGCCAAAGGGAAACCCTTGTTGAGCAAGCGATACAGTAGTATTTTTCCCCTTTGAATATACCGCGATATTAAACTAGCATTGAGTAACTCTGTGACATTGTCTTCACGTAATTGCTCTAATATATTGCTGTAAAATCGCAGAAAATTAACAAATGCCAAGGGATAGACCAGTGAAAAGGAGAGCTATTAGCCCAGCTACAGCTGCCAGAGTAAGGAAGAGGAGCCAGAGATCAAAGGAAGAGTATTGTAGGAAAGAGAGAGAAAGAGATGCGGAAGCTCATAGGATTGCCCGTGTAGATGACGAGCGGAGAGTACAAGAAAGACAAAGAAATAGGGAAACACGTCAAATGAATAGGGAACAAAGAAGATCTAACCTAGGGCCGAACTATTTAGATTATTTGCAAGCGTAGCTGCAGCGGGATGATAGTTATTATTGTTATTATTATTTCTGAAGTAAATATACAATATTAATTGAATTATTATTATTTTTTAGAATGCATGGCCCGAATGAATTTTATTGGCGTCCGATTTGGCCCACAATGTTAAATGTATTTTATGCCTGTACAACAGCAAATTTCACGTTGCTGCGAATTTAACGCGTTGGAAATAATGTATTACTTAACGTAGGTAAGATTAAAAGATATAATTACACCATTCAACATTTTAAAATGTTTTGCTTGAAATAGAACAATATTAATTTTTTAATCTATAAATAATTGTTACGTATAATTTAAAAAGGTGTGTATTCCCAATTAAGTCTATATTTAAATAATTTAGAATATTCATTATTTTAAATATTATTTTGAAAGGTTACAAATGCCAAGGAAATATTTTTCTGGAAGCCAAAAACGTAATATAGGGGGGGCCCCTCCCCTGCCCATGGCCTATGGGCAGGGGGAGGGGAGCCCCCAGGTGAAAATTTGCATCCGGGTCCCCTTAGATAGATGGCCGGCCCTGCTCGTTGGTCACGTTTTAGGACGCTTTCTCTCTCTCTCACTCAGTTGCAAAGATATTTGAAACGTGGTTTTTGCACGTTTGGGAGCATCTGTTATGCACATGCTGGCAATATCACACCCGAACCGCCTCAACCGTCAATCTCAAAGTAATTTCGTCCAGACTGTAGTCAACCCCAAAAAAAGGCTGCCACTTTACCCTACATAAATTATAGTGAAGATATCTGTTCTCATTCGTATCATGGACAGCCTCTAATTTAAAAATAATTTATTGATAATGTTTACAGTTAAACTTTGCTACAGTTGTTTAATATTAGCTTTCAATTGCCAATCGAGCAAATTGCTCAACTTTATCTCCTCTTGAAAGCATTTCAAAGAAGGGGCAACCTTTTAAATGAATGACAAATGAACCAAAAAAATTCTTTTTCACTAGATGTCCTCTTAGTGAAGGATAAAATCTTCCTTTATTCTGGCTTTCAGTCAAGCACACTATTTAGATGAGGAGTGACCCTTCTCCAATGAAAATGCAAAGCAAAATGATTTAAGAGCAGTTATGTACTATTTCCATAAGAATATGAGGCAGGAAGGGGGTCATGAAAGAGAAATGAAAGCTGTTTTTACAATGATCCTCCAAAACAATTCAAAATAAGAAATGAGATATCCATGAACCGATAAGAGAGAAACTACACCAGACCTTCCAATGAAAGGATTAGTGGTACTAGATGAAAGAAATACCACCACAGAAAAAAAGAGCTTGCTAGTTGGGAGAGAGCAATTAGAATGGCATTGCCCCTAACCCCTGCTGACTCCATCCGAGACCTCTAAAGGTCGTGGGAAATGTACGAACAAAATACCGCCAAAGACCCTCGCTAGGATTAGAGATTGTGATTTCTCGACTTTTTTTCATTCTTGAGATTCGAGATTTCTCTTTTTTCCCAAAATTTTTTTTCTCGAGAATTCGAGAATTTATTTTCAGTCTCGAGAATTCTCGAGAAATCTCGAGTGCGAAAGCAATTGCTCGTGAAAATTTTCGTAAAATATTTTTTTCTTAAAAAGTGGCAATGGAAGATAATAATTCTGAATTTAAAAAAATTAATTTTAATTAATATTTCTTTTAGAAAAGTGAGCTACTTACTATTTTCGATAATAATTTTCTTTAGCATTACAACAGAAATAATTTCAAAATGAATACCATATTTTTAGTCTTTAGATGATGTTTAATTGAAACTCAATAACAAACAAAGGTAATATGATTTAGAAAGGTCAAGATTAAAATACAATTATCAGTGCATTACTTTTTATCACATCTTAGGAAGTAATGTTTTAAAAAACACAGTCTATTGATTTGTTGGATAATCTTACCTATCTCTCAGAAACCAGATTTCCAGAAATAGAGAAATTTCTTTCGTTTTGGGTCGACGTTGGTTTAATTGTACTTAAGGCATTTTTCAGCTTTTCCAAGTTGGTTTTTCCGTTGCCTCGTACACGTTCATTTCTTTTTATAACGAATGGAAGTCATCGTCAATTACTTGGCTTGGCATCAAGCATTTACGGATCGATTCTTCCAATTGTTGATTCAGGCTCAGACTATCACCTTGATCTGTTTTTAAGTTTTCTTCAACTGGTTCTTCAGCATGATTCAGTGTAGTATTCTTTTCATTTGAATAATGGTATAGCCTGTTCATGATTAAATTTGCTGTTTTGACAATTTCATTTTTTGGACTTAGCGCAAAGAAATCGTATTTTTTACATAGCTGTAGGCATTTTGGGTCTTGAAGATACTTTATCAAAGAAATTAAAGGCACATCTCTTCTGTTGACAATTTGTTTTTTCAATGCAACAAGGAGATTCGCACTTATTTCAGAGGTGTTCTCGCCTAATGGATGGTTCATTCCTATGTCTTGCAGAGAATCTCGAAATCTCGAGAAATTTTTTTCGAGACTCAAGATTCTCGAATATTAGAAAAAGAAATTTCTCGAGAAATGAGAATTTGAAAAATAGGAATTTCTCGAGAATTCTCAAGATGAGAATTCTCTAACACAATCTCAAGCTAGGATGGAGAGTACAATTAGGGCAGCGCCCCATCTCCCCCATTGACTTCAAGCTCTGATTTTCGGTCACCTCTAATAATACATCCTTTCCGAGAATAGAACAATGGGAATGCATACTACAAGTATTTGGAGGTAAATTTTGACAGAAATTTTGTATCAGTCTGCTATTTCTGCATTTCCCTTCCTGCTTGAAGGGAAAAAATCCGGAATGAAAGGGTAAAAATCATCGCATTCCAATAATATATAGATACAAATATTTTGATGGGAAGGCACCCCGGACTAGTTGCTGCTCGGGTGCCTTCCGGTAACATGTACTGTATTTACCCGAGTATAAGACGAGGTTTTTTCCAATTTTAGCACCTGAAAAATCTTGAGTCGTCTTATATTTGGGTAAATACGGTATGTACATACCTATAATTAAAAATCTACTACTAATACTAAATGTCCATCCTTAACTTAAACTGGAAAATGTTCCTCCATCAGTAATGTGAGCTTTGCTTCACAGCTGATTGCTGTTTATTGTGTTGCATTTTTCACCCTTTATCTGACGGCATAAATTTGGAAAATTATTTCTTAAAGTAATTGAGGAAAGTGGTTTGCACAATCATGCTGGTACTTCAGACTTTAAGAAGCTCTCTCTCCAATTCATTCAGTTTTGTCAATGTACTGCTGTCGATGTTAAAATAAGTCATGTACCTTCACACAATTTCAAATGCATCAACTGCCTCATCAGTTATTATGGGAGAAGGCGCTTCTTCTTGCTTTGCCGTTTCTTCCTCCTCATTTTCCCTGGCATAGCAAATCTCCTCCATGTCTTGAGAAAGACCCATAGTCACCACATCATCATTGCATGTGACAAATTCTTCAAAGTTGACAATTTCAGGTGCAAAATTTGCAGTCTTATGTTATGACATTGGTATCAGTATTTGCTTCATCCATTTCAACATCCTCATTCCAGTAGAACCTTACCTTCCAGGAACAATAACTACGGTATCTGGCTTAATTTATTTCCAAGCAGCTGTCAGCATGTGCATTGCCTGAAGAATGTTCAGTTTTACTTTTTGGTGTCTCTCAATATAAGAAATTGTTTTCTGCATCAAAGCTTTTTGGTACTTTGGTTTCATTGAATGTATCACACTCAAGTCTAATGGCTGAACTTCACTGGTGCAATTAGCAGGGAAAAATATTATTTTAACATTTTGTAAAAAAGATGTATGGAGGTTGCACAGGATATTTATCGATAAATAAAAAACTTTTTCTGGTTCAATGAACCCATCTTTGAATCCAATAGGTGGCCATACAAGGAGGAGATTTTTGAAGGTTCTGTCCCTCCACGGACCATTCCCGCCGTCCAGGAATGCGAGTTAGTGGGGAAACTCCAAGGTCACGGGTTGGCGGGAGAAGACTGGCAGATCTGATCTTTCGCAGTCCAGTATGAGTGCAGCCCCTTAACGTGCAGTACTGTCCCTTCAACTGTCTACAATTCATCTTTTATTTTGTTTTTCAAAATGGAGTGGACAAAGGATATTGTAGAGGAGTTTATTGAATTATATCGAAGTAGACGTGTCTCAGGCAAGTTAAAGACAGCTCATATGTAAACAAAAATTTAAAAAGGCGAGCTTACGGTGACTTGACGGATTTTTTAAAAACAAAGGGTTTTTCTGAGGCGGATGAAAAGTTCGTAAAATCGAAAATTCAAAATATTAGGAATGCCTTCAGAAAGGAAACGAAGAAAACAGAATCTTCAACCTTAACCCATTCTTTCCCGGAACATTTTTTTTCTGAAATTTTTATTAATCTTTAAATATGCTACTATATTATCAAGCAAATGTACGGGAAAAATAGCAAAAAATTCTCTGATACGTACTTCCGGCTAGGAAGGGCGTGTGTTTAAACACAGGGTGGGATAAAGCCCATTTGAAAATGTACAATGATAAATAAATGAGGCAATTTATAATAAAAATCATTACATTCTTTATACTTTTCTATTATCACATATTATGAATTTCAGAACACATTCTTAGTTAAATGACACTTCCTTTGATTGTATTTATACTTAAACCTTGATTAATTTGTTATGTGGGGATATTTTGAACCAAGTACAATGGGAATTATATTTAGTGAATGTAATATCACTAACAAATATTTAACATCCTTTTCATAAAATGCCATGTGATACAATTACATCAGTTCACATTTTTTACATATTTCACAAATGAACTTCGAGCTCTTGCCGCAATGACCACACCGTCGATGTTTTAATTTTAGACATCCAGTGGTTATACCCATCATATCTCCCATCTGTTATTACCTGCCTCATCGTTTTTGGTCTTAGCAATTTAGGATGTGTTTCAGTGGTCAATAGACCAATCACAACCTCCCTCAAGAAATCAATTTGATTACTTTTAGGATTCCTAATTCGGAAAATGTGCCATAAGTTTACAATGCTGCTGTTAAGGCAAAATCTAAATGTAGGCCAGTACCACTTATTTGACCTTATATTTATGCGATATATTCCACGTTGTTGATCAAGTAAATCTGCACCGCCCAGTCCGTGATTGTACATTTTCACAACTTGTGGTTGGGGCAAGTTAACATGTCTTTTATACTTAGTACTCCATCGGCTGCATGTGGTAAGGCCAGCAACTGATTCCAATTCAATATTTGCGGCAATGGTAACTTGTGCATTGTCATGCCAGTGAATGAGTGAGATAGTGCTGTTCCTATCAGTGAGAGCCGAGTATGCTCCTCGATCCTTCTTACTTACATCTGCAACAGGAGCTTTTTCTATTCGGTATTTTCTAATAGTTCCAATACAATTTATATTTTCAGCTTTCAACTTTTCAAGTAATGTCAGTGATGTAAAGAAATTATCTATGTACAGGTTTGAATTAGGAGGGAGAAAATTTACGCACATGTTCTCGGTCACTGAAGCACCGACTGAGACACCTTGAGGCCTGTCTGTTTTTCCTGTATAAACCATAAAATTGAGAAGGTACCCTCCTGAAGTGGCTATACACCACATTTTATATCCGAAACGGATGGGCTTTCCTCTGATAAATAGTTTCATAGAATGTCGCCCATAATAGAGTTCCATAGCTTCATCGAGTGAAAAATCACTACAGTAATTATCAATCATATGAGTAAATTTTCTGTTCATGTGATCAACTACTGGCCTAACCTTGTATATGCGGTGCGCAGATCCGATGAATGTTGTGCTCTAACACGCTTATAATTACGTAATGGCAGATGGCCTTCTAGTAATTGGCCCGTTGCACTATTTTTGAACAGAGTATTAAAATCTGTGCTTTTTGCTCCCACAAAAACTATCAGTATCAGGCTACAAAGTTTTTATAACACATTGTTGCAAGTGAGGTAGCAGATTATATGAGAAATGGAAGCGGATCGCAGGCAGATTGACGTCGATGTGCCGGCATCTGCCTGAAAGGTGGTTTATCCCACAGTGTGTTAAAACACACAGAGTTTACCATCGTACTGAATTGTTTTAATCGCTTGTATTGGCAATATTTATGCATAATCATAATTTCTAAACCTTCCATTATGTAAACTATTTTAAAATTGTAGTATTTTAGCAAGCATCTCCGTAAAAATAGTACATACTTGTTCATGTGACAAACGCACATATGCATCGACACATATTATTACCAATACTGGTCAACATGGTGTGAATTGGCTTTCTACTGAGTGATTAAATATTTCAGACATAACAAAGATGATTCTCAAATAGTTAGATGAAGCACATTGCTAATACGAGAGGTGCAGGAAATTTTTATATTTCGACTTTCTTAGCGTGTGTTTAAACACACGGTGGTAAACAATGGGTTAAGTGGGAAAGGAGCAGACGAAGTTTACATTCCAAAATTATGGTGAGTGAAATCTTTATATGATTAATAATAACCGATTTATCTAATTATATGTTTGATAATATCACAAGACTTTTATTTTTGATAGGTATTATAACCTCCAGTTGTTCACTAAAGATCAGAATTCTCCCCAAACATCAGTGGACAACTTGTGTTCACCTGCTCTGGAAGATTCTGAAGGTATTAATGAGGATTCTGAAGATAGGGATGAAGATACAGTGTCACCACAATCACCAGAAGTAAGCGTAGAAAATTTCTTATCAGAATTTCTATTCTATTAATATTTTAAACTAGTTGTAAGTACCCGGCGATGCCCGGGTTATGCCAGACGTCTTTGGCATATAAAATTATGTATTATATGGTAATACAATCATTTCACCTTTTGCGCATTTTTTACCGAAGGATTAAGGCATTATAAATTAGAAAGATATGTTTTAATATTTATTTCAAAGCTTGCTTTTAAACGTGTATTTCCATTGAAATCTCGATTTTGAATTTTTCATGAAAACAATACTTTCTCTATGCTACGTATATTGGGGAAAGTAAAAACTAATTCTAAATACTCGTAGAGTCATACAAAGTCAATTTGCAAAGTTTGGTCCCGATAGCTCAAAGGGCGTGGAAATGTATAAGGAACAGATCGACAGACATTCAATTTTATTATTTTAAATATTCAATTATTAACATGTTTGTACATGGATGAAGGAAGACGGAGGTACAAAAATCATTTAGTTTTTAAATATATATATGTTTTATTTTTTCTACTGGACATATTTTCCAATAAAATGATTTAAGACTTGGGGGGAAAACGTTTATTGGTTATGCTTTGCCTTTGTTTACCATCTTGCCAAGGTGCTTACCCTTTACCGTTAAAAAATTTTATGTATTGGTCTCTATTATCTTTGGCTTCAAATGAAACGTTTCTCATCCTACTAACTTGTAGTGGAGCTAGTGTGTCACTACTTGTTTCATTCCTCCAGGTCCCTGGTACAATACTATGAGTGATGGGATCCTCAGTGTCAAATGTTGAAGGATTCATATATTTTGAACATTTTCTCCTTAAAAAATTATGCAGCATGCATATAGCTAAGACGACATAATTAATACTATGTGGAGAAATGTTTATAGCGGTGTGCAAAATTCTGAATACAGATGTTATTATTCCAAATGTATTTTCCACTATGTTATGAGCATGCGCTATGCGATAATTATATATCTGTCTTTCACGTGTCAAGTTCTTGTCTGGAAAAGGTTTTATGAAATGCTTATGTAGCATCGCCTACAAACACAAAATTCAGTTTGTATTCGTTCTCACTATCGTCTGGTATATTCAAGGTTTCATTTTGGAGCATTTCATAAAATGAAGTCGCATTAATTACCCCTCCATCAGAAAAACTTCCTTGCTTCCCAACGTCCACATATATAAATTCATATTTACTATTCACAATAGCCATTAAGACGATGCTGTAGAACTTTTTATAGTTGTAGTATAAAGCTCCTGTTCTTGGAGGTGGTACGATTCTTATGTTTTCCATCCATCACACCACCACAGTTGATCATTTGCCATCGGTTCTTAAACCCTAATGCTACTTCTTTCCACTCTTCTTTTGTTCTTGGCACCTAAAATTAAGTTTGTAATACTAGATTGAGCTTAGCATTTGATTATACTTTATAAGTCACTATTTATTAATTAAACAATATATTTAATTCATTCATCATTTCTTTATTAACAAAATCTTTAATTTTTAGGTGTTTAAGCTACCTTCATGTACTCCATGTGGCAAGGAAAGGAAAGGAGTGGGCACAAACGTTAGTGATTTCATGAAAATTTGCACAGAAACATTGATGTCACAGGAAAAGCCAGATGAGTTGGATGCAGTTGGGATTAATTTTGCTGCAAAACTGAGAAAAATGACCAACACCCAACAGATTTTAGCCGAAGTGTTAATGCACAAAGTTGTAACAATGGGTTTATTAAACAAACTCACGGATAGTACAGATATTGTTGAAAAGCATCAAGGATTTTCACCCTCTTACCAGCTCTACATCGAGAGTTTAAACCATTTACGACATCCACATTTCTCAGCTGCACAACCTCTTCAAGTATTAATATCCCCGACCTACACTTCAAGTAAATTTTCCTCAGTCACCCTCATCTGCGTCGGTGCAGTCACCTATCACTCTATTTTATAATGTGTCCGATCATCATTTTAATTAAGAAGAAATTATTCAAGTATTAATATCCCCGACCTACACTTCAAGTAAATTTTCCTCAGTCACCCTCATCTGCGTCGGTGCAGTCACCTATCACTCTATTTTATAATGTGTCCGATCATCATTTTAATTAAGAAGAAATTGTTAATAATTTAAGTAATTCATAAAAACAACCATACTAGTCCTACATTATCAACTTCTATAATATGTACTATTTCTTGGAGTTTGTAATCTGTTTTTAACATAAAATACATACCTATAATTTCTTGGAGTTCATAATTTTTTTTAACATAACATACCTTCATATACTTTTCCTTCAAAACTTCATAAATGATTTGGCATGTTTCCGGGATTATATAGCCTAATGTCTGAGCAGCTATTCCTGTAGAAAATTTTAAATCTTCATAAGACCTCCCAGTGGTCGAAAACCGTAAAGTGGCAATTAGTCTTTCACTTGGTGGAATACATTTCTGCATTACAGTATCCTGTTTAGTTAAATAAGGATTGAGTAAGCCTGAAATGAAAAACTTCTGTGAAATATTTCACACCAAATAAACAACAAAAATCGGAGAAACAAATAATTTATTTAACTGTTACAGGTCATTATTTTAAAAATTATGTTGAGTTATATAGTTTTATTTCCTACTTACCAAGCAGCTCATCAAAATCTGTTCCATCCATTCGTAGATAATTTTTAAAATCGTTAGGCTCGTTTTCCCTAAGCTCTCGAAGCAGGGGCATATGACCATAAACTTCTCTTTGTTCAATCCATCGCTTAATCCATTTACTTCGCTCTTTCTTTTTACTGTAACTGTGAGCCATGAACAAACCAGCAGCAATAATAGCAACTTTTTTCTTATTATTCATGATTTTGAGAGAAAGCAGGCACGTTGCGTTAGAAACTAACTGTGGAAGGAAAGGGAACCCTCAGGATTTTAGTCAAATCTAAAATATCCGTCCCGCCGCTTTCAGACCGATCCGGCCTCTCTAAATCCTAGGATTTTTCCTACTAACTGAGAGTTTCGTCCTCTCACGGACCGATCCGAGGGATCAGATATTTCAAGTTAGTGGAGACAAAACATATGTCCCCTCAGGGGCCGGGACTGGCGGGACTGATCTAACAGATCTGGACTGCGGTCCATGGAGGGACAGAACCTTCAAAAATCCCCTCCGTGTATGGCCACTTAATGACCATAGAAATGCTTTGAAAATGTTAGTAGTAATCCAGGCATTTTTGTTATTTGAATACTTGCATGGCAATGTTCACAAGTTCTTTAAACCTCTTGGTTTGGCTTTGCACATAGAAGAGCAGTTATCCTTTCTTTAGTATTCTTTCATCCATGACATCGATCCTCTTCAACTACTAGTATTTTTTGAGGAAGAAGATTATAGAGTATGCCAGTCTCAACTGCATCAAATATGTCTTTAAATATGCCTGTAACCTTCTAAATGCCTTAACAATAATGTGTCTTCCAGTAATGAACCGCATTTTTATCTACACTCGCACTTTCCACACCTATGTTCTTGAAAGTGAGTCCATAACGCTTCATACACCTGTCCAACCATGCATTTGGGGCTTTGAATTTGTTGATTCCCAATCTTAACTATGACAGCATTTTCCTGCATCATTGTTCCACTGATTGGGATGTTGGCAGAACCACTCAAACAAAACTTTTTCATTTTCATCATATAGAGAAGCTTTAATGTTCATTCTTTTTGTTACTTCATCTCCACATTTCACTTCTACATTTAAAATAGATTCTTTGTCTTTCATTATGCGAGATAATGAAAATGGGGCAAGATTAAATTTACAAGCAATTTCTACTGCTGGTATGTTTGAATTTTTTTACACTTCCAGTATGATTTTCACTTTTTCCAATACTGATAACTTCTTTCTTTTCATTCCAAGTTTAGAAATAAAAAGTAAGAACAGTAAAGAAAAATCACCTGTGAACTCTGAGACAGAAGACTGTACTTGATTGTTTTATGTTAGTATGAATACAAATCTGTGTATCGTAAAGTTTGAAATCCTTTAAAATTATATTTTCAAAATTTGAATATGAAAATATTATTATTAAATGAAATTATTCTAAACAAGTCTTAGGTAACTATAATTTATATATCGATGGAATTTCCGAAGATGCCTCTCCCTTGACTAATCACAGATCAAGAAATGGACATCACAATATCCATGGACTTTATTGTATAAACTCAGCTGATATTTTAAGTACTAATCAAAACAAGTCTCAAGTGTAATTTGTACATCCATGGAACTTCTGAGGATGCCTCTCTCTCGACCAACCATAGATCGAGAAATCCACTGACTTTTTTTGTATAAACTTCCTTGCACTTTTGTGCACCCGTAAACATGCAGTTAATTATTATTAATTAACACTATTCTCTCTTTTTATTATGTCCACGGAAAAATACCCCATTTGCAATATGATGTTCAACCATATATTAAGTTGTAACAAAGGTTACAAATGTTGTAAGTATAGGAAAAATATGAATTTGCTAGAAGTTGATAATGTTGAAACAACACTATCGCAACATTATCTGCTATCTCTATCATTTGCAATATGATGTTCAACCATATATTAAGTTGTAACAAAGGTTACAAATGTTGTAAGTATAGGAAAAATATGAATTTGCTAGAAGTTGATAATGTTGAAACAACACTATCGCAACATTATCTGCTATCTCTATCATTGAAACGCTAATCATGTGCTGGGACCATTAAGTCATTATTATTACCAATTCTGTTATTTGGCTTTGTTCACCACTGTTGCTGGGTTGCATTAATGATGGCAAATTGATGGTTTTTTCTCCCAATTTCCTCTTAAATTGATGTATTAATTTTGGAGAAAGATTTTGTTTCACTAAATGTGGGGAAATAATACGTTATTTATACAGGAACTTGGCTGGGACCAAAAAATATATTCACTAAATGCAGGTTCACTAAATTGTTCTCCACAATACTTAAATTTTTCTCTCCTTTTGTCATGAATATTGTCAGAAGTTACCATATATAGGTACTTATTTTTACTGATAAAATGGACCAAGACTTCATTTCATGCAACTTGTTTATGGAAAAAGGAATAGCAAATCAACATACTAAAATGGCCAACTAAAACTAAGTTTACTCAGATACTTGCATCACCTGTTTTCAAATGACTAAACCCTTTTTTGAGCATATTACTAGAATACACGAAGTAAGAATTTAAAAAATTAATAATGCTTGTAATATTTCTTCAATTTTTCAACTGTAGGAATTCTTTAAAAATGAACAGTACTGATATTTGATAATATTTGTTCATGTTTATAGTCGTTTCACCAGCTAAAGTCTCTTGGCCTTGAAGACGGGGCATACGCCAGTTAGCAGCAGCCAATAGGAGACGGTTTGTTTGGGAAGGTAGTGGGGAGGAATCCAGTCTCACTCCTGCTCTTCGAAGAGATCACATCGGGATGCGTTGCCATTAGAAATTGCGTAGTATATCAGCTGAAGGTGAAAATCCGCAAGAGCTGGCAACGCGCACCGGTATCTGCTGTCCCGCACGAAAGTTGAGAGGGGCGATGGAAGGGGAAACGTTCGTGATTGGCTACTTGCTCTAAGTAGGCCAAGAGACTTTAGCTGGTGAACCGACTATAGTGTGGTAGTTTACTTTTAAAAGAAATAACAGTCCTATTATTTTTTGTTAAAATTATTATAGCAAGAGTTTCCCCGTACATTGTAGTTTATTATCTATTCCAACATGTCAGTTTATGTCTGTGCAGGTAATTGTGGGTATAGCAACTCCAGAGTACAGGTATCCCTCACTTAGTGCTCTTAATTTGTTCCTGTAAAACAGAACACTAACTGAAATCACACTAAGCAAGGGAATGTTTTCCATAAGGATCTATATTAATAGGTTTAATTTGTGACATCAACCTGTCCTAAATGGTAATGAATTTGCAAAATGAGGTATATTTTGGTACTAGCAGTAAAGAAAGAATAGAAAATATAAAAAGACATGTAATATATAAAGATATGAACAAATGCATAGCAAAATATTTGCCAAACATATAAAATTAAGTATTCATTTCATCAAGATGGAGAATCTCCTATTGTAGAGTGGCAGACTTATCCTTCTTGGAGCTGAAGATAGATCCAGAGACATTTTTACTTTTTCTTTCCTCTTCTCATCATAAAGAAGCTTATAGCAGTTGGCAGCATTTTCACAGTTCTTACAACCTGTGAGCTTCTTTCCATGTCTGGGCCATTTTCACTAAAGTAGGAAAGGAAACTTTCAAGATGTTGGAAAGATTTTGATTGTTAAGAATCTGGCAGTTTCTTCATTCTCATAGACACATTTATCTTCCCTCTCCTCAACAGCTCTCTCCTGTTCCATTTCCATAAGCTCCTCATTGGTCAGTATGTTTCTAAATGTCATGAGGCTCAATTGCATCAAAGCCAATTTTCTTGCCAAGCTCAACAATGTTTTCCTGAATAGTTTCAACTGGTTCATCAAAGCCTTTAAAATGCTGAACACAGTCTTCCCAAAGCTTTCTCCATACCCCATTCATTGTCTTAGGTTTCACCTTTTCCCAAGCACTAGACATGTTATCAATTGCCTCTCTTATATTTTAAGACCTCCAAAATTCTTTTAGGGTTGGTGCTCCTTCTGCAGCACTGGTGATCTTCACAGCTTTGGCAAAGGTATTCCTAATGTAATAGGCCTTAAAAGCGGCTATCACACCTTGATCCATTGGTTGCAAGATGGAGGTGGTATTTGGGGACAGAAAAACAACTTTAACATTGTCACTGAAATCATCTAGGGTGATTGGATGTCCTGGTGCATTGTCCAAAATGAGAAGTGCCTTGTTGGACAGATGATTAGCTGCACAAAACCTCTCAATTGCTGAACAAAAATATGCAGTAAACAAATCATGAAGCAAACCAACACGCTTGTGTGTGCGTCTTCAAAGTCAACTTGCCTTAGAACGACCCTAAACAAAAATCACTTTGCAAGATAAATGTGCATGGACATCTATGTCAGATAAGTCATAACTAAATAAAATAGTTAAAGTACTACAAGTAGTGTATATAAGAAAGAAAACAAATGAAGGGTACATGCCGCAGCGTCATCTGATAAGTAAGATCTAATATTGTCGCCATCCCATTTTTTCAGATTAGCTGCGATTGAAATAACATAAAAAAACTATAGGAGAGACAACATTTTTTTGCAAATTGGATTCTTTAACAATATTTAATTTAATTGTAATTCACCTGTGAGTGCTAAATAGATGTACTAAATGTAGAATAAGTTCTGCACTTCTTTTGTATAACCAAAAAAATGTGGCAATTGAACAACAGATAAAAAGAGCGATATAGTGAAACTGCACTAAGTGAAGTGCACTATAGCAAGGGATGCCTGTACTTCACTGGTTGGAGTCCAATGTGGACCTCTGCAGTCATCACTGTACCAATGACAGTAGGGCACCTTGTCAAGGGGTCTGTTGCTGCAGGTATTTAAAATACAGGGGTTTCCTTTTTAGGCGCGTTTCGCTTACAGCGTGAGCGCCTATTATCGTCGGTCGGTCCGTCCGTCTGTCCGCATGTTCGTTATCGGCTTCTACTAAACGGATTTTCATGAAATTTTATATTAAGGACTTACTATCAAATATAATATGAAAATCGCAAAAATGAATCACGTACGCCAATCAGGGGTACCACTTTACTGGGAACAAAAAATTAAATTTTCGTCATATCTCGTAAAGTATTGCTCATATCAAAATATTTCTCAAATAAAAGTTGTAGAACTGGTAAAGTAGAGTATTTCCTTTCCTATACATTTTTATTGTAGGAGTAGCCGTTATCGAGAAAATCAAACAAGAACGTCTTATATCGAGTTGAACTTTGCATGGTTACTTCATTGTTGCTAACATAAACAATCTTCCAAACAAAGGTTGAATCATGGAAGAAATAATAGGAAGTGCAGCTTCGATCTTTTCCCGAATACCTATAGATGTCTCTGATGGTTGCGCCTGCAGCGATCCTATCGGTCAATGTGTCTAAAAATACCCATTCCACACTCATTATTCAAACCATGGAAGAAATAATTAATTATTAATAATAATAATTAATAATAATAATTAATTATTCTTCCATGATTCAAACTGTTCAAACCAGTTCGTTGGAAATCGCGCGGGAAAGTGATGGGGTTTTTCAGCGTCGTGTTTTTCTAATTGTTGAAATGGAACGGAATGCTTATTGTGCAGCATAGTGGTGCAACAATTTTAACGGTTGCAGGGTAGACAAGAAGATTTAGTTTTTCGGATTTCCGAAGGATATTTCGAGGTGAGCTTAAAGAAGAGATACCGCATAAACGGAATACTTGTTGAGAATTACGTGTTTTTGTTATTAGTCTTGATGCCCATTTCTGCTTTATAATTTAGGGCAAAATTTTGCCTGAGGGAGGATTTAATGTCTGCGGATATCAACTGTATGAAGAAGTATAGGGTCTGCAGTGATCATTTTACAGATGATGATTTCCGCAGCAGATTCCCTCGGCCTCTCTTAAAAACGAATGCCGTTCCTAGTGTATTTGAAGGTATGAAAACAAGTTTGAGTATTATACATGGTATACAGTGAAACTTCGATTTTATTATATACCGGTTTTTCGAATTTCGTTAACTTAATCCTATCGTATTCTAATTCTTGTAGATGAGCCGAGGGATTCTGAGGATGTTTTACATTCTCCCAAAGCTCACTCAACACCAAACCATGTTGGTAAGTTTTAGAAAATTTTAGCATTTATTAATTTATACTGTCCACTTGCCTTTACCAACGAGTCGCCGGAACAAATATTATTGTTATTTATGAATGTATTTCTATCCGGAAAAGAATGTTGTGTTTTTATAAATGTTGTATTTTTATTCTTTACGTGAGTAAATAAAAAATCTTGCACCCAGTTGTTTTGTTTTAATTTGAGTCCTAAACTTATGTTAAATACGTCATCTAGCTTCTTAATTCAAATGTACCGCCAAAACCTGGTCTGCCGCTTGAGTTTAAATTAGGCGCGCTTCAGTTCGTATTGACCGCTAGATCGCTCTGCTGTCAACGTATTACCATTGTCCTTATGGGAGCTGCGCTTCCTATTATTCTTCCATGGTTTAATTTCCTTTCGTGTGCATGTAATATTATTAAATAGGAAGAAAATGGATTATTTATGATGAAGAAAAGAACTTTAAAACGCTATTTCCCTTATATACACGAGGTCCCTCACGGTACCAAGAAGCTCGAGGTACTTTGTGACGTCACGCACTCACACCAATACTTTCAGATGAGACCACTTCCTATTCTATTCACCTTGGGGGAGAAACCTCCTAGAGAGGGGGGAGGAGGTCGCGTCGGCAGCTACGAGCGAGGGCGGCGCAGAGTGATGAGTGCCTTCGAGACAGCTGTGGGATCCTCCGCGAGATAGGCAAAGCGAGGATACGGCAGCAATTATCGAGATGGCCACAATGAGTAAGGCTGCAGGTAGGTGACGGTGATTTCCGTGCAGTGCGTTCGACAGAGCATCGCCGCTGAGTTAAAAGGGAATGCAAGAGGTCTTCGCAATTGTTCACACCTTTGGCGGACTCTAATCATAGGATTAAAGATAGTGTCTCAAGCGACGTTGTTATGCCCACACGATAGGGGCCACGTTCTTCTCGGTGCTGGTTTCAGCTTTTCGTAGCATTACTATCGGTTGTTGTATATCATATAGCATAGCGTGTGATCCGAAAATTATGCAACAGTTATAATTTCAATTTGAATATGGTTTGGTGACTTTGTGTTCAGGTTAATCGCCAACACCCATTAAAAGTTCTGTGACTAGGCGCAGCAACACCTTGTTCGAGTTGATCAGTCACGAAGTGTTGGAATTCTTATCAAAATTATGACCCTCCTGATCGTGATCATGGTCTTTGAGAAATAGATAGTTTTTTTTCATTTTGAGCTAATCTCATAATGTTATAGGTTGCCGGGAGCAGTTTTAGAAATTCACAACCGTAACTTCTTCCTACTTCGTGAATATTTTGCGTCATATAATACAATTTACAGCTGTAATCCGCTAAGAAATTTCAACAGAAAAATTAATAATAATAATAAATAATTTTAAAAATTATTTCTTAAATTACATTTACGACCGCTTATTTAAAAGAATGCATTATAATGGTAATAAATAATGAAAAATAGATTCTATGTTGAATTTTTTGAGATACTCTTACGCATTTAATGTTATTTTACTGGTATTTCGTAGCTTTGTTAACACAATATAGTAAAGGTAACACTGTATTTAAATTATTTTCGTTGAGCTCTTTTGTATTTTAATGCTATCCTGTTCAAAGCTTTGTATTTCCATCCGTAGTATGTGTGTGTGATAGTAAAGACAAACCATTACCATTAGTTATAACTAGGACAAAAGTGGTGGATCAAAAGAGAATATTTTACTTTAGATAATGGGGTGAAATAATGATAACATTATAATAAAGGTTTTCATTAATATTTATTCTGTAGCTGTATCTTCTATTGGAATTTCCGTTTTTAATAATGTTTCATGAGGTTCAAGAGGCAATGAAAAAAAAACCTTAATACATATTCACTTTATTTCTTTGTAAAATATAAACTAATGGAAAGTAGTGGAGTAATTTGACCCTCTAACTTACGTGGTATCACAAACCGCACCTCCATTACCAAAGGTCAGAGACATTTCTTAGATAAAGGTTTCCTTGTCGAAGGCCTTCGAAAGGGACACCTTTACTATTCATTACTCAATGCGGAAATGGAGCTGCATTTTGCGATGTTCTTTTCGAAAACATTTCGTTGAGCTCAGGAGCGAATCCAGAAATTCCCCAATGGGGGAGGGGGACGTTCCTCACATCGACTCTTCCGCTGTCACTGACACGTTATTGCCTAACCCGCGACACCTAACCGAGGAATTTTGCGCGGAATGGATTTAAGAACTCATCCAGGGAGAAGAGGTCGATGGCCCTTATCCCACTTCCCCTGCCACTGCCCGAGCTCTGAACAACACGCGAATGTGTTGTAAAGTGTGGTTCAATGAAAGTAAGTGGATTGTTAGTTTGTGGTGTAGAGTAGCGCTGTCCAACTGGCGGCCCGCGGCATTATTTTATCCGTCCCGAGGCAGTGGCATGTCCAGCGGAGGGTCAGAAGGGTCACTGCGCCCTCTGACGCTGGAATCGGCTGTTGTGCCGCCTTTTAAAAATTTTTGTTAAATTGTTTTTTAAGAAATACGTTATATTAACATTTACGATCCGAACAAGTACTTTTGGCACAAAAAATATATCCCTATACGATCGCTAGAATGTCTTCAATGCCAGAGGTTCTCAAGTGTGGCCACCAGACAATTTGGGTGCGGTCACATTAAAATTTCAATAATTTGAGTTATTTAAATAAAAACATTTATTAATGATAAATAAGTAACCGTTGTCATTGAATTAGAAGGCATGTGTAAGTTTTTACATGATTATAGTTACATTTTTTGTAATATTTCATTGATGCGGCCACGAGGGATTGCTCGCAGTTGCGGCAACTACAAAATATCTCCTGAGAACCACTGTTCTATGCTGTGTCAGAATGGAAAAATGTTAAGGGAACAGTGAATAAATACATTGTTACGTGCCAACCCAAATCTCGCGCGCCATAAGTTTTCCATCCCTGACCGAGAGTAACCCGGTTAAAATGCCTGGCCTGAGGTATCCACGGCTGTCTGGGAGGCCATGACCGTTTGAACCGGCTTTAAGATTCGTAAATGAATTGGTTAAAACTAAAAATTATATCATTTTCCATTTGATATAAAAGTCAAAAGAAGTTTCCTGTACTGAATGTTAATTGTTCAGATATAATTAGCAACAGATCTGTGATTGTATTAATGTCCTACTACAACCTCAATAGTAAATAGATTAATATTCTTAGTTAAATATTTGTGTATAGTTTCAAAATTATCTTTGATGAACTATTCCTCCTTAACTCCCATCCACACCACAAGCCCTTCCTAATTAGAGGGATTTCATGAAGCCAACCTCTCGCGGATAATGAACTCGTCGTCCGCGGCCTCTCCTTCTGCCTTATTCAAAAGTTCAACCCCTCCTGCCATCGTCGTGGGACCCGGATTTTTTGACAAAATGGTTGGTGGGGTATAAGATGCAAAAGGTTGAGAACCGCTGTACGAGAGCGCAACTACGGTTTTGGTGAACTATAGCTCCATCCACTCCTTTCTGTCACGCCTCTCTTCCCATCCTGCGCTATCCTTAACCTACCGTTTCTTCTCTACACATCAACACCTTCCTGGAGGTAGGCCTCTGAATCCGGGAAAGAAATATCCAGTGTCCGTATTGAACCCTGCAACCACCTTCGATAACTCCGATATGAAAGCTGCCACCCCTTCAACACTAAAATCTCAGTTCCCCACCCCCGCCGAGGGTAGAGAATCTGCCTAGAACATATTGCCATACCAACCGAAAGATTTTCTTTCTCTCGTGGTAGAATCATGGCTATCTACTATAACCGCCAGCAAATAAAAAATGTATGCTTTAAAGCAGGTGTCTCAAACTCGCGGGCCGCACGAGGCCCGCGCTATGCATTTGTGCGGCCCGCGAAGCAATTTACTTTATACTACGCGACCCGAACTCAAATCTATTTCTTATCAAATATTTCACGCAAATATTTATAAAGAATCTAAGAGGTGTATTAAATCATTCCAATTTATGTCAGCCTGCACGGTTGAGCTACCTACTGAAGAATGTTTATCTCACTGCCAGCGAGTTTCTTGGGTATCAGAAGGACTTAACCCTCGACGCCAAATCTGGCATTTTTTTAATGATTGCCTGTAAGACGCGTAATAGAGCGATACTTCTTTTGTGAAAAGGGAGAGTGAATATAATACAGAGAATACGAAAAGGTATGAAGACTGGGAAAGTAATGAATGCGGCCCGCGGATCGTCAGAGAGCCGTCATGCGGCCCGCACACCAATGTGAGTTTGAGACCCCTGCTTTGAAATTGTATAGTACGCAAAAATTATGCGACTAATTCATCCGCCAGTCGTTATTTTTACTATTTCAATCATCGGTTTGAGTGGCGAATTAACGTTATTATACATTGAATTGGAAAACTTTAGCAACGGAAACCCTATGGGCATCAATTTATATTGGCTCACGCCAAATTCGAACCTTGATTACGCGTAACTTAAATTTTCTTAGCTTTCGAAAATCCGGAAGCCTCCACTTCCTCTTCGTTTCTGGGGAAAATACCGTATCTGCGAATAAACAAATATCGTGTCAATTGTAAAAGCGGTTGCTCTCGCATTTCACGGAGGTGGCGATCCTGGAAAAATATGAAAAGTCCTGACTCACGTGATGCAAACAATATATACGCTTCTTTATTAAATGATGGCAGTGTAATTTTACATCCGCCTAAAAGTAACTGTTAACAGAAAAAAAATTCACCTTAAGAATATTTAGTATGTATTTTAGTGCTCTTTTTTTAATGCGCTTATCGTTTCACCTTGGCATCTGTTTCTGATTTTTTAAAAAAAATACGCTTAGGTGCTGATATTTATTTGTTGTAGTATTGTCTTTTGATATAATTTTTAATGGGAATTTATAATCTATATTATGAGGCCGTCGATTTAAACCAAATATGTAATCTTATGATGACGTTATAATCCTAAAATAAGAAATATGCTTTCTTCATTGATTTTAACATAATGAAAGGCAAACTTTTGTAAATGTTTTCGAAAAAACAACTGCTTTTAACTACTGCAGGGATTTAAAGAAGTGTAATGTGTAATTTGCTCTGCGATTCTTTTCTCACTGTTTTTAACTCGCAGAGAAAGAGGCAACGAATAGTGTAGAGTGCGGTGTAAAGTGCAAATTGATAAAGCGGACAATCTTAGGACAAAATAACGGCTATAAAACTATTCACCCTTGTTAATCTGTTACAAATTTTATAAAATGAAATGTATTTTAGACTAATTCTGTCATCTCATGAGCTTTATACATATATAATTTTCTTCTTTCGCTTTCCCTTGTTACATTAAATATCGAGTTGAAAAGATGCAGGCAACCTTCGGAAGGTTTTCCAGGTTTCCCTTGCGGCTTTGCGCGAATGCCAGGGTAAGCTCCCCGTGTATATGATAAACATTCTCCTGCCAGATGGCTTACAAACTGTTCGAATTATATAGACTTTCCATCCAGAAGAGACATCTAGCCTAAGCGGGCGTTGTCCTTAAAGACATGTGTAATATGAGGTTCAATTGTTAAATGTTATTTGTTAAATCTATTGTTAAAAGACATGTTATTTCCATGTTTTTTGAGGCAATAAAAACTTTTAAAAGTCAAAGTCCTTTCTCTTAAGCAAATATACAAAATTTGTTTATTCGAATCAGTCTTGGTCCCAATTTTATTATTTCAGATAATCTGAGTTTTGTTATATACTAGTGTAATGCCCGTCAAAAATGACGGGAGGAAAGATACGATCGTTCAAACTATTTAGGGAGATCATATTAACATCAGAAAAAATTGTCTTGAAAATCGTTTCCCCCATCTCTCCCCCGTCCCTCTCCCCCACTCTCTCTCCCTCTATCTCGTATTAAAAGCATTCAAAGCACGTTTATACCCATAAGGATTGAAATAACAATATGATATCGAGGTCTAACAATGGAATAGGTAGGCAAGGTAACATCCCGTTAAAAATGGAAAGATTTCCTCAAACTGTGTGAATTAAACGTTTAAATTGAGCGATTTCGAACTGTAGGCGGAAAAAAGATGAAAATAATAAGAAACTTTATAATGGTTTCTTCAAAATGGTTTATATCCGAAGATTGTAGGTCAATTATTTCTAATTTTAATCTAAAAAAGAATGAAAACCTGCATGTCGAAATGTCCATTTTTACGTGTTACTTTATGGGAAATGGAAATTATCCCCTGGGTCTTTGATCTCGAGTTGGATACATTAAAACGTTTTTTTTGTTATATTATAATGCTATCCTGAAAATTTTATCATGTTCGGTTCAGTCGTTTGCGAGATATTAAGCTTCAAAAAGTATTACACACAACGTTTGCTAAGGCTTTTATTTATATGATGACCATTTTAGCGTAAATTATATAGTAACTATTTTGAAGTACGTCCCTAAATTCACCTTAACTTCTTTGACAGTATTTTTTTCTAACTATGCCAACCAAGTTACGGACGAACATGTATACGTCTCTATCTTACTACTGCGCTTCTGACTTATGCATCTCCTTCCCCTCCACTTCCCCTAACTCGTGGCTCGTAGTATCTCTCTGCGTACGACCAAGGTCACGCGTAGCAAGCTAGCCAAGCAAAATTGTAAACATAATTATTGAATTAAGCACCTCAAAATTTTGTATCGCCATATAGTCTTTGTTACTCGCAGTGTAAAATTATACACCTATGCTAAAAATAACTTTCCTGATAATATCTTCAAAGGTGTGGATTTATACAGCGTTCAAACAAAAACAGACTTTCAGATTTATATATATATATATATAAATTTGCGCGTAAATTATATGATAACTATTTTGAAGTACGCCCCTGAAGTCATCTTAACTTCCCTGAAAGGGAGTAAGGAGTATATACTTCAGGCAATTCGTTCAATTATTACGCGGTTCTTTTAATGAAGTGATATTCAGAACGAGAGGGATGAATGTATATATAGACCAGACACGTCAAACTCGAAGAGGCGTCAGCGCCACATTAAAGCTATAGATGTTATAGAAGGGCCTTAGAATTGCAGTTGCTTAATGAGGGCCAGACTTGGAAAAAAAATTATTTAATCTACAAGATTTGACGGAATTTTTGGCATTAAAAACAATAATTTAGAGAACATGCTTTATTGGCCCTCACCAATAATGTCAGAACATTGTATCCTTTTTACTTTCTCCATACGAAGTAATGGGAAAGTATTGTGATCATGAAAAAAATCGACTTCGAGATTTCAACGGAAATACACATTTTGAGGTTCCTAGAACACGTTTAGACTATTTTCGGAATGATGTCTATGTGTGTGTATGTGATTGTGGACACTAGCTCAAAAAGTACTTGCCATATCGTTACCAAATTTCATATATAACACTTTAGCATGAGTACAAAGAACTGATTAGTTTTTGGACAATAACGGTTAACCGGAAGTCGAGGTTTATTCGAAACCCGATTCGATTTTTGCGATATTTCTCCGTTAAAACATCATTATTTTATATACAATTCTATACAAAGTTTATAGAGAATGTAATTTCCTACAACTTTCATTTGAAATAATTTTCCATAGCAGTTATTGTTTAGGAATTATTTATAAATCGGTTTTTTCGGTTTCCGTCTAATATCTCCTTAAAAACGTCGTTATTGGTAATCATCCTGAGGACCAAAGTTGTAGAGAATAATATTTCTTTCAAGTTTTGTTTGAAACAAATTTTCGTAGAACCATCCATTTCGGAGATCTTTTGCTTTTTCTGAATACCAGTATACAGCGCCACCACCATGTAGCGGTGAATTCTGTAAACATTCAAAATATACGTAATTTACGGCAGTAAGGACGACTATATTCTTTTACGATACGAAATGATAATTTTGCCTCATAATGCTATTCATAATAATTTAAATATCTGTACCCCAAATATGGAGAAAGTCATGTGTTGGCCACATCAGATTTTTCATAAAAGTAAAGCATCCATATAAAATATAGAACGCTTTAATTATTTTTTGTATGTATTTTTGGCTAATCAACCTCTAAGATTATTATAGGCATAACTACTTCCACATCGGACAAACACAGAAAAGATTAGAGAAACCCGGTGCCGGCAATAGGCTACTCTTTACGAAGAGCACCAAGGGGGACAACTGCTTAACGTCGCTTCCGAAGGACGGAGCGCTGACAAACGCGTTCTCTTAACGTAGAATCGACCGAACATGCCTTCATACATACAATTTTCGTAGTTTTTGCCGGCTATAGTTACCGGAAACGCAAAAGATGCCGCGAGAGATGGCGTAGTCCGACATATGCCAAGGTATAATCATAGTTCTTCCAGGTAAGCATTTCGGGTGTATTGGCTCCGGTTTGGAATGCGTTCCGATTTCTCTTGTCTTTGCGGTTTATCTATTTATTAAATAATGCATTATAGAATGGAAGATCTGCGCTTAAAAAGCAGCCGTGTCGGCACTCGGAATGCATGCCACGCGTAAAGGTCTTAAAAAAAGACTATAGTATTGCTATTCTATATGACGAAGTCTTATTTTAACCTTCTAGCCCCTCATCTAGCATTTTCCACATGCAGGATGTTTGTGTAAAATACTGTGCGTCCCACGATTTTCACGTAGTTCTTTCAGCTGTATTGTCCTTTGTATACGGCGATGTGCATATGTTCCTTATCGGTCCCAGATAATTCTCCGAAATAGTTCATTATTGTCATTAATATTTATATTTTGTACATTTTTCTGGTATTTATTACTGAATTTCAGTTTTTCGAAATGTTTTAGGCCTAATCTTTGTTAATTTTTTCATTTGTATTCCATAGTCCACCATGCGTATTTCTGTGGTCGCCACGTAAAAACACGGGAAATGCATCTCTTACGGTGATTCCCGCAATAAAATTTTAAAGTCCTATGTCTCAGGATATGCGGTATTTTACGAATTACGCCTCAATAAAGATCGTTTTGCACCTTCTCACCGTTGAAACTAATAAAATTAGAAATACAAGATTAAAGTAATTTTTAACTCATGTGTCAAGAGCAACTGACTTCGATCACAAAGAGGACGGTAATTCCATGTTAAAGCTTTCTTTGTGTTTTTTACAGGTTCAGGATGACGTCGCCTACTTGGAGTGTTCCGAAGATCACTGCTTCATTTTTCCGGCCATGTGCTTCGGGCGAAAACTTAACCATCATAAGCAGCGTCAAGAAGAAAATACTCGAAGTCAGCTGTTCAAACGCGTGGAGCGGACCTGAAGGCGCCACGGGAATGACCCAGTCTCGGGAACAACGAAGGAGTTTGGACGATTAACTGACGTGTTCGCCAACTTTAAATTGTATAGACTCCACGTAGTTACGACGCAGTGACAGGAGTGTAATTATGTACTTGTGATACGTATTGTACTACTAAAATCCTATATTTGTATATATGAGTAAAAATTATAAATAAATCTACTTGTATTTAAAGTTTTCGAGCCAATTCTACGTCCTATCCCCAAAATTCTTCTGGGTAAATACTGGAAGCGAAAATCGATTTAAAAACATTAAGTTTATCACGCATATAAGCGATATAAAATTGGAGAAATACATTTAAAATATTCCATTTAGTAGATATAACTCTAATTAAAACTTATAGTCCACTATGGGTTCACCGAGACCATCTTAATATATAACAAAGGTAATCAAGAAAACAAATCCAGTCACACGGGATGATACGAACTCGCGCGCTTAGTATTCGTAACCAGATATGTTAGTCAACCCTCTACCGTGGCTATTAGAATAATACCGCAATGACAACCTGGCCCATTCACCGCCTTCAACTAATCATGCGCCATTTACTGGGCAGGTGGCGGAAATCGGAACTAATCTAAGGTTACTTAGCGGTCGGAAAAGGTTGAATAAAGGTCAAACGCAGTTTTTGGTCTATTTATACAGGTTTTTCAAAATTTTCGGTTTTTCCTCAAAATTTTCGAGAAAGTGAAAGTGCCCTTCTGTTCAAGGTTACTACCTGTGACGTCACAGCTCCCCTCCTCCGCCCCTCTGACGTAGCAGCTCCCCTCCTCCCCCCTCTTGACGTAACAGTTCTTTGACGTCATATTTACTTATTCAATATTCTCGCTGTTGGGGAGAGTTTCGCCATGTTATTTTCTAGCTCAGCGGTGGAGCGTTAGCATAACAAGTGAATAACGCTTCCATTTCCATTCTTGATGGGCAATTGTCACGAAATACGAAGAAACCATTGTTTTGATAAGATTAAAGATTTTTTCTATCTAATTCTCTTTATACTGTAAAATCTTTCTCTCAAGCCTTGCGTGAAGTAATATTTTAAAATAATTTATTAATAAAGAATATACCCTATATAATAGGTAATTGAAAAATAAATAGAAAATTTTTTTGACAATAATTATTTCACATATTTTTATTTATGCAGTTATAATGATGTAACCTACAAAGTTTTAAAACATTTAAGTTAATAAACATAACACTTTTTATGCAACAAAAAGGAAATCAGTATACAAAACTTTTATTAGAACAGCTGGTTGGTCAGGTTGAAGATACTATGATCCAAATGACCCCTTTATTTTCCCGGTAGCCACTTGGAATGCTCTTCAAATTAGGCATTCCCCTAATTGCATAAAATAATGACTGAAGGGCGACAGTGACTGGCAGAAACTCAGCAACTTCCACGGTGCTCATCACGATGGATCTGAAACAAGAAACAGAAATCAGCTCAAGAGGTCACCCACTCCTATCACTTATCATAACGCAGAAAAGTATGCTGTTTTTACCTTTGCCGCCAGCAAAAACTATCTTGTTTATCATATTATTACAATAAAACCAATTCAATAGAATTCCCCTTTACTTTGAAACGTGAATATATCTTACTCGTACATTGGTTTCCAATATCTTTTTTCAATTCCAAAACATATAACGGATTTTTTTCTACTTGGAAAATCTATCCATATTTGCTAAAAAGTGAATTAATGGTATTCAGAAGAAACTGAATAACATTTCGTTCCTTTTTGGTAACTTAGAACTTATAAATATAGAAGCATCACCTCACACAAACCAACATGTATTTGTCATTTGAAGTCTAGGAAAAACTTCGCCGTATTCTCTGTATATTAATGAAATTGATGAAGAATTTCCGTTTCTGCTGTAAGAAAGTGATAATTGCGTACCAACTCTCTCAATAAATCAATACCTTCACGTAAAACCGCTACTCATCTGGCTGATATGCGGCTATTTAGCAGTCGCTCGGGTAATTTTGAGACTATTACAGTACACCCCTTCGTTGTTCACGTAAGGCAGGTATGTCGAACTGCCGGCTGCACTTTCTATGCCTTAGTGCTGCCCGAATGCGAATTTTCGTTTCGACTAAATCGTTAATTTTACATAGATACAGGTTCCTGACTTACGAGCATCCGTACTTTGGAACGAAGCTACATAAGGTATTTTAATAAATAGGGCATACGGTCGCCAACTCGCACGTACGAATGTTTTTCTCTCGAGAATTGCTACGGCGGAGTGTAGCGTCAACCCTCTGCGGAAGTGTTCTTCGACACGGTGGCCCGTTACGTTCTAATTTACTTGTACGTCCGACGATCGGAAGGGTAATGAAAGACAAAAGGAATGTCTACAATAGTATTGTTTTCTATTATTCAGGGCAAATATAGATTTGTTTGTGCGTTAAATATGCATTTGTGGAGTGACTTTGGAATCTAACCACCAATTATAAAATATTGTCTATGGTTCCGAGTTCCGAACAAAAGACTAACTTTTGGAACGCAACCCGTTCCTAACTCGGAGACCTCATGTAGGTACTTCATGTGAAAATTTTTTCATAGCTAATATGGTAGAGTATAACGCGTTTTCTAAATTGTGGTTTTTTGTAAAATAGACTATCTTCCAGAACTCTGGGTGTAATTAAACAACTGTAATCCTAATGAGGCCCTGATGCATCTTCGAGTTTATCATGCCTGGCGAATGTTGTTCCAGATAAGCGTGAAAGGTAACGACACAAATCACTCGTTGAAACGAGGAAATCTAAGATCAGTTTACGTTCACTTGAGACGATACTGTAAATAATAAAACGCGCCAAATCCTACCGCATCATTATATAAAAATAATGAACTCAACACTTATGCAATAACATTTTAAAAATATAGCCTATTATGATGGATTGCCACTACGATTAACAGAGCCACCCCGAGGAAGCGCGAAAACTTCAATAGGGACTCTGAAAGAGAAATAAACCACAGTAACGTACTGGTCGAGTAAACTGGGCTTATCGGAAATGCTCGATGCCTTGGAGCTGCAGGGTATTTATTTACAATCCCAGTCATAATGGGAGATTTAAGTGATATCGAGAACCGTAAAGGAAAATTGCGGGACCCGGTGCCAAGGAGCGCGCGAAGCCTCTTACGCGACAAAAAATTTTAATAAAGCAATCTCTTTCACTATGGCAGTGTTGATATTTCCCCGATGTTTTTTAAATGCGTGGGCTCAATAACTAAAACAGATTTTTTTGAGCGCGAGGCCTCTGTAAGTACCGGGCCAGGCTCAATCGCACCGTTGGCACTGCCATCACACAGACCCTGTTGTCTTACTAACAAAGGCGCGCACATGCAGAAAGAAATGATAGGAAAACGCCGAGATAGGTATTTTTAGCCGTCCGCTTTTTAGGGGCGTTTCGCTTCCAGCATGATCGCCTATTCGGTTTGTCCGTCCTCGTGTTTGTTCTCGACTTCTACCGAACGGATTTTCATGAAATTTGTTATTAACAACTTACAGTCAAAGATAATAAGAACACAAACGAATCACGTAAGTCAATCAGGGGTAACACTTTACTAGTGACAAAAATGAAATTTCCATCATAACTCGTAAAGTATCGCTCATATCAAAATATTTTTCAAATAAAACTTGTAGAACCAGTAAAATAGTGTGTTTCTTTTCCTATACATTTTTATCGTAGGAGTATCCGTTATCAAGAAAATCAAATAAGAATGTCTTAGTTCGAGTTGAACTTAGAAAATTTCTTGCAATGGTTACTTCATTGCTGTTAACATGAACAATATCAAAAAATACGTTTAATTTTCCTACGTGTGCAATATATTTAAATAGGAAGAAAATTATTAATGATGAAGAAAAAGAACTTTAAAACGAACATGTATATCATACATTTCAAATACTCCATTGCACGAAATGCACCCATTTGTAATACGCTGTACACTTTCATAACTTGTTTTCTACTTATGAGAACTTCCTCTTCTATGGGTATATTAGCGCTTTCTGAATTTTTCACAGTCCCATCACACCGGCTTATAAACTCTTGCAATGTCAGGAATTTATCGGAATTCAATCAAAATCTCAAATATCCCTGGAATGCTTAAAAAATAATGAAATCAATATCTATTAATTGAAAATATTTGAATGAGGCAAAATTGCATTTATCGTTATCGTTACCTATAGTAAATTAAACAAATTCATTGTAAAACTAAGACAAACATTGAATATTAAAAATGCCCAATATAAATAAAAGAAAAACAAAATTAACAATACTTTCTAATTTTTAATTCCTATTTATTGAGTTGGAATAATTATAAATCGAAAAATCAAGTCACTTTACGACAGCCTAATTTTTATATAAAATTACACCACTACAAGAACAACACTTCAAGAGGTCACCTACAGCTTGGACTGATCCTGTCTCCAAGTGAAAGAACTAAGAAACAAGCCGAGAAAACGATTAAAGGAGAACTCGACTCAGTATAATAAAATTGCATTTCAGTACATTTAGTGGGTTTACATGAAGAATTATTATGCTCCCAATTATCTAAAAATTATAAAAAATATTTGTTTAAATTCTATAGTGTTTTAAATGTGATTCCAGTCACATAGATACTGCCTGGGCAAAGCCCGTAGGCCCGTAAGAGATTGAATGTTGAGACCAAAATGTTAAGAGTTAAACTCTGACGTCCATGCATTTAAATCAGGCATGTAAAGCTCGAAGAGATAGCAGGGTCGCATTAAAGGGATGGATGTTATAGAAGGGCAGCATTAGGATTGCAGTTACTTTATGAGAGTAAGATTTGGAAAAAAATGATTTATTCTAGAAGACTGGACGTCTTTTTTGGCATTAAAAACAGCAATTTATCAAACATGTTCTATACGACCTCAGTAACAATGACAGAATATTGTCCTTTTCATAAAAATAAAGCATTTATATGTAGTGTAGTGGTTAGCGTGTCGGCTTTCCGTTACAATGTTCCGGGGTTCAAACCCCGCGAATGGAGGTTTTTCAAAAAAAAATAACTATCATCGGTACAGCAGTACTGTCAGTAGGGTGTAGAGCCGAAAGCAAATTATGTTGGCTGGGTCTATATCCAATAGAGCTGTAGGCGTGATCGGGACGATTTGAACAGCTACAGTACTGCGATGTGGAAAGCAAGAGGGAAACTACCACATTAAAATTCCCTAGTAATGATTATATGGTTGGAGAATATGAGTTCTCTCGGGGTAAAATATTCCAGAGGTAAAATAGTCCCCCAATCGGATCTCCGGGCGGGGACTGCCTTGAGGAAAGCATTTGTCGAAGGTAACTTACGCTTAGGTACTTGGAATGTAAAAACCATGAGGAAGGCAGGAAAGCTAGAGAACCTGAAAGAAGAAATGAGAAGAAATAGGACTGATATCATAGGGCTGAGCGAAGCTAGATGGGAAGGAGAAGGACAGTTCGACTCGGAAGAGTTCACGGTAGTTTACTCAGGAGGAAATAGTGGGGCAAGGGGAGTAGCTCTGGTACTTAGGAAAGATATGATGAAGAGCGTGACAAAAATAACAGCAACGAACGATAGGTTGATGGCAATAAAGCTAAAAGCAGTCCCAGTGGACATGTTGATAATCCAGGTATATATGCCAACGTCCACTCAAGAAGAAGAAGAAACTGAGGAGATGTATGAACAAATTAACGAGATTTACGAAGAAGACGGAAGAGGAAAGGTAAACTGCATAATAATGGGAGATTGGAACAGCATAGTTGATGAAGGACAAGAAGAAAATGTTATCGGTCAATAAGGACTTGGGAAAAGAAACCGAGGAGGAGAAAAACTGGTAGAATTCTGTGTTAATAACGACTTAGTAGTGACTAATACATGGTTCAGAAACCATAAACGAAGGCTGTACACATGGAAAAGCCCAGGAGATAGAATGAGATGCCAAATAGATTACATCCTAGTAAAACAAAGATTCAGGAACAGCATAAAAAATGCTAAGACATTACCAGGAGCAGACATTGATTCAGATCATATCCTTCTAATAGTCGATGTAACTACAAAGCTGAAACAAATAAGGAAAACGAGAAGAGATAGACAAACTTGGGACCTAGAAAAACTGAAAGGAAAGATGCCTTCAGCACGAAGTTGGAAGATCGCCTTAGAAATTTGGAAAACAAACCGAAGACCGTGGATACAGAATGGAAGGAAGTGAAAGCCAGCATCAAAGATACCTTGAATAAAGAGATTGGGAAACAAGAGGAGAAAATCAGAAAACCATGGATCACTAAGGAAATGCTGGAGAAAATGAATGAGAAGAAAATGGAAAAACGTTAACAGTGAAGAAGGTAGAGCCAACTATAGACGCATAAACAATGAGATGAGAAGGGTAACAGATAAAGCTAGGGAAAATTGGATAAAAGAAAAATGTGAGGAAATACAACAGATGGAGAAGTTAGGACGATATGATATGATGTATGCTAGGGCACTGGCGTTAGAAGATAAGAAGTCTAATGGGATTCGTGGTAAAGGAATTATTAATACAGATGGGAAAATAGTCGCAGAACCAAAGGATGTAGCACAGGTATGGGAAGAATACATTAAGGAACTATATAAAAAGCAGGCAGGATCGGTACAAATGGAACTGGAAGAAGAGAATTGCATTGAAAAAGGCAACTTGGGACCAAGTATTATGAAAAGCGAAGTAGAAAAGGCGATACAGGAACCAAAGAA
Source organism: Uropetala carovei (assembly GCA_036926305.1). Taxonomy (NCBI): domain Eukaryota; kingdom Metazoa; phylum Arthropoda; class Insecta; order Odonata; family Petaluridae; genus Uropetala; species Uropetala carovei. The sequence goes on from JAXCHB010000076.1 coordinate 2,986,068, forward strand.
AGGAAAAGCTACAGGCAACGATGGAATACCGGTAGAGGTACTTAAAGTCATGGGATCGGAAGGACTAAAAGTGATTACGAAACTAATTAACAAGATTTACGACTCGGGAGAGTGGCCTCAGGATTTCTTAGATGTAACAATGATCCCTCTAAAGAAGAAGCCAAAGGCAATGCAGCGTAAGTACTACAGAACGATATCCCTACTGTCACAAACTTCGAAGATCATCACGAGGATTCTTAATAAAAGACTAGAGAAAAAGGCAGAAGAAATGCTAGGGGAAGATCAATTCGGCTTCAGAAAAGGATGTGGAAACAGAGATGCTATCGGTGTAGTGAGAATCATATCAGAAAGGGCAATAGAGTACAGTCAATATTGCTGCGTATGTTTCGTCGACTGGCAGAAGGCCTTTGATAAATTGGGTACTGCTGATGAGGATATTAAAGGATATAGGTGTAGACTGAAAAGACAGGAGACTGATCAGGAATCTATATGTGAATCAAGTTGTAAAGGTCAGGTTGGAGAATATGGACACCAGCGGAGTACATATCGGTATAGGAGTAAGACAGGGCTGCTATCGCCAATTCTATTCAATATATATGGAGAGAGACTAATGCAGGAAGCGTTAGAAGGCATGGGAGATTTCAAAATCGGAGGAAGGATTATAAGAACAGTGAAATACGCGGATGATCAAGTACTTCTAGCAAGAAAGGAAAAGGAACTCCAGAAAATGATAAATAGATTAGTGATAACAGGTAGAAAATACGGTATGGAAATTAATACAGTAAAATCCAAGGTTATGCGAATATCAAGTAAAGAAGAAGAAAATCTGAACATAAGTATTGGAGGAAAGCCATTAGAACAAGTTTCAGATTATAAATACCTTGGAAGCATCATAACGAGAGAAGCAAAATGTACAGATGAAATCAGGACTAGAATAACAAAAGCAAAAGCCACATTCAGAAGAAAGAAGCTCCTGCTAACGGGAAATATAAAGCAGGAAATCCGCAAGAGGTTGATAAAATGCTATGTATGGAGTATAGCTTTGTATGGAGCAGAAACATGAGCGCTAAGGAAAAATGATATAAAATACTTGGAAAGCTTCGAAATGTGGACATGGAGAAGAAGGCTGAAGATAAAATGGACAGATAGGGTGAAAAATGAGGAAGTACTACGAAGAATAGGAGAGAAGCGAACGATTATACAGACTATCAGAAAGAGGAAGGCGAACTGGATTGGGCATTACCTGAGGAGAGAGTGCATGATTAAAGAAGTGCTAGAGGGAAAACTGGATGGAAAAAGAGAAAGAGGTAGGAAAAGGTTTCAGCTAGTAGACGACTTGAAAGGGAAAGAGAGCTATCAAGTCATGAAGAAAACTGCGGAAAATAGGAGTATATGGAGAACCAATTTTAGCCATGAATAATCACGGACCTGTCAACGGACAGACTACCTATGATGATGATGATAAAATATTGAGTGCTTTAGTTCAATAAAATGAGTTTTTGGGTTGTAGTTAGGGAAAGAAATGGACTCATGTGGCCCACAGTCTGCCAGTTTGACATCTCTGATGTTCATGCATTTAAATCAGGCATGTAAAACTCGAAGAGATAGCAGGGTCGCATTAAAGCAATGGATGTTATAGAAGAGCAGCATTAGAATTGCAGTTACTTTATGAGAGTAATATTTCGAAAAAATGATTTATTCTAGAAGACTGGACGCCTTTTTTGGCATTAAAAACAGCAATTTATCAAACATGTTCTATACGACCTCAGTAACAATGACAGAATATTGTCCTTTTCATAAAAATAAAGCATTTATATAAAATATTGAGTGCTTTAGTTCAATCAAATGAGTTTTTGGGTTATAGTTAGGGAAAGAAATGGACTCTTGTGGCCCACAGTCTGCCAGTTTGACATACCGGTTTTAAATTAAAAACTCACTAAATTCTTTCATACACATCATATAACAAACTAAATCCCTCTAAGAACAGGAAGGAGGAAACTCAAATCTAATCACTTAAATATAAAGTCACCACAAGTTAATATCTTTCCCTTTTCTCTCTGCTTCAACTACTTACCATCCGAATGGACACTGTAATAAAACAAAATATGAACAATGAGATGTGAACAAAGTGAATCTGAAAAGTTATGTGAAATAAAATCCTAAAACAAAAAATTATTGCACAGATTTTGTTTACCTTTCATTATGGCCAACTACCGTGGTCAGGAAAATTCCATAGTCCCGCATGGCCTATTTTCCAATGGCACTGGATTAAAGTGCTTGTACTATATTAGCTTTTCTATTTCATCTGTTGTATTGCTTAATTTCCCTCCAAATTGTTTGTCTTCTTCTATTACCCATTTCAAAAACTGTTAATGTGGGTTTGGATCAGCATTTCCCTACCTTTTGAACTCTGTGGACCACTTCAGCAACCCTTCCAAGCCCTGCGGACCACCTCATTTCTTACACTAACCTACTTACTGTATCTATGTTTATGAAAAGGAGTTACTTGGTTAGGTATTTTATTTGACCATTTTGAAATATATTACACATGCTTCAGTATGTTTGATGATCACCTGATTATTTTTGTTTTATTCAAAGAAATATTTTCAACATTTGTGCAGGAAAATTTTTTAAAATATGAAATAATTTTACAAACTTAATTAATAACAATATTCAATGTTATAGTGTAAACGAAATACTAAGTGAAATGTTTGAAATTTGCATTCCACAGTCAAGTATGGGGTGGTTCTGTAATGGCTTGGGGGTGTATGTCAGCGTATAGAGTTCAATATTTAGAATATATTGAAGAGACAGATTCAAGGATATAGACATTTTAAAAAAGAATCTGAAAGAGAGTGCTATAAAAATGAGATTGCTAATACATTCAACTTTTATGAAGACAATGACACAAAATGTCTTTATATTTTATAAATGATCCAGGTTCCCTCATCCCACTTCCGACTCAAATCGGCGATTTGATGTTTGGGTAAAGCTGGTTGGGGATCCTAACCTACTCTCCATGGACCCAATAAAACTATAAGAATAAAAGAATTTGCCTGAATCATTTCTGCTGCTGCCAAGGGTTATTTTAATTGGGTATCAACATGTTTTTTATTCATAGAAACAGCTAACACTTCTGTTTATCTATTATTTTTCTAATGAAGAAAATTGAAAATGTTTTAAAATTATTGATGTGTAATTTCTGATAATTATTCTTGAGGAGAATAACGTTTAGAGCAATCATTCATTGATCTGTATGGAGGCAGGGAATGCGAGGTTTAGTTTTGGTGTAGACATAGTTATATCTGCTCTAATTGTTTGAATTTGTGCTGATTTCATTCTTTTAACCACTCATCTGGGTATGCCGTGTATAGACGTCATGGCCGGACGCACCGTTGTTGGGTATGGCGGATTTAGACGTCATGGCATTTTTAATGCTGATTGCTATGGATATGCCGGGATTTTCTGTCCCGTAGCATCTCGCACTTATAGATGGGTTCTTCTAGTTTCATCCTACCTACCACAGATGGCCTTGTCTTCCTTTTTCTTTGAGAAGCAGGTCTTCATAAGGGAGCTCTGTATATGCGTTGTGGGTTGCATTTCCGTGTACGCCACTTCTTGAATGACCGTTTATGACACTCGGGGTTTTTTCACACTCCCTTGCGAAAACTCACACTTTTCTCTCCATGCACTTTTGTCTACAGGGTAATCCTGCTATTTATGAATGTTTTTCCTGCTAGTAATCCTAATGGTACATGTGAAAAACAAATGTATATGGAAGGCTCAGTTTGCTTCTGAGAATTGAAAGAGACATTTCATTTCTAAGAGAAGCATTTTTATCAGTTACGGTTTTATATTTGCGGAAACTGGATGATATTTAACTTTATCAATTTAATTACCCACTGTGGGTGGGACTTGATAAAAAAAACTACCCAGTTGAGTGGTTAATCTTTTATTTAAATTTATTTATTTTATTGATTTAGTTATAAATTTATCACTTGACATGGCTTCTAAAAGGAAATGTAATAGTGATAATGTAAGCGAATCAAATAAAAGAGTGCATAAGATTCATAGTTATGAATTGAAATTAGAAATTTTAAAGCGTGTTGAGAAAGATGAAAGCCAATCTGAAATCGCACGATCGTTGGGAATGTGTCGTTCAACTATTAGCACTTATGTGAAACAGAAGGAGAAAATTCCAGTATATGTGATAAATTCATGTAATTTGATAACAACAATAAACAGTCCTAGGTGCGGTGTTGTGATTCCTAAAATGGAAAAACTTTTAAAACTTTGGGTAGATGATCAGTGTCAGAAACACATACTGAAAGCCATACTGAAATCGTACGATCATTGGGAATGTGTCAACTATTAGCACTTACGTGAAACAGAAGGAAAAAATTCTAGAACGTGATAAACTCAGGTAATTTGATAACAACAATAAAGAGTTCCCCACCCAATAGCTTCTCTTCTTCCAACTTCTACATTAATCAAGTCCAGTAAGCACAGTTGAAAAAGATTCAATTTATGAAAATATTTTTAATTTTATTGTTTCTTTATTCTTAAGTTATTTTGTGCATTTTTAATAACTTTTATATTAATTTCGCTGTGATAAATAGTTGTATGTATAGATAGATGTACGCAGGTATGTTATCCAGCTCGCACGAGTCGTTTGTAACAAACGACTTGTGCGATCCGGACCAGGCTGTCTGCACGACATATTGCATACATCTATCTTTGAAGTTCGAGAAACAAATTTATATTTTCCTTTTTAGTGCAAAAAAATAAGTTATACATTAAAAATATTTATTATATAATTTATTCATAATTTAATATTGTTGTATTAACATATTAGTAATGTTATTTTATCTTTATAGAACGTGAAGGGAGACCTTTTCCCGAGATGCGGGAATGTATCCCCCGATTATAACATGCAAGTATATGGAAAAATGGCGTTCGACACTCGAATATTCGAGATTCGAACATGTTTTCAGGAATGCATCCCCAACGAAACTCGGGAGTCGCCTGTATAGCAGTTTCTCAACAGAGGAGCAACGGAAAGTGATTAAATAAATAAATTAACAATTTAGAAATGAGGATAATCATTAAGTCAACATTTTCCCTCTAATAAATTGATAACGATGTAGCACTAAGGAATGAATATGTCCAAACAATGTGATACAGTGGGTTCCACTTATTAGAATCAAGTCGGGAATCCGTTATTTGATTCAATTAAATGGCTGATTCAATAATCCGGAGTCTGCATATTTTAGTTATGGCAAATAAGAAAATGTTAGAATAAGGTTCATCTATCTTTCGTATATAAAAATTTCATGGTTATGCTAATTTTTGAGAGATATAATATAAGAAAGTTTATAACAAATAAAATTTTTAACGCAAATTTCACTTTTTGTGATATGACAATGTCATCTTCTGTCAATAGGAGCTTCAACAATGTCATCATCTATCAAATTCAATCTACTGAACTCTTCCTCAACTTCCTCTTTGGTTTTCATTTCTGTTCGATGTGATGAAAATCTGCTTTTCCGTAGCATTTCGCAACTTTAGGTATACAACACTGCATTCACTCATTGCTGCACGATTCAATAAACTGAAATAAGTGATTCCAATAATGGGAGGCTTTTTAAAACGTTAGATACAAAATGGTTTTGGTTTTACAGTTTTGATTCAATAAAGCGGCAGATTCAATTAACCACTGATTCTAATAAGTGGAACCCACTGTACCAATAAAAATATAAAACCTTTTTTCAAGTTGAAGATGCCATGAAATTCTACAGAAAGTTGGAAAACACTGCTATACGGTATCTGCAAATGATGGTCTGGTCAGTTTTTAAACTCTAATACAGAAGATTCAACATGCATATTACAAGCTTATTTAGAAAATGAGCAATAGAGAATATGGGAACCAAGACTTCTTTTACCCTTGCAATTCATTTTCTGTTGCACGTGAGAGAATTAGAGTAAACATTGAGACAAGTAACGCACATCAGTTAATGCTAGTTAGATCACAAAGTACAAATTAAGATCATTCCATTCAGACTTTTATCTAAATAGGAGTTTTCTTAAATTCGATGTCATCTTTCTTTGTGGAGAATATGGTATATTCCAGTGATGGCAGTTTTTGCTTTCATACCAAAATTACAAAATTTGGCTTCTCTTTAACCTACTATTAATTGAAAATCCACCCAAAAAGAAATAATTTTATGGTTTAACCATGATCATTTTTTCTCAGACTAGATCTCAGAAAACAATGCATTGATTATATAAAATTCAAGTTATCTAAAAAGATACATTGCCCAAGATCATTTATGAAGAGACTACAATTATGGAGCAATTAGCTTTTCGACCCTGGGAAAAAGGTTACTATTATACAGTTATTTATCAAAATAGTTGCAATCTCGCTAGAAATAGTCTTTTATATTTAGTCAGAAATGGAAAAATATTAAGTAGACAGCAAATAAACGATTTTTTGCTGAGTGCCAAACAAAATCATCTCACATACCTAAAGTGGCATGCATGTCATAGATTTGCCATCCATCGTAAATTTTAATCCAAATCCTGATTTTCATGAAAATTCAAGTCATTTTACTTTACTATTTTTTTGACAACTCTTCAATCAATTCCAATGGAAATAAAAAAATAACTCAGCTAACACTTCCAAAGATAAATAATTACTATAAATTTTGTCTACATCGATCCTAATAAAAATATAAGCCGTATTTAAGTAAATTTGGTCAGCACTACTTTATTTGAAGCAATGGTAATGTTCAGAATGAAAAATGTAAATTAACAACGTCATACAGGAATTGCAGTGTGCATGAAACCCCTCAAGAAATTTCTCAACTTATGGCTTCATATCATGAAAGTCTCATTGTCTTTCTGTGCATTTTCTCCTAGCATGTCCGCTGATTAAGTACAACTGAAATTGAAACATTCATATTGTAGTATTTTACAAAATACAGTAAACCCTTGCAGTTCTTAAGAAAACATAGTGAACGACAAGACCTTGATTAAATGAGAAATAGGGAGTAAGGGACTTGGGTTAGCAGTGCCTATTTTTTGTTAAGAGATCACCTTTTGTGACAAACATATACATAATCCTAAAATCAGGCATGGATGATTAACTAGTTATCTATAATATAATCTAGACACAATCATCTCACTGCATGACACTTATGCATTGGTTCAAATTCCTCCAATCACATTTAAACTTAATGAATAATCACTGTGTTATTATTAAAGTAGTTTATAAAGAAGCAAAATCATTAAATGTTTAAATTATATTATAGTCTTTGATTAAACTAGCTAACAGAGAAATACAAAATGAAACAGTATAAGTATTGTTGTTAAATTCTGTTAATAGAACTGCTGAGAATGTTGAAGTATGATATATTGTTATACATGCCTCAGCTCTGCCTATTTAAATACAAATATGAAGTTTTTCTTAAGGAGGTTTTATACCAAGGTGATTGGTGACAGTGATATGATTTGACGGCAACTGAAGTTGCCAACATATCACTGTCACCAATGTATTTATATCAAAGCAACTGATTTTTGATGGTGATATATTTATTTTTCCCTAGTATCAAACATGTCCTAAAGCGAAGAGGATATACTCCTTTACTGCACATTACAATGGCAGTGTTGCCATGGTAAGCAGAATGATAGAAGATTTAGTATTCACCCACTTAATATTTTTAATTTGCCACATAGCTCTTTTATATTAAGTCGCGAGTTAAACCAACAACCTAAAAAATTTCACTTGTTTTAGCGAATGAGCAAAGAAAAAGGAGAGAGGGATTACTGTTTTAATAATACGTTTTTGGAAAGCTTTACCCAATGTTCTACGAATATGAACTCGTATTCAAACATCCTTCTTGAAATTGCCTACACTCCAGGGGCAAAAAATGAGTGTACCTGTTTAGCTGATCTGAGAACTTGTCACTTTACCCAAAAGTAAAAACAAAAAGTACGGCTTATAAAGAAGTATTGGACCCTACATTTTAAAATATTATTATTAAAATTTACTTAAATTTGTATGGCTTTAAAAAAAAAGTAAAATGTTAAAGAAAACGTTTTTAATAATAAATAATAAACCTGCTAGTATATTCATAATAGTAATACCTATTTTGTTTAATTACGGTGTTGAAACTTTCAGCGTTCACACACAAGAATTAAATTTTTACAATTTTTTCACTTAGGAAATATCATGTCTATGCTGCCGTTATCCGGGTGGCTTTCGAAAAAGAAAATTTTTAGTATGCAAAATTTGACAAGCATAGATTATTAGGCTAAAGTTCAGGCTTTAAAAGTGTCTTTGCTTTCTTTACAGCATAAGCGGCAGTGAACTTATAGACACTGGAAGTTTACGTGACTATATTTTTGAAGGTGATAATAGGCGACTGGCAGGTGACTAGAACCATGGGTGATTGGCAGGAAAAGTCACTCAGTGACTAGATTTGCAGAGTCGCTTCCAAGTTGCGTCACCATCACATTTCCGTCAACTTGGTATAAATGACTCCATTTAAATGAATGTGTTGTCCAAGAGCAACTGAAGTTACCTTAAAATCACAATCACATCACCGTCACCAATCACCTTGATATAAAACCTCTTAGAGAATTGAACCTCTTTTGTATGTATTCCTAAATCAGATGACTGTCTTAGAACATATCCTTATCTCAATCTTTCATTTCAATATTTATGATTCACTGCATTGATTGTTTCATGAAAGTTGAATTTTAATCTATGAAACTAGCCTTACAATGTAAAATCAAGCTTCAGAAAAAGACCAAAACATTCAATTGAAACCGACAAACAATGAACTAAAATACTGGCAAATCAAGTTGTAAGAAAATGAGCAAGGTATGTTGATGGCATAAACTAACATAACACAAAATGCTTATCAAATGCTTAATTGGAATATTCAAATGTAACAAATTACAAATGCTGCTGCACTTTCTGGATGATTTGAATGTTCATAATTCTCCTGCAAAATTGTAGTTAATTTCCAAAAAGAATAACAATACATCTAAATTCAAATCCTAAAATTACTATTTAACAATGGATAGAATTGAGGCACAAAAATTGCACTGGGACAGGCCTAAGTTCTCAATGGTATCTATTTTCCAAAAAAGCCAGTCTCATATGCATTGAATACTAGCTGGAGCTTATATTACCATTCTTCTATGATGCTCTTGTTCATAATAATGGGATTTTAGGCAAGCCCATTTGAAAAAGATGCTTTTGAATCAATGTTTTGACTAAACATTGGTCAGTATGGAGGCATTTTTAAATTAGATCACAATAAATGAATTGCAAACCATGTAAACTGCATAAAGAAAGGCTAAACTGCACATTTAATCCCTTAAATATTATTTTAATATATACTCTTTCTTTTCAACTAGTTCAAAATTTACCTATAAGCAAGTCAAACTCTTAGTAAAATTCCTTATAAAAAGACTGATATCTACATGGATTTTTGAAGCCACCACACTGTCCTTGGATAACAATATTTGAAGATATTATTTTATCGTAGTTTTTATATCTCAATGTGTTTGACTCTAGTTTCAACAAATCTGTCCTGCTAACCATTAAGGCTGATAGCTGGGTCCCTGAGGAAGGAATTATTATGAATAAACATATTTGGAATAAGATTATTACCTGCATGCCATTCAAATTTTAGTCCCCACTTAATGTGGCACTCTAAGCTAACAAAATTTATAAAAGCCTGAAAATGTCTTCACCTCCTGTCTAGCTTTCCTTTCCTCCTCTGCTGTTGACAGATTCTGAAAAAATAATCAAAATACATAATTAATTAAAATTGATAGCCATACTAACTCATTGCTACCTTAAAAGCAAGGAATACTAAATTAATTTATAGTGAACAGGAAAAACATATGCTGTAGTCATGTTTATCAAATTTATTATGTCTGAATAATCGCATTACTGTTTCAATACCATTAAAAATTGTTGTTTTATTATATTGTGAACCATCTCCTAAGAACCTTTTGCAAAACACTTTGATACATAAATAATTAAAAACAAGCCTCGAATATATATATGCATAACATTTTTTCAGTCTAGGTGTACAGTTATAATTTTCAAATCTCAGTAATAACCATCCCAACCTACTTCATGTCTCAGTGGTAAATTTAATGCAAGTCAATATTCAAACCAGTGCTCGAAATGAGCCGGAATGCCTCTCTGGCTGGCCATACGAACCGATGATACCCTTCTGTTTTGTCAGACATTTATAAATGCTGTCCCTTATAAAAAGCATTCCGTTTTGTAAAAATTTCCGTTCCACTACCAATACAAGCGTTCCGTTGTGTAACATTTTCCATTTCAAGCACTGATTCAAACAGCCTTGGCCCTCTGAAACGTTAACAACAATAGGTCATTTTATTTCCAAACTATTCTTTTATCAGAGTTTTCTAACTTAACTTTTCTACTATCATGGAAATCCATTCAAACGTTAATTGGCTGAGAATAAGAACTTCCTCTTGATTGAAAAGTGTAGTTGACATAGCTAAATTATTTATCAATCTTAATCAGATAATTTGATGGAGCAATGCTAAAACCACATGGATTTTAAAATTAACTTTTTCATGGGACTCCATAGTGATACTCAAATTCAAGAACAAACACTAAAAAAATACTTGCCTCCAGTATCACCAATAGCCACAGTAAGGTTACAAAAAAAAAACGTGCATTTATGCTACAAAAAGTCCATCTTCAGTGGTAATACACCATCGGTTAATTTAGCCGAAATATACGTTTTTTTTATAACCTTGTTGGGGATATTGGAAATACCTGAGATAAGTATTTTTTTCACCCTTTCAATGCTGAGCTGAATATTTTGGCAGTATGTGCCATTTTGAAAACCATTCTCTTAAAGTCAGGAGTTTTCATTATTCTCTGTAAAAGCACACTGCTATAATATGATGCAAAACTAATTTGCTGAGGTGGGAATAAGCAAGTGACAAATCATTTTGTCAATAGCACTGAAAGGGTTAAAGTGCTTGTTCTTGAATTTTTTTCTGCCACAAGAGAAGCTCAATAATTTTGTTGAATTAATGATAGTCAAAAGCAAAATACTTTTTGAGAATACAAATGACTAAGCTTTACCAATACATTTATAGCTATGATTTGATTCTTTGTTGATTACCATAACGATTTAAAAGCTCAGCTCTCAGAATCCATTTTCCAATTAACACTAACTTTTGTTATAATTGTTTGTTTTATTGAATTAATGAGCTTAAAATGGTTTTTGTTGACAATGTATTGAAAGTCGTAAAATCATCAGCATTACTGAAGAATTAATAAAAATAAAATACTGTATCCTAATTCAAATTTTTGAAAATATTTTGAAAAACATACTCTTACCTTGGTGCAGAAGAATCTCGATCAATATGGAAGGCAGAAACTCATAAGATAGACGTAACTCTATGGACATCAAGATGGAAATATCCCATTATATTGATTTTGTTTCTATCTTCTTTACTCTTCTGTTAATTTTTGCAAATTAAGATTAACTTGTTTACAATGGAATACAGGATATCTTAAGGTGACCGAGTTTTCTAAATAAAATGGAGTATATATTTACTTTTTATTAACAAAATGGAAGGATAAATTTGATGAGCAATATACTTACAAATATACGGTTTACTCCATATTTATTTTAATAAAATGATTATAAATGGGTCCATGTACTACAACAGGCTTAAGGCATTGGTATTGCTCATTTTATAAAATATTGTATACTTACAAGAAGAAATGAATGCCAATTGGATTGACAGACGTTCGGAAATACATCGTAATTTACAACATAATGTGTAGCATTAAATATACTTCACCTTTCCGTGAGCGATTTCCATTTTTAAAATTTCACCCACTGACCACGAATTTTCCTCTTGGGGCTAATGAAGTAAAATAAATACAGAATAATTACGATGATTAAACCAACCGCATACCGCTACACCGTCAAATACAACGTAAGTTTCCTATTTCTGCCTGTATTAGCGCTGTAATCAGTAAAAGAATATCGGAATACGTACACAATTTGTATGAAAAATTTGATGTCAATTTTGTTTTAGGATTTTTTTAAATCTGAAAACTGTAATAATAAATCTACGCTACTGATATTTTGTGGGATTTATTGAAACGGAAGAAGAAACTGCTGGAGGAATGTAGGAAAAAGAGAAGGATTGAAAAGTATCACGTACGAAAGAAGAAAGTATGAGAGTATGAAAGGAGAGAATGCGGTAGGTGTAGAGAAAGCGAGAGAAAACGGTCGAGAATTAATACGCTGCGAAAGAAGGAATCCTGCTGAGGGCATGGTTGCTCATTTTCTTGGCAATATAATAATGTTAAACATGCGTTTGGATGCATTTTTCTATTAAATAAGTTAATCTTAATTCGAGTTATTAAAAAAAAGTTCAACTCAATATGATTGGAAGTTTGGAAATTTAAGTTTTCTAACTTACTCCATTCGAAACAAAATGACTAGCTTATGTGTCAATTTAAATATATCCAAAAGAAATAATTTTATGATTATATTATAATATAAAAAGTTTTTTCTGTTGCATGTTAACCTCAACTGTCTTGAGTGCAATAGGTTTGCTATCCCACTTAGGACGGATTTTATTTTCCCAAAGTATAGCACAGGAATAGATAGCGGAAGAATATCGGGTGATCATGAAGGTTAGTCACTTTTATTATGAAGGGGTTATATCCAGTGGTGAGCTGCAGCCGGTTGTTAAATTTTGAAGCAATTTTAGAACCAGTTGTTAAAAATTTCTACAGAAAGCCGAGTCCGCTCGATCCATTATTCGAACCCGATGGATGTTTGGTTTCATAAGAATTATTTCCCAGTGTTGAATTTCGTTTCAGTAAGATAATATTACAATTGAATAAAATATAATCCAGAACATTAAAATATCACATAAATTAATCGCATATAGCAAAAAGAGTTAATTTTGAAAATGATTTACAAATTTTGTATATGAATTTATCTTGATCCTTTTTATACGCGTCTTAATACTGTCGGCTTCCTCTGACACGCATAGACGACACCTGCAAAGATGTCGGCTTTCCTTTGTAATCTTCAAGTATGCCGATAATTTCAAGATATAATAAAAATACGCAATTTAAATTATCGAGAAAAATTTCGGCAGTGTATTAATATTTTAGAGCCTTTTGCTCTGTGACATTTAATAGAACAATAATTAGCTAAATGGATTTTTTCTAGTGACAAATTAAATATGTAGTGTAAATTAATCGTGTTGAATTCATTTTAATCCCTAATATCGAATTGGATTCTTGGTGTTGAAAAGGTGGTTTATTGAAAAAAGATAAAAAGCGTATATTTTTACTGTGTTTTATTAGTTCAGTTACGTGAAGTAGTCGCAACTAAACATTTTTCATTGTTAAGGGGTTGAAATGTGTATAATATAATAAATATTTATGCTAACTCGGAATTTAATCTTGAATGGAAAAATAAACATCGTTCTTTTTGACGTCCGAATGTTAAACTCCGGAGTTCGTGTCTCGATTCTAACTAATTTTGAAATGAAAAGAATTATATCTGAGACTCATTCACGTGTTACCGCAATGGGGAAAGTAAGCGCTACTGAATTCAAAACCATTATCTTGAAGGAAAATATCCGATCTAGGAGAGAACCGTAAACCCTTCTCCAAGGGCGGGAGGGAGAGGAAAAAGAGCTTTCACCCCCTCCTCTACTGTCACTGTTGCCATATCGCTTGACAGTTCGTTCGAGACTAGTAGTTCACTGAAATTCCGGTGGAGCACTCGTAAAGTGGTGCGGTTTTTTTCCACCACTATACCTGGTTATCATCAACTTCTTCACTTACATTCGATATAACACTTTCCTCGGTTTTGAGATCGTTTCTTTTTGTAAAAAGGAGTCCAACCTCGACAAATTTACAATGACTGCCAATTCCTCTTTCTTGGCTTCTCTTTTGATAACCACAATTATGTTTAAACGCTGACATTTTTAAGGGTATTCCATTACATAACAATATGGAAAGATCGAGATAATGAAACATACGATAAATTATAGTGAAAACTGAACCGACAGAGACATTTAATAGCATAGAAAAGAGGGAGTAAAATCCTAGCGCAAGGATGCACAACTCAAAAGTTGACACGTACCAGAATCGACCTTGATTGGAACTAGTTGGACTGCACTATGAAAGAATTTTTTCTTTAATAAAAATATAAGACCATACTTGTTAACATTAATTACCACAACAAAATTGACTACTAATTTGAATGTGATCAAAAAATGAAGTGACAAACAAATATAAGTTACTTATTCAATGGGAGATGTTGTACCATTTTTCTCTTGTCATTCCACTGATATCTGCGGAGAATACGGTAATGACTATGTAATTTAAGCACTGAAACACACGTGCACCATGGAAATAAACCGTATTACTCGAGCTTCAGCAAATACTGAGAACTAGTACTTAATTTCACATTCCAAACTACCGTTGTAAGAGCTCTCGCACTGTGGACTGGCGACCTAACATCTGAGGAAGTATTAATGCCTAGATCATTTATTCCAAGCGAAGGAAGGGACAGACATTATATTTTTTCCTTCTCATGCCAGTGGTGAATTTAAGGGGGATCGCACTCATTCATTCGACTTTATTCTCCATGAGATCATACAGACATATGATATTGGATTTGTCATACAAATAATATAAAAAACATCATAGGCACAATATACATCACTAATAAAAAATAAAGTAAAGCAGAGTAGGAAAAAAACAGCAAGATATATCAACTGGATTACAAGTATTCTCCCACACTATAGAAGCAGCCTTGTACTAGATATTCAAATAATACAGATTTGAAATGCTTCATATTGGTAATAGTTTTAATCTTATCAGGAAGATGGTTAAATAATTTAATAGCCTTTGTTTTTGGACCTTGCTGATGGAGTTTGAGGTGTGTGTACCCAACATGAAGGTTTGTGCAAGTTCTTGTGTTATGGTGATGGTAAGCATTGTTTTTTGGGAAAAAAGATTCATTTGATTTAGCCAACTGTATAAGACTGTAAATGTAAATGCAGGGCACAGTGAGTATTTTTAACTTAATGAAGGTTTCTCTACAAGGCAAATTGGCCATACAATGAATTATTTTTTTTGTAATCTAAAACTTTTATTGATTGGGTATTAGATCCCCAAAAGATTATACCATATAGTACCCTGGAATAAAAGAGACCAAAATAAGCCATCTTCAAAATAGCAGGGATTACAGTTTTCCTTAAAACTGACATAAGATAAAAGACGGAGGAAAGTTTGTTTAGTAAATAGTTGATGTGGTTGTTCCAGGTAAGAGTGGAATCAATGTACAAACCAAGACATTTGACATTATTTGTAGCTGAAATGTCATTGTTGCTATATTTGAAGGAGAAGTCATTATTTGAGAGTGATGGGGAGAATATCATTATTTGTGTTTTGGCCGCATTTAAAATTTGATGATTACATTCACACAAATTGTGAATTTGGGACATTATTCTTATGATCGTGGGAGTAATAGCTACGCTACTTAAAAATATATTAATGTCATCTGCGAACATAGTTAGTTTAAAGAGTTCGGTAAGTTTAATGGTTTGTGGGAGTTCATTGATAAAAATAATGAATAATAGGGGACCAAGGATTGATCCTTGAGGAACTCCACAAAAGGTTTTGATGACTGAGGATGAGTAGCAGCGACCACCATAGGAAATTAAAATAAATTGAGATCTATTAGAGAGATAGGCGGATAACCAGTTAAGGCCTACATCCCTTATTCCTAAGGTCCACCAGGTCAAAAGCTTTACTAAGGTCAAAAAATAAACCTGTTTTTTATTTTTGTTAAGTTCCTCCTGAGAGAAATTCATCAATTCAAAGAGAGGTTTCTCAGTTGATTTACCAGGCCTAAAGCCAAACTGAGAGTTAGATAGAAGGTTATGTTTTTCCAGAAAGTCGGTAAGTCTTTTGCTATAGACATACTCAAAGATTTTAGAGAGTTGGGGGAGCAGTGATATAGGTCTGTAATTCTCAGGATGGTTTTTATTGCCTTTGCCTTTATAGATAGGGATTACTTTTGAAACTTTCAGGGCATCAGGGAATATGCCTTCTCTAAGAGATTCATTAACAAGGTAGAGAAGTGGTTCAACAATTGACATAGAACATGCTTTTAGTAGGGGTCCAGTTATTTCATCACTACCAGCATAGCATTTACTTCCGACTTTTCTCAAATAGTTAAGTAATTCAAGTTGAGTACAGGGTTAGAGATAGAGTGAGTGACCCTTGTTATTATTCAAATGGTAAGTATTTGCAGGGCCACAGAGAGGGCAGGGAGACCGGGGAGAACTCCCCGGGGCCCGAGATGGAGTGGTCACAAGATTTTCCTATCATAATACGTATTTTGTAATACACAGGTGCAAGTCATGACAGCAAAACGCAATGATGAAATCAGTTATTCGGAGCAGTGAGTTGGGGCCCATAACTGTACATACCAGGGACCCGATCCTCCCAAATTTTTCGCGGACCAGTGGTCCCGGACCACAGTTCTCCCAAATTTTTCGTGGATCATGGTCTGCTCAAAATTTTCGCAAACCAATGGTCCCGGACCATGGTCCTCAAAAATTTTTCGCGAACCAGTGGTCCATGGATCCTGGTCCGCAGCTAAAAACCGCAGACCAGACGCAGACCATGGTCTGGACCAAGGATCGGATCGGGTCCCGGGTACATACTTATACGTTTTCCCCCAAAAGATTTTCGGGAATTCAAAATCTGTATTTGATTTCAATAGTTTTCTTTAAATAACAATTACCAACATTTATGTGTATCTGGGCCAGTAATTATGTAAATTTATTATCACTTAGATGTGACATATTCATTTAGTTAAAAATTGAAGTAGAAAATCAAAATTTATATATTTTTAAATTCGCTGAAGAATATTGACCACACGTTTCATAGGTGTTGCAGGAATTCATAATTCCTTTTATTTTATAATTTTAAAAATATTTCTCGGAGGGGGGGGGGGGGGGGGGGGGGGGGGGGCCCACAAGGTTGTTTTCCCCTGGGCCCGTTCTGGCTCTCGACGGCCCTGGGTATTTGTCTTTGGTTTGGGAGGGCATTGAGATATAGAGGACAGTTTAGTGAAGTGGTTGTTAAAGGTGTCAGCAATAGTGATGGGATCAGTTATAGAAGTTGAATTGTAATAAAGGGTCATTGGTGATTGATGTATCTGTTCACCACGAGTTATTTACAATTTTCCAAGCCATCTTTGTGGGGTTAGATGAGGTGATCAATCTTTTATCATTGCAGGTTTTTTTGCAGCTTTTATTATGGTCTTGTAATGTCTCTTGAGTTGATTGTAATCTTGATGGGAGGTAAACCATAGTTTTTTTAGTTCAAAACTGAGTTTACGAATCTCAAGAGTGACCCAGTTTTTGGGAGGTTTAATAGAAGGCTTTGTTAATACACAAGGGAATATACAATCAAAAAAATACGAGTGTTTTGTAAAATAGATTAAAGGCATTGAAATTTCTGGCATTGTACACTTCAGTCCAATCGTGATGAAGTTGGGTATTACTCCATATTTGAAATTTGGATTGAGAAATAATCCTTTTGTAGATGGGCACTGTATCTGTGGAATTGTGGAATTTGAAATTGGGAAAGGATTGCATGATGATCTGAGATTAAAGGATTGAATACTTCAATTTTGGTAGAAGTTATGGGGAAGTCAGTGAAAATATTGTCGAGAAGTGTTGCTGATACACTAAGGACTTAAGATTGTATAAAATCAATAGATTATTTAGTTTGTATTTATCAGAACCTTCAGATAACCTGTCAAAATTAAAATCACCACATAATATTTTATAATACTGATTGAAGGTATTTAACAAGTTGTAAAGCAAATTATCTACTTTGTCAAGAAAGTCATCAAAATAAGATGAGGGAGAGTGGTAAATCACAAACAATAAAAATCACTGTTCTCCTATTGTAAATTTAATGGCACAACACTCGAATATTTTTTATTCACAGATGAGGTTATCTACCATAGACAGGCCAGTTACATTAATATTATGTTTAACAAAAATTAACACACCACCATTTTTAAAATTTTTGCAACAAAATGAGGTAGCACAGTAATATCCTTGGATGGAGATGTTGGCATTTTTCATCCAATGTTCACATAGACAAATAAAGTCAGGATCAATTTTTATAACAAGAGACTCAAGTTTGAGAATTTTGCTTGTTAGGTGGTGAATATTTAGTAATAGTATCTTGAATGCTATTGTTTTGAGAGTCTTGGAGTTATCTGAATCGAGTCAGATTTGTTTGGGCTTAGAGATACCAGCCTGAAGGTGGGTACTTGGTTTACACTTTGTGGTTTGGTTGCAGAGGTATTATTGCACTGGGGTTGAGAGAGATTACCACATGAGAGATTTAAGCTATCATTTGATGTAGGTGGTGAAGGAGTAGTTGGAAGATTAGTATCATCTGAAATGTTGGCAAGATGGGTTTTGCGATCATTTTTGGGCATTAAAAAGCTGTTAACAATTATGCCACAGGGCCACAAGGAGGGATCAATAAGTTTGTCGAACAGTACAGAGTCAACACCAATTTTGAAGGCACCGTAAACACTTTTACCATTCCCACTTTCACATGATTAACATTCAATGTTAAATTTTGATTTAACATAATTCATGAGATCCTTGGTCGTCGTGTTAGTGTCGAGGCGACCAATGTAAATATAGGTAGTGCGTTTGGCTGGGCGAAGGCTACTTACAGTGAAATCAGGTTCTTGATTTGCAGTACCAATTATGAATTTCTGCCTACTTCTTCTATTCACGACCGTTTTGAAGCCATCAGCATCTTCAGGGATGATAGAGGTTACAGAATGGACCATGTTATGTTTCTCTGGATTTTTTGCAGGGTTTTGGGCAGAAATTGATACACTAGGATGAACGGTAGGTGTGGATGGTATATCAACAGCAGTTCGATGAGAGTTTGAAGACGTAAACTTCATATACGTTTCTTCAGGAGCAGGAGATTTTTTGGAGTGTGGTTTATCGGAGTAGAGCACATCAGCAAAAGTAACTGTTTCTGATTGTGGAGGTTGGATAGACCCTTGATTACTTTTTAATTTAGTCACTTCTTTCAAAAGTTCAATGTCCGCCGCCATCTTGGTTAAAGCGTTGCTTTTGAGATTGCGACAAGATAAACACTTCCAAAAAATGGAATCGCAGTCATCGAGGGCTGTAATGATGTTATCATTTAAGCCGGTACATTTAGAATGAAAACTATTTCACAAAAACTACAACAGATTGTTTTATCAAGGTTTTCTATCGCATTTTCACAGAGTAACAAGCAATAGTTATACTGTTAGATGCCATTACGAAAACATCTTGGTGCACGCCAGGGGCAGTGTTGCCATTTTAGCGCTAAATTTGACGCATTTTTTCTCATGTAATTTATTAAGCGTTTTAACTACCTTCAATGATAAAAATAACGTGGGAGACTACGGCGAGTTGAATTAATTGAATTAAAAAATAAATACTCCTTAACCGTACAAAGTGAGAATATTTAGAGACAAAACAATAAAATAGGGCTTAAAAAAAAACATAAGAAAGGAAAAACAAAAGTAACACTTACAGGTTTTTCGGGGGAAAAAAACAAGACCTTCCCCAAGCAACAGTCAGGGATTATATACACCTGACTTGCCTTTGCATGAAACAACTATTTTAAAGTTAATAATTATATTTACCAACAAACCCATGGCACAACCATGGGTAACCCGCTTTCCCCATTTTTAGCAAATCTTTTTATGACATATTTTGAACAACAATGTAAAGACACATCTTACTTTCCAAATACTTGGTTTAGATATGTTGATGATATTTTTACTGTTTTTGACACATCTAAAGACAACATTTCCAATTTTTTGGAAAATTTAAACAAACAATATGAAACCATTAAATTTACATATGAGAAAGAAAAAAACAACTGCCTGCCCTTTCTTGATTTACTAGTTACCAGACTAGATAATAAACTTAAATTTAACATATATAGAAAACCTACACACACAGACATTTACATACCTTTTAAGTCACACCACCACATTTCACATAAGTTAGCAACCTTTCATTCCATGATATATAGACTTCTACGTATACCACTTTCCAAAACAGATTTTTATAAAGAACTGATTCACATTAAAAATGTGGCTACACTTAATGGCTATGACACAAACATAATTTATAATATATTACGAAAACATAATTATACACTTTTTCTTAAAACGCACACGACTCTCACTAATATTTCTGCAACCAAATTAAAATACATGAAAATTCCATTTTCCCCAGGTACAACAAGCAAACTATGCAAAATTTTTTCCAAACACGGTTTTGTAACTGTACAAGTTAACCGAAATAAACTTATTAACCTCCTCCACAATCCGAAAGACACCATTCCTTTGTTACAGAAATCAGGTATTTATAAAATTTTATGCGAGGGTTGTGACAAAATTTATATTGGGCAGACAAAACAAAAACTGGAAACTCGTTTTAAGGAACATTTGTCACATTTTAAATTCGGGAAGTTTGTTAATTCCAGTGTAGCATCTCACGTACAGGAATACAATCATCCCATTACCATAGACAACTTATCACTTTTGAAATCTGTACACAACGATTTTAAACTGGACGCCTACGAAAGTATGCTCATCGCTAAATACAAAGGAACTGTTATGAACAGTGATTTTGGCCCTTTCCCCCACTCCCCTCTTTATAGTCTAACGGTTCATCCTTCCCCCCCCTCCTTTTACTCTCACGTAAACACTTCGCCATCAACACTTTTAAACCACACACCAGACCTTCATTCAACATCTTTCTCTGATGATGGCCGCTTCGCGTCCGAAATACGTATCAGTGTTTTGTGAATATTTAGAGATTCCCCGTTTTGCGAGAATGTACGTATAAATGTGTTTTTTAAATAACAAAAAACTTGTTTTCTTTAGGAGTGAATGTGTAATAGGTTTCCTGTTTTTTTTTTTTCCTTCTTCCTCCCTCCCTTGTTTGAGTGCGTGTTTGAATGATTTTTCTCCCGAAGGAAAAAGGTTTGTTTTTTTCCTTTGGGGAAGGATATGTGTGCATGAACGGGTGACACCAGGCTACCTGCGAGGATTTTTTTCCCCCGAAAAACCTGTAAGTGTTACTTTTGTTTTTCCTTTCTTGTTTTTTTTTTTAAAGCCCTATTTTATTGTTTTGTCTCTAAATATTCTCACTTTGTACGGTTAAGGAGTATTTATTTTTTAATTCAATTAATTTACCTTCAATGAGGAGAAGAAAAATGAATTACAAATTTTGGATTGGTTGCATTGATCTACAGTCTGAGAACGATGAGGGTGGCCATCCAGCTTTACCGAGGCATATTTTCAAAAATGAAAAGGGGTAACTGGGAAAACAAGGGCAACCAAATAATTCCCTCAGTACACCCCTTGCATAGGTTTTCCATGCTGTTAGACACTCAATATGGAAATTGTCCTGAAGGTCACCAACTAAATAAGAAAAGCAACGTAGCAATATAGTTCAATGTTTAGCGAGGAGAAAAAATTATTTTCTTTTATTATTGAAACCTATTGTTAGAGAAGTTCAAATGGTGAATAAGAAGTTTGAAGATGAATTGCATGACCCTACAAAGTTGCTGAATGATTTGGTGCATTTAATTGATTCTGCAATATCTTAAAAAATAATTACCTATTCCAGGAAGAGAAATCACCGAAAATACTGCAATTGAAACTAATTTGAACCCAAACTCTTACTTGGGCTATGAGTTTGAAAAGAAAATATCTGAGTGTAAACTTTAAGATGAAGAAAAGAAACAGAATTGTGCTAGCTGTAGCTTCAGACAGTTGGTAACCTTGAGGCTAGATAAACGTTGCTGACCTCTGCCCAAGCTTGTAGTTTATAAAATGATTTGTGTGTGAGCTTTTTGGTTTTTTTAATTTATATAATAAATACAAATACTGTATGAGAAAATTTTATTTGGAGGATGATGAACATAGTTTTATCTTGTTGATAACTGTAATACGTTGGATTTATATTTTCATCTTCATAAATCTTTTCTTGAATTGTCATCTTAAAAAAACATCTTTGATTAATTACACAACAAATTAAACTTCTGAATAATATTCTTCAAATGGATTTCTTTCTTTCAATTACGGATGATATTAAAACATCAAGAATCGACCTATCTTCCACCCCCATAATTTCATTGTGTCATGCCACTGTATTTTTTATCACTAAATAAGATTAGATTGATTAGACTGATTAGAAAGTGAGCTCTTACAATGTATTCCAGTCGATAATTGAATGTAACTTGGTAGTTCTTGCTTTATGTAATCTTTGAACAACTTTTTAGCAGTATCTATTATGCAAACTATGGAAACCAAATGTAGATAGATTGGGTACCAAGGTCCAAAAACTAGATCCAAGTTAACAAGGCAGAAGAATAATCAGAGGAATACATGTTTCCAATATTGTATAAAAAATATAATTGTAGAAATCAAATAGTCAATGTTTTAATTTAAAAAATGTATAAAAAATTAAATTTATTCATTTTTAAGGGAACCATTCCAGAACAAAAATTTTGAGTTTTTCTGGTTCAGTTTCTGGTTTGGATCCAATTTTTTGTTCAGGTTCCGGATCCAAGAACAGGAACCATTTTGGAACTGTTTCTTGTTCCGGAACCGGAACTTTCCTAGTTCTGGGGGGAATAATTATCTATGGGAAAATAGGGTTAGGTTCCAAGATCTAAAAATATATCCTTTAAAAAAATATTTGCGGTATAAAACAATAATTTTGTTTGTAATTCTTTTCAAACATTATACATGGTACTGTTAAAAAGTTCCTGGACTGTTTGTCAGACTGTGTTACAAGCACATGATGACAGATCATATGTACATTAACATCAAGCACTAACCTTTAGCTATACAGAGAGGCAGAAATCATTCATATTGTATTGTTAGTTTCCTTGTTAAACCCTGAGAAGTACTGTTAGTGTTTGTGTAATTCTAAAGTTAGCTTTGGTAATGAGGAAGAAGCAGGGTCCTGGCTCTTACAGAGCAGAGTGGGGACCGTCTGAGGAGCCAACAGAAAATCCCACAAAAGATACTGAGCCAATAGGGGTACTTTGATGTCACGTCATGTGCTTCGTTGACATTGCAGCTTTGTTGATTCAAATCAGATGAAGCCGGTTGAAGCAGAGGAAGAAATTTTACTCGTTCGAGAAGGTCTAACATGTTAAAAAGTGTTTTGTTGAAGCAGTTTTATTTTTAAATTAGAAGTGAAAGTATGGTTGGCACGAAGTGCTGTGTCCCAAATTGCCGAGTTAGGTAAGTTTTTTGACAAATATCAAACATTCTTTTAGCAAAATTAATACTTTTTTACGAAAAATGTACGTATTTTTTCGAAATTTTCATCTAGCAAGCCTAATATTGGAAAGAACACCAATAATCATGTGTTGCTGATAAATTACGTCTAAATTTAATTAATTGAATGATTTCATTGTCTCAAAAGTATTCGTATACGATGTTTTGATTGTTGTCCGACATAATCGTTACAGTATACAATGTATATTCATGTTCTATACAATTTACAATAATGTATGAAAGTAAAACTCAAAGTATGCAATAAATATGGGAAAGAACTTCAATATTCGTGTGTTTCTGATAAATTACGTCTAAATTTAATGAATTTTAACGATTTCATTGCCACAAAAGTATTCGTTTACATTGTCCATTTCGATTGTTGTCCGATATAATCTTTACAAACGAAAGTAAGTTCAACATTTTTAGATCCACTGTGATGATTATAGTGTGGAGTAAATGAAATACTGAGTGAAATGTTTGAAATTTGCATGCCACAGTGAAGTATAGGGGTGGTTCTGTAATGGCTTGGAGTTGTATGTCAGCGAATGGAGTTTAATATTTTGAATATTTTGATGAGACAAATTCAAGTACATAGACATTTAAAAAAAGAATTTGATAGAGAGTGCTATAAAAATGGGTATTGCTAATACGTTTAAATTTACGAAGACAATGACACAAAATATGTCTTTATATTTTATAAATGATCCAGGTTCCCTCATCTCACTTCCGATTTGATGTTTGAGTAAAGCTGGTTGGGGATCCTAACCTACTCTCCATGGACCAATCATTTATTTTTCTATATGGAGGCAGCGGCTGTATATGCTAAAAGGCCGACCCTGCCTTTGAATGTATGCACTTTTATAATACCAGTAATGTTTAGCATTTATTGTTTCTGCTTATGATGTGCAAATAGAGAAGCTCTTATGATATATCCATTCATGTTTATACTATTTCAACCTTGACTTGTCTTATATCTGTTTATACAGATCGAAAGACTAATAAATACAATTGTTATTATTATTGTGAATGCTATTATTATAATTATTTTTTGTAAATTTGTCTTAATTTATTGTAAATAAATCTGTAAAGGAATATATGTTCTTTTCCTTCAGAAGTGTTTACCAATTCCCAACATCCTTATAAGGGTGCAGGAAGTTTTCAGGTAACCCAAATGGTTTCATTTTTCATAAATTTGACATTATAATTCCTAAAATTGTCATTTGGTTCTTTGAAAAATTCCCGCTCAAACATTTGATGGGGTAAATTGTTCTAAGAACTGAAAAAAAATTGGAGGATCATGGCGTCAAATTTATGGAAAAATTAAACTTCATTTGGTTTACGGAAAATTCCCGGTACCTGCCAAAGGCGGTCCGCATGACGGGAGGGGAAGAGAGGGGAGGGTGAGGAGGGGAGGGGAGAAAGGGGAGGGGCTGCTTACGTAGTTGTTGACTAGTAATGTAGGACCAATAAAAAATCCCACAAAAGGCACTGAGGCGACGGAGGGTTGTTTACTCGTGCCTCATTCTTAACATTGAGTGTCGCGAGGATGGGAAGAAGTCATTGTAGCAACACATGAGGTGTTGCATACAAATCCAAAAGAAGCAGTCCAGGATTGCTTCCAGCAACTCTATGAACACTAGCAAAAGTGTATTATGGTGCAGGGAGAATATTTTGATGAAGGCGTTATTAATTATCACCATAATAAATTATCTAAGCACATCAATCCAGCCTTGAAATTGTGAGAAAACTGACAATACTCCACAGCTTGTGACAAAGAAACTAGTAATACAATATGAACAGTTTTTGTTTCTCTGTATGGCTAAAGGTTAGTGCTCAATAATAATGTACACAATTTGTCATCTAGCTCTTGTAGTGCACTCTGACAAACAGTCCAGGAACTTTTTGACTGTATCACATATATATAATAGTATGTACATTAATACAATACAGTAATATGACGCTTAAGCTGCATAATAATTCGGTATAGTAGTATTGAAAGCTTATGACCTATGAATGTGCAAAAAGTCATGTGATTTAGGGAAAGGCGATTATGGAGAGGGAAGCTTTAAGGGTAAGTGAAACATATGAAGGTGCAGCTCTGCAGAATAGCCAACGCATGGAAATTAGAGGAAACTTAGGCGAAGAGAATATTCCTGGTCTTCTAAAACAGGTGATTGAAAAGTATTACAAAGCGGAGAATATATACATTTTGAAAGATGAAAATGAAAATTTTATTGGTTTTATGTAAACATTTATTTACAATACATATATAACACTAAAAGCACACAACTAATCTTCCTCACTTTCACAATCTGATTCTAAATTTATATTTACTTCATGATCACTTATGTGATCAATTACATTTTCTGCTTCTATATACTCCTTCTCAGGGCTGGCGTGATAACTTTGGGGGCCCCTATGCAAATCCGATTTTGGGGTCCCCCTCACTTTTTCTGTAAGAAAGTTTTCCAACCATGGCCATCATGTGACGTGCGTTACTGAGGCGGCGGTAAACATATGTGTATGTGTATATATATAGGTATATGCTCATTAGATAAATAAAATAATTTTAGTTTGCAAATATTAAGATTTTACATTTTTGTTTTCAAAAGCTGCATGAGAAAATTATCATCATTACTTGGCGATTGTTATTTCATACGAAATATTTTGGCAATAAAACAAAATGAAAATACTTTTCTCAGCGAAATTTAAATATTTCTTAACCTTAAGAAAAAATACGTCATAATTGTTGATGCATGTTTAACAGAAAGGCTAATGGCCAGACTACAGTGATCAGCTGATAGGTTATTTGAATACGGGATATTTGTCAAGGATAGAAATAAAATTGTAATTAGGATGAAAGTAAGTGTTTCATATGTTCAGCTAATATATTCCAGGCGCATTAACATTAATTAGTGTGGTTTCCCATTCGATTCGCCCAAAAAGCGTAATGCGTAATATAATGGAACATCCTTTAATAAACCAACCCGGTTGGAGAAAGTTCACGATCGAAACTATGATTGACTGTGTTGGGTTGGGATTGCAAGAGTGCAGCTATGCAAACCTCTTGAAAAGCCCAAACACAACAGTCAATCATATTTTGGAATACTGTGACTTTATTATAAAAAGAAAAAATAAATATTAGTGGAAAGGCAGATGCGCCGCCAAACAGAAGAACTGAGTGCATCGCATTTGGAATATTGGAGAATTAAATGTCTCATTGTGGAGGTATAATAGAACAGTATCAAAATGCGTAATAACAATTGTACATTCTTTATTTTTGAAATAATGTAAACAGTTTAACCACAATGTAAACATGCTATGTAAGAGTCACAATAACGACTTATTTATCGCTGATGATAGAACAAATATGACATCTTAGTTTCGACAATAGACCGCATATGACATGAATACACTATATTTTATTCTTTTATCTGAGCTTTAGTAAGAGCTGTTTAATTCAAATTGCACATAATTACTAATTGCAGCTGTGGAGATTAAAAAATCGAGAAAGATCCAATATTTATTTACATGGTAAACAAATGATAATTTTTTTGGATAATACCTGATCATGCCTTTGAATTTTTTTTTGTTTTTGGAAAACATTTTCTGTAATACCCATATTATACTTCAACCGTAGTTGCTCAATAATTTCCTAGATTAATGACGGACAGACATGGTCTGACTATAAAGCGTTCTTTTTCACTTTTATTAAAGAAGGCCAAAAAATAAAAAGGTATTATTACAGTAAATGATTTTTAATAAATATTATAAGAAAATACAAATATCCTCAAATACACATTGTAGTACAAATAAGTTAAATTTTTGAGTGCCTGGATTTAAGCGATACCCATTTACTAATAACATAATGGAAATCACATTTCCTCACTTCTTCATTTTCAATAGAAATTATTGCAAGCGAATTTAATCTTTCTTGGCACATGGATGATCTTAAGCTTTAAATCACTTTTAACTTGCTGAACGACCGTTCTGCAGTACTTACAGTCACGGGGATAGTTAAATATTGGCGAAGAGCAATCATAACATTCAGAAAAACATCACTGCATCTATTTTTTCAGAGGAAGTTTAATAACTGGAAGGAATTTAACTCATCTACGTTGCATTTTTGCAACATGACCTGCAGGAGAAGTATCTCCTCCTGTAATTCACTTAAGACATAACCCTTACCATTGTCTATTATTGCTTGACAAGCCAGTTTAAATTCACTTTCATCAAGTTGTAAGCACCCATGTTTTCACGAGTGAAATGTGAAAATTCTCTTTCAATATGTATAATAAGCACCTATTTTTTTGTAAAAGATCAATGTAATTTTACTTGACTATGTGTAGTATCGGGACAGTTCTCGCCTTGCCGCCAAATGAGATATGTGTGAGAGAGTTTACGAAAATATCACGTTACGTCTGACTCCCCTTAAAGATCGCTAAGCTGTATAAAAAAACATTTTGTCTCAATGTCGCCTCTTGTATTAATCTGGTCAGTTGGAATAGGAGTTCGCGCTTTGCTGCCAAACTAGATGTTTGTGAGAAAGTCTACGAAAATATCACGTTATGTTCTGACTCCCGTTAAAGATTGATACAATGTATAAAAACCTCAGTCTCAATGTTGCCTTCTGTATTAACGTGGTTGGTTGGAATAACAGTTTGTCCTTTGCTGCCCAGCGACATCCTTCATACAAGCCGATCAAGGTGTGTAAAATGTTCTCGGCGACGCAATTTACGTAGACGAAGAGAGAGAACACAAGATCGCCGAGGAACTGTTTGAGGACAGTGAGGGGAGTGGTAATGAATTCCTAGGCTTTACTAATTCTGACAGCTAAAGTAAATAAATAAATATTCTTATTTTTGTTTTTAAAAACAATATTTAAAGGAATGTTATTGAAATGCATTGAACTGTACGATTTATTTGCAAAAACATGTTCGTTATCGAAATACATTGAAATGTATGATTTATTGGTAAAAAACATGTTCGAAAATATAAATTATTTCCGTACTGAAAAAAGTTGTATGCATTTATAACCATATATAATACGCACCCTAACTTTTTGTCAACTATTTCGAGAAAAAAATGCATATTATAATCGGAAAATTATGGTTTGAGATTTAATTTTTTTGAGAACAACCATAACTTTTAAAAGTTTAATTTAAATAATTACATTCCTATATTCTTTTACGTGAAATTTGGTTGTAAAAATAAAAATTGATAATTTTAATGTTTGTACAGCATTTAATATAGACCTGGTTGTCTTCACTGAAGCTATTATTCTATATCTAAGATGTCGAAAAAATCTGAAGCACTAAATCACTGTCTTTAATTACCTCAAAACTAACTTTTTATTTTTTAAATTTTTAAGGGGTCGCTCACGTGACCCTCCAAGAAAAGGAGGAAAATTACACTCGTGCTCAGAAAAAGTTTTTTAGAAGTAGTTTTAGCTAAATTGTAACTACGAATTTTTACTTTTTTATTTTTAAGTACATGCTAATCTTGTCACCTAAGGATGCCGGGGTACTGAGGGTAAAGACTAGCCTGAAAATCAAACAAAAGTCAATTCTCTTGGAACGGAGAGTGCAACGCTCACCATCTGGAGCACAGATACGTTAGAAAAAGTAAGATGAGATGCTGTCTGGATAGCATTACTTTTGAACAAATCAAACTGCTAATCTATGAACCGCAGAGAAGAGAAACTACCCTCCCATGCCATTTGTTTTTTCTCATGCTCAGGGCCCCCATTCCTCGAGTTTTCAAGGTTTATGACCGCATGGGAAAACAAAGAGACTAATGGGAAAGAAGGCGAAGGGAGAGAGGGAATAAAAGTGCAATTTGGGGCCCCCTTTGGTGGGGACCCCTATGCTTATCATACTCTGCATACCCCATCATGCTGGCTCTACTCCTCTAGTTTCTTCACATGCTCACAAACGTTTTTCCACTCCATTGCCCCAATTTCCAAACACTTCTCCTCCACTAACCTTTTCACTTCATCCATTCTAAAAGTTACATTTCTGGAAGCCACCCAATTTTTTAACAAAAAGCAATAACTGAAGAGCAAATCAACAAAAACAAGAAATAACAAAGAGGCAATAACGAAACAATTAAAAATGCAGTAGAGCGAAGCAGGAAGGTTGGCACCGAAAACACATGGCGATGGGACTGATTCTAGCGTTAGTAGTTACCCTAACCCCCACACAGTTCGCTTTTCGAGAATGGACTCTTCGATACCAAATTCGTGTTTCTGCGCATGGGCTGTAAGCTTACAATACTACTATACATTTAAGATTAAATAATAAGACACTTACTTATTCGCTCTGGAGCTTTTCCTCTGTTTTCTACATTCAATTTAGCCAGTGAAAGCTTACATTTTCTTATCAATAAGACACTACTCACAATGTAAGTCTGCACACTTCTTTCACAATTCATAACATTTTTATGAAATCTACAGACAAATCAAGGTCCCATTAAGTCAAAATTTTTAAGAAAAATGGGAGTAAAGGTCTCATTAATGGTTAGCTAAATTGATGATCAGAAAATCAATGGAAAATTACCAACGCTTCCATGACATGCATGACGTCACCTTACTATGATTCACTGATATTTATTGTGATTAGCAATATAACTTATCTACATTTATTATTTAAAAGTATAAAATAATATAACATATAGAAAAACCTCAGGTTTGTCATAAAGCAATGTATGGTCATTGTATACATTTGCACACAATATAAAAATATTTGAGATTTTTCTATATCTATGTAATACTATTTTTAGAAATTACTCATTTTTAAATAAACAATTTATTTATAACTTTTTTATGAAGCAGCTCCAAGACTTTTT
This sequence comes from Uropetala carovei, assembly GCA_036926305.1. Lineage (NCBI taxonomy): Eukaryota > Metazoa > Arthropoda > Insecta > Odonata > Petaluridae > Uropetala > Uropetala carovei. The sequence goes on from JAXCHB010000076.1 coordinate 3,016,394, forward strand.
TTGTTCAGAACATATGGCCTGGGCAACACTTGACAAAGTCTCAATACAAATTTGTTACATTAACTCTCTTTTGCAGAAAAAATCATCCACTTCTGCTGTAGCTTGATATCTGAAGACAAACTGATCATTCTGGATAAAGTTCCACCCCATAATCAAGGAGGGTACTAGTGGTTAGGGAAAACTTATGTAGAAAAACAAATATAATCAGAGCTTCTCTAGATGGCATAATGACTGATAAATGATAAAGTTTATAACACATATGAAACACATTCATCTTATTTGCATATCAATCAACTCTACAGGAAATTAATTAATGGAGCTAAGAAGTCTTACCATGATGAATTATTGATAAACACCATAAATAAAATGAAAGAGGCCTGGAAAATAGTAAATAAGGAGCTTGGTAGACATAAGACCAAATTCATACCTCAAGTCTTCAATGGAAAGGGTGAACCTATCACTGATCCAACAGAACTATGCAACTACATAAATGATAATTTTTTAAAACTCCCAAAACATGACTTTAATATCGTTGATAGTAGCTATGCTAACTTGAGTAATGAATCTGCATCTAGTTCAATATATTTACATATATCCTTGCAATGAAACAGAACTAAATCTCTGTTTGTGCAGATTACGTAAAGGGTCAGCAGCTGGTCTAGATGGTGTACCTGGTAACATGTTGTATAAATGCAAAGATTTTATCTTGAAACCACTATTATTCTTATTGAATGAGTCATTAAGGCTAGGAACCTTCCATGATGCATTAAAAATTAGCAAAGTAATACCAGTCTACAAAAATAACGGAGAAAAAGAAAATATAGGCAGCTATAGACCAATTTCTCTTTTATCACAATTTTCTAAGTTATTTGAATTAGTCTTTTTCAATAGACTTATTACCTTCCTTGAAAATTTTAGGTTAATAACAGACACAGAATGGGGTTATAGAAAGGGAAGATCAACAGAATCTGCTCTTTTCCAGGCTATAAATTTCATTTTAAATTCAATTGACAACAAAAACCAAACCCTAGGACTATTTTTTGATTTTAGTCATGCTTTTGACATGGTGAACCATCAAATCCTACTGCATAAATGTCACAATATGGGAATCAGAGGGGTTGCTTATAACTGGATAAATTCTTATCTTAACAATAGATCACAGAGAGTAATTTTAAACTTAAATAATGCTAAGCAGAGCTCTGATATAAAATCATGCGTAACTGATGTCCCCCAAGGCTCCATTCTTGGGTCTATATTGTTTATAATTTTCATAAATGATCTCCCCCATATATCTAACAAAATTATGATAAGACTCAAGTGATGCACTTCTCTTAGAAAAAACTTCAGGATAGTCAATGATGTAAGAATCACACCTACTCCAAATACCAAATTCCTGGGCATTCACATTGAAGAAACATTAAACTGGTCAGAACGTGTAACACAACTCTCCAAAAAACTAAATTCATCATTCTACTGTATAAGATTTATTAAAGAAACAGTATCTCTTGAAATCCTCAAATCTGTTTATTATAGCTATTTTTATGCAAGAGCTTCATATGGTATTGTTTTCTGCGGCTCATCTCCATCATTATTGCACAAAGTGTTCCTTATTCAAAAGCGCATTGTTAGGTGTATGTTGAATGCTCCTCACAGGGCTTCATGTAGATCTCTTTTTACTCAATTGAATATGTTAACCATTCCAAGTTTGTATATATATATAATATTCTTGTATTAGTAAAATATAACATTAGCATGTTTATAACAAGTTAGGAAAGTGTACAACATATCACAAATGGGCACGTTTCGTGCAATGGAGTATTAGAAAGAAATTATATACCTGTACGTAAGGGAAATAGTGTTTTAACACTAGAACACCCAAGGGTGTCATTTCGACACCTAAGTGGAGAAATATGTTTGCCGTTTCCATAGATATTCACGCACGTAAATATCCTTCTGTGACTTTTAATTAATTATTATCCTTAACATGCAGAAAAAAAATTGGAACCATATCTCATAGCATGTAAGTATTAAACTCGGATTTACCTCGAACGCCCGTAGGTGTCATTTCGACACCAGTTCAAAAATAATGCTAACTTTGTATTTTCTCGTCTTATCTCACTGCTCAAAAATTGCAACAATGTTGTTTAGGTGCTGTATGTTTCTTTGTATGTTGTCTTAGCTTATTTACCACATAATAGCTCTCATTTTCTCTTTCCCCTCCTTTCCTTTGCCCTGCGACTGCATCAGTCACTTTCGGGCAGTTGCTTGTCTGCCTCGTCTAACAATAAGACAAGGCAGACAAGACGAGTATGTCATTAGTACGAGATTATGATCGGTGTGCTGTGAATGGCTCATGGAAGAGTTCTTACTCCCAATGACATTCTGGCGGCTCTACAGATGATATCCGAAGTCTGATGGAGAGGAAGTGATAACTGTTTCCAACCAAAGTCCGATGTCATTTCACTCAATACATGGCCTCAAAACCAGATAAATATGGTATCAAGTTCTGGCTTGCGGTTAATGTTGACTCCAAATACATGGTAAATGCATTTCCTCACCTAGGAAAAGACGAACACTGGGCCGATGACTAACGTCTTTCTGAATATGTGGTGATGTGTTTGATGGAGCCATGCCTAGGCAAAGGCAGAAATGTTACTGTAGATAATTACTTCACCTCAGTTTGGCTAGCAAAGACACTACAAAAGAAAGCTACGTCTATCGTAGGAACAATAAATAGAATAAGGCGAGAGATACCTTCCTCGATAAAAGTCATGAGCGAACCTTTGCACCAAACACATCTACTCAAACATGAGAATATCACGCTTACTGTGTACCAAGGAAAACGTAACAAAAACGTTATTTTGCTTAGTACTTTACATTCTGATGTGACAGTTAGTAAAACAGAAAAGAAAACACCTGAAACTGTCGCATTCTATAGTAGCACCAAATTTGGTGTGGATGTCATTGACCAAATGGCCCGGAAATATTCCATTAAATCTGGATCAAGGAGGTGGCCCGTGCAGGTGTTTTTCAACATTCTAGATCTGGCAGCTATAAATGCATGGGTAATCTATAAATCAGTTACCGGCGTGAGGATATCACGAAAAGAATTTATACAGTTGTTGTCAGAAGAATTGCGAACTAATTACAAAAAAAGTCGCAAGACGAAGATGATAATGATTATCAGTGCAATACACGATGCAAGTGACAAATTGCCAAATGCAAGAACAATGTGACAATGAAAAAGTGTAATTCTTGTAAAAAAATGGTATGTGGAAAGTACACATCAAAGGTGCTGCATATTTGTGTGGACTGCTCCCCATCCAACTAAACCCTAATCCTGTAGAAAGACTGGTTATTTTTTATTCATTTATATTTTAGAGACATTACGCTGTAAAATTATATAAAACAACGTTTTTGTTTTTAAAAATTGTATATTTATATCCTGAAAAGGATATAAATATTGATTTTCTCAACTTCATGCTTTGAGTAACTATTATTTTATATTTGAACCTAACTGTATCTACTTTTTTGGGGAAATAAATATTAAGTTATGCCAAGAAAAAATAAAAATTAGATATCTTATTTGAAAACACTACGCAGATTTAATAAATTTCAAAGAAATCACTGCATTTAGGGCTGGTGTCGAAATGACACCTATGGACATTTGGGAGGTGAACAAAGTCCGGGCGTTCTAGTGTTAAAGTTATTTTCTTCATCATAAATAATCCATTTTCTTCCTATTTAAAAATATTGCATGCATACGTAAGTAAATTAAATGTTTGTTTGTGAGATTGCTTATGTTAGCAACAATGAAGAAGTAACCATGCAAGAAATTTTCTAAGTTCAACTCAATTTAAGACATTCTTGTTCGATTTTATGGATAACGGCTACTCCTATGATAAAAATGTATAGGAAAAGAAATACTCTAACTTATTAGTTCTACAAGTTTTATTTGAAAAATATTTTGATATGAGCAATACTTTACGAGATATGACGGGAAGTTGATTTTTTATCATCAGTAAAGTGGTACCCCTGATTGACTTACGTGATTCATCTTTGCGATTTTCTTATTATATTTGATTGCAAGTCCTTAATATCAAATTTCATGAAAATCCGTTCAGTAGAAGCAGAGAACGAACACGCAGACAGATGATAATAGGCGCTCACTCTGGAAGTGAAACACGCCTAAAAATGACGAAGTACACAAATATGGTACTAGAGGTCATGAAATGATACATCTAGTTTATCACAGCAGGAAGGTGACATGTAGAGGTCCCCTCGCCATGGTGACAAAATTATATAACAAATTACCTACGCAAATTAGTAATATTACCAAATTATTATTATTCAAGAAAGCTGTTAAAAATACTTAATTCTTAAATGTTTTTATAGTATTAATGAATTTCTTATGTGCAAGAGGTGACTTCTTTGTTATGTACGATTGTATGTTAACAGTATCATATTGTGATTTTCTCATGACGATTCCTATACCTACAAAATGTATGGTCAACTGGGATAATAAAGATTATTATTATTATTTAAGCCATATCACATCAGTTACAGGTAAAATGAATTATAATAAAGAAAACTGCAATTTTGGGAATTTTGCCATTCAATGTATAACCACATGAAAGAATCTGTATTGCCATAAGAAGCTTTTGTGGAAGTATTACTGAAGTATCATTGAAAAGGAAAATGTTGAACAACATCATGGTATAAAATTCTGAGTAAAAGTAAATTTATACTAAAATTCAGTATCTTAGAAGCCATGAAAATTTGGAAAGTGCATCCACATAATTTATAAGAATTATAGCCACTTCTGTAAGAAGTTACTTAGGGAACCTCAAGAAATCCCATTAGTAAATATCAATACTGAATATCTTTTAGTGACATAACTATACTTATGATTTAACCAGAGAATTATAGAACTCGTTGTCAGCTAAAAAAATTCAAGAATAAGCACTTCAAAATAAAAAAGTACTTATCTAAGGAATGTTCAATAGCCACAAGGTTAGGAAAAACCAGATAGCTGCATTGTAGCTGAAATGTTCATCTGATTTCTCATAACCTTGTAGTTATTGGAGATACCAGAGATAAGTACTTTTTTCAATTTTTAAAACATTTTGAAGTGCATATTCTTTAACTTGTTGAAATTTTCTGGCCATGATTGTAAGTTTTAATCATCTGTATTATATGTCATGGTTTGCTTTAATAACGGCTTTGTTGGAGTTCTACAACAAAATATCATGCTCAAAATGTTGTAGACCTTTCAATCACCCTCAAAATGTTGCAAGACAAAACTATCACAGGCTAAAATGATCGCAAGACAATATTATTTAATTAAATTATAATTTTAAAAATATCTATATAAAGTACAGTGGCATTATGATAACGAAATTTATGTCTAGCCACAGCAGAGCTCTTCCCCCGAATCTAGGCAACCATCCAACTTTTTCACATGGGATTTAGTGAGTGAATAGAAAGTGGGTAATCATTGCTGTATGCATCATAAATCTATAAATCAGATAGTTTTTGTAATTTATGTATCTCTGATGAAGTGGTGAAATGTTTAGTTATACTAATAAAAGGAATGAATTGAAACATTACCGCTGATAATTTGTACACAAGTGTCCCTTTAGCTAAGTGACTTCTATTTGCGTTCAAATTGAGGCTTGTTGGCACTTTGTGTAAAATAAAATAGAAATACACCTGATTTTCTTCCAAAATGAGACAGAGAGGTTAGAAGCTGCATTTTCAGTTTCACCGAAGATATCAGAATAGTCTCCTATGTTCCAGTGAAAAACAGATCTGTGATAACTATATCAAATATGCATCACAATGATAAAATAGATGACATCACCATGGTCCCTGAAAACCCAAAATAATAATAATGTAAAATGCTATAAAACGAGGAGTCGATACATGCGACCGGCTTTGTGCCACTCATAACATTGGCAGAGGAACGAAAAGGTGGCCATTTTCTTTTTTTTTATTTTTGAACCTTGTCGCCATCAATGTTTTCATACTGTATAAACAAAATGTTAAAAATGAAATGACAAGGCAAAATTTCTTAAAAGTATTATCTATAGATTCAGCGAAAGAGCAACAAATTTTGAGATCCCAGTCAATTTTTACCAAGAGCATTCTCACTCAACAGGAAGGACTTGTGAAAGAAGGCATGACCTTCCAGAGGAAGATGCAAATTCTGCCCTAGAACTAAGGACAATAAAGTGTAATTTAGGTTTTCCATTTGTGGGGCTTTTATTTGCAAAGAGCACATGTTAATGAAATGCTATGATTGTGGCCAGGGTCGGCTCAAGGTTTTATTTTGGTGTATGCAAGATGGAGTTTCGGCACCCTGCCAAGTATTATAAATATAAAATATTAATTATAAATATAATTCAAAATGAGTTAATTTTTGTTTAGTATATAAATTGCTTAAATAAAAAAATAATATTTTAATAGAACTTTTATTTACCATAAAATTAATCTGTAAATGGAGCCTTTCTAGCTTTTATTTGTGCAAAATCCCTTCTTAGATCATCAATATCCAACTGTTGTGCTTCTTCATTCTCAAATGAAATTATAGTTAATCAATTTAATTTTTCTTGGCTCATTGTTGAACAGAGATATGTTTTTATTAATTTTAATTTAGAGAAACTTCTTTCATCACTTTCCACTGTTATTGGGATGATTAGTAAAATTCTAAGAGCAATGTAAACATTTGGAAATAGTTCAATTAAATGACTATCACAAATATACTGCAGTACTTTTTCTGGTGCAGTTTTTTGTCCAATTCTAGGAGCTAACGATTCTAATTCCATACAAAGTTCTATTGCAGAAATGTCTTGTTGAACACCATCTGTTAGCTTTTCTTCTAATTTTGTACAATGCAACATTAACTCGAGAATTTGACTGGTTGAATCGACCCAGCCGATTGATCGATCGAATTAGAAACTAGTTTACGTGAAATAATTTTCGGCCCGCCCGACCACGAGAGGTTTAGTTTCAGTCTAGAAATCGTTATTTCTGCTCTAATTGTTTGAATTTGTGCTGATTTGACATTCGACGGTTCGAGACTCAACCACGTTTTCAGGAACGCATCCCTGTCGAATCTTGGGAGTTGCCTGTACATGTATTTTGTGTAAACATATATATTTAAAACAATAAAATTTATTGAAATGACATGATAAAGTCAGACTGGCAGTGAGGGGTAGACAGAAATTAGAATTATTATTTTTTACGTGTCATAAAATACAGGGACGCGATTCACGTTCTTTGCCCCGGGTGCCAAAATACCTATTCCCAGCTCTGTATGTGCTGTTGAACTCCATTATTCTTTCCTTGCATGTTTGCTCCATTGTCATAACACTGTCCAAGAATGTTGTAAATGTCCAGTCCAAGTTCTTTTAAAGTTTTCATGATTTCTTCTTTCATTCCCTCTCCAGTTGAATCACGAATATTAACATATTGAAGGAAGTTTTCTTTGATATTTACAATAGCTGGTCTATCAATTGATCTTTCTTCTGCAATCACACTTCTTATTACTAAAGACATTTGTTGTTTATAACTTATGTCTGGTGTACAGTCAACAATAATGGAGAAATATTTTGCACTCCTTATTTTCTTTGTAATTTTGTTTATTACTGCCGTTCCTATTAAACTTATTATTTCACTCTGTATATTTTTGCTCAAATAATGGTTATGAATATTGTTATTTTTTATTTGTTGTAAATGTTTTTCCATGACATTATCATACTTTGCTAAAAGTTCAACTATTTTTAAAAATTTGCCATTATTTCTAACAAAGTTTGGCGCTTGAACCTCGAGAGGGCATTTTCAGAAGTCATCATAAAGACTATAGAAATAACTCTTTTTAAAACATCATTCCAGTGGTCTGTTTCTTTTCTATAAAAAGTTAGTAGTTGATGATCAACAGTGCTTGCTGTTTGAAGCCTTTATCTTTAGTTCATCCGTATTCCATAACATTTGAAATGATCCAGAGTTTTTTCATGCCTTTTTAATGTTTGAGTCAAATAAATCCAGTCATTGTAGCCCTTTTCATTTAGAGCAGTTGACACTTTGCTGAATATTTTACAACAGAAACAGAAAATGCTATCACTCTTATGTTAGATGAATAAAATAACCAAGATCTATTAACACTTTCATCATTGGGCATTTTTCTTGTATAATAATCACTTGAGAAAGATATGTTATTAGAGTTATTTGGATATTTTTCCATTTCTGTTTCTTTTATCCCTCTGATCATAATTAAATTAATGGTGGAATGATTTATCAGGTCAATTACTTAGATCATCAAACATAGTTGTATCATCAAATGCTTGTTGATCTTGTTCAGCTATATCACTGTTCTTCAAGGTCGGCGATAGCGCCCACCAATGGGCGTTAAAGAACTCACCAAATGCTACTCCAATTTTTACACTGAAAAATAAAATTCTATAAAAAAGTGCACATATTCTGTACAACTATTTTATGTACAACTAACAGTTCGTTTGTCGTTAACTATAGTATCATATCATACTATATTAGCGACAATGTATCCATGCTGCGGTAAAATCGAAAGGCCCATGAGGGTGGTCGGAGTCTCTCACAGAAGCAGCACTGTTATTACCACTGAGACCGTATTCGGTAATCTCATCTAACGACAATCCCATTAGTATTAGGGTTACCTTACCTCCGTAAATCGCTTTGCTACTGGGGGCGCAAAATTATTCTTTGCCCCGGGCGCCAGAAACCCTCACTACGCCACTGGGTGGGCGGTGAACTTATTTCAAAGGACAACATATGGTAAAAGTGGGTGGTGACTCAAAAAAGGTTGAAGACCACTGAGCTATATCATTATCAGATTGTTCATTCACATATTGCTCATTTCCATGTTGCTCATTTTGATGTAAATCGTTTTCTGGCTGCTGATTTAAATCAATAGATTTCTGTGAAGACTCCCAGATCAAACTGATTGTATTCATGTGTGGCATATTTTGTAAAAAACTTGAGCAAATGTTTCTCTTGCTCCTTGAGGTCACTTTCCTTCTGTTGCTTTTTTATTTTGTTTTGATAACCAGAAGGTTTTTTCTTTTTTGTATAACTACCCATCATCACACTTTTTTAATTCTTCAATTCCTGTTATAATAATAAAATATTTTAGATCAAGGAAACCCCTATACTCATTGGGCATAATTATTATTGTTATGTAAATTACGAGTATATGAAATATTTTGTGAACTGAAAGATGTAGAAAATAATATTCTTTACAACTATGACAATACTTCATATTGCATATGGAATAAGTAAAATGCAAGAATACCATAGAGCTAAAGCTACCCAAATTAACCTGGTTACAGAATTGCACATATCTTTTCTAAGTATGTATGATATTATTGAAAATTCTATTATTAATTCACTTTTTTCAGAACAATATACCGTATTTGATCGATTGTAAGCCGACCTTTTTTTACCTTTTTACCATCCCAGAAATCGCCACTCGGCTTAGAATCGGGGGCAAAAAAAGTAGTCAATGAATTTGTCCGTAGTTATATTATAATGCGAGATATGTGTATTAAAGTGGAAGTAACTATCTACTTTAAATATATGCAAAAAAAGAATCAAATTGACTGAACACCTACGAAGAAATAAATTATGTAAATAATACGTGGCGCGTCAAAGCTGTAAAAGAACGCAGCAATAGCGCTCGTATGCGTAAGGAGATAACACTGAAAGATGATAGGTGGAGGAGGGAGGGCAAATGCTTCATTACTGCGAGACATATTAGATTGCTCAGGGTCCAAAGAAATAGCGAATTTCGATCGAATATTTTTAAAAAAATTCTTCGTATACAAAGTTAAGAAAAATCTGCCAAATACGATCTAAATCTCGTGTTTATATGGCATACTATGTCATTTCCAAGAGAGAAGCCATCCAGTCAACATTTTCAGAGGTAAATTTGAAAGTGTATTTTCCGGGTGGTCTCGGGCGGTCCCGCGATCGGGAGTATAAAAATTGACGGGCATTCTCGGGCGGTCCGGTCGCGAGAGGGTTAATATCAAATTTTTTTTCTTGCGTGGCCTTGTGAAAAGTGGGGGTCTGCTTACAATCGGTGTCGGCTTACAATCGATTAAATACGGTATATATGCAGAAAAATGTTAAAACCGTGTGAATGTGAAAAACTGTGCAGCTGTTTTCACATTTCAATAATAACTGATTGCCATGAGCCGTGACGACAATATAGACGTCCTTCCCAGGACAAGTTGAACAGAAAATGTAACGAAATGCAACTAAATGAATTTCTAAATTAGCCTATAATAACAGAGAATCTGAAGGTTATATATAGAATAAATCCTGATAGGGGGTTATGTAGAACATATTTAAACGTTTCAGGCAACGGGTAGTTTCGAACGTTATCGGGTCCGGCCATGGGCGGATCCAGAAACTTCTCAAGGGGTGGGCGATCGCCCCTCCACCTATCGAATCCGCGCTTGCCAACTGCCCTAAATTTTGAAAATCCCTACCCCTATCAGAATTCTTCTTTCCCTAGCTATACAGACCTAATCTGCGGTGTATAATTGAGGATTTTTGCGCGGAATGAATTTAATGAAGCGCCCAGTGGAGTGCAATGGGGTTATCCAAGGAGGGGGTGATCACCCCCATCGCCCCCCCTTGGATCCGCCACTGGGTTCGGTGCATGGGGCACCACAGTGACAGGGTTTCATCTAGAGGTGCGATTCATGTAGAAATGCGATTCATTTAAATCAAATAAAAACTTACCAAATGGATACATTTCACTCCCGTGACACAGCAACAGTGCTATACCCATACAGACAATGCCAGCTGCAAAGCGTTTGACAAGTTACCATAGCTAAATCTATTTATATATTTATACGACACCAGTCATTAAAAAGTTACGATGTATATTAGAAAAAATACGAAGTCACCTCTCTTTCTTTACTTTTGAAACTGGCCTAACAATTCATTGCACTACCACTTAAATTCACTTTGTGCTTAGGCAAGAGGAAATTAGCAGGTAGTAAAAAATTTCATGATTGCCATCTGGGTGCCCCTATGCTTGTGGCGCCTGCGTGCATTGCACACACTGCACATGCCTAGAGCCGGCCCTGATTGTGGGGAAAGTGATTAACAAGGAAAAATAATTTTTTTCTTGTTATTAATTTTAATTAAATTATTAATAAATAATTGAATTATACTGTAAAAATGACTTTATTTCCAGTATGATAAAAATAAAGCAACATTTTCTTCCTAAAATGTGCAAATCATTTTGGAGTCATATTGACCTCACGCAACTAATAACCTAACTTTTTTTAGTGCCACTAAGTAAGGGTTAAATTGTCAGTATCATTGTGATATGATAAAACAATGAATTAAAACAGATGTACTTTGTTTCTGGCCATCTAGAGAGCCATAGAGCATAGGAGCCATCTAGAAACAAAATATAAAACTGTATGGTGAATTGGGGATTCACCAGCTTGAGATTCGAACGAGAATACACGAGTTTCTTCTTTTTTTGGCATTGTCGATTCAGAGGAAGCCAAAAAAATATACCATTTAGAAATTCTAATGGAACCTGGAAAATCAACGGGTAATTTTTAGTACCTTTGGGCATTGGTTAGTGCCATAATTATGAAATGGGCATGTTAACTTAAGTCGCTCTATTTATTTAAGTGACTTTTGCATTTGCATATATTTTTTCATGCAGTTTTAAGTTAATATCATATATAATCATATTCGATTTAACTTAACATGCTGCTTTGCGGCCAATATTCATCTTAAATCAATCTTTCTTCTCTTTATCTGCTCAGGTAATTAATTTTTAAAAAAATACCTCGATAAATATGTACCCTCATATAAAACGCGCCTCACTTTTCAGCTCCAAAATATAGGGAAAAAAGGGCATTATGCGTGGGTATTTGCGGCAAATTTATATTCTATTTTAATTTAACATTTCCAATTAGCAAGAAAATATCCATAAGAAACCACCATCCAATGAATGGATAAATAATGAAATTAGACAAATCTCATTCTACCTCAAAGAATTAAACATCATTTGAAAATTAACAGTTAATGATAAGCTACTTCTTGAATACAAAATGCTTAACACGTTCGCGGACAGTCGATGATTGCCATATGATTCTAGAAACGCACATGCATATTTATATTCTACAATAGATTTTGAAACTTTTATAAAGACATATATATGCTAATGCTTTACGAGTAATTATCAATAATTATAAGACATGACTGCTATAGCCGTCTTGTCCCTAAACAGTGGATACATGACAACGGCTATAGCTGTCTTGTACATGAACGTGTTAAATGATTAATGTGGCAAAGTGAACCTGTAATAACAGGAGATTGTCTAATGCTGTCAATAAAACTGGCAAAATTTGGAAAATTATAAATGAATCCAAAAATCTGTGTGTACAGACAAAATTATTTCTGATCCTTCTGTCTTGGCATCTAAATTTATAGATCATTTTATCAAATCACCCCTTACCCATTCTTTAAATGCTTATGCTTATAATAATATCCCATACTATTAATTCACTGTTTATCTACCCAACTGATGAAAAGGAACTTGAATCTATTTTGTTAAATTCTTGCTCTAAACACTGTTCAGGACTTGATGAAATACCAATTTTCATTATAAACTATTGCTACAAGATGATAAAATCCCCCTCCTATTACTTATAAATGATTCTTTAAGACTTGGTATTTTCCCATCACCCCTAAAAACTTGCAAATTAGTTCCTATTTACAAAGAGAAAGGAAATATTCATGACATTAATTGGCCTATTTCAATCCTAAATCAATTTTCTAAAAATTTTGAGATAGTTTTTTATAAGCGACTGATTGCTTACTCGGAATCTTTCAAAATAATATCCCTATTTCAACATGGCTTGCAGCATAAAATCAACAACTGCTATTTTTCATTCAGTGAATTGCATTTTACCTGCTCTTGATGAAAAATTGGAAGGACTTGGATTGTTTATTGACTTCTCGAAAGCCTTTGACAATGTCAATCATGAACTACTAATTGAACTCAATAGGCTAGGAATATAGGATGTTGCCAACAACTGGGTTATATCATATCTTTATAATAGACCATTTCAAACTGTAATTAATTCAAATGGAATGATATTTCAACTGAAAGAATGGCAAGCGTAGGAGTTCCTCAGAGATCTGTTCTTGGACCTGTTTTATTTTGATGTACATAAACGATCTCCCTAACATTATTAGTCAAATAACAGGTGCTAATGTAATCTTATATGCTGACGACACAAATGTCCTTCTTTTGGCACAAACATATCTCTATCTAACTAGCAATAGTAAGTTGATTAATCAATAACTGAGACAGTGGTGTCAAAATAATTTCCTTGAGTTGAATGCCAAAAATCTGAAGTGATTCAATTCTCTCACATAAATAAAAATAGTGAAAATATTGATTTGGAGCTGGGAGGAAAACCAGTTCCCATAGTTGATCTTTCAAGGTTCCTTGGCATAATAATTTATTCAAATATTACATGGTAAAATGATATTAGCATGACAAGCAAACTTAACTCTATCTGTTTTTTATTGCGATATATTAGACACATGATTAGCACTGAGATACTCTTTAAGTCTTACTATAGAGAATTCTATTTTCACATAGTCTATAGCAGTGGCTATCAACCGGGGAGCATATGTGGATTCCAGAGGGAGGCATGAAGCTTTTTGGACCTAAATAATTTTTTCCTAAAACCAGCAAGGATTTGTTACGCAACTTGTGACTAACGAGAAAGCATAATATTGTGTGGCAACACCGTGTCTAACCGCCTCACCAGCTGGCCGACTTGAAGTTGCCCTAAGTGATTACTGTCATAATCCTGTCTAATTGTAAATATATTATTGTTTTATGTTAAGCTGGGAAGTGTTTGCAAGGTAAGTTGGTACAAAAATATGCCTAATTCAGAAAAATTATTCATTTTAGATGATTCTAAATTGTGTTTGGTTGATTTTGATCAAAAACTAATAAAATAAAAATTACAAATTTTTGATAAAACCCATAAAAACATTAAAGAAAACATTAATGAATCTTACAGAACTCCATGCTGATCCTTATTTAGAAGGCCAAATATTCACCCAATGTCCTGTGTATATACACTTACTATACTTTCGTTTATTAAAAAAACGTGATTTTGAAAAAAAACTGATTTACATCATTATGTTACCAGGGGATCTAATAATCTTCATATTTCCTTTATTAGAACTAAGAAAGCCCTAATTGGCCCTAATTCATTTGGTCTTCACCTATATAATGAATTTCCTGAAATTTTGAAGACTATTAAAGAGACTGGATTATTTAAATTTAGACTAAATGCCTTATCACTTACAAGGGGAAGGCATTACTGACCCCCAACCGATTTGGCTGAAACTTCGTAGAGATAATGTCCATGACGTCCGATTAACAAAAATATATACATATCATAATCAATAGCCAGCCGTTTTTATTTTATTAATAAAAATAAGTTAATATTTCCCGAGTCACTGCTTAACTACCATACATGGTAACGGATTTTGTAAGAATCAGTGCTGGCATAGCGGTTAGCACGCTTGGCTGTAAATCTCAAGATATGTTGTTTGAGTCCTTGTTCCGATATTTATTTTCATTTTTTCCCACATTTTCACTTTCCTCATTTTAAATGCTTATTTCTTAATAACGTTATATATTTTTATTTCTTAATAGTTAATATTTTTAATATATTGATGTACAGTTTTGAAGAATTATTTGTAGCATACATAGCGGTTGGTTTTCCTCACCAATAAATTTTTCCTTGTAAAGCGATTTATTAGTTTGTCCTCCCCATGATTAAACAATGAAAAGAAACTTATTGTCTTGCACGTATTGTTTCACAATCATGACATTGTCGAAAAATACTTTGAAAAGGATCGGAGAGGAGCGATTTCAAGTGCTACAAGATCAGATTTGCTTCTTTCATCAGAGCATTGTGAGCATTTTAACTAGTGTGTTTCGAAGTGTATTTTTAACACACTGCAGTTTTTGCTGTTTCAAAAATGGAATATACTGCTTCAACATCTTCAGCGGGGAATCTTGTATCAAGCAAAAATGTTACATCTTTTATGTCTCCTCCTTTGGACGATGAAACAGCGAAAGATGTGTTGAACACCGCCATGCATTACTGCATGAAGCTCCTCCGAAAAAATTGATTGATGTCGGATAAAGAAGTTCCCGAAAGTGAATGTGGCCGTAGTGTTGTAATGGCACAAGAAATTTATACACGTGTTGTGGATATGGTTGGCGAGATGAACTTCCAGGAAGATTACGATCTGGTGGGGCCCGATGAAGTCCACAAAATGCACGGATATGAGGAAATCGAGTTAGCTTATAGTTATATATACTACCATTGTGATTAGGAATTTTATTTAGAAGTAAATGGATATTTAAACTTAAGGCAATATTAGGAAATTAGGTAATAAATACTTTAAATGAGGAAAGTGAAAATGTGGGAAAAAATGAAAATAAATTTCGGAACAAGGATCGAACAACAGATATTGAGATTTACAGCCAAGCGTGTTAACTGCTATGCCAGCACCGATTCTTACGAGATTCATTACCGTGTATGGTAGTTAAGCAGTGACTCGGGAAATATTACTTATTTTTGTTAATAAAATAAAAACGGCTGGGTATTGGCCCTGATATGTATATATTTTCGTTAATCGGACGTCATGGACATTACCTCTACGAAGTTTCAGTCAAATCAGTTGGGGGTCAGTAGTGCCTTCCCCTTGTTAGTAAGTTATTTTATTCAACTAGTAAATACCTTAATGATAATATTAACTGGATTTGACCAATTGTAATAATTACGTTTTCTATTTTGTTTTACATACAACTCGATTCAATTTATTTTTTTGTTTGACTGATTTGCTGTCAAGTACCTATAATATTTTGTTAAATATAATTTAACTTTTATGTTATTGACTTATCCTATATCAATATAATGACCTCTGGGTTAATAAATATATTATTACTATTATTATAAAGGCAAATAAAATATATAACTAAACACTCATCAAATTGCATATCTCATCTTTACCATGCATCCAGTCATTGTTTCTCTTCTAAACACCATTTTCATATAAAACTATAATCTGACTAGTTTTTTCTTTTACCTTCTACACATATTTATCTGCAACAGTTAGGGTTAATCATAAATCTTAGTATTGAGTATTTTTGATTTTCTTTAAAATCAATTCTCAATTACTATTAAATTCTATCTTCCTAATATGAATAATTCTATTAAATCGCCAGGGTAGTTGTTATCTCGTAGATGCTATAGCTTTTGAAGAATAAAATATTACATTTACAAGAGTAACAGCTTACAATAAAATGTATTTCATAAATTTCTTTCCCATGTTGACAATCTATTTACATCAGGTCACTTAGGTAAGTTGTTTCACAAGTATCAAGGATAGAAAATTGCACATCTAATTTGATCTTTAAAATGTTACAGAATAAATAGTATAACAGAAATTTCAACATAACATTTTGATGACTAGGAATGTTGACAATGTGTGACATATTCCACACCTAAAATGAAAGACATTTTGATTAAAAGGGAATTTTTCATTATTATATCTTTGGTTAAAATGGAAAAATGTACCATCTTAAAATTGACTAATGTTCATATGTCTTGAGGGATACATTCCTCATTATGGAATACTTATTTCATAAAAATTTGCATGACACAAGAATGCATTAATTTAAAAAATAAAAGTTAACAGTGACTAGTTTATCAAAGTGAAACCTAAGCAAACTGACATTATCAAAAACTTTGAAAAAATACATTTTACATGGATTATAAATCAGGGAAACTTAAGATCACCTGAAAGGTCATCCATGCTACAATGTCTGAGCCACAGTTATGTGCATGATTTTCAAAAATTTTGTAAATATGTGAGAAGCTCACTTTTTAACAGCATTAATGATAACTGAACAACAAGTCAATGAGTTAACTACAAGAAGATTGTGAAATGGTTGCATGAAGACTACAAAACTGTGACAGGGCGATGAGGACAACACCCTGCAGAGATTCCTATATTACTGCAAATGCATTCTACAATAGGAGCATGAGCAGAATCCCACATCCCAGGACCACACTGTTGACAAAGACGTGCAAGAGTGCATGGAAGTACAGGAAGTCTTCTGAATTGGTGAAGCAGACCTCTAGCCTATCATCATACAGAGAAAAATTTTAAGAGTTACAACCAAGCAAATATTTAAAAAATGAATTATCCCAATTCAGTTAATTCTAGTATTAAGAGATAATATACAAGGAAACGTACCACTGTCACAGAGATAGATAAGAAGCTTTAAAGAAATTTTAAGCAAAGACCTTATACAGAGATGTTTTAAGGAATGTTTAACCAAAAAAATGAAGAAAGGAGCAACAGGTTTTCATGCGAAATAGCACACACAGTTGTGAAGCAACATAAAATCCCATTTACCATTGTTATCTCGAAAGCTGTTTCCCTGAGTATTTCTAATATGGTACAAAAATCAGAGGAAACTATATGATGTATCTATTTGGAAAAGCACTTTAACATGGAAATTTACAACTTTGCTGTATAAATGAAATTATTTTATGATTTACTTTGGTCACAATAATTAAAGAAAGAAAGACTGAATTTGATGCAAATTTTGCAAGGTTACATTTGTGCAGTAATAAGTTGCCATTATATTTGTTAGCCTTAAAGTCAAGCCTTTTGACTTTTTTATTCAATTATGGATTCAAAATAAACATAGCACATATGATAGACTCATCTATGGGGTAAACTTCATGAAATGGCTTCATTGTACAAGTGTTTCAATTTTCCAATATTTTCCCTTTATCATGCATTTCACCATATTTAACCTAGTCATACATTTCCTTTTATTCCATCACTGAATATATTTTACAAGTTTATAACTTTTGGAAGTTTCTAAACCATTTATGTTCTCATAACTTTTCCTCAATCGAGAATTTCATATTTGAATTTTTCCCTGGTGTTCTTCTTACAACAGTCTTCATCAAAATACCTTCTGTATCATACACTATCTTTTGTATTTTCAGGCTTACAAGGGGATGTTGTCAAGTCGATGTCAAGAATCCGGTTGAAACTTCTTGAGGTGAAACTAGAGACAAAATAAGCAGAAACGTGTCCCGAACAAAATAGATTTGCACGCAAAACGTATACCAGTATTTAAGTCGGACATTTAGAGCACCGTGGCTGCGGTCGCTAAGGCGTTAGCATTGTAAGCCTAATGTCGGTGGTTCGATTCCCACCAGCTGTGAACTTCTTTTTCGTTTTTATTTCCGTCTATTTTTTTAAATACCAAGCTGGGTATGTTTCTCAACTTCGTTATTTGTGATTAAATGTTTTTTTATAGTAATAAAATAATTTTTCATATTTTAATCTTTCATTTTTTATTTGCCAGCGGTAAAAAGAGGTGGTCCACTCACTATTCACCATTCAACTGAATATTTTTAAGGCAATATCTTTGTGTTGCACGTAGTTTTTTCTTCATAGAAAAGCAAGGTCGGCTTCGTTTTTCAAGCTTCGACGATGCGTTGCTTCTAATTTTGGTAAACCCAAAGAATAGTTCATAGTTTCCCAAAAATTATTTTATTTAACTCGTAAATACTATAAAAAAACATTTCATCACAAATAACGAAGTTGAGAAACGTACCCAGCTTGGTATTTGAAAAAATAGACGGAAATAAAACCGAAAAAGAAGTTCACAGCCGGTGGGAATCGAACCACCGACATTAGGCTTACAATGCTAATGCCTTAGCGACCGCAGCCACGGCGCTCTATAAAATGTCCGAGTTAAATACTGGTATACGTTTTGCACGCAAATCTATTTTGCCCATTTTTTCTCGAACCCGGGCCTATGAGGAAGAAAGCCGGGACACGTGTCCACTTATTTTGTCTCTAGTTTCACCTCAAGAAGTTTCAACCGGATTCTTGACATCGACTTGACAACGTCCCCTTGTTAGATTCACTGTTATGCAACCACAGCTCATCACACATTGATAATCATTTCCTTGTATTTCTCTTGATGACTTCACTTGTTTTTCCAAGCTTATAATAGTGCTTTCTTTGAGACTATCAACCCTATAAACAGCTTTCTGACTTTTGTAAATGTTGGCCACAGGCTCGTTCTCCAAAATCAGAAACTCGATTACAGCTTTTTGTGAAGAGTTCTCAGGTTTTCCACTGGGTAAGGTCTCGTAGAGCGTTCGACATTTTGGCATAAGACATCAGCCATCTTCAGGAAATCCTGAGTGCCGCTTTCAATTCTGGTCCCGGTTTATATCCCGTGCTGGCCAATGGCGTTGGCGTTCTTGCATCATCAAGGGGAAGAGGGGATCCCAGGTTTTACTCAGGGGGAACCCTCTGTCCCTATTGAAATTGTTCTTGTTTAGTTTGATTTCGATGGCCTCCTTAACAAGGCAGTCCCAAAACCCATTAGACTTTGCCACTACTCTTGCCTCTGGAAAACTGATGTCATGGCCCTCATTGAGGCAGTGTTTGGCCACAGCTGACTTATCAGGTTGAAAGAGCGTGTTCTTTGATTTGGGTTTCCACTGTCCACTCCGTCTATCCTATGTATTCCTTCCCACAGGAGCAAGAAATTCTGTAAATGCCTGCTGTCTTTAAATCAGGATCATCCTTGACCTGGGGAAGGAAGTTCTTGATCTTTTTGTGGGGTTTGTGGATCGTTCTAATACCTTTTTTTATTTAAAATCCTTGAAATTTTCCCCGAGATGGTGGAGACATAGGGGATAACTGCAGTGGAGACGGGTTTCCCCTTTTTCCTTGGAGGGTCAGCATTGGGTGGATGATCGGCCCTTTTGAGGAACAAACTAATCTCCCGATTTCCATGGCCATTTTGTAAGAAGGTGAGACAAAGATGCTCGATTTCCCTCCTATGGCTCTCCTTGTCAGAAATGGAATTCACACGATGGATGAGGGTAGTCAAAACTCCCCGGCATTGGGATGGGTGGTGGTGGCTACCTCTATTGAGGTAGAGGTCAGTATGGGTGGGTTTTCTGTAGATGCTATGTCCGAGGCTGCCATCCGGTTTGTGTCAAATTAAGATGTCCAAGAATGGGAGGCAGCCGTCCTTCTCCCTCTCCATAGTAAACTGAATGTTGGGATGTAGGCCATTAAGGTGTTTCAAGAAATCTGCCAGGGCATCGTTGCCATGGGGCCAAACCACGAAGGTGTTGTCTACATATCTAAAGAAACACTTGGGTAGCTGCGGGGCTGAGTTTAGTGCTCTTTCTTCGAAGTCCTCCATAAAGAAATTGGCTACTGCAGGGGAGAGTGGTGAGCCCATCACCACGCCGTCGGTTTGTTCATAGAACTGTTCCTGGTAGCTGAAGAAGGTGGATGATAGCATGTGGCGGAAGAGGCCCAAAATGCCAGCATCGAAATGTGCTTCCAAAAGCTTAATGGTGTCCGCTATTGGAACTCGGGTGAAAAGAGACACTACGTCGATGCTCACCATTATGTCGTCTGGGCCCAACCTTAGGTTTTTCCAGATTTTCACAAATTCGGATGAGTTCTTAATGTGATGTTCACACTTCCCTGTCAAGGGGCTCAATGAGGGCCATGAATTCAATTTTCCAGAGGCAAGAGTAGTGGCGAAGTCTAATGGGTTTGGGACCGTCTTGTTAAGGAGGCCATCGAAATCAAACTAAACAAGAACAATTTCAATAGGGACAGAGGGTTCCTCCTGATTAAAACCTGGGATGCCCTCTTCCCCTTGATGACGCAAGAATGCCAACGCCATTGGCAAGCACGGGAACCAATGGGACAACAACCAATGCACCATCTAGGGGATATAAACCGGGACCAAACTTGAAAGCAGCACTCAGGAGTTCCTGAAGATGACGGATGTGTCTTGCGCCGAAATGTTGAATGCTCTACGAGACCTTACCTGGTGAAAAACCTGAGAACTCTTCACTAACAGCACTCGCAGGGAAAGATTGAAATCCTTTTTCTACAGCTTTTTGTTCTGCATTACCATTAGCTAGCATTGTCAACCTTTCTATTGTCAGCCCTACTTTGAGATCTAATGTCCTCTGCCCTACTCTAATGTCAAGTAGGATGCAAACTGTCTTACTTTATCATACATCTCTGTTTGGAAGATCTACCTGCAACATCGCCCCTAATGGATCACATAGCTACTGGAACTCAATGGGTGAGATTCACAATGTTGTTTACAACCTCTTCCGTTACATCTCCTCCACTCATATTTCGCATTTAAGAGATCGCAATAGTATAGCATAGTAGTTTGTCTCTGTAAGTTCCACTATGTCTATCATCGAGAAAAGATCGGTCGTGTTAAGTGAAGTGAGTCTGTTTGGTGAATCTACAAATATGCAAAGATGTACCTTGATGATATGGCACCTATGGCAAAATTTTAGGAAACATCTTTGCTATGTATGATACTAGGGGGCAATCCCTCCGCTTGCTGATGCTCGGCAACTCCCCCCCCCCCCCTTTGCTCGCTGTTTCTTCATTCCTACCATGTACCTATTGAATTTAGATTAATTTAACAGAAATATGTTTTGAATATGAGTTTAATGAATATATTTTATAAGGGACATATGTTTGGTTTTTAATAACAAATTAAGAAAATTAGTTGAATAACTTGATAAAAATAAACTTAGAGGGCTGAAATTCCTGGAGATTAAAAATGTCTGAGGTATAGAGCATTAAAGAGAGAGACAACCAGAAATAGGATTTTAGTAATATAGATAAAAAATATAAATAACATGAATACTATGTTCGATTTATTTGCATTAATTTCATATCCTCGGTCATTTTGCGCAAGTTTTAATCTTATTTTCGATCTTTAAGCCTTTATTTAAGTGCATATGCATGGAAATTACCAAGGACAACAATACCGGTAACCATGGAATCTTATTATTGAAATTTTAAAAAATTTACCAAAACTCGAGTATAAATTCAAAATATGAGCGAATTCGAATGAGACTGAGTATTCGACGGTAAGAATACGAATCCTCATTCATTTTGGCATGTTTTAGCACAAATTTCGTGTCTATAACTTAATTTTAAGATATTTTAAAGAGTAAAAGAATGAAAGCCTTCAAACCAAAGAGGTGATTTTTATATGTTAACTTACGGTAAACAACATCATCCTCTGGAATCAAAGTTGTGACCTTTTTCAAAATTTTTTTAGTCATAATGTAGAGATTCATTAACACTGAAATCCTGAGAAATTTCAAGCTTCTAAATTTATTTCTAATAGAGTTATTCACAAAATTAGAGCATTATGCATCATGATGACCATTACGATTTTATAATATAGAGAGGTTTTTCTGCATTTTAATAAAGTATAATTGTTTTTATCATATATAAATTAATGTTTGAATATTAAAATAATATTTATGGGAAAATGAACTTTTTGTACTTTTTGCGGGAACGATTGGTGACTTTTGCAAGCAGCGCCTATGGCAAATGCCACCTTCACTATACCCTAGTTATGGCACTGCAAACAAGTCATCACATTTTAGTTCTGTTGTATGTAATAATTATATATAACAAATTTTCTGTCTTTACTCAACAAGTTATATCAACATTTCTTGTAAATTTTGTTTTTCTAATAAGGAGAGACTCAGGGATATATCAAATCTGCATTTCCAATCAAGACGTTAGTTTTAATTGTGATTTGATATTTTCATCCATATCTGTAGAATTATATGGTACATATAATTTTGAAGTTTTATTCAAATTACATTGCTGCCACGATAGTGATTTTTGAATCAATCCTTACTAATTTAAATAAGTGTAGATATCAGGTTACAAATTTTGGTTTTAAGGGTCCATTTACAGGCAAAATATATTTTCCTTTTTTTTTTTAAACTGGGTCTGTGGAGGTTTCCAATATTAATATGGACAAATTACTTGTATCAATTGGAGAGAATTTTCATTTAATTGCCGCTGGTGACTATTGGAAAAATGTAATAATCCTGGGGAAATGTAGTGATACATATTAAAAAGTGGAAATTCCAAAAATCCATTCCAGAGAGTATCGTATACATTTAGCATTCCAGCATCATCTGCTTTTACAGAATGAATATTTTCTGTAATGGGAATAAAGTGGAGATCAGAAAGAAATTGCTGTACTGGTTATTTACTAAGAAGTGACTTGCTAATTTACATAAATAACGAAATTTCTTATTCTGAATTTCATGACAGCATTTTAGACAACCTTACTTTATTGAGTGCTGCAAAATAGCAAAAACATATTAATTTACGATGAAAAAACCTGAATCTAATTAAAATTAAATGTGTTTTCTTACATCATACATAGTGTATATACTCGTGTACAACGTGTTCTCGTGTATAACGCACACCCGTACTTTTTGCCAAAAAATCCTTACTTTTCCTTATACCCCGTGTATAACACGAACCTTTGATTTTTGTGGGGTACAAGAACAAATTATATCATCATGTTAAGTACTAACTAGAGTACCGTAAATAAATATATTAATGCATTCAATTATCGCCAGTTAACAATTTAAAATGCCTGGACTTGCCCAAAGTAGTACGTTCAATAAGTTCCACATTATGTCTAGATAGACATCATCAATAATGAAAGCAATTGATTTGAGATAGCACCAACTTCATACAGTAAGTTGGCCAAACTGATGCCACGTAGAAAACTGCAGCAACACTGCTGTCAATCTTTTTAAATCTGACAAAAAGGGATCTATAAAATAGATAGTTTTATTTATAGTGGATTTTGGTCCTCTCTTACCTATCTCATTCTAAAACTGTTTAATAGAAGGAATAACGCAAAAATTTAACAAACAAATATGGAAACAGGAAACTCGACAGGTAAGATTAAGTTCATACACGTCATTCTACATTCTACGGGTTTCTTACTTACATCGTTAATTGTACATACTAGAATCATTAACTAATTAAATTTATTTCAATTTTATTATTCTATGTTTCTTTGTTTTCAATGCGTGTTTTGTGGGAAGTCAATCTGGCGATTTTGCAAAAATTACAGCAATCAGCTGATGAGCTAGTGAAATGCGGAATATTTGGAGAGGATGGAATTATAACTGTATATACATATAATTAATATATGTATAATCTGGATTATCAATAATTAGTGTGGCTTTCCCCTTAATTCACCCAAAAAGTGAGAATCTGGTGTGAGGTAGGTACACTTTAATTTCCGATTTTAAGTGCACAGAAGTGTTACCCGTGTATAACGTGCACCCCTACATTATGACCTAAAAATTTGGTCTTCAAATTGCGCATTATACACGATATGGTATGTTTGCCTTTTGTCACTAGCACAATAACATTTTTTTAAATTATTGTATGTTTATAGTATTAAAATGTGAAACATCCTTTTTGTTTAAGTTTTACTACCAACTGTAAACAATATGTTAATTTATTTTGAATGCAAAAATGTTCTACCTAAAAAATCATAGATTTTGGTCCACATACTTACAAATATTATTTAGTTTTAGGCTTCTAATGTCTATGGGTAATCTGTGCATAAGGAATTTCATTACTGGTGTGTTGATAGTGTTGTAAATTTTGTTTGAATTATTATGAAATAGTATTTGCTTATTGACTGACTCTTGCCTACTGGTCTAATTGCCAATTTGTAACATCACTTTGTCATAATATGACTGTAAATCATTTCTTTCTGTCCTAAGAGTATCCATGGAAAAATGATTAAATTTTGGAATATCCTAATTAATTTTTCAATGGCCTACTTGAAATTTGTAAATGTTCTACTTAGCTGTTTTGGTGCCATCTATAGGAATATTTTGAAACCTTGTTGCCAGAAGTGGAAAAATTAAATCTTACCACTATGAAAGGTTCATAAAAATAAATAAATGAGATAATTGCTAAAATTCACTATGCTAAATGACTTGGTGATTCAATGCCCTGTATGTGAGGTATAAAAATATTTCATAATCAACACAACAAACTAGAAAGTGAAAGAAATATTATTATTATTTATGATAGAGTTAAAAATATCAGTTTTTGTGGATGGTTGCTATGAGAATGCCAGGAATCCGTGAGAAAAATTCTGTAGTCTGAAGGACATCAAGGTATCGTCACAGTTTGGTCTCATATCCCAGTAATTCCATCGTGAGATCCAGGTTTGAATCCAGGGTATAATTTCTATTTCCCATAAGATAACATGTAAAAACCAATTTATTGATGAGCAGGCTTTTATTCTTTTCCTAATTTAAATTACCATATATTCCAGCGTATAAGTCGACCTGGCATGTAAGTTGACTCCTGCTTTTTTTGAATTAAAATACATGATTAGGCATATGTTCGCCGTACAAGTCGACCCCCACTTTTGTTTAAAAAATACTTCTCATGAAATCGTTTTCAGACAAAATCAAAGTCATGTACAATCCAAGTTTTAACAAAACAGAAATAAACACAATAATAAAAATATATATAAATACTTTTTCACTTAAAAATACTTCTCATGAAATCGTTTTCAGATGAAATCAAAGTCATGTACAATCCAAGTTTTAACAAAAGAGAAATAAACATATTAATAAAAATATATATAAATACTGTTCAGAGTTCGTGATATTCTTATTGAGCATTCCATGTGACAGATGTTTTAATTTCAACCAATACGAAACTGTTATTCTTGGAGAGCTTGAACCACTAAATAAAGTTTCCTATAATTCGACTGATGTCAGGTGCTAATGATACTATCGAAATGAACTATACCTAGTGATCGCGATTGATCTCTATGGTGGTGAAATTCAATAAAATATTGCAAATGTGTATCCCACTCACCTTTTTTCCCAAAATGTAGGTAAAAAAGAGACAGTGCATCATACATGAAGATTTCTGATTAGGTTTTAAAAATTGTGAGTTTACTGCAACACGCTTGCATCTATGTTTATACTTGCAAAAGACGAAGAATTCTATGAAGTTTACGCATAACCACATGACCAAGAACCATTTAGGATTTAAATGCGGTTTATACTGCCATTGGTGCATCTTCAACATTGAGATGATGTAATATTTTTATAACGTTAAAGCTGTACCTTTTAATTGAGTTTTAAGTTTATTATTGTTACTCAAAAAAAGCAGTTCTGTCATTTAAAAATTACTATCAGTTTCTACCTACGCTTTTTGCAGGAATAAGTTGGCATATGATATCTGTATTCGCCGAATTCATTGTGAGCCGCTGATGCACCTTTAACCCGAGAGAGAACCATAATTCCCTTTAATTTTTTTTCATCCATGGGCGGAATGAATATCGCTAAGTGCACGTACATGATGCTAGTGTGCGGATGTGCACCAGGGTTAACATGGCCCTGTTCCGATATATTCCAAGATACATACAATCATGCGCGCTTGAAAAATGTAGTGCGCGGCACTTCAAAAACTGCTTAGAGGGAACCATGGAGAGAACACACCTATGGGGAATCCCCACACTTTTTTGATTTTTTAAAATAATTTTCCGCAGCCGTAGACGTCAACTCATTAAAGCACGAATTTATTTTTTTCTCCTCAAACTAGTCCAAAAATAGGGGTGCGCGTGGTACACGAGGATGCGGATTACATAAATACAATATTAAAATTATTTATTATAAATCTTCTAAAATAAATGTCATAATATGTAAACACAAACAGCTGATTCAAAATAGTGATCACTTCCACCGAAAGATCAATGGTCTTTGTAAATATCGATGTTATTCATCTGTAATTTAAGGTTCACATTTTATGTTCGGCGTATAAGTCCACTTTAAGTTTTAGGAAAAATTTGTTAGACTTCAAAGGTCGACTTATATGCCAGAATATACGGTAATTAGAATTATGATTCAAATTCAGGGCTTTAACACACGCATGCATAAATGATTGATGTTTATTTTCTTACCGTGGAAATTTAAATCTGTTTCCATGAAGTCCAAAAATTAGTTAAGAACATGAAAAGACAACACTTTTTCAGACTTTCCCTGCACTTGTTGCTAAGGGGCTGAGAATTGTTGAGCCTGAGATTTTACAAATATAGTAAAATTACATTAAACTAGCTGTGCTCTCGCAATGTTTGCACATTTTTTTTCAATTTATAAAAAATTAAGAAGTGTGTGAAATAAGTTGATCTCAATAATTCACATTTAACTCTAATACTGCATTTCCCTGTTATAGGATTTTAATGTATTTGGCTTCCAATGTAAGGTTCGCGGGTTCGAATCTCATTGAGGGCATGACTGTGTGTGCGTATTGACAATTTATTATGCGAAGCCAGTCAGAAATCTGCATTTTAAAAGTCATATTAGTGAGGAAATTAATGCTACACAGTGATTTTATATTTTTAATTTTCTTTGGTTCTTTTTATTAAAGTATATGTCCTTTTTTATATAACGATCAATGCAACCGTTTATTTAGTTTATCAATGAAGAGAAGATAACCATGTAATGTGTTAAATATAACGTACGTCCCTATTCTCATCTAATTTAAATTTATGCGTGAGCCTATTTGCGTTAACAAGCATTAAAGATGTATAATATAATGGTTCTACTTACAAAAAGGTAAGATTCCGGCATTCAAACGATGAAATGAAGATTCAACTGCTCTGATTAAATCATTAGAAACACTTCCCCACGTTCCCTTTAGTGCAAGTGCAGGTTGGTTTGAGAAGTTCACAAAATGCTTCAACTACCACATCGTGAAATTAGTGGGCAAATCCATCTCTGCTGATCACCAGGCGGCCGAAAATTTCATAGCAGAATTTACTAGGTTAGGTAATCAAAGAAAAAGGTTATAAACCGCAACAAATTTTTTACGCGGACGAAACCGCCCTATTTTGGAAGGGAATGCTAGAGAGAACATACATTTCGAAGGAGTGAACAGCACCCGGATTCAAGGCTTCTAAGGACTGTCTTATGCTACTGTTGTGTTCAAATGTTTTTTTGAGCTGACAACAGCTGATTGGATTATGGCCATAAGGTTTGACTTTATGGTTTATTTTTTCTTAATTCTACATCGAGAAATAAGGTTGCATGAATTACGTACATATGTTTGACGATTTTACGGATTAAATCCTTAAAAAAAACGGGACTTTTAAAAATTTTATGGGACTCTTTTAACCTTACGGTTATAGTTCCTCAGAAGATTTTAGCACCTGACTGCCGGACTAACGAATGTAACTCAATTTCTCAGGATACGATAATCTACAATGTTACATTTGCCTCAAATGTCATATAATATTTTCCTCAAAATAAGACAAAGCATGAAGGAAATCGACTGGATCGCCAAAGGATGTAGTTTTTTTCAGGAAAACATTTTCACTTGTTGCTCTCCCTCTCTCTCAGGATGTTATAATGCTCATGCGACAATGTATGAATCTTCAATGACGTTACAACAATGTATTGCATATATGTTCTCGATGGCTTGTGAAATCTAACGTGGAGTCCGAGGTGATCTTATTGTCTTCAAGGTATGTACGCATACAAAAAGATTCATTGTTACGACTTATACAGGAACGAAATTTAGAAAAAATTGTAATATGAGAACAAAATCAAGACTTCTTTTTCACGTCACTTATTTGTTTTCTTAAATAGATATTGATTAACAATGGAGTTTTCCACTGAACATATCAGAAGTCAATATATTTCTTATAATAAAAAAATACGGCACAAAGTGCATCCCGTATTGATTTCACATGGGATACGGGACATTTGAGGAAAAACTGGCCAAAAAACTGGACATGTGGTCACCCTATAAGAACCTAACCCTTTATTTCCTATTAACTTAATGCGTCATATAATGCGATTTCAAGGAACGCAACTACTGCGTTATGTGAAGTTTTACTGTATATCCTTATTACATGTATAGATTAATAAAAAGTTTCCTTATATAGAATCAAATTTCTCGTGGATCACTGCCAAGGGCAGCTGCTTTGTGAACATGGACATCAGGTTTTCTCAACCATTTTGTTATAGCTGCATAATTTATTATATCTGTTTCTGTCTCACATAAAAAACTATTAACAGCATCATCTCTTTTTTAAGCGTGTTTCGCTTCCAGCATGAACGCTTGGGCCTGTCCGTCCGTCCACATTCCTTCTCGGCTTCTACTGAATGGATTTTCATGAAATTTGATATTATGGCCTTATCAGTCAAAGATAATAGGAAAATCACATAAATGAATCACGTAAGCCAATCAGTGGTACCACTTTATTGGTGACAAAAAATGAAATTATCGTCATATCTCGTATTTATCATATCAAAATAGTTTTCAAATAAAATTTGTAGCACTAGTAAAGTAGAATACCATATATACTCGTGTATAACACGCACCTGCACTTTTTACAAAAAAATCCCAACTTTTTCTTAAACAACATGTATAATGCTCACCCTTGATTTTTGTGGGGTATAAGGACAAAATTTTAGAATTATATCGTCATGTTAAGTATATAACTAGAGTACCGTAAATAAATACATCAAATATTAAATTATCACCAGTTAACAATTTTAAAATGCTTGGACTTGCCCATGAGTAGACCCAGCCTCTTATTACACGGGTTCCTATAACGCTTATTCGCTACAGCACGGTTTGGTTTTTACTCCAAAAATTCATACAACGCGAGTTATGGTTCGCATCAATGTGGTTTGGTCGGACTTGGGATGTAGAATTCCCGATTGTTGAGCTAGGGATAGATGAGCTGGAGGGCTCTTATTGCCTTTTAAGTTTTCTACCTTTTATTATTATTCATGCATTCGTATCTTCATTTCTTTTTAATATTTAATACATATTATGGCTATCTCCATGAAGAAATCCAGGACTACACTAACTCTAGAATCAAAGTTTGATATTAATCAACGAGTTGACAGTGGAGAGACAGCTGCGTCGCTTGGGCATTTATATAATGTGAAGGAGTCAAGTATATGCACAATAAAGAACAAGTTAGGAAAGTGTACAGCATATCACACGTAAGAGAAATAGCATTTTAAAGTTCTTTTCTTAGACATAAATACTCAATTTTCTTCCAATTTAAAAATATTGCATGCACACATTAAATTAAATTAAATGTATTTTAGTGAGATTGTTTATGTTAGCAACAATGATGAAGTAACCATGCAAGAAACTTTCTAAGTTCAGCTCGAATTAAGACATTTTTGTTTGATTTTCTTGATAACAACTACTCTTACAATAAAAATGTATAGAAAAAAATACACTACTAGTTCTACATGTTTTATTTGAAAATTATGAGGGAGTATCAAAAAGTTTTTGCACCTATTTTTTATTTACCAAAATACAAAAACATATTTTCATTATATACATATTGTGGAACTGTTATCAGGCTACTTCTCCACATAGTCACCGCACTTATCCCAATGCCATATCAGTTTGTTTATGCTGTCTGCATAGGACATGGGCAGATTCAAGGGGGGGTAAAGGGGGTAATTTCCCCTCCCTCCAGAATTTCTGAACACTCGAAAAATTACCCTTTAAATCTCGTCCTTCGTGCTGAACAGTTCATAATTTAAGTTCTTGCACTCACTTCACTGATTAAAATATGTATTAAATAACATAGTTTCAAATACTTTATCAAATAACTTTTATATTAACCTCACTCAATATCTTATATCTATAATATATAGCTGAAAGTAATTTTTATTTCACTTTGAGTTTATACCCGCAAAGGGATACTTAAAATTCAGTGGAAAGTTGAACTCACTACATGTACACTTGTATAATTAAGCAAGATAATTGAAAGCGTAATGTGAAGTGCCATATAACTTATAAATGTTCTTAATAAACTTCAGTAAATCAGCATTGTTGTATAAGAAGGAACTCATTCTACCGAAACTCGCAAATTTTGGTCTTCCTTACCAACAGAACTCACAATTGTAGTAAGGCAAAATTTATGTTATTCTTTTTAGTGCATAATACAAAAGTTATTTTTAAAAAACATTCTTTTTATTAATTTATTTTTTCACTCGTAAATTACCCCCCCCCCCGGATGAAGCCTGGGTCCACCCATGGCATAGAACTGCGGTGACTGGTCACATAGCCAACGACAAACCATTTCCTTCACTTCGTCATCTGTTTTGTAACATCTACCAGCCAGGAACTTCTTCAGAGGTCGGAACAGATGGAAGTTGCTGGGGGTGAGATCGGGGCTGTAGGGAGGATGCTGCAAAATTTGCAAACCCCAGGTCGTGATTTTCTGGACTGTGTTTGCGGTACGTGGTCGAGCGTTGTCGTGCAATAGAAACACATCTTCCATTGCACATCCTAATCACTTTCACTGAATGGCAGCACGCAGGTGGGTAAGAGTTAAACAGTATGCAGCAACGTTGATTGTCGAACCGCGTGGCAGGAAATCCACAAGAATAGGGCCTCGGCATCACCTTCTGTGCTGACTGGACAGTATGGTACTTTTTTGGGGTGGGGAATTCGTGTGTTTCCACACCATGCTTTGCCGCTTTGATTCAGTTGTGAAGTGGCATACCCATGACTCATCACCTGTCACAATGTGGTCAAGGAAATCATCGCCATCATCCTGATAGCGCTGCAAATTTTCCAAACACATCATCGTTCCCAAGCCTTTGTTGTGGTCTGTCAGCATCTTCGGCACCCAACAAGCGGAAACTTTGCTGTAACCTAATGAATCGTGCACAATGTCAAACAAAGTGCTGTATGAAATACTGATTTCTCTTGCAATTTCATGGAGATGCACACAATGATTCATCTACACCTTGGCATCAACACGTTCCATGTTTTCTGGGGTATGGGATGTGCATGTTCAGCCCATGCGAAGGTTGTCCTCCACACTTTTGCGCCCGTCAGCGAATTGCTTGCACCACCACTGAACACTTCTCAGTGACATACAGTTCTCGCCATATGATTCAACCATTTCCCGATGGATACCAATGGCACTCCAGCCTTTGGACCACAAAAACGAACGACACTTTGCTGCTCATATGCTGTTGATGTTTCCAGTAACTGTGCCATTTTGGAATGACTGCTCACCTGACCGCACAAAGACTATGCTATGCCATCTGTAGGGGTAATAGGCAACTACTCGTATATTCGCCACTACTTTGATATATTGACAACGTGTTGTTTTTATTTTGGTAAATAAGAAATAGGCACAAAGACTTTTCGATACACCCTCGTATTTTAGGTACTACTGGGTTATCCTGGACCCCTTTTGGGAAATAATTTTTTGAGATAACCCTTTCACGCAAAACGAAAGCTTACAAACCCATGACTGAACTGCCTGTGGCGACATTTACCCACCTGATCACCGGACAATGGGGAGGGATAGATTCATTCCAGAGAGACAAAGGGCACGATAGTGCCTGGAGACGGTTACACCTGATATAAAAGGCATTATAATCTAACAAGAAAGCGAGCTGAAGGCTCGCCAATATCCTCAGTTTTTTTTTTGACAATTTCTCATTTTCTTACCATATATCTTTGAGTCTAAGTAGAGAAATTTCTTCCTTTTTTAGGCCAATCAAACCCTACTTTCGACTTATATTAGAGTCGCAAACTAGATGGACATTTTTCTGGGTCAATAATTAAAAATGACAGGCAAAAAACAACATTTGACTGACTTGAAGCGCATCAGAATGAAAAATTCACATTAATTAACAGAAAATGCGAAGGCTAATGATAAAATAATACAGCATCGCCATACTTACGTAGTTTGAAAGGAAAACTTAAAATTTATATTTTATCTTTAAAAGACTTGCCCAAATAAGTGGATCGAAGAGAAGAATCAATTCAGTACTCAAGTGTTGGTTTTTTATTATGATCCTGAATTCAAATTGTTAAACACCCTTCCATTTCTTCAACGACAGCATTTCGTTTTTTACTTATAATCATGGACTGAACAGAGCATTGCGAATATGATCACCAAATTTTCCTTTGTCTTTTAAAATGGTTGCAATTGTTGCACGATTGAGATCATACACACGACCAATCGAAGCAAGCGACTCACCTTTTTCTGATCTGTGTATTATGTCCATTTTAATTTCCTTTGAAAGCACTCGACGTTTTTTACCACTCTTAGCACTTTCACAAACACTACGTTTATGATTGTTTTCCATATTTCAAGGTTAATAAAAACCAATACATACATAAACACGCACCCATACGATTTCGAATACAAACGGCAAATGACAAGTGTTGACAAGTTTACATGTTCTTACTGCAACTGATGTTCGTAAGTGCATGAGGGTGTGTTCGTAAATGAAGTACGAGGCATAATTCATTGTTATGTGGAATGTTCATAAATACGAACTGTTCGTTTCTTAAATGTTCGTAAGTAGAGATTTGCCTGTATATATGTACGTATTGCAGTGTTCCGCACTAATTACCTAAAAAGTGAACGTTATTGTGAACGTGTTTTTAGTGTATTAATAAACATATGTGCAATCCTAACGGAAGGGTCGAAAAGACGTCCGTATGTTCGACCGCGGAAAAGGTGTGGCATCGCCGGAAGAGAAAGCGGTGTCAGAAAAAGGACGGTCAGAGGGGCGATGGAGGGGTAGTGCGAAGATAAAAGGCAGCCCACCTAGGCGAGAGGGGTTCACTCTTGGTGCTCTCTCTCAGTCACTCTAGGTCACTCTGGGTCACTCTAGGTTCACTCTTGGTCACTCTAGGTTCACTCTCAGGCACTCTAAGCTCTCTCATTCTTGCTAGCTTCTTGCTAGGTTCTCTCTAGTTATTTCTATGTGTTATTTGTAAAAACTCACTTGTAAAAGTTCTCGTGTATAGCAAACGCACTTGTATTTAACACATGTATTGGGGGGCAATTGTATTTGCTCGAATTGTATTTTGGGATTTTTGTATTTTGGGGATGCGTATTTGTGAATGTAATTGGAGACTTATATTTGGGCGACGCTTGAGAAACGACGTGTGATAGGGGATCCGAGAGTCAAGGAGGAACCCGCCGTGATGCTCCTCAAGGTGCAGTCATCAGGAAGAACTGGTCACCAGAAATCAGAAGGATCATCTAACGTGTCTGACGAGAAGTCGCCGGTTGACGTATTGTATGTGATTTATACGTGTTGAATAACACAATTGTGTCATTTAGCTTTATAGACTTTGTAAATGGGTTCATTGTTTTTTCTTGTGCATTTCTTGTATTACCTGTATTGAGTTATTAGGACAATATAGTTTCTTTAGCTCTGGTGCCCAACAAATGCTTTTTTTTCTTATATTTGACGTTATCCCTTTGGATAACCCTGTGAGGTGTGCTGTTCTTAATTTAAGTGAGGATGCGTAAAAAAGGGGCATCACAGTATATAAATTTTTTTAAATTTCAAAATTATCTTGTGTTTGTTTTCTTTGCTTCAACTTATACTCGAGTCTTGGATTTTCGACACTTCTTTAGGCTAAAAAGTACACTTTGACTTATACTCTAATCGCCTTATACTTGAAGATATACGGTAGTTTGTTTTAATGTTTCCCAGGAAAGGGTTATTGCAAAAAAATATTTTTCAAAGGGGGTCCGGGATAACTCAGTATTACCCTATTTTAATATCACGAATACTTCAAAAGCTATGATGAAAAGTTCATTTTTATCACCAGTAAAATGGTACCCCTGATTGGTTTACATGATTCATTTACATGACTTTCTTATTGTTTTTGACTGTAAGTCCTTAATATCAAATTTCATGAAAATCCGTTCGGTAGAAGCTGAGAATGAACATAGGGACGGACAGACAGACCGACGCAAATAGGCGCCCAAGCTGGAAGCATCTAAAAATGCAGAAAAATTTAGAAGTTCTGTGACTCAGTCGTGCTTAATAGCTGCAAAGAAAATGGCAAAAGTGAGAAACCCATTGTTGGAAAAGATGCTGCAATCTGGGTGGAAGACCAGAATCAAAAGAAGATGGCGATTAGCTTTAACACCACCCGTGCAAAGGCGCTGAAGCTTAACGATCACTTACAGAAAGAAGAGACAGGTCCTTCGACTGCCGAGCAATTTTAGCAAGTAAAGGTTGGTTTGACAAGTTCAGAAAGCATCAAAATCTCGATAGTATCAAACTTAAGGGTGAAGCAGCTAGTGCTGATGACTTTGCCGCTTATAAATTACCAGATGAGTTTAAGGCTACTGTGAAAGATGAAGGACACAGCAAGTTTTTAACGCAGACGAGACTGCCTTATTACATGAATGTGCATAAGACAGATAAGCTTTGGAATTTATGTTCTGGAGAAGGATGCATGAAAAGGTATGAAATGCAACCTCAATCTTACTATGTACAACAGGGGTCACATAACGCAGATTCACATTACACGGTGCTTGTCCAGAATGCATCCCCCACGTTATAAGAAGGCTGAGTGTATTACGTTTAATAAGCTCCATATCCAGATTACGTCTTACAAGGGGAGTCCACGACATTCATATCGCAGATTTCCTTCAAATTTGCATGGTTGGTAGCAGGCCGTGAATAATGGAAGTTTGTTAAGTAAGAAAACGCAACTCTTCCTCGTTCTCGAGAAAAATGATCCTAAAATGTTAAAAAATTCTTATGGCTTGATATTAACCATAGATATCAGCTTATACAAAGTATCTACAGTAGACTAGTTGTTAACGAGTTGAACTACGGGCGCAGACGTTATCTATCTGCCGTGGTTCAAATCCCATTTATTGCAATTTTTTTCCGAGGTATTTTTTTTATTAACTTCACCCTGATTTTTCAAAAGAACGTTAACCATTTTAATTATTGTCTTTTTCGGAAATTAAATTAAAATAATGAAATTAAAAAGTATTTTCTTCCATCACTCAATTTTGAGGTGTACCAGCCATATTTAATCATGTCATGGAAAATTTGGTGATGGACAAGCGCATGAATTTTAATTTTAACAGTGTCTTCTCGTGATGCTATATCCCGTTTTTCCTCCAGCCAGCAATCTTCATGTTTTGCCTGCTTTTACGACAGGTATCATCCAAGTAGCTGCTCCTCTTCACGTTAAACCTGGTCCTTTACCATTTCCCCACCTCAAACCTTGATCCTATCAATTCCCCTCCTATATATAACCCAAGTCATAGCCGTGCCTATGTTTTCCTGCACTTTCCTCACTCCTGAATACCATTCCTACCCTAACCCATAATGATGGCCAAATAAGTTAGTTGTAGCCTGTTTTAATTATTGCCTTTTCTGGTAATTATTTCCAAAAAAGGCAATAATTAAAATGGTTAATGTTCTTTTGAAAAATCAGGGTGAAGTTAATAAAAAAAGGAAAAATACCACGAAAAAAATGGCAATAAATGGGATTTGAACCACGGCAGATAGATAACGCCTGCACCCGTAGTTCGACTCGTTAACAACTAGTCTACCATAGATACTTTGTATAAGCTGATATCTATGGTTAATATCAAGCCATAAGAATTTTTTAACATTTTAAGATCATTTTTCTCGAGAACAAGAAAGAGTTGCGTATTCTTACTTCACAAACTTCCATTATTCACGGCCTGCTACCAACCTTTCAAATTTGAAGGAAATCGGCGATATGAATGTTGTAGACTCCCCTTGTTAAAGAGACATAATCAATAACTAAAGCGAATGAGTTGAGATGGCAGCAACTTCATACAGTAAGGTGGCCAAACTGATGCCGCGTAGAAAACCGCAGCACCACTGCTGGCAATCCTTTTAAATCAGACAAAAAGGGTTCTATAAAATAGAAAGAATTTTGATTTATAGTGGATTTTGGTTCACTTTTTCCTATCTCATTCTAAAACTGTTTAATAAAAGGAATAATGCAAAAATTTAACAAACAAATCTGGAAACAGGAAATGCGACAGTTAAGATTAAGTTCATACATATGAGTTTTAAATTACTTACATTGTTAATTGTACAAGCATCCCTCGCTATTCGTCCCTAACCAATTATAACCACACCTCCATTCATTCGTCCATTCCCTCGCTTATTAGTCCATTGAAATAGTTGGGACTTTCAGAGACGGACTCTCAGATGATTACTCATCAAACGATGAGACGCTAAGGATTTATCATTCTCAGCAGTATAAACTTATAACCTTACGATTGAGAAATGAAAACATCTTGTAGGATGTCTGTCTTCCCCTTGTGACTGCAGCTAACAGCAAATTAAAGCAAATCACTGAGATGACTTCAGCATCACGTTGAGTTTAGGAGTTTTGGGTGATCTGTTTTAGTATTTGTTCAATCATTGACTTCACTGGTCTAAGCTACTCGGCCTCGCTCCATGTCGTTATTCGTTCTTCCTTAGTTTGTGTTTCGGCACAATTTTATATTGCTGAGTGCAAATTTGGGCTCTGTTTGTGATTAAATTAATCAATTACGTGGTGGCCGCATTTGTAGTTGAGCTTCCATCGTGCCTTCATGGGCTGCATAAACTGCTCCCACAGGCAGGATGTGGTCTGTGGGTTCCTACAGATTGTTTTTATAGTATCAATAACTCCTTAAAATAAGGTAATATCAATATATTGGTATGCTTTTTGGGTTTTCAGGAATGAATTACATATTTATAACATTGCGTCTGAGGGAAAATAGCCCACGATATTTCTTTTTCTGCTTATCGTCCAGTTTCCACAGAGCCAATTAAGGACGAATATTGAGGGATGCCTGTACATTCCAGAATCATTAACTAAATAAAATTGTTTCAATTTACTTATTCTATTGTTTTTGTTTTCAATGCGTGTTTTGCGGGAAGTCTACCTGGCGATTTTGCAGACTACAGCAATCAGCTGATGAGTTAGCGAAATGCGGAATATTTGGAGGGGGTGAAATTATAACTGTATAGAAGTAATTAGGTGTTCTATACGTATAATTAATATATGTATAACCTGGATTATTGATAATCTGGTGCGAGGTAGGTTCATTTTAATTCCGATTTTAAGTGCCCAAAAGTGTTACCCGTGCATAACACGCACCTCTACTTTATGACCTGAAAATTTGGCCTTCAAACTGCACGTTATACACGAGTACAGTCATGCCTCGTTTAGTGCAATTGAAATCCCATGATATACATTTTTATTTACTTTTTAATAAAATATATACTATGCATGGTACGTACTGCAAAATGAAAATACTGTTCACAGTGCGCATTATTGCTGGCTTAAAAAAAATAAAGGAATGTTGTTTTCACGTAATCAGTTCCAATGACATATTTGCAGTGATTTGTTCAATACCATATTTACTCTTGTAACCCGCACACTCGTGTACCCCACGCACTCCTATTTTTGGGCCGGTTTGGAGGGAAAAAAATAATTTGAGCCAGAATAAGTTTTTTTTTAAGTCACTGATTCTCACTCCCTGAAACAAGTTTCACTCAATTAAGCATCTTCTCCCTTCTATGTGATGCAATTTATTGGATGATCCCTTTATGACGATACTAGCAGAAATCTCCTCACTGATAGTCCTCTTTTGTTAACCCCTTAACTGTTTTTGTGTATTATTATGCAAATTTGTCCCCACTTCTGTTTTTGACGTAATATTACAAACAGATGCGGAGCTTCACGATTTATTTGTTCATCATCCTTAGGTGGCTGGGGAGTTTTTTCACGTATCGTCTCTTGAGTAAATATTGGAAGGTTAAGAACAAACAAGTCCAAACACTTGATATGTGGATTTCTGTCTTCCTTTCGAACAATAAAATCTTTCATTTGCAACAAAATTTCACCACTCCGAATTCCTTGAAGTGGATGAGGGAAAAGGACCAAACTTGAACCTACCTATTTTCAAGCCGGTAAATCCTCAGTAGTCATTGAACTATAGTTATCAGTTAGTCGGCGTGTTCTTTCTGCCTACTTTTTTGAGTTTTTGCCTGCAGCGTGGGTGTAACTTACACGTTTGCTTGGTCGCATAAATTCGCATATACTTCGTAGAATTCAACGTCTTTTACGAATATAAACGTAGATGCAATCATATTGCAGAGAATTTACAACTGATACAATTTATATAACCTGTTCAGAAATCCTCGTGTATGAGAGGCATCCCCTTTTTTCCCCGGCATTTTGGGAAAAAATATGTGCGGGATACACAAGTAAATACGGTTTTATGGCAAAATAACATTTTAACAGTAAATAGGGGGAAATAATTTCAGTAAATCATGGCGATCGTGGCATAAAGGAGAAAATTGAGTAAAGGCAATCAAAGCGTAGAAAATAATCCTAAATTATCAAGGAAAACATAAATCTTGAGGAAAAACTTAAAGTGATTAAGTGTTTTGAACAAGGTTAACATCAGAGAAATATTGCACGTAAGTTTAACTTCACAACTTCTACAATTCATACAATTTCGTTAAATAAAGACAAAATAAAAAGTTTCATTGAAGCAGCCAGTGCAGTAACTGCGAAGAAACTCACATGATCACTTATTGTTAGTAATATGCTTGAAAAAATGGAGAAACTGCTAGTGTTGTGGATTGATTCTCAGTGTTCTAATGAACACATGCCCCTTAGTCAAGCACTTTCCCTGTTTGAATGTGTAAAGCAAGAAAAGAGTGGAGATTCTTCAGAAACTTTTCATGCCAGTTCCGATTGGTTTCAAAATTTTAAACGCCGAGCAAATATACATAGCGTTTGTTTTACAGGTGAATCAGCAAGCGCTGATAAAGATGCAGCTATAAAGTTTCCTGACAAATTTCAAGCAATTATTGGAAATGATGAATACCCCCACACATACATACAATAAGTAATTTACACATAGATTTGAGCGCTGCAGTGACGAAAATGACAACTCGCAGAACCTAGCGATCTATGCATAAATGCAAGCACCGCTGTAAAAGATTTAAAATTGTATTAATATTGACTTTTAATGATAATTAATATTAAATAAATAAAAAAGTAACATTAGCGAACCTTGCAATTTCATGAATTGATCACTACTAATTGTAAGTACATGTTATAATCGGTTTGTTTTGCGCAAATTTGATTAGCGCAAAGATCGTTCAGAACGTATCCTTTGTGCTAAACGAGGCATGACTCTATATACGGTATTTCTTTTTCATTGAGAAAACTCTCTTACTGCTTTTCCTGTAGGTTTTTATGATTTATTTTTTTTTTATTTAGTAAGTGACATTCCTTAACTCAACGTTCTAAAAGAGCTAAAGTTTAACATAACACTTTTAAGTGATGGAGAGCATACCTTCCTTAGAACCAGGTGACCATCCATATACATAGAAAGAGAGCTGAAGTGCAAAAGCATCTCATCTGCTCTAAGATCTTGGTCTATGACATCATCAGCAAAAATGCAAATAATGGACAGGCATAGAAAGAGGTTGAAATGATCAGTGGCCCAATTAGCCCAACAAGCCTCCCACATCTGCAGAGCAACATTTTCAGAGAACTCCCTCTTGAAACACCTGATACAATATAAGATTCATGCACCAATAAATTAATCATACTTAAACCCAATTCCATGGTTAAAGTTTTAAAACAACTTTCGATTTGATCAGTTATATAAAATCAAATTTCGGCATCTAAAGATGATAAGCCCAACTACTTTGTTAGGTTGCACTGCTTGTGTGAGATTTGCATTTTAAAGTATTTTTTCCACAATTATGCAAAGAAGTATCCAAATGGAAAACTAGAAGATTAATACTGGTAACAAGAGAGGAAAATGAAATCAATTTTTTCATTCTTTTATAAGCAGCCAGAAAGAGAGTTGAAACAATTTTTCTTCAGCAGTAAAAAATATTTAGAATAATTTCTCTTACAAGAGTATCCAACGATGGCAGAATAACAGCTCCATTGCATCTGTGTGCTTCTGAATATGTTCATAGAAGTGGGGCACCATGATTCGTATCAACTCTCGAAGATAACACTGAAGAGGGAATTAAAGTTATGTTCAGAACAAGAATCACAATGAATGAAATTAAACATGAGAATGGCTGCGTCATCAATTTTTGGAGAAACAAAAATAGCTCACTACATGTTAACTATTTGTTCAAAAGAGTAAAGATTCCCATTTCAGATTTGGTTAAATACATATTTAGAAAAAATTTTGCAATTGTTGATAGTGATGCGTATGCTGCCAAGGGTGATTTAATTTCACATCGATATTTGGTTAATCATAGCAATAGCTAACAATTTTCTTTACTTATTGTTTTTTCAATGAAAAGATTATTGAAATTGTTTAAAAATTGTTCAGTCTCATGCTGCATAGATGAGACCAAGTTCAAAACTGATCTTTCATGAAGTTAAAATTTCATCATCCTACCTAAAAGATAATATTATATTGCAGGTATAAATAAAATAACAACATATTGTTTACGATTTATGTATGACCTTTTTGGCTATTTTTAATTTATGTTATAAATACAAATATTGTATGAGAAAATTTTATTTGGGAGATGATTAAGACATAGTTTTATTTTGTTAATAGCATCAAGACGTAGGATTTTTAATTTTGTCTTCAAATTCATAAAGCTTTTCTTGAATCGTTTTAAAAAAATATCTTTAATCAATTGCACAACACATTAACACATTTAACTTCTGAATAATATTCTTCAAATGGGTTTCTTTCCTTCAATAACAGATGATATTAAAATATCAAGAAACGACTAATCTTCCAAGCCCATAATTTCATTGTATCCTTCCACTGTAGAGAATATTTTTTTATGACTATGCAAAGAAAGATGATCAAAATGATTAAAAATTGAGCTCTTACAATGTAGTCAAGTAAGTAATTGAATGTTACTTGTTATTTCCTGCTTTACGTAATCTTTGAACAGCTTTTACCAGAATCTATTATGCAAAATATGGAAACCAAATGTAGATGGATTGGATACCAAGGTCCAAACACTAGATCCAACTTAATAAGACAGAAGAATAATCAGAGAAAGTACACATTTTCAATTTTGTATAAAAATATAATAGTAAAAATAATTATAATAATTTATTCATTTTTAAGGGAACCATTCCAGAAACGTTCTGGAACAAAAATTTTGACACAATTGTTCCCGTTCCAATACAATCTTTCCGTTTCAGTTCTAGATCCAGGAATCGGAACTTTCCCAGTTCTGCAAATAAATAATGTTTACAGAATATTTATTTTATTATTTCATGTTATCTACCTGTAATTTGTACTTGAGTGATATAATAAATACATATAGTTTTGTTCCCATTTATATATTTTCTGTTTATTACGAAAATTTTATGGCCAATATAATAAAAAATGGGGGGGGCTGCTGATCACGATTTCCCGGTGTGAAATCGCCTCCCAGTCCAACCGTGTCTATATTAAAAATATATTTCTTATGCGTGCTCAAAAATATGAAAATCCAAGGAATTTGGCTGAACTTTGTGGTAATTGATATATTAACGAAAAAAATAATAACTTTGTTAAATTCTACAATTTTTTAATTTTACGACTGGTTTTGCTAAACAACTATCCTTTATATACTAGGGTGACAGAGGGGAGGAAAGCACAGGAAGGGGGAGAAAAAAAACAACCATGGGGTAATTGGTGGATGATGGGGGTGGAGGTGGTAACCGTTAAGGACAATGTAATAGACCAACCAAAGGTGGCGAAGGAAGCAGGTGAGAAGTGAGAGAGGTTGAACAAACTTCATTAGTAAATGTTTACAATTACGAGTTTTCCCCAAGTTTGTCAGCCTCAAAACCAGTTCGTCCTCACCAGCAGCTTTACATGCCATCAAAATAGCTAAGAAATCTTGGTTGAAGAGTGAACTCAAGTTTTGGTATTCTAAGAGAGCTTCACTTTCACATTACCTGTGCCCACTCCACTCCGAATTATGGCATTCTCTAAATTGGGTGGAATGGCTGATCCTAGACGATGACATCAGAATACAGGTTAGCGAGTTTGTGTTCACAAAACTCTCCAAGCTCAACAAGAAACTTGCTGCCCTCTCCAGTAAGGACCATTTTGTGAGTGAATTGAACAACCGTCCAATATTCAGTGAACATAAATGATGTCCTAGAATTGTAAACTTCTCTTACCCACTCCAGCGGTGGATTTACTTAGCCAAGGTTTAAAATTCTCCCCTGCGCTTCCTTTGACTATGGAGAATGTTAAGACTTTATCTGTGGACTGTGAACTGGCCCTTAACAAAGAGCCTCCTCCTTCCTCTAACATCTTCGTCCATACCATCACCAGCTCCATCAATTCATCTGCTAAGATGAAGAATAAATCTAGAGACATTTCACTTTTCCATGCCCATTTCCTTTGTGAAAAAGTTCCTTAGGGATAATAATTTAGTTGTACAGAAAGCTGACATAGGTAACTGTGTTGTGATTTTAGAGGAAACCATGTATTTTAATAAGTGTCACAATTTCATTAACAATAACCAAATTTCGATGTTAAATGAAGACCCTGCTAGTGCCTTTCAATTGGACATAAAAAAAGTTGTCTCCAGCACCTTACTGTTCAACCAAAGTGAGAAATCCAGACTTCTAGTCATGAATCCACTCCCCCTGAGATTGTATGGTTTACTGAAACCCAACCAATAAGGCTGGTAGTTTCCAGCATCGCCACCCCAACTCATACACTTTCCTTCACACTAAACAACATTTTCCCTAACTTCAACAAATTTTCTTCCAAGTATGGCATCAGGAACTCCATTGAGTTAATTAGTTTTCTTAGCCAAGTTGGTCTCATTTGACGTCAGAAACCTTTTTACATCGGTCCCAGTCACGGAAGCTGTGCAACTCTCAGAAAACATTCTCGCCAAGTCCGACATCCAACGTGAGTTATCCCGTGAATTGATGTCTTATTAAAGTGTGTGTAGGTCAAAATTATTTCAAATTTAATAACAAATTTTATAGTCAGATGGAGGAGCTGGCCATGGGCTCTTCCCTTTCTCCCCTGCTAGCCAATATTTTACGGACAATTTAGAAAATGCTCTTTTTAAATCTAACCACACTTTACTTAAATTTTCCTTATTTTGGTGTAGGTATGTGGATAATGTTTTATGTATTTGGTCCAGTTCAGATGAACAGTTGCATGACTTCCTTGATCTTTTCAATTCTCTCCATAAATCCATCTTTTTCACAATAAAAATAGAAAACAATGGATTCCTTAACTTCCTTGATTTAACTATATCCCTAAAAAAAAATCTGATGTGGCCAACACATGACTTTCTCCATATTTGGGGTATAGATATTTAAATTATTATGAGTAGCATTATAAGGCAAAATTATTATTTCGTATCGTAAAAGAAGACACGTCGTTGCCGTAAATTACGTATATTTTGAATGTTTACAGAATTCACCGCTACATGGTATTGGCGCTGTAGGCTGGTATTAAGAAAAAGCAAAATATATCCGAAATGGTTGGTTCTACGAAAATTAGTTTCAAACAAAACTTGGAAGAAATATTATTTTCTACAACTTTGGTCCTTACGAAGATTACCAATAA
The DNA here is from genome assembly GCA_036926305.1 of Uropetala carovei. Classification (NCBI taxonomy): domain Eukaryota; kingdom Metazoa; phylum Arthropoda; class Insecta; order Odonata; family Petaluridae; genus Uropetala; species Uropetala carovei. Next base: position 3,060,843 of record JAXCHB010000076.1, read on the forward strand.
CGATGTTGTTAAGGAGATATTTAACGGAAACCGAAAAACCGGTTATTTATAAATAACTCCTAAACAATAACTCCTATAGAAAATTGTTTCAAATGAAAACTGTAGGAAATTACATTCTCTATAACTTTTGTTTAGAATTGTATATACAATAATGATGTTTTAACAAAGAAATATCGAAAAAACCGAATCGGGTTTCGAATAAACCGCGACTTCCGGTTATCCGTTATTGTCCAAAAACTAATCAGTTCTTTGTGCTCATGTTAAAGTGTTATATATGAAGTTTGGTAACGATATGGTATGTACTTTTTGAGTTAGAGCGCCCACACTAAAACACACACACGCACGCACGCACACACACACAGACATCATCCCGAAAATAGTCTAAACGTGTTCTAGGGACCTCAAAACATGTATTTCCGTTGAAATCTGGAAGTCGATTTTTTTCATGAATACAATACTTTCCCATTACTACGTATGGAGAAAGTAATAACAAGCCTGCTTTTTCAATATACCGGAAACCTTCCTACATAGGCCAGGTTATCCCGAACCATTCCTCTCATCATCATTCTCACAAACACACCTCCTTCCACTCCATGCTACACTTTCTAGTAAACACTTCACTCTCCCCTTCCGATTTCACAAAAGAACTAAATACCACCAAGCAAATAGCGGTCAACAATGGTTATAGTACTAAATTAATTGATCACCTGCTCTCCATTAAAATTAAATGAATTGCAGCTTGGAAAATTATTGTCATCCCCCCAGAAATTAATAATAATGTTTCACGTTAGCAGAAAATCCTGTTTTTTGGCAATTTGATGTATAAACTTGAAAAATTGTTTCCGAAATATTATTTCAGACCCGCCTTCTACACCCCCTTCAACTTAGCAAAATTATTTGTTAGGGTAAAAGATCCTATAGACAAACTCTCAAAAAGTGGGGTTTACGAACTGAAGTGCTGTGACTGTGAGGCCCACTATATCGGCCAAACTGGTAGAAGCGTGGGAGTAAGGTGCAACGAACATAAACAGTGTTTTGCATTGAAAAATCCATCATCACATTTTGCCAAGCATCTTATGGAGGACAGACACAACAGTGATTTCATCCTTAAATGAAGGGGTTCAGGTTGGACACTGTAGCAATAGAAAATTGTAAATTTTGAGTCAAAAAGTTTACTTACTAATGAGTTTCTTTTTCAAAATCTTTCCCCCTTATTGTGTACCCAAATTGACTCACTTGTAAACACTTTGTCTTTGTTTGGCCTCTCCCACTTCTCACCCAATCTTTCACCACCTTTGCTCGGTCTGCTACATTGTCCTTAACAGTTACCACCCCCATCATCCACCAACTACCCCATGGTTGTTTTTTTTCTCCCCCTTCCTTTGCTTTCCTCCCCTCTGTCAACCTAGTATATAAAGGATAATTTGAGCACTTTTCTCACCTAATGATACTAGTTATTTAGTGAAACCGGTCGTAAAATTAAAAAGATTGTGGAATTTAACAAAGTATTATTTTCTTTGCGCCGCTTGCAAAAGGCACCAAACATTCCCAAAAAAAGTGTCAAAAGTTCATATTCCTAAAAATAAGTACCGTATTCACCCGAATCCAAGACGACCCTGAATCTAAGACGACCCCCCATTTTGATGATTCCAAAAGAGAAAAAAGCTCAAATTGACCTTCATGACTACAAAAATTATAAATCTTGTGAAATATTTATTTTCTCTTATACTTTTCTTGAATGTCATTGTCTTTTAACATTTTAAAATCATAAGATCATATCACAAATAGAACCATTCAGGTTTTCAAACAAATTAAATGGTAGCATTCATTTTAAGATAACATTAAAAATAAAGTAAATACATTGAAAGAATACACTCATTTCAGGACAACAAAAAAACATTTCAATCCAAGTGCTGCATAAAATCATTTTATTGTGTTAGTCATCATCACTGTCTATGCAACCTTCACTATTTTCCTCATGCTCACTATCTTTATCACTCTCAACTTCATCATCAGTCTCCCACAAAACAACATCCTCACTCCGATCCATGGCATTAGATAAGCGGCATTTCTTAAATCCTTTCACTATTACTTTTGCATTTATTTGTTGCCACGATGCCTTGATCCATTGGCAGAGCATTGCAACTTCAGGTTTCTTAAGATTTCCTTTTGGTGTTAAAGTAACCACTCTGTAACCACTCAGAATACAAAACCTTTAAATTATTTCTAAAACACTTATTGACAGCAACATCTAAAACTTGAAGTTGCGATGTCATTCCTCCAGGTATTACAATAAGATCAATATTCATCGCACCCATTATGTTTTTAATTTCAGGAGATGTGTCCTTGAATGCATCCAGTGAAAGCATTGCTCTTTGTTTCAGTAAAGCTCCTGGCCGTCTATTCCACACCACATGTAACCAATCTCTCATTAGTTCTTTAGTCATCCACCCCTTTTCTTGACACCTATTATTCCACTTGGCAAATGCTTCTTAGGCATTGTTTTCCGCTTTAGAATCACATATGGTGGTAATTTAGTCCCATCTACTAAAACCGCCAACATTACCGTGACTCGCATTTTTTCGTTGCCTGTAGTTTTAATTAGGACGGACTTCGCACCTTTTTTGTTCACAGTATAATTAGATGGCATGTAGAAGAAAACCGGAGTTTCATCGGCATTTCCTATTTGGCTCAAAAGGTAATTATTGGTTTTTCTAAGTCCAATTACGTATTTCTGGTAAGCGAGAAGTTTTTCAACAGTCTTCTGACAATTTCTGACACAGCGAAGTTCGTCGCCGTAAAGAAAAATTATTTCGTCGCCGTAAAGAAAAATTATTTCGTCGCATCATTCTCACGCACCAACTTCTGCTGGCCTTGAATTCTTGCAATCATATATTAAGTCCTCTAGTAATTTCATTAGCTTTAAGTATAATACTTTCAGTCGAAACAGGCATACCGTTCTTCCTCATGGTGCGCACAAACTTTACTTCTTCTTCAATGCCATGAAATCGGCCTAATTTTGGACCACTGAGCGACTTCCTTGTGGCTTTGGCATTTTCTAGTTCCTGTTTTGAGAGTTTCCATCGCCGCACATTTGCCTCAGATACACCGAACTTTCTACTCGCATCACAGTTATTAGTTTTTTCGGCGTAATTTATCACGATCAGCTTAAAATTTGTATCTTAGCTCCGTCTAATTCCTTTGTTAACTTTCCCTTTGCACTCGTGCCACGTACTTCAACATGATCTGTCATTTTAACTTAAGGGTTGTGCATTTAAATCAAGAATGCACAACTCAAAATTACTGTCACACTTAGTGAATCGCGGTGCGTCGTTTGAAAGGGGAATCCCAATGATTTCCGCTCTCATTTGTTTTGACATTGCGGTTGGCATTACGTGCAAGGTGAAAGTACGTCTCTGTGTTATGATCGTCGACGATGATTATTAGTCTAAATAATTATTATTCCCGTCATGTTTTTCTTATTGTTATTACTATTTGTTTATTTCACGTCTTTATGTACGTACTTGAATTTGCTGTTGTGAATTGTTTACTCTAATATACCATTTGTTGTAAAAACCATTGATTAAATGCTTAAATATACTTCGTATTCGAATGTAAGACGACTCTTGATATTTACAGCTGAAAATTTGGAAAAAAAGGTCGTCTTAGATTCAGGTGAATACGGTATTATTTTAGTACACAAACGTTAATTTATATGTAATAAAAACTATTATTCTTTATTAAAATGCAAGAAAAATATAGCCTACATAACTAAGGTGTTTCTTAAAATTTTACTACAGGTGCCATATCGCCTAGGTATGCCTCTGATTTAAATGGTACGTGAAAAGTATAAAAACTGTTGGGGCATAATCTAGTTTTTTTGTTTTATGGATATAAAATTCTTTTATTTCTTTCCTGATGGCATATTCAAGGAATCTTGGTTGTCCCTTTGTTTAGACCCTCTTTATTTACCAAAAAAATATTTTTCCATAAAAATCATCTCATGATGTAACCAATCATTCATTTTCCTTTAAAACACCTTATATCTGAATATTGCCTGATTGATAGTTTAAGATATTTTTTTGAATTTACGTAATGGTATTTCAATAAAGCAATTTAAATCCCAAAAGTGAACATCTGAATCTAGCATTTAAGGGTTAATAAGAAAAAACAACTACTGAATTAAATAATTTTTTTAGAATGAATCACTTGGCAGATTTCTGAATATCATCAATGCTATTACCAGATTTCGATCCATGTCATTATCAGTGGGTGTACACACAAATGAATGCCTCTGCATCAGAGCAGAAAAGCACCAAAATGCTTCAGATACATCTTCAAGTTCTGCAAGCAACGGTGCCAGGAGGTCAGACATGCCTTGAGTGTAGCCCACTTTTGGTTGATGGGCAGCATAATTGAGGAGGATGTTTCTAAATGCATCAGGTAGGAGAGAAAATGGTGCTTTTAGAACTTTATATCTACTTAAGCATATGAGATAATGAAAAAGGGAATAGTGATAAAATAACATACTTCATTTCTTGAACATGAGGGTTGTTCTCACCAGCATAGTAAGGATTGGAACGGTCAGTTCTTACAACATCTTCCTCTACTATACATTGGACAGATCTCCAGAATGCCACCTGGTCCTCAGGGGACATACACTCACGTTTCTGTCTGTGTATTAAAGCAGATAAAAAAATATGGTATACTAAGATTAACAGCTTAGAGAAGATTATGTTAATAAGTTAGATACAGTAGGACCTCGATAACCGTCGTTAATTGGTTTCTGGAAACCCAGACGATTAGCGAAATGATGATAGTCAAAACCATTTTTCTCATAGAAACAATGTCATAGGTGAATAATTTGTTCAAAAACACCTTACCCGCATAATATAAAACTGAATTTTCAGACCTTAGTTTACTGGAAATTTTAGACTCTAAGTCATTTTCATTCATTCACATCTGGTTTTATTTGAAGGGATGTCACATTTCTGGATCTTTTAGCAGCTTTGTCACTAGCACTGCTTTTTGGGACCATAAAAAAAAAATTTTTAATGATTTCGACAGATGTTTTATTTATTTATTTGTTTCAAACTTTTTCAAAATTTTACCGTTAGAAGAAAGAAAATATTAAGGTTGGAGAGCTGTAATTTTCAGAAGTTGTAGATAGCATGGCCAGAAAAATTGAGAAAAATCAAAAAAGCATTTAAAATCAGCAAAATCGCACGGACTCTTTACTTCGCCGTGGAGAAACATGCACGTAGGAAGTTGCCCTTTCTTGTGATTTATTGTTGCTTATAGGGGGGAGAGAGGAGAGTGAGAGGGAGAGAGATGGAGGAAGGCAACAATATAACCTTAATTAAAGATTGCCTGTATTATTGATGGGCGTTTATACTATTTATATTACTACGTTTTAGTGATATTTTTGTATGGCGTTGTATTCTACATAGCAAACCGTTTTTAAAACAATGTAAATAACTCAAATAATTAGACTTACGAGGTCTGACAATAAAGTAATGAGACTGGTTCGAAAAAATTTTTTATTCTGTCTGTTGATCAATTACAATGTGGTCTCCTTCAAAGTAGTTCCCTTGTGACTGCACACACTTTTGCCAACGGTCCTGCCATTGCTTGTAGCATTTCTGGAACGCATCTTGTGGAATGTTGTTTAAGGCCTGGGTTACGACCGTTTGGATGACTTCTATTGATTCAAAATGACATCCTTTCACCACCGATTTGACTTGTGGAAATAAGGAAAGGTCGCAAGGTGCAAAATCGGGCGAATAAGGGGGCTGCGGCAGCACCCTAATGTATTTGGAGGCCAAAAACTGCCTTACTGACAGTGCCGCATGGGCTGGCGCATTGTCATGATGGAGAATCCAGTTTTTCGCAATGTTTGGACGAGCCCGAACGACTCACTTTCGCAATCTTTCGAGAATTTCTACGTAGTAATGTTGATTAACTGTCTGTCCAGGAGGTACCCACTCTTTGTGAAAAATGCCCTTGGAATCAAAGAGGCACACGAGCATGCATTTCACTTTTGACTTGGACATGCGTGCTTTCTTGGGCCTTGGTGATCCCGACGAACACCACTGCTGAAAGCTTGTGCTCTTGACATTGCCTCTTCTCCAAAAGCCTGCTGAAGCTTTCCATACATTGTGGTGGCTCCTTCACTGAGTTTCACACAAAACATGATGGCATATCGCTGCGCGATGTTCCGCGTTTCCATTTTCGTGACAAGCCGCACAAACATGTCCTCATTCGTCAAGCAACTACTCAAGACTGAAGGAACGCAAGGCAACGCCACTTGGAGTAAGGATGGGGGAAGGATCAAGGTCAAACATGGTCTGTGGTAGCAGGCTGCAGCATTGCCAATACAGCAGGAAAAAAATCAGTCTCATTACTTTATTGTCAGACCTCGTAGATTGCCCACAAATTGTGATTGGATTAATTGTTTCATTAATTCCAAATATTTCTTAAACGTTATGTATTTACCTTTTTGTCTTTCATTAAATTAATTAACTTCTTTTGTTCATTCATTTTGTGTTAATCATTATGTTCTTGAGGGTTTTACTTACATTTATATATATATTTTTTGAAGATATTATTTATAGGAGTGCACTGTTTTATTCTTGTGATGTCTGCATGTTGCACGGACGACATTTTAGATTAACTAAACCCGTTGAAATTCAACGGGCACTTATTTAATAAATTTGTAACTAAAAAGTTGTAAATAAAATAATTTAAAAAGTACTTTAAAAGAAAAAAAATTTTAATTTTATGTAATGAGGATCGACTAACCAGCCTAAAACAAGCTATGTAAGGCTGAACGCACACTTATCAGACAAAACGTCTCGAGGCAAAATGTTTTGTCGAAAGGTAAAACATTTTGTTGGGCTTCAACGCACACTGGTCATACAAAAATGTCTTTACACAAAATGTTTTGTCGTTGAACAAAACTTTCTGTCGAAAGGCAAAACATTTTTGTTGGGCTCCAACGCATACTGATAAGACAAAACGTCTTTGCAAAACATGTTTTGAGACAAGACATTTTGTATACATTGAAATCATTCTTGTTCGGCGCAGTCTCGGCCTGGACTAGTTGCGAGAATGTCGTCCGATGACGAAGTTTATGCTCTCATTTTGTGGCAGTGGATTCAACTCGCTTCCATGGAAGAGAGTGAAAGACGCTTATGGATCCACCCGATTAATCAAAAGAGAACCGGGAAGAATACCCTTAAGGAATTTATAAATGAACTAAAAGGAGATGAAAATAAATTCCGAAATTTTACGAGATTAAGTTTGAGTTCCTTTTATTATGTTTTAAATATAACTGAAGATGGAATCAGGAAAAGGGATTTTCCAGCAAATCTTTTTGGTGATGTTCTTTCACAGTATAATTAAAAATAGGAGGCCTTTCTTCTATTAAAACAAGTAATTTTTCAGCATCCACATCCATGTTAACAGAAGCACACACAACTTTCCCTCCACCCTACTCCTATTACTTCTCAATAAAGACTGAACTCATGAAGAATGTTTTGCCTCAAAACAAAGTGCAGTGTTTCTGCTTTCGACACGATAAGTCGTCAACAAAGATGTATTGTTGTGTCAAAGATCAACGCATACTTATCAGACAAAAACGTCTTTCGACAAAACGTTTTGTTTACAGATGTCTCAAGCGAAAACACTTTTGTCAGTCTCCAACTCACACTTATAAGACAAATGTCTTTCGAGAAAACATTTTGTCTCGAGATGTTTAGAGGTGTTTTAAGTTGTTTTTTCGTGTTTTTGTGTCCTGTTCGATTAGTGTGCGTTGGGTCCTATTGATAGTATTGCGAAAACAGTTTTTGACGAGTTTATACAAAAACGTTTTGTCAAAAGACGTTTTTGTCTGATAAGTGTGCGTTCAGCTTAAGTATGGACTAATGGGCAGTAAACAAGCTCCATAGAAAAATCTACATAATCAGGAAATTTTTTTGGACAAATTCACAAAATTACAAAGTATCATTTAAAAAATAAACATTAGACTGTTGAAATCGGTCCATATTTACGTATTTTAATGTATGAAGGAAAAAATACCTTGCACTCTAAAAATTCGAAAATCCCGTGTAAACTTATGGGAAAATATAATTGTCTCCTGGATTCGAACCTGGGACACTTTAGCAGACGAAAATATTTTTCCAGGGACCTCATAGCCAGTAGAAACAAAACGCCATTTACCTCATATGTTTATGACGAATGGTTCTTGAGAAATATGCAGATATAAATTGTAAACAAATGTCTACAGACGTCAACGTAAAATTAATATATAGTTAGATGTGTATTGTTTCCATTTATGATTAATAAAACGATATGTATTTATGTATTTACTTTTACATAAAAAATTAGTAACTCCTACTCCACTATAAGAGGGTGCATCATGTTGCTAGCCCAGGGCACCCAAATGTCTTAAGATGGCCCTGGATGGAGGTTATGTTAACTGTTGACAAATGAGTTGACCGTTGTACTGCAGCAATCCATGAAGGAACGTTTTACTGTTTTATTCTTAGATTTTAAGGCAAAATTCTAAATAGTATTGGTCTTCGTTTAACCCTTTCAATTTACACGAAATTTTTTTTACTTTAACACCATCGACTAAATGTTCTCCAAGAACAGCCCCAGTGCACTGTTTCGATAGGTAAGGCAAATTAATGTCTCTGTTGCAAAATTAAACATTTGATACATAGTATGGCACCTTAGGCGATAGTATGTCTGAACACGGTACTGGTGGGTAGCAATCTTTCTCTCTCAGTTACAGGGAAATCGTCATTTTATTTGTTTGTCTGCTTCATTCAAATGGTGATGGAATTTTTTATTTTTTTTACCACTTGGCGACAAATGACGGTTGATTGAAACAGTGATTATCAACGGCGATGGTTATCGAGATCCTACTGTATATAAAACAAAACTGGTTTTGACCCAGAAAAATAAAAGAATGCATTTATCATTAACATATGAGATAAAGACAAATGTTTTCTAAGTAACTCTATTACTCACAGCCACACAAGTCAGGCACTGGCTAACAACTAAATGAGATTGACCAAGGAAGATCATAATACCATGTGACATAATAAAAAAAAGAAAAAAAGAACATGAGATAAACATGGGAACAAGAGGATGAAGCATATAATTGAGAGGTACCACCTTACAAAGAGCAAAAAGCCAAATCGAGAAGCATTCTCATGAACTGGGCCTCTGCTTAGTCATCATTTCAGGTGGTAAACAAACTATCTTGATGATAACCTTAGCAAGACACATTACCTCCATCTGTTTCTAAGTGGGAAATGATGAACAGTCATCTATAAAAAGTGTGTCCAAGGGAGAAATCCAGGTGTCTGCCTCCTGACGTAGAAACCTCTGGTGTGCACTTAAGTGCATGCTCTGCCTACATTTAATGTACACTAAAGTGTACGCATATACGATTAAGGTTAACTTTGTCATTCAACCTAAATTTCTTTCATAGATGCAAAGAGATGAAAGTGATAGGTTGACAAATCAAGGCCATAAGCAGAATGGAGAAGAACTTCCCATCTCAATTCTATTAGTCAGTCAAGTTATCTGTATGGGAACAGACATTATCATGAAAAAACAAATACATTTTGGCAGAGGACCTTGTTGCTTTTTCCTCAGACCTGGTTCTAAGGAGTTTTTGAGTACTTCATTACAGTGAGTAGCGTTAATTAAACAGGTTACAGAAAATCATGAATAACATCCTTGGCATCCCAAAATGCTGTGGCTATCACCTTGTTTTTTGATGTCACACTCTTGAAATTCTTTGGTGGAGGTGCATACTTGTCTCTCCATTCCATACATTAGTCCTTTAACTTTTGGCTCTCTTTGAGACGACAGTTAACATCTAAGTCAAATGTGGAAACGGTTTATTGGTGAACTAGTAAGTAAAAACCCATTGGCCAAAAAGGAGAAAGGTGATGTAAAGACTCAAACTCTAATGGCCAAAAAGTAAAAGGAAAAAAATCTCCAGTATATATAACATGGCACCAACATTGCCAAGACACTTCACTCCTGAAGAAGCTCGCTGCAAAGTGGGCAAAATGTTGAGTTTTTAAAATATGCACTCTATGCAGCTTCATCTGAAAGTGCCATCAATCATTATAACATATTTAAAGTAGAACACATACCACAAATGAGATTATGACATAGTGGAATTCATCTACTAAATTTCTAATTCTCTGCAAAATATACAACCTTTATCCCTCCTTACACTTTTGCTTGAAGGCTGTCTTCTTTCCTAAATTATTTATTGTAATAAAAATTCAGAATCTATGATATGCCTACTTTTTGTGAAAGACCTCAGAAGTAACCCTTGATTGACACAAATTGACATGATATGAAAAATATAGTTTAAATTAGCAACTGAAAGAAAAATTATGTAGTGATAGATGACAGAATTGACTTCCTCAAATATATGTCTTAAGGAGGAGTATTTGTTGCCCTAACGGCGAATTTACTGCATGTAGCAGTGAGGGATTAGGGGTTGAAGAAGTCAGTAAGTGAGCCAATTGCTTATATATGCTAATATGATAAAGGTTTAATAATGTGAAATTTTGATACACATTTAAAATAAACATTAAAAATGCTAAAGTGTCATATTCATGCTTTATGGTTAACTTGCATTAATCCAACTTGCATAGATTTCTAATTGCAGACTGCTCTGGAATGAACAGTGGCAGACAGGAAATTTTGGGTGCCCAGGGCTGATGTAATTTGGGGACCCTTAACACAAATGAAATTAAGCTAAGCATATGAGTGAAATGATATACCAGAAGCAATTCCAAGAAAATACTGAATTTTTGATTTACTGATTTTTTCTAATGTTGTAATTAATAAAACAATAAAAAATTACTTCAAACATACCTCACTTGAAAAGATGAATAGTAATCTTTATGTTCATGTTCATTCCTTTGTTGTACATAATCCATTTCTTTTCACGTAAAAATGCTGTGTGAATATAGGTACATCAGGTAAATAAATGCATTAAAGTTCATTTCTTCATCAAAGATAAATTATTTCTTAATATATGCTCTCTGAACATGAAAGGAAAACATATTTACGTCCTTATAGCAAATCTTATTTACTTAAGTTGCTTCAAAGATTGTTTTCATTGACAACAATTAAAAAAAGAAATTTAGTTCAGAGTGAATCAGGTATTCTTGTTCGAGTTTCTTGAAAATGCTACACATTCGATACAAATGTACTGGGTAAGAAATACTCTATTTGATTAGTTCTACAAATTTTATAGGAAGAATTTTTTTATCTAACTTTTTACAAGATTTGACAGGGAGTTGATTTTTTGTTTCCAGTGAAGTGGCACCTATATGTGAATTATTTATATCATTTTATATGGTAAGTCCTAAATACAAAATTTCAATAAAATTTGCTCTGTAGTTTTGGAGATGAAACATGAGGGTGGACGGATATAATCTGACCATAAGGCAATCATTTTTAGGCGCGTTTTGCTTCCAACGTGAGAGCCTATTATCGTCGGTCTGTCCATCCATCCATCTGTCCGTCCGTCCGCATGTTTGTTCTTGGCTTCTACCGAACGGATTTTCATGAAATTTGATATTAAGGACTTTCAATCAAATATATTATGAAAATAGCATAATGAATCATGTAATCCAATCAGGGGTACCACTTTACTGGTGATAAAAAATCAACTTTCCATCATATCTCGTAAAATTTGCTCATATCAAAATATTTTTCAAATAAAACATGTAGAACTAATAAATTAGAGTATTTCTTTTCCTATACATTTTTATCGTAGGAGTAGCCGTTATCCATGAAATCAAACAAGAAAGTCTTAAATCGAGTTGAACTTAGAAAATTTCTTGCATGGTTACTTCTTCATTGTTGCTAACATAAACAATCTTACAAACAAACATTTAATTTACTTACATGTGCATGCAATATTTTTAAATAGGAAGAAAATGGATTATTTATGATGAAGAAAAGAACTTTAAAACGCTATTTCCCTTACGTACAGATATATAATTTCTTTCTAATACTCCATTGCATGAAACGCGTCCATTTGTAATACGTTGTACACTTTTCTAACTTGTTTATTTTTGTAAAGAAAGCATAATAATGTTAGTGATTTCTAATTTTCTCTTACAAAATAGGACCCCTCAACCTAAAGGCAGCAACCCTGTCAAGTGAGACATCATTTCATTCAAGGGGTGTAGCCCTTAGAATGAAAGATAATTCTATGGGGATTACGCAGGATTTTTGAAGTGATGCATTGACTATGACAATGTACCCTTAATTAAGAAATTTCTTTGAAATTTTTCTTACGTGATCTCCTGATATTCTTTTCTTCTAGCAATCACCATCCTCTCTCTCTCAGAGTACGTCGACTGGAATGGGAAGCATTGAAGAAGGAAAGGCCACACAGTTTTCCGCAACTTAGGATCCAGCCCACCAAAAAATATTCCCTGGGTGATGGAATAAGCCTCCCATAAATCACACCTAAGGAAGATAGTTCTCTACAATTTGACGGGGTGTAATTTTAACTAGTAGCAAAAATAACTTTTGTAAATTAAATTGTGAAATAATAAATAATAAATTCAAAATGAGTAAAAAATCTTATAACAGAACAAAAGAAAATGGTAAAGTTATGAAAACTCTAAAAAATATATTTGATTAAAATTAATACACAAAGGTACAATACAAATGAAAAATTCAGAAAACCTAATTTAAATACAGGTGAGCCCCGCTTAACGTGGCCCCGGCAAATGCAGATTTGTTATAATGCGGATTTTATTTCAAATTAAAATTTTTTTAAAAATATAAATATATTATGCACAGTGCGACCACAGTCTAATATTTTATGATATTTTTAAATTTCACACTAATCAAATTTCATAAATTATCCTAAATATTGTGAAATTTCAGCAGTGTTGCATAATATCGCATCGTCTGGTGGCCAATTTCACTCTTTTCCCTGTAAATTTCACGGGTCTAACAAAAAAAATATATCTCCTAAGGCGGAAAACATTTGAAAAACGGAAATAGAAATATGATTCATGCTTCATGTTTCTTTGGCATCATTGGATCGTAAAGAATATTTTTGATGATTTATATTTTTTAAATTTATAATTTTTGACAATTACTTTATTACAATTTTAATTATTGTATTAAAATGTCATTATAAATAATAAGAAAACAATAATGCTACACATAAAGAAATTATATAGGAAATTTGAATACGCTGGCAGGAGACCTATATGCCAGGGGTACCATATCGCTCTACTTTAGTAATACCGTTCCGCTAGCTTAACAAGTGTTCGGTTCGTAATATATTCCATTTTATACACTGTCGGTAATTGACTATCAGATATGGCAAAATGTACTTGAAAGGACAAAATCAATAAATTTTCATATTTTCTAAAAATTTAACAACCAGCTCGCAAATTCTGAGAAAATTAATAATGGGCTCGCTCAAGCCGGCTTCAGCTCATCACTGTATATAATGATATATAAATTGCAGAAAACCCAACACGCACTACTATGGGTTTGATCTATAAGCGGAGCTGCAAGAGCATCGTCGATCAGTGCATGACTTTGTTGGAGGAGCACAGTGACTTCACACGAGTGAGTGCCGTGCAGCGGGGCTGCGACGGACTATTTGAATGTTACCGGCAAGTTTTTGTAATAAGCGAAAAAAAGCTAAGCAGTCGAACCTGGACTCTTTTTACTTTCTCCGTACATAGTAATGAGAAAGTACTGTGATCACAAAAAAAATCGATTTTGAGATTTCAACGGAAATACACGTTTTGAGGTCCCTAGAACACGTTTAGATTATTTTCAGAATGATGTCTGTGTGTGTGTGTACGTGGGCACTGTAACTCACAAAGTACTTGCCATATCGTTACCAAATATAACACTTTGGTATGGGCACAAAGAACTGATTAGTTTTTGGACAATAACGGTTAACCGGAAGTCGAGGTTTATTCGAAACCCGATTCGGTTTTTGCGATATTTCTCCGTTAAAACATCATTATTGTATATACAATTCTATACAAAGGTTATAATGTAATTTCCTACAACTTTCATTTGAAACAATTTTCCATAGCAGTTATTGTTTAGGAATTATTTATAAATAATCGGTTTTTTCGGTTTCCATCAAATTTCTCATTAAAAACGTCGTAATTTGCCATCTTTGTGAGGACCAAAGTTGTAGAAAATAATATTTCTTCCAAGTTTTGTTTGAAACAAATTTTCGTAGAACCATCCATTTCGGAGATATTTTGCTTTTTCTTAATTTCCAGTATACAACGCCACCACCATGTAGCGATGAATTCTGTAAACATATTCAAAATATACCTAATTTATGGCAATAAGGACGACTGTGTTCTTTTACGATACAAAATAATAATTTTGCCTTATAATGCTATTCATAATAATTTAAATAACTATACCCCAAATATGGAGAAAGTCGCGTGTTGGCCACATCAGATTTTGTAAATAAAACTTCGTAGGTGTTCTGAGAAATATTTTGAAATTATGTACATTTACCGCTAAAACGGTTTTTTGTCTTACTGTTTACTAGGTAATTTTATAGTTTGTTTAATAAATTACGTTCTAAAAGTCCGGTAGAAATATGTTTTATATTGAATGTGGGTCCAAAAATACTATTTGGGAAGTTATTTCCCTCTGGGAGCCTAAAGGTTATGGTGCCCCAGCGAACGCGAATTTTTGCTTAACACGGAAACCTCAGGAACGCATCCCCCACATTAACTGGGGCTCACCCGTATTCTGAATTGAGAATAATTTAATTGTACATCTGTAGGAGTATGTCAATGTAACAGATATGTTTTATAAAAGTTGTCTGGAAACAAAATAATATGTAGAGAACCTTACTTTGTCATATACTTAAAAAATATAACGACAAAGCATGTTTCTAGTGAAAAACTTCAGTCTTGAGATATAATAAACTCACACTTGAAAATGAAGTAAACATTTAGCAAATTATGCTAATTATATAAAATACTGGTGACAGCTATAAAATCACATCAACAAATATAAATAATCTACGAGGGGTGTTTCCAAAGTTCTGGGAATTGAGTTCTCCTGCTTAAGTTTAAAGCACGTAATGAATCATGGGAGTCATAAACAATTTCTTACATGTTTATCATTACATAGAAACAAAAGCTATTAAGTTTGCTTCTGTCACTTGGTAAATAAAGAGCTACATTAAGAACTTTACAATTGTACCCATGGAAGACGTTGTAAAATCGCAAAGAGCAATCATTTTCTTTTTGTGGAAGGAGGGTGTTAAATCATCAAAAATTGTTCAGCGCTTGCAAGCAGTTTTTGGTGAGTCTGCAGAATCAAAAAGTACCGTTTATCGCTGGGTTGACCGATTTAAAAATGAACGACCAAACCTAGAAGACGATCAGCATAATGGATGACCAAACACTGCAGTTAATGAGAAAAATATTGCTGCAGTTGAAAAACTTGTGATGGAAGACAGGCGGGTGACAATTCGCGAAATTGGTAGAAGTATTGGTATCGGTACCAGGCAAGTTCATGAGATTCTGCATAAGCATTTGGGAGTAAGCAAGGTTTCTGCAAGTTGGGTGCCACGACTGTTGGGACCTGAACAGAAACTTTGTCGGGTGGAGGTTTGTCGACAATTGCAAGACCTAATGCAAGCATACGGCGACACATTTTGGCATTGATTAATAACCACTGATGAAACTTGGATACCCTATTTTAATCCCAAAACAAAAAGTCAATCCAAAGAATGGAGGCGAGCAGAAGAAGGACTCCCTATCAAAGCTTGTATTGTGCCATCAATCGGAAAGGTTATGATTACATTTTCTGGGATTGCGAAGATATAATTCTCGTAGATTACCTTCCAAAGGGTTCCACAATTAATGTATAATATTATTCAGATTTGCTTTCTGGGCCATTGAGTCAAGCACTTATCAAAAAGCGACCTGTAAAGCTGCATGCGCGACCTTTATTGCAGCAAGATAATGCGAGGCCTTATACCTCTTGTCGTACAAAGGAAGTTTTGGGTGATCTGCGATGGCAATTGTTGCCACACCCAGCCTATTCTCCTGACTGAGCACCTAGCGACTTCCATTTATTTCCAGAAATGAAAAAACCACTATGAGCTGTGTGTTTTCAGTCTCTGAATGAAGTGAAAAGTGCTATAGACAGATGGATAAAAGACATGCCACAATATTTTTTTGAAAGTGGTATAAAAAAACTAATTTCACATTGGCAAAAATGTATAAATCACAATGGAGATTATACTGAAAAGCTACAGTGTAATATTGATGA
This sequence comes from Uropetala carovei, assembly GCA_036926305.1. Classification (NCBI taxonomy): domain Eukaryota; kingdom Metazoa; phylum Arthropoda; class Insecta; order Odonata; family Petaluridae; genus Uropetala; species Uropetala carovei. The sequence goes on from JAXCHB010000076.1 coordinate 3,077,193, forward strand.
GATATAATCATATAAAAAAATAAAAAATTCCCAGAACTTTGGAAACAACCTCGTACTAATCAGAAACTGATGAACAGAGCAGTGGTTTGGCATTAACACTAGAACAAATTACAGATTAATCATTGTTAAATTCTTCCAAAATTCATAATTTAGAGATAATATTTTGTGCAATATATAAAAACATGACTTCTAGAGATTTATGCATCTGAATGTAACATATCATGTATAATAATTTACAAGTGTTCCTGTTCCAGTTGGAGTTTATTGCTGAAATTTTCTGCATGCACAAGTAATGACCCTAAAACCCAAAATATCAAAAACCACAGAAAATATTCCTGGATTTGAATATAGAAAACTCTTTTTATCCATTTGATTATTACTGTAGCAAGTGCAGGATATTTTTATTTTGCATTTTACAATAGCTTAGAATTCAGATGCAGGCTTTATAGTTAAGCCTTTGTAAAGGCAATAGAATTAAGTTTATTTTAATTTCTAAGAAAATTTAAATCAGTTCCACATTAGCCCAAATATTAGTTTATCACTGAGAAAATGGCAACTTTTTGGGTTTTTAACAATAAGAAATTTTTGCTACTATAGAAACTAGAATTGTTTCCTAATTTGCAATTCCAATACTCTTACATGTAACTTGGTTTTCAACTGCTGTAGGAAATTTTACTTCATTTAGATAGCAACAAATAAATTGATTTTATTTTCATATTTGTGTTTTAAAGCTAAACAGTATTAAATAAACTGTATGGGATAATGCATAAACTAAATGTGTAAATTGAGAGATATCTGTATTTTGTTAAACCAAATTTTCCTTTGCACACTCCTGTAAAAACCTTAGGACTGGCCCTGATTCCAGGATATGATAGAAACATTTAAAAAAAATATAACATTACCTTAGTTTCTTTGTGTTAATCTTTATAAAACATTTCTGTTACTAAATATATGTGACCATCACATTTAGTAATTAATACCTTCCGCAGAGTAAGATCATCTTCCACCTGGCCTTCTTCGTTGAGGAGTCCAAGCCAGAATGCTTCATCTACCATACCCATTAATCCCTCCTCAGGATGTAGTTCATCTTCTCTAACTTCTGGCCTGAACAAAAAGCAATATTCATAAGCTTTTAAAAATTTATATAAGAGAAAGTAATATAAAATTAAAGTGAATATTCTCTTTCACTAGATTATTATTATAAGAATTTTGAATTACTCAAATGTTTTGACATTGAGAATTTTTAGGCAAAATGATCATGATACTATTTAAAAAATCAAGTCTGTCCAGATGTTTGACTAGCAAAGACAATTGGTGAATTTATTTTCACGTTTTGATTTGAACCAAACTTTTGCCATTTTATTGGGGTGACCTGAATTGTGTTCTAGGAGAGTTGCTAATTCCAACCATCACAATAATTTTTTTCCCTTGCCGTATATTGCGGCATATAAGTTGACCTTAGAAGCTTAAAAAAATTTCCTAAAACTTAAAGTCGACTTTATATTCATCATATGTGAACCTTAACCCTTAAGAGGTCACACATGCTTATATTTTACTTAAGATGAGAAAGAGAAAGATGATGAAGATTAAGTCCAATAAAATTTAAGATCTTTATTTATATCTGAATTTTTATAGCTGCTCAATTTTTGTTTAAAACTAAATTTAATTTAACATACAACAAAATATTCTGTTCCTTGGGAAGCTTTTTCGATGTTGTTGTAAATTAACCCACAGATTACAAGTAGTTACAGTAGACTCTCAATTATCTGGGGTCGGATTAACCGGGATTTCCAAAAATTAATTGAAAAAATAATACAGTAGAACCTCATAAATCCGGCACTGGAAAATCCGGAATTATTAAAAATCCGGCACTTTTTGAAAAGTGCACTTTTTAAAATTTTTTCTGCGGGTAGCCTAATCCGCTATGAAACGATAAACGCACCGCTTCGCATCAAAATTCGCGAATTCTAGAACCAATTTGACGGCAGCAGTTACGTTGTATGTGTGAGTGAGTCCAATTGTCAGCTGACCAATACATGTTGGTACATGTTAGGGAATAGTTTCCTCAGTCACACTGTATAACTTGTATACAGTCGCGTGTTCAGATTCGTAGTGATCGCATGTGTTTTTCATTAGTGTGATATTGCTCAAGTTCATATTGGAATGTCTTCAAAAAAAAGCTGAAAACCCCTCCAGTAGTATTATGAAGTGTAAACATAAATCTCTTTCTATTGAACAAAAAGTAGATTTATTAATAAAACGAAAAAGGTGCTTCAGTTAAGAGACTTTATGAAGAATATAGCGTAGGCAGTTCTACTGTGTATGACTTGAAGAACCAAAAAAGTGAGTTACTGACATTTTATGCAGACAGTGACACTCCTAAGGCTATTAGTAGCCGAAAAACATTGCACACTTCCAGGGTCAACGATGTCGATAGAGTATTGTTTGAATGGTTTTGACAAAGAAGAAGTGAAGCAAAGAAATTCCACAATGATTTGAAAATCAATAAAGCTTGCGATTATTCGCAAGGTTGGCTTCATCACTTCAAGCTTCGCCATGGAATACGAAAATTAGCAGTGTCTGGCGAAAAACTTGTGCCGATTCGGATGCTGCCGAAACATTTGTAGAGGAGTTTAGTAAGTTAATTTTTACTGCAGAGCAAATATATAATGCGGACGAGACAGGATTATTTTGGCGATGTCTTCCTCGGAGCACACTTGCAGCCGCCGATGAGGATATGGCATTTGGAGTGAAGGAGTCAAAGGAGAGGCTGACGGTTCTTGCGTGCGCAAATGCAGCAGGTACGCACAAACTAAAGCAAACTGTAATTGGTAAAAGTGCTTTAAAGGGTGTAAAGAATTTTCCTGTCAACTACCATGCTAATAAACGTGCATGGATAATTACCTGATATCAGATCTCCGCATCCACACCAACCCATACCCGCAGGTTACATTTCCGTATCCGAACCGTAACTGCAAAAATTTCTAAATTACTCGACCTGATCCGACCCACACAAATAAATTATCCGACTCAACCCGACCCTCAAGCAGAAGTTGTTTACACAAGCAAAAATTATCTTCAGCAACATCTATGAACCAAAACCCAAGATTTCAAAAGAAAATGACTCCGCAGAACATATCAATGACCCTCTTTTAATGCATAGAATGTTTTGAAAAATTCCACCAATAGCTCCCAAAGAAAGTCACATCCCTCGAAAGGTAAAGGAAAGGGTCAAAAGAGACCCTAAGCCTTTAGGGATATCAGCTTGGACGGGATGCAACCAACGTTATTATTTTTTCTTATACAAAACATTGAATTTTGAGTTTAGCACGGCTACTGATTTTCATATCTGCACCAGCAGGCTATATATCCGAATCTGATCCGCATCCGCAAAAAGTTAGCATAATCCGACCCGAATCACAACTTTTCGTGCAAATATCCACAGGTTGGGTTGGATAAATTGCAGATATGCAGATCTCTACTCTTGCCCTTCCTTATCTGTCCTAGAGTTTCTTCGAGGACCCCTCCAGGTCTGTTATTTCATAAAAAACAAAAAATAATTTAAAACACCAGGATTTGTCAACTGTTGGAATAGATTTTTAGGGAAACAACGAAAAACTATTTTTATGATCGTCATGGACATTTTTTTTTACAAAGAATTGAATTCATTTGCTTTTGAAGTTCAGGAAGACCTTAATAAGAGTAGTAGCGAAAATGAATTGGATGAAGATGACGAAGTGGCATAATTTTCTGCTCTAGCTCAAGAGATGCAGGGAAGCATATCATTAATTTTAGCAGCTCCTGAAGTGCCGGTGAGTGAATCCTGGTCTGCATTGCAAAAGGAATTTAAGCTGTTTGAAAGTAGTGGCACTCAAACACCCAATTTGGCGAACCTTTTTAATGCAAATGTAAATATTCAGCCTACTTCTACAGTGAGTGAATGAGTTTTTTCTGTGGCCAATAACTTTTCGACCAAAATTCATAGTTCTATGAAATATGTAACACTTAATGCTCTGGTATTCCTGAAATATTATTTTTTAAAACATTAATAAATATTTTTTCTTGTAGTCTTTTGTGCTTTCATCCAAACAAAAATTTTTTTGTACATACGAAACATTGAATGTTGTTCATGCATTATTTGAAAATCATAATATAGCTTGTTTTTCTTGTATTCAATTAAAAATTTTGTTATACAAAACATTGGATGAGCTTGAGTTTCTTAAACGTTTTTATTTACAGCAAAAACTAAGCAGTTTTTCTTGTATTTCTTTGAAATGTACTGAAATAAATGTATCTAAAAATTAATTGAGGGTTTCTATTTTTACCGGTTAATCATTTAGCTGATGATATTTTAACTGAAAAACCAGCTAGCAAAAATTCTGGTTAATTGGAAGCTCTATTGACCACCTCAATCACCTATCCAAAGGAGCATCAAAATTTGACTCCAATGAAAATCCATTTTGATGTATTCATTACTAAAGAATGTTGAAAAAAATCTGTCTTTTGAATGTTTATTTTGTATTAGCATCATAAAGGAATTCCTCAGCCTACTCATGTGGAGCAGTTTATTGTTAAAAAATTAAAGGTGCATTTTATTTGCATCAGGTGAAAGATTATCTGACAATGAGCAAAAGTATTATTTTGTCAAACCTTCTTTTAAAGTTATTAATATTTCAATAATTTTATTGAATAGTCATAAAAAGATGAGTGTAGAATCTTCTAAGTACTGTATTTTCTGGTCTAACACGTGCACCTTATGTATAACACGCAAGTGATTTTCTTCAAACCTGGTACAAATGTATAGATAATGCGCAGACAAAAAATCTGTTTGAAACAAGCGCTTTTTGAAAAAATTTACCATGGAAAAAGAAAATACGCGAAAGCAAAAATCATATATATACTTCGCAGTTTAAATTAGAAGTCGTAAAAAAGTAAAAGTCGTAAAAGTTAATATGCATATATTTCAATAAAATTTTATTTTCCTTTGTATAACGCGCACGATATTTTTTCCCGATTTTTATATTTTTTGTATAGATAACGAGTGCGTTATAGACCAGAAAATACGGTAGTATAATTAATCCAGTTAGGCAATGTAATTTACACTGTTCTGTTATGTTCATAGGTTTTTTTAGAAATTTTACTAGAATGTTCGGGAATCGGTCAATGAAAGGAGGCAACCATAGCTGGGAATCTAAGATTTTCAGGATAGTTTCTGGTGACAAACATCAACCCTATCTGTTTTGGGATCCATCCATTTTCCTTTTATCAGCATTTTTTATGAACCATCTAATCAGATCCATTACTATGGCAAAGCTTTGTTTTGTTTACTTTGCTACTACAATAACATTAGGGTGGAGCAACTAGTCTTCAATAATTATTCTAACTTGTTAACTACTGAATCTGCATATCATACTTTAGTTTACTATAGTTACTGTAATAAACATTATTTAATAATCTCCAGCATTGAAACATGATAGAGAATTAATTACCTAAAAGTGACAATAGTGATAGATATAAATAATTACTCATCAGTAAATGAGCATGCACTTATACTATATTCAGTGGAATTCTCCCTTAAAACAAAAATTTCAGGGATGAGGAAATAAAATTTTAGAACACAAGTTGAAGTTATCTAACATCCATAAATATAAATCATTATAAAAACAAAGAAAATTTTCAACAAATATAAAAACTATACACAGCCACTCCCCGACTTACGTAAGGGTTCCATTCCATAAAACTTTACGTAACCCGAGTCTTACGTAAGTCGGAATTCGCCGAACTACCCATGCAATACAGTATGTGCAGTGAATAAGTCAACCCGAAAAAAAACATTCCATGCATATAAATTAAGGAATTATTTATTCATGTGCTATTTCTCACACAGAAAACAGGAACTCCAAAAAATTCTGGCCTCGAAAGTAACAAAATAATAAAGTAATAAAAATTAATAAAAACAGCGGCAATATTCCCGATAATCAGAGGTAGTTGGAATTGTGGACGTTAGATGGTGTGCTGAACAACAGTAGCGATAAGGTTGGCAGTGCGGAACAACGGTAGTGGTAATGTTGGCGGTGCTGAACATTGGTAGCGGTAAAGTTAGCAGAAGTGGTCCTAATGTCTAATAATATCCATAATATCTGCAATTAAACCAAAAATTCCACTTAAGTGGCATTCAGCCTTAGCGTCACACGCTATTGAATTTGATTAGAAATTTACGTAATATAAAGATATCCGAAATTAAACAAAGAATGCCACTAACGTTGACCCTAGTGTTGTTTTGGCTCTCTGAAGGCAGGGTTCCATGTAAAATGATGGACTTAATCGTTAGTTGAGGAAGAAGGAGAGGGGACAGGCATTACGTCATCTGGGTCAACATTGCCAGCTGACAAATTCACAGCTGAGGAGGTGGAAGACTGTGGAGATGTGGAAGGGACAGGTTGTTCAACCTTCCGAATAAGCATATCAAGGGATGACTGGATAGTGGCCTTTTTCTTCTCTTCATAGATTTCTCTATACAACAGGCCAGCATATCATCCACCCCTCTACTGACTTTCAAGAATCGTGTGACATCGGGGTCCATCTTCTCAAACCTTGCCATTGCCGATGCAATCTCACGGAATGCAATTGCCATCTCCTAGGTGATGAAGCGTCGTGGCTCTTCATCTGGTTCGTCTTGAGCCTTGGCTGCATTTGCCTCTGCTACTATTGCTGCTTCCAGCTCCATAAGATCTTCATTCGATAATTCAGCTTCATGAGATTCTATTAGCTCTTCCACATCGTTGGCATCAACCTCCAACTGAAGCAGCTCTGCAAGCTTCACAATCTTATCTGCCACCTCTTCATATGTTTCGTCTTTCTCAAAACCTTTGAAGCCATGTACAAACTGTGGGCATATTTTTTTCCATACCCCATTCAAATAGCTTTGAGTAATATCTGCCCAGGCCTTAGCAATGTTCAGGATGCCTTGGTAAATATTGTAAGATTTCCAAAAATCTCATAAAGTGATATCAGTCTCTCGATAATATGCTTTGAAATTTGAAATTACCCCCTGATCCATAGGTTGGATCAGTGAAGTCGTGTTTGGAGGTAGAAACACAACTTTTACATTTGGATGAAAATCATCGATATGTGCAGGATGTCCAGCAGCATTATCTAATAAAAGCAATATCTTGAATGGAATGCCATTGTCTCTACAATATTTTTCCACCTCGGGAATGAAACAACTGATGAACCAGTCTTCGAAAATAGATATTGTTACCCACGCCCTCAGATATGAGCGGAAATGCACCGGAAGGGTAGCCTTACTGATGCCCTTAAATGCACGCGGATTTGCCAAATGATACACAAGTATTGGTTTCAGCCTGTAATCTCCCGCTGCATTAGCCCTAAGCAACAGCATTAGCCTATCTTTCGCAGCCTTGAAACCTGGCATTGTCTTTTCCTCTTTGGAAATATATGTACGGTCCAGCATTTTCTTCTAAAATAATGCAGTTTCATCGACATTAAAAATTTGCTGTGCTGTATAACTGCCTTCATCAATAATCTTTTCCAACACATTGGGAAATTTATCTGCTACTTCTGAATCAGCACCAGCAACTTCACCACTCACTTTCACGATGCTTGAATCTATTAAACCCCCCATTGCTTGCCAAAAAGTTTGTGTTAGGATCACCGTACTTTCCCTTAACGTCTTCATAAAGACTTCTAGCCTTTGCTTATATCGTCATTAGACTTATGGGCGCACGCTTTTGGATTTGATTTTCCATCCATATTATCAATAACTTTTCCATCTCATAGACAGCACCAGAACGCTGTTTTGTTATCACTGTTGATTTTAAAGGCACCAAGCCTTTTACATGTTCTTTTATACGTGCACTGTCCTTCAAAATCGTATTCACTGTTGAAGCAGTGAGACCTAGTTCACGTGAGATGGAAGACAAGCTTTGTCCTGCTTCATACTTCTTTATCATTTTCATTTTCTTCTCTAAATCAATTTTGTTATGCTTGCTAGTGGCCCCTGCAGTTTTATACTCTCTTGGTCGCTTTCCAGTCATGATTGTAATGAAAATATGAGGTAAAAAAATCACTGAAAATAGCGAGACGAGGCCACGGGTATCAGAACAGAAACAATGTCAATAGATGACTGATCCTAATGCAAGCGCCTTGTGGGAGATGCCATAAATCTGGAATATATACATTGTTGCATTTATGATCTATGGGGGATACTATAGCCACCTGGTGGTCGGTGCCGCACCGTCTCCCGTTGGCCGCCCAATACGCACCCAATACGCATTAAAAATTTTTTTTTAGTTTATCGAAAAGTTTACGTAAGTCAGGGTTTACATAAGCCAAGGAGTGGCTGTAATTAATTTTTTACAATTTTTTTCATGTTAATGTTCATTCATGCATTTGATTTATAAGCAATTATTAATCCTTTACACTAACATTTTATTCCTTTCCACTATTATTCTTCTATTTATCTTTCGGATATATTGATAAGCCAACTTATTTACCATTAAGGGGCTCCTGAGGCATAAGAAAATGCAACTGCAAGCAGGCCATAGAAAATATTTACAAATCCCATGCCTCTCTCACCTTCCAAAACAGGTATTGAGTTACACTCTACTTGCACACTGCTGTTGAGACAGACTCGACTTGTGAGTGCAAAAGGTTAAAACAAAAAGTGTGTGAATGGTGTTTGTCTCTCATTGATGAAGGACATGATATTTTGAAAGCTGCAAATCATCTTTCTGACATTTTTACTGCCAGTTTCACAGTAAGTGTGCATTCTTCCTACCCTTATCCAACTACTCTTTCACCTTTCCTTTTCATTTATAACAAATATATAATATTCACAAATAGCACAACTTGTTTATGCTTTAAAACAAAAACACTTCTGCAAGAGTTAATAAGTTTTACTGTATTAGCATGTGAATGCCTTGCAATACAGTTTCAATGTTCAAAATATATTTGAAGTTAAGCTTTATTCAGTATTGATGAACCTTCTACAACAAGATGAAATGTTAGGAAATATAGCTTTTATGTGTGACTGCATAAGACTAATAAAAAATGTGAACTTGGAGAAGTAGAAAAGTTCTGAACTTGACTGGGGATTGAACCTGGGTCTCCCACTTACCGGGTAGATGCTTTAACCAACACCCCAATTCGAGAATGGTGAATTAGACTGGCCTGATAGTTTAGTTGGTTAAAGAACCTACCTGGAAAGTGGGAGATCTGGGTTTCGTCCTCAGTCAAGTTCAGAATTTTTCTGAACCTTCTATAAACTATTTATTACTTAATTATTTCATAAATTACCTTACTAAAAAGCAACAAATAAAATGGTACCTGCAAACCATGAAGTGACGGTAAGGAAGAGATGGAATACCAGGCTTGATTCCTCTTTCTCCAGAACTGTGCTTAGGCTGAAGTAAAGAGCCCCATTGGTGTAGGACTGCTGCCAACCTATCAAGACCCCCACGGTGAAAATGAAGGATTTTATATTGACTTTCACGAGATGCTACTACTAGCTGCCCAGAGGTGCACTCTTCTGGATCACTGAAGAATAATCGCAGCGATCGCATCTCTCCTGTATCGAAGATTATAGGAGAAAAATTACTCAATTCCAAAAGTAACTAAAGTGGAAGTAGTAGTTTTGACAATATATCAACAAAACTTAAAAAGCAAATTGACTTATGCTTAAAATGCAAATATTCTGCATTTCTCCCAGAAGTAACTCTGAAGAGTACCAATCAACTGCTGGTTATTTTTTTTATTTGTCCAGTCAACTGATTTTCTAAGAATCCCTAATTTAATATCTCGGATCAAAGGGAGCTTCTGAACTTCTGATGATACGTACTCAAAATTTGGATGGTAAAATTATTACTGTACAATCTTTCCATATTTTGCCTACAGAAGTACATACATAAGGTATAATGACCTAAATACAAATTATAAATTAAGGATTGGTATAGAAATGAACTTACCAAGGTCTACTGAAAATTTCCTGCAAGAACGGTGATGGTTGCGTGCTCTATTTATCACTGGTGAGGCCGTATTAGAACCTTCAGGAAAATTTAGATTGTGACGCTGAGCCAAAGTCTCTGGAGAACTTAGCATCCATGAAGGAATTGAATCTTTGAAATACAAAAGGAAGATAAATAATTTACATTTATTCATTATTGTTCCAAGTATTTTTTCTTACAAAAACAAAATATTATCTTTTGTTGCTACTGTTATGAAAAAATATTACTAATTAGATAATAAGCGATACTTGAAAAATGAAAAAAATAACAGAAGGATGGCATGTAGATTTAGGTTTGGGCATAGGGATTACAGAAATTGAAAACAACCAAGGATGAGTATTACCTGATATGTCCTCTTCTTTTCCTCTTACAATACTAATTCCGTAATTAATTAATCCTTCTCCACCTGAATAAGAACCAGAGATTGCTCTAACAGTGCTTGATGCAGAGCTAATAGAGTCTGATCTACTTAAGGGAGCAGAAGGGGATGGAGTACTAGAGAGGTCCTCAACAGCTCCCATGCTAACACTTAAGCGCCTAGTTTCAGATGTTTGAATATGAATCACATCACTTTTATCACCCCGAGATGATGGAGCTCCTTCACTTTCAGTGTCTGTGCCTTCAATAGAAGATGAAGTATGTTCCATGGGAATAACTCCTGCAGTAGCAGGTGCAGATGAAGACAGTCTAAATGTATTGCTGGATGAGCCATTTTGGTCCTCACTGTGAAGTACATGCGGGAGCAATCAGGTAAATAATTAGCTTGGTAATTTTATGAATATCTTAATCTTTAATTTAAAATAGGTAACTGAATTGATGGCATTAAAATGAAAAAGTAAAAAGGTTATGAACCTGACCATATGGATGTAAACAAATGCGTATCCTGTCTAAGATTAAAGTGTAGCAGGCTAACCGCTAGAAAAAATCAACTAATTGCAAAAAACGTGGTATGAAACTGGTTGTAATGCGAATTTGAATTCACAACATTCAAATACGGAAGTGTCAACCTGGATGAATTAGGGCCTTGACGTATAGCAGCAGATGGGTTTCGTCTTAGGGTAGCATTAGGTATCCAATTCAGTCGAAGAGTAGGTCTACTCTTTTCATGTGCAACGCTAGTTCCATCTGCGCTAATTTGAGGACACAAATGATACGTGACCGTTAAATACCCCGGGTGATGCACTACCTCCCAGTCTTGCCGACGTAGAGCAGTCGGAGGATGAACACAAACGTTGTTTTTACCTGATGAATTTAATAATCAACGGCTAAATATCTTTTGTAGTGATGATAGATGTATTTTTGTTAACTCAAGTAAATTAATATAGTCATTTACTCACAAAATACAACTTCGCCGTCATGATATGAAGGTGTAGAGGATTCATATTGGCCACCCAAAATCAAACACGAAGCTCTTCTAAGTATGCTTGGAAGTGGCATTCTTGAAATGATAGGTACACCATGAGAACTAATTTTAAAAAATTGTTACTAAATATAACTGAGCGGTAAACATCAGTAAACAATTATTCTTCCCAATTAAAATGTAAGCATTTTCGTTCTAAGTCACTTACGAGCAAAGAAGACTTGTTTGAGATCTTATTACGATATCTGTTGTTAAACAAACTATGGGTACACATTTGAAGAAAATTTTAACAACTTTTACTTTCACGCCTACTCAAACGCGCATTCATATTTCCCGTTAGTCAATTTTTTAAACAATTCGATATTAGCCCGCAAGTTGTGAAGTTGAAATGGCGTGAAACAGCGCTGCTGATGTTTAGATGCATTTTACTCGCATATTTACTTGTTTCATTAATTCAGCAGCTTTGCTGAATCTAATGAATGTTTACAGTGGTTGACGGATATTAATAGAAATATAAACGCCCGCATTATGGGACTATTTAAAGCGATGTAAAACCTTTCACCTTCAGTCAATTTTATCTACAATGACTTCAGAAGTTAAAAAAGTTAAAAGTAAGTGAAAATAATGAAACAAACATTACTCCTTTGCAATTAATGTAATTATTATAGGGTGACAAATATTTGTATGCATTTTAGATTACGAAGACGCGGAGTTGAAATCAATTAAAGTAGAATTAAAAGAAATAGAAGCAAAGTTAAGTTCTTTAAAGGAGAGAAAGGAGTTTTTGCTCAAAAGAAAAGAGAAACTACAAGACTTGGTTCTTCTGCAGAAGAGCGAGAATCTCTCAAGACACAATTGGGATTCCACAGGTTAGTTGAGATGTTCTCTTTACTGAAATGCCACATTATAAAAATAATTTTGTTATTTCAAATTGATATTTCCTATTTATTAGACTTTCCATGGGTTCCAAAAGCAACAGAAGTTCTCAAAAGTGCTTTTAAGGTTGATGATTTTAGACCTTTGCAACTTTCCACTATTAATGCGACTATGTCCGGCGAAGATGTAATTCTGATAATGCCTACAGGAGGTGGAAAAAGTCTTTGCTATCAATTGCCAGCTTTACTTTCTAAAGGTTAATTAAAATAGGTTTGGTTGCCATAAATTATATATTTTTTTATGCTTGGTAGATCAAATCTCACTTTTACAAGATACCATGTTGATGTTTACCGATGTTGTGATTACATTTTCAGGTTTTGTATTGGTTGTTTCCCCGTTACTTTCTTTGATGGAAGATCAACTTTTAGCCATGAAGAATCTTGGTATTTCAGCTGCAATGTTATCTTCTAATTCCACAAAAGATGAAGTTTTTTCCATTCAAAAGGCAAGTGATTTACTCATATGCAGCTACTTATTTTTTTCAGTTTTGTAGATAGGTAAATTGAAATGCAAAATTGACTGGAGGGAAGAATTTTATTTAGTAATTCGTATAAAACGTTTTCGGTGAAAGTAGTATCGAAATTGCTTGCCTATTTACGATCAAGTCATGAAGATAGCCATGTTGAAATTAAGTCCGTTAAAAAGAAAATTTAAAGAGACACGGATATAACTTTGGATAATTTATAAGGAAAGAATGAATAATAGAGGAACTTACCTGGCATACAAGTAAGTTAATGGATGCCCCAATTGGTAACATGCACACAAATAATTGTTTCTCCCTTAACAAAGTACTGTTGTGCTATCAAAATATGCAAGCTATTCTAACCAAGTTAAATGATCTATACCTTGAAATTTCTATCTTGGCAGTTATTTTATTGTGTTAATTGAAACTTGATGAAAGATACTGAGCTAGGACTACTTAGCTGTGGTGTTGTAGAATTAACCACAGCATAGTGATATTGAGCATATTTGTATTATGATATCTATTATTTGAGGTAATTTGATACATGGTTGTGTACATATATCACCATAGCCTGATCCCAGTGCCAAAACCCATGGGTGTCAGCATAAATGTTTTCATGGTAGGGCAAAACGTATAACATGTAACCAATCAACAAACAAACATGGGCTTTTATATGTATAATGTGCAATTTTTTGTGAAATATAGAGGGTCAACAAAGCTCCCTCTTTCCCCATATTGTGGGGACCCATGCCTAAACTATTGTCTTGAGTTAGAATGTCTTGGAAGTTGATACCAGTTTGGCTGGCCTGACCTCAGTCTGAGAAATACCTGATTCTGAAGCAGGATAATTGTCTGCCTTGATATTTTGGTGATTAGAATATCTGCCTGGCAAGTGGAAGACCCAGGTTTGATTCCAGGTCAAGGCAGAAATTTCTCACGCTTTTTTAAAATCTTTATTATCAAAATTATGCATACTATATATCAGGGTTAGCCAAACTTACCTCAGAGCTGCATACGACAATCTTCTAAAGTTCGAGAGCCACATGACACACATTCTGTGCTCATAAATTTAAGAACAGTCCATAACCTGTATCCGAAGGAATTCAGATATATGTATTACATGTCCCTTAGGCATCCCCATAAGGTCTCGTCGCACCACGTCACTGAAATCTTCGACGAAAAACGATGAATGGCAATTTAAAAGAGCCAAAAACTAAATTAAAAGAGCTGCATGTGGCTCGCGAGCCGTGATTTGGCCACCCCTGCTATATATAGTGGAGAAATTGTGTATGTTATATTTTAGAACAAAACTGAACATTAAATTTCATTCTTTAATTTAACTGATAGATAGAAAAATCAAAATTGAATTACTGTTGAAGTATTGTTTGGGATGGATAGGAAGTTGGGGGAGGGAGATGAAGAATTGGTAGGAGAGAGTGAGGAATAGAGGAGGGGAGAGGGAAATTTTGTATGAACAGCATTTAAAAATCTGATGTGATGACCAAAACATGAGTTTCTCCACACAGGGCAATGAATATGATTGCTCTCAACATCAGCGTCCTCAGGATTAATTATCACCACTTACACTCGTGAATAAATTAAAACATTTTCAATAGTCTTTATTTAAAAAAAAACAATAAGTAAAGAAAATTGTTAACTTTTTGTATGGATAACAAAATGTTGACGTGCAAGCAATGCTATCAACAATTAGAATTTTTAACATAGCAACTGAAACAATGGTATCACTTTGTGACGTATTTAACATAAATTTAGAATAAAAATCAAAATATCTCAAACTATTAATTTTATGAAAAATGTTTCCAACAAAACTTGTATAAAATTACATTTTCTACAACTTTAATAATAAATATTTATCTAACTTGAGTTTTAAAGGAGATGTTTGGAAAAAAAGGAAAAACGACAAGAATAAATTTCCATTTCCAGTTGACCAATATTGTCCAAAAACTAATCAGTTCTTTTCCCTATTATGAAAATGTTATATTTCAAATTTTATATTGAAATGGCAAACACTTTTCGAGTTAAAGAGTACTCACAAAATTCCAATCACATACACAGAGACATCATCGAGAAAACAGTCAAAATGTGTTCCAAGGAGCTCAAAACGTGTATTTCCATTGATATCTTGAAATCGATGTTTTCATATAAACAATACTTTCCCTATAATACATAGGGAGAAAATAAACATATTGTTATTAAAATTTTTCATTTAGTAAAATTTTTGTCTTTTACGAAGATTTTTGTTTTTCTATTTAAAACCAAGCAAAAAAAATAATGAATCAATTAAATTTGATGTTCAGTAATTTTTCCAGCTAATTTTTTACGCTAATGTAAGGTATAATATTGGTAATTTTTGTTTTTGAAAACTCTTTTGGTATTGCATCTGATATTTCTGCATTGAATTTAGCCATTGTTAAATAAATAAAATGTGTATATATACCGTATATACTAATGTATAATGCGCAATTTGAAGACCAAATTTCAGGTCATAAAGTAGGGGTGCGCGTATACACAGGTAACACTTCTGGGCACTTAAAATCGGAAATTAAAGTGAACCTACCTCACACCAGATTCTCGCTTTTTGGGCGATTTAAGAGGCAAACCACAATAATTATCGATAATCCAGGTTATACATATATTAATTATATGTATAGGACACCTAATTATTTCTATACAGTTGTAATTCCACCCCCTCCAAATATTCCGCATTTCACTAGCTCATCAGCTGATTGCTGTAATTTTTGCAAACTCGCAAGATAGACTTCTTGCTAAACATACATCGCAAACAAAATACATAGCATAAGTAAATTGAAGTAATTTTATTTAGTTAATGATTCTAGTATGTACAGGTGTCTCTCGATATTCGTCCTTAATTGGTTCCGCAGAAACTGGGCGATAAGCTAAAAGACGAATATTGAGGGCTATTTTCCCTTAGATGCAATGTTATAAATGTATAATTTCTTCCCAGAAACTCAAAAAGCAGACCAAAATATTGATATTACCTTATTTTATAGAGTTATTGGTACTATAAACACAATCTATAGCAGGGGTTCTTAACCTGTGGTCCACGGACCCCTTAGGGGGTCCGTGGATAGATTTCAGGGGGTCCATGAACTTGACGGAAAAAAATTGGAACTTTATTTTCACTAACCTTCTACTGATATCTAGCTTTTCATGCAATATTGAACGTATGCATTAAGCCCATATGACACATACCAGTTTATTGACCAATTCATCGGTTCTGAAATCGGTCTTATTATTGGGTGGGAAATCGATTGAAATGTATGATTGAAACACCTCCCTCTTTGGAGGAGTGGCTGCAATTTAAAACAAATGAAAGTTTCAGCGTGCGGATGTTGTGTTTTACTGCTTAGAAATATTATATATTTGTTAATCTCTTTGTGGATTCTTTCGTGTTTTATGAGCATATTAAGGTTTCAATTTTTCTATATTTTTATATAAGGTATCTTCAAATGTTGCTATCTTTACCTAATTTCTTACCATTTATCTTTACCGTTGATTCTTTTGTACCATTAGTTTGTAACTGTCATTTGCGAAGTAATGCTAAGGTGACCAGATGTCCTCTTTTTGGACATTTGTTATTTCTGTTAAAGATTTTATACAAAATATAGAATGCGTTAAGTACCTATTGAATATAGATAACTGTCTTTGCCTTCACAGATTGTGACTTTTCTCGTATGCATTGAACTTCTAATAACCCTGTGCAATACCATTGCAATCAAATACATGCATTCAAAGTCTGTTATAAACAGTGTTACACCAGAAAATGCGACACTGTTAAGGATTAGTTAGGACTAATTTAATTTTCGAATACTTTATGTATCCAGCTCCTCCATCCCATCCATCCCAGTTCCTGATGCCATCAAAGAAGAATTCCTATTTTGTGAGTCCCTTTTTGGAAACTAAAAAGGCCATCAACATCTTAGAAATGATGAAAAGTTTCTTTGCCAAGCAAAACTTTGACTGGAAGGAAAATCTTGATACTCTTTCCACAGATAGAGCACCTGTGATGCTTGACAACACATCTGGTTTTGCTGCTTTAGTAAAAAAAGAAGCTCGCGCCGTTGTCACTCATTGTTTTCTACATAGGCATGCACTGGCGTCAAAGACTCTGCCAACAATCCTGAAAGAAGTTTTGTCAACTACCGTAAAAGTCGTCAACTTCATCAGAGCCAAGTATCTGAATCATAGCCTTTTTAAAAGTTTTGTCAAGAAATGGGAGCATAATATGAAGTCCTTCTCTATCACACAGAAGTTCGATGGCTTTCCAGGGGACATGTCTTGAAGTGCTTGTTAGAACTTAGGGCAGAAGTTTCACTTTTTTGAAAGAAAAGGAAAGCCCACTCTTGGAACAGTTTGACAGGGAGGAGTTTATCCTAGCTTGGCTTACCTGGCAGATATTTTTAGCCATATGAATGAGGTAAATCTTTCAATTCAAGGTCCTGCAGTCACCATTATGGATGCTACTGAAAAACTACAAGCTCTTTTGGCCAAGCTGCCACTGTGGAAGAGGAGGTTGGAGGCCGACAACTATGCAAACTTTCCAATGCTGGAGGAAGTACTTTTTCAGGATGGAGTTGAGAGAGAAAAAACTCAGGCAGAAATGTACAGACACCTGGAAACACTGCAGAACTCTTTCAAAGGTTACTTCTGCTCAGATGACGTTAAAGTTGAACCGTGGATTTGCAATCCTTTCCTTGCTGATACAAATAGTATTAATGATGCAGACCTTGCCAAAGATGACCTCATTGACCTTAGGACAAAGAACTTGATACGACTTGAGGTAACTCGAAGAGTCTTGGAAAATTTTGGTGTTCCTTGACACAAGCCTACCCTCGTCTGGTAAAGTGAGCTATGGGGGCTCTAATTCCATTTGAAACCACATATCTTTGCAAGTCAGGATTTTCAACACTTGTCACCACCAAAACAAAAAATCGTAATCGACTGGATGTCAAACATGACATGCGTGTTGCCTTGTGAAAGACCCCTCTGCAATTTCATCTTCTTATTCAAGCTAAACAGCAATAGCCTTCTCACTGAAATGTCCTTTTAAACAGAATTTAATTTTAATTTACATAATTTATATATATCATTTTATTCGGGGAATTGTGATTGATTTTTTGCATGAAAAAAGGTATATATTCTTTGTAAAGATTGTTTTTATATTTTGAATATGACTGTATGTGAGCACAACAATTTTCCTTTGTAATACAATCTATTATTTATATGTAAAATTTTTTTATTTATGCGTTTATGTACGTTTTTCTGAGAAGGGGTCCGTAGCTTTCACCAGACTCTCAAAGGGGTCCATGGCACAAAAAAGGTTAAGAACCCCTGATCTATAGGAACCTATGGACTGCAGGAGCATTTTATGCGGCCTGCGAGGGCACGATGTAAACACAACTACAAATGTGGCCGCCACGTATGAATGGGGGTTTGGTTATAATCGGTTATGGACGAATAAGCGGAAAGACGAAAATCGGGAGAACGAATAGCAAGGGACGCCTGTACAATTAACAATGTAAGTACAGTAAAACTCGTTTGTAATGATCACGCCTAAAACGAAATCTCGGCTATAACGAAGAAATGTCTTGGTCCCTTGAACTTCTCCATAAGGGCATTTGTTAAATTTCTCGGATGTAACGAACATGCATTTTACGAATTCTCGGCTGTAATGAGGCAAAAAATGCCCCATATATAACAAATTTTGGCAAGCAGAGCGATAAGTAATGAATACTTTCTGCCCGTTTACCGCGCATTTGTTCGTAGGGGTCCCCTTCCTCCATCTGCCCCTTCCATACAAATTTCCAAGCTCCCTTTGTTTTGAAATTGATATTAAAAATGTGAAATGTTTACGTAAATTAATGACCATAATAATAATATTAATTGACCATTTAAAAAATCGTATGTAATAGCAATCGAACATTTTATATGCCGCGAAGTTGATAAGCATCTCTTTGCATATGTAAGTACGGCATTGAAGTCGACTCACTGCAAATACAGTAAAAGCTGTGTTATCCGGCTACCTTGGGGATTGTGGAAAGCCGATTAGGAGAAATATCCGGTTAGGGGAGCGATTTTCGATTTTGACATCGCAAATTTAGCAATGACCAAACAAATTGGGCTTAGGTTCACTATCGTACTCCCCAAACATAACTATGCATGGGGTTTGCATTTTCCATTTTAATTCTTCCACACATAATAGTTAGATATAGACACTATTTACCCATTCTTATTTAATACGTTGCTACGCTTACATGCAAAACAAAAAGACTTGAAAAGTTTAGGGCGTCCGGGAAGTTTGGGGATTACGGCAGTGAACCTGTTCCCAAAATTGAATTTATTGGATTATATCTTTCTTATTTATCTTTAATTACTATATTAGAAAAGGACAAAATTATTTAATTCTTCTGAACATTTCTGTGAAAACCAGTCATACATACAATATTTTATCCAGTTCCTCAATTTTTGGCTTATGAAGCGTATGGTGTTTATTAATTGATTTACTCGTCTCATAAGATGACATAAATTTCATTAATTTAGCCGTATGAGCCTTGATATCGTAGAGCGTGGAAGATCCGATGTTGAATTCTTTTGCTATGGCTGCTCTATTTTTTTCTTTTTCAATTCGTTTGATCAGCTCCAGCTTTTGTGTTAGCGTTAAACCAACCTTTTCTCTCCTGTTCCTTGCTTTTAGGTATTTATTTTGATGCCATATTCAATGGATGGGTAATTTTTTAAATAATAAAAAGCGATAAAACTGGAAATTGTAGAAGTACACCAAAACATCTAGACAATGAAAATGGCTTACGTAAACAAAAACGCCATGCTTACTCGGGGTCCCAGAAGTATACGGAGTAAATACGTAATATATACATCTTATATTTTAAGAAATTTTAAAGTGGAAGTTGTGGTATTACACAAATACAATTCACACAAAAATTCATAAAAAAATAAATAAATACAAAAATAATTGTATTTGTGTAATTTCCGGTATCTAAGGGTGGCCGGTTCTAAATAGTGAATAGCACAGCTGTTACTGTATGTGTATACGTGTTATATGGGATGTATAGGCCAAAAACCATGTTTCTCGTATATAACGTAGTCACGCTTATAACGAAGCAATGAGTCAGTCCCCTCAAATACGTATTAAACGAGTTTTACTGTAATTTAAAACCCGTAGAATGACGTGCATGAACTTAATCTTAACTGTCGCGTTTCCTGTTTCCAGATTTGTTTGTTAAATTTTCGTGTTATTCCTTCTTTTAAACAGTTTAAGAATGAGATAGGAAATGAGAACCAAAATCCACTATCAATCAAAATTCTTTCTATTTTATGGATCCCTTTTTGCCTGATTTAAAAGGATTGGCAACAGTGGTGCTGCAGTTTTCTATGCAGCATCAGTTTGGCCAACTTACTGTATGGAGTTGCTGCCATTTCAGCTCATTCACCTTCGTTACTGATGATGTCTCTCTAAGACATAATGTGGAGCTTATTAAACGTAATACTTATGGGCAAGTCCAAGCGTTCTAAAATTGTTAACTGGCGATAATTTAATGATTTAATGTATTTATTTATGGTTCTCTAGTTAATACTTTACATGGTGATATAATTCTAAAATTTTATTCTTATACCCTACAATAATCAAGGGTGCGTATTATACACGGGGTATAAGAAAAAGTCGGAATTTTTGGCAAAAAATATCGGTGCGCATTATACCCAAGGGTGTGTTATACACAAGCATATACGGTATATAAAATGTAGTCTTTTAATTAAAATTGTTTCAGTATGTTTAAATGGAAAATGTATGTATTTTTTTTAAAGGTTGCAAAAGTATGTGGACGGTGACAGTGCATCATCAATTAATTATTGTTTTTTAACCATAAAGTTTTATATACATTGCTAATTCTTCATTGAACCTGTAGGAAGACCTATTAAAATATTTGCTGTTATATTTAAATATAGGCTATGATCACCCAGTCATCTGATCTTTGTCTTTTGTATGTAACCCCTGAAAAACTTTCAAAAAGCAAAAGATTTATGGCTAAGTTGCAGAAAGCATATGAAATGGGCAGACTTTCTAGAATAGCTGTAGATGAAGTCCATTGCTGTTCCCATTGGGGTCATGATTTTAGGCCAGGTGAGTGACTGTAATTTTTAACTTTGTCATGGAGATATTTTTGTAATATTAATTAGTTATGTTAGATATTTAACCAAACACTTTGGTAATTGACAGATTTTAGCCAAAAGACATTATCACTTGCAAAGAGGATGTATTACAAAATACCATACTTTCTTTATTTTTTCAGTGTAATTATTTTTGAGCCAGTAAAAACAATAAATTCATATCCACATATTACTCCATATGGAGCAAATTACTAAAAAAAACTAGATTCTGATTTTTCATTCCTTAAGAGGCATCTGATGTTACTGTTAATAAATTTGATTTACTTCAGAAATATGTTATTACTATTTGAGTTTTATGCTTCCTTAGTAGATTTAATTAAGATGTAAAAGAGAGGACTTTGGTCTTTGAGAAATTTTGATCAGCCAGTTTGTGTGCCCTTGTTATAGAGTAAGGTTATTAACAATTTAAATATATTGATACACATGTGGATCAAGCATGGTGATTGTTCAAAGCATAATAATTGTCTATCTGGCATGGTTCATTGTTGCTTATTTTAGAAGATCTTGTTTAAAGATAACAATTAATTTTGCCAATTTATCATTGCTCATAATGGAATTATCATCATTAATCTTTTGTACACATTGTACAGATTCTTCCCATATGATGTGCATAATGAGAAATTATAGCATTTTATTGATTTTATTTGTTAATTGTTGTTAAGAAAACTTTCAGCTTTGTGTTCTTCTATGTTATGCACATTTGTGATTCCACTCAATCATAATTCCATTTTTATCGGTAGCTGTAACTTTTTCTTCTTTTGCAGACTATAACTTTCTTGGAGTGCTAAAATCAATTTTTCATGATGTTCCCATTATTGGTCTGACTGCTACATCCACTACTAAGGTTACAATTGATGTACAAAAAATACTTGGCATTCAAGGATGTTTAGTTCTTAAGGCTTCATTTAACAGACCAAATCTTTATTATGAGGTAATTTTTTTAAAGAATACTTTAAACTTAATTCAATTTTTTTATGGATTATATTCATAAGCTTTTGAATGGCAATGGACGAAGTTGCATGTAAAAGGTTAAATTATATATTATATTGTAAATTTTTCAATAGAAAATTGTTGCACATTTACAGTTACCAAACATTTTGAGTGGTATAAATTATCTTTTCCTCAGATAAGGGTTATGAGGTCCATTATATAGTATGCACTTTGTTAGAAATTGATCCTAAAATTTGCCTGTTACAGATAAAGGCTTACAGAATTTCATTCGAATTATTGAATTTTATTAAAGTGATTCATAATTATTTTCTCTTTGTTATCATAATAAAAAATATATATGGACAATGTTAGCCTAATTTAAAGTTTTTCCCATTTTCATATTATTTATGTAGATAAGTTTGTTGAGTATCACAGGATTTATATTGTATTTCAAGTTGGCAGTATTTTATTAAAGACTTTTTGTTGTAATTTCAAGGATTGTCTGTTGTATTGTTTCAGTGGGTGTTTAGAAAGAATCACGTGGTGACAAACTGTTAATTAAAACTTATTTTATTACATTTTATGGAATTTAATTTTTTAATTAAATAATGGTTATAAATAATAATAATAATTACAACAATTTTCTGCATAAATTAAACTTTCCATTTAAATAAGAAAGCTCTGACACAAAATTAATAGAAAATAAGATCAATCAACCTTTTCTATTTTAAATTGAATTTAATTTGCCTCAATGCGATCATTGAGCCTACATTGCCGTTGTTAAACGCTTAATATCTGATGTAATGTTTATTGTTTTCAGACACAAGATTTAACACATTTTCATCCGTCAACTGGTTCCGATATTTTGATTTGATTAATTTCATCAATGAAAAAGCATGTTCGCTTATATAAGTGATTCCAAACAGACTTATGCAAATAACTGTCATCCATCGTAGATTTGAATAGGATACTTTAGGAAGGCAGAATAGTACAGAACATCGCCATATTCAGCTTCAATTTCCTCGAGAAAAGCTTTGAATTATCTGTGGTTTAGCACACGTGATCTGATGCAGTTGACTGTATTTAAAACATCACGAATAGCATTACTAAATCCTAGATCTTTCCCAATTAGGTTTTTCACATGAATTATGCAGTGATATTTTATCAACTCATTTTTGAGCCCTAACTTTTGGACATGTTTGGACAGAAGAAATACCAACCCGTTTTGAGCACCTGTTATAGAAGGCGCACCATCAGTAACTATCTCCACAAGTTTATTTAAGTCCACATTATGCTTGTGAAGACTTTTAAGCAATCCCTCGAGCAAATCAGATCCTTTGGTCTGATCTTTCAACGGATAGAGCTCTAGGAGTTCTTCATACACTTCAAAATCTGGTGTTACACCACATGCGAACATACACATTTGCGAGGTTGGTGTGACATCTGTCGATTCATCTACTGCCAGTGAAAAGTAAATGCACTTATTGAATAGTTCTGAAAATTTTGTTTCAACATCACAGGAAATATCTAATTCTAATAAAGTCTTGAATGAAAATTTCCCCAGACTCAAGACAAGAAATCCCCCACCCTCTTCCCTAGAGCGTAACGTAATTTATGGATAATCCCATACAAATTGGGTTAGTTCCCCCAAACTATTAAAAAAACCGGTAAATTTTTAAAAATTTTAGAAGTTTACGTAAGTGGCTGCAGGCCGCACAAAATGCCGTGGAGGGCTGCATGTGGCCCGCAGGCTGCGGGTTGTGCACCACTGATCTAAGTAAAGTCGTTGGAAGTTATAAATTCTGTTCTTTGCCACTTGATATCCTACAGAGGATAAAACTAGATTTAAGGACTATTTTTTAAGGATAAAATGAAAAAATACAACCAGCATCAATTTTTTAAAAAAGTTTTCAAATCGGGCTGTGCAATTTTTCTTGTTTGAATTTTTTTATCAAGATCTTCTGATGGACCCTTTAGCAAGTTTTCAGATAAGATTTATCTATTTCAGACAATTTTCTTAAGGGATGGAAATTGTACAATATTTTAGGTGCGCCCGAAACCTGCCTCCCAGAAGGAGTGTATTGATGAATTGGAGAAATTACTGAAGAAACGCTATGATGGACAGACAGGTATCATTTACACCACTTCCATCAAAGACACGGAGGACTTGGTGATGGAACTTCGTTCTCGTGGGCTTCGACTGGGATGTTATCATGCAAATCTTGATGCTGCATTACGCTCTAAAGTCCATCAAAAATGGATTGCTGGAGAATATCAGGCATGTCATTGCATCTTGTAGAATATTGTGTATTATTTTAATCTGTAATTGTAACTAATGAGGAGCAGAAAAAAGCACACAAGGTATTTCTTAAATAAATTCACTTTATATTTTAGGCTGTGGTGGCAACCATTGCATTTGGCCTTGGAATTGATAAACCAGATGTGAGGTTTGTTATACATCATTCCATCTCCAGATCAATAGAAAATTTCTATCAGGTTTGTCATGTAATTTAAAAATTTTTTTGATTAATTCTTAATTTGTGATTTAGATAAGCTTATCTTATTATTGTGCTGCAGTCCCAAATTATTTTTATTATTTCAGGAAAGTGGCAGAGCAGGAAGGGATGGTCTCCCTGCTGATTGCATTGTGTATTACCGTTTTGCTGACATTTTTCGTTTAAGCACAATGGTCTTTACACAACAAACTGGAATTGAAAACCTTTATGGCATTGTGGAATACTCATTGGATGTTAGCAGGTTTTAACAAAATCACTTCTTTGCTATCTGAATTAGGTGATTTTCCCCAACTATGATTCTAAAATATTTTTCTTTTTCTGCAGGTGTAGGAGAAGTATAATTGCCCTTCATTTTGGGGAACAATGGGAAAGCTCAGATTGTGATAAAATGTGTGACCACTGCAGATTACCAGGTATTCCTCGAAAAGTGAATGTTGTGGGCTATTGTCGCACAATGTATAAATTAATTTCTCAAGCTGCTGGTCTGGATGTGAAAGTTACAGGTGTGTGGTTTATATATTTCTAATAAACATTCTCATTGCAACTCTTCTTCCACCATAGGAGTCTGTACGCAAACATATCATGTAATTCAGAGCTTTGCATTTCTAGAAATAACAGAATGTTAAATAGCAGTTCAAGCTTTCTTATAAGAATGTGTGATAAAGTGGTAAGGATTTTTGGACATTACAGTTATGAAAAACATTTTACAACAATAGTTTATAGATATCATATGAACAACAATTGATTTATTGCAGTAGAAGAAAATTAACAGTGCATGCAAAATTATAAACAGTTATGACAATTAGCCATAATTAACTCACCAAATTACACACATCCATACAACACGAACTACAAGAGGTATTGGAAAACTGTTTCATTTGAAAGAACAACTCAAGAGTTTTGTTACACATTAAAAATCTCTACAGGATTTCCGTATTTCATTGCTTTGACCCGTTGTCCCGGAAAAATCTGTCGGGACATAGGAAATGTCCCATATTTACGTTGTCCTAGCATACTAAATTTAAAAAAGTAACCAAGGCATGTTACTGTGTATTATATAGTTACCTGCTCAGTTTATGGGGTAATTCACAAATTATTCCTGACAGTTTACTCCTTCCCTGCCTGTAACACTCAGAAGTAAAAATTAAAAACTCACCCCAAAGTAGGGAAAAAGTAGCTTTGCTCCCTTCTTAAAATAGAATGTTATTGGTCACTGAACTAGAACCTGGATCAACAAAAGGTTCCTAATGTTTTTCTACAAAGATGCAGGAGGAAAGAAAGGCATACATTGATTCATTTTGTTTTGAGTTTTGGTTCCATATGAACGATGCATAGTGCTTTGAGGTTACAGTCAGTGATTGGAAGTGATTGTGTTAGTATGATTATTTTGTGCTTTGACGTTTTTTTCTACATATTCCTTTTTGTTTTAGATTTCTGTTACTTCCTTTTTATTACAATGCCAAAAAGCAAGTGTAAATTTAATGACGAATATTCTAAAGAGGGATTGTATCAAAAAATGGAAATGGAATGACAACGCTGACTGCAAGTTTTGCATATGCTTTTTAGCATTGCTCATGGAGGAAGGTTGGACATTTTACAGCAGATTGCTACAAACAGGCATAAATTAAGTGTATCTACTATGAGATGTGGCAAGATGTTCAAAAACAATTGATAGTTATTTACTAAAAAAGGATTACAAGGAAGAAGCCAACGTTATTGTAGCTGAAGTTTCTATGGCCTTCTATGCTATCAAACATCACTCCTTTAACTCTATGGATTATATGAGCAAACTGTGTCCAGCTGTCTTTTGCAATTCTTAGATTGCTAGTATATATTCTTGTGCTAGAACTAGGTCTCTCAGATTGCCAACAGAACAAACCGGGACAAATTGAGTGGAGGAGGGGGGGAATGTAAAACAAGTGTGAGAAAAATAGTGTTACATGAACCTATTGTTTTTGTGTTAGTATAATAATATGTTCATTTTCATTAATAATTTGTTATATTTTTAGATAAACAAAATAACATTTAACACAGAAAGAAAATGTTACATTTTCCCCGAATCACTTATATAAATCAAATAGAAATAAAAAAAATCAATACATATTCGGTTTCTTATTACAAAAAAATCACAGTAGTTGGTATATAAATATTTACCACATTATACCTATCCATAAAAAATTAACATATTTATAAATATTTTTCATTTGATTTGGCTGCTTTTAACAAGTCTTTTTTTGTTAGAATGTAGTCATACATTTCAGTACAATTAAAATCAAAATTTACCAAGCACTGTAAAATAGCTTCTACAGTGTTACAAGATAATGAATTACGCTCGTCGGTCCATTGAATTTCCATTAGGGAAAAAATACGTTCGACGTTCACATTGTGTCCGGGAATAGAAGAAACATATTCGCAGATTTTTAGAATATCTAAATACTGTTCTGGAAATTCTTTGTCCATCTTGGATAAAACTATTGTCCACTTTTCTGAAGCGGTCTTAGATTTCCAGTCCTTATTTTCTGCTACTTCTAATTCAACAATTTTGCACTCTTGTTATCTGGTTGAACAGAAAAGTATCATTTATCTCAATATTTTTATCTTTGAAATAATCTAAAGTTTGTTCGATATCTTTCCATTCCGGCTTTTTCTTAAACATCATCCATGAAAATATTGCAAAATGTTCTAGTGGTTCTATCCATTTATTTAAATAATTGATGAAGGTTTCATAGAAGAGAGAAATTTCTAATTTAAACTTATTAATATCATTCTTAGTGAGAATACCTGACTCTTCACGTTCTTTTAAAATTGTTTGTACGCTTTTTGGCAAAAAGGTCTTTGTGTCTTTCTTCAAACATAACTGCTGTGTCTTTCAATACATCAAAAACTTCCATTACAGATTTATTTTTTCCTTCAATTTTTAATATTTGTAAATTTACTGAAGAGGCCTGGCTATGAATGAACCAGAAGTATGGCTCACTTAATGGGTCATTGAAAAAATTAACTAGAGTTTTTGGTGCTTTATTCTCGGACATGAAAAAAGATTTAAGTCCTTCGAAAATCTTTAAAATTCTATCAACTGATGGCAATAAAGAAAGCCACCTAGTTTTTGAATATGATAGCAGCTTTTGATATTCAATGGACACAAAGTCACAAAACTCTTTTAGGCGCTCAGTTCTGACAGTGTATATCGAAAAATAATAAAATAATTTCAAAGTAATCATGCTTACGTGAAGAATGTATGCCGGGCAACCAATACCTTCCAATTGCAGACCTATTTCTGATTTTAACTTGCTGAAAACATTATTTGTACCTGTTCTGGTACGTCCACCAAAATTAGCATTTGCATTGTCACCGCCAAAAGCTACACACTTTTTCAAATCTAAATTTACTTACACAAACATTAAACAATACACAACGAAAATAATAACACGACAAACACAAGACCAACAAAGCACGCTACGTCTCTCTTATAGTCTGTTCACAAACAGCAACAGC
The DNA here is from genome assembly GCA_036926305.1 of Uropetala carovei. NCBI lineage: Eukaryota > Metazoa > Arthropoda > Insecta > Odonata > Petaluridae > Uropetala > Uropetala carovei. The sequence continues at coordinate 3,105,144 of JAXCHB010000076.1, forward strand.
AAGGAAACGGCGGTAGAAATGGCAACGCAGACCGATGTGAACGCTTCGAAATCAAGAGTAACACTGAGTTCCCCCCATTACCTTCCCAAACGAACCGTCTCCTATTGGCTGCTGCTAAGTGGTGTATGCCCCGTTTTCAAGGCCAGGAGACTTTAGATAGTGAACTATGGCTATGCTCCCATGCAGGTTATGACAAGTAATTCCCACTCCCACCAGCCAGCGACCAGATGCTAAAGCACGGTGCGGACTGCTAAGATCAGTTCGGATTGGCACCACTCGGAAAGGTACCCGATACCGCACGGAACGGCATTCACAAATTATATTAATTTTTTGTTTGTAAATTTGAATAATTTTCTAAATTTAGTCAAATTAAGTAATAAATTATTGAAGTTTGTAAATCCGGGACAGACAGACGTCCCGAAAGAACCTCTCGGGACACAGGGACGTAGGTCTAAAAACCGGGATAATCCCGGTTTTCCGGTACGCCTGAGAGCCTTAGCTAGAACTAACAAGGGGAGGCCCTAACATTAATATTGAGATTCGTAAAACCCTTTTAGGAGGTGAAACTAGAACTAAGAATATCAAATACGTCTCTAGGTGTGTTTGCCAATGGGCATTTGTTTAAAGGATATTAACAATTTAAAATTCAGGTTTAAGCTTTTTCTTTTCATAATGTACTCTTCAGAAATAGTCTGCATATGTAATTTAAAATTGTATTCTTATTATGTTTTTATTGTATTTTTTGTGTATTTTTATACTTGTTTTTTTGTCTTTTGTCACATACAAAAAATACACGAAAAAAGAAAAAATACAAAAGAATAAATACAATAAAAACATAATAAGAATACAATTTTACAAGTTAAAATACATATGCAGACTATTTCTGATGAGTGAATTATGAAAAATAATGTTGGCAACTGGAATCAAACCCAAGACCACCCAATTACTAGACATTCACTCTACCCATTCGGCTATCGCCACGTCTGATGGAAACCTTAACATTGACAGTATATGACACATCCATACTTAAACCTGAATTTAAATTGTTAATATTTTTTAAACAAAGGCTCATTGGCAAAAACGCCGAGAGACGTATTTGATACTTTTAGTTCTAGTTTCACCTCCCAAAAGGGTTTTACGAATCTCAATATTAATGTTAGGGCCTCACCTTGTAAGTTAACTGCCACACTGTTGAGCAAGTTGTAAAAGACATAACTAATGCATAGTGAGGTTGAATTTATACTGATGCAAGCAACCACAATGCAGAAAATATTTCCCACTAGTGGCTCAGTATTTTACCTGTGAAAAAGGGATGCAGGTCAAATTGTTACATATGTATTCCTTTCCCAATGAAAAATCCAAAACTATATCAGTTTCTCTGCAAAACTCTGGAAACATTACATATTAACTGGACAAAATTGGGTGTCCAGCACACCTGCTACAGAATACAGGCAGACCTCGTCTTTCATGGGGGTTACATTCCTGAAAACACCGCGAAAGATGAAATCGTGAAAGAGAAGTAATTAAGGCAATGGGAAATACAGGGTTTGGTTCCCATCCTAGCAAAAATGGATTTGTCTTCTGTATTGGTGACTGCAGAAAAATAGAGAAGAGATGGAAAAATTAACTTCAGTGAAAGTGAGACTTAAACAAGATAAAAGTAGACGAAAAAAGTATCAGAAAATAAAGTCTTATTTAAGTTCCTTAGTATAATCAAGAAAACAAAATGTACGGTGGTTGCCTAACTTGCAGGGGCTAATTCCCCAAATACGGCAGACCGTGTCTTTCTTGGGGGTTACATTCCTCAAAACTCCACCAATAATAAATGATGCGCAAAATGCAAAGCTTAAGAGTTTGTACTATGTCAAACCTGAGCAAATAAACCATTGATCCTGAATCGGAAGGGCCAAGAATTGAGTCTTTCCTCTTGGGACTTCCCTGTCGTAATAAAGACAGAAGGCTCCTGAACAGTGATGCCAGCTTATATTCTGCAACTTTTCACTTGTGATGGGACACAAAAGTGTGGGAGGATTGCAAACTAAAAATATTTAAAAGTATATATAAGAGACGTATACGTGTCTTATATATATATACACACACACATATATATATATATACCGTATTCACCCAAATCCAAGACGACCCTGAATCTAAGACAACCCCCCATTTTGATGATTCCAAAAGAGAAAAAAGCTCAAATTGACCTTCATGACTACAAAAATTATAAATCTTGTGAAATATTTATTTTCTCTTATACTTTTCTTGAATGTCATTGTCTTTTAACATTTTAAAATCATAAGATCACATCACAAATAGAACCATTCAGGTTTTCAAATAAATTAAATGGTAGCATTCATTTTAAGATAACATTAAAAATAAAGTAAATACATTGAAAGAATATACTCATTTCAGGACAACAAAAAAACATTTCAATCCAAGTGCTGCATAAAATCATTTTATTGTGTTAGTCATCATCACTGTCTATGCAACCTTCACTATTTTCCTCATGCTCACTATCTTTATCACTCTCAACTTCATCATCAGTCTCCCACAAAACATCATCTTCACTCCCATCCATGGCATTAGATAAGCAACATTTCTTAAATCCTTTCACTATTACTTTTGCATTTATTTGTTGCCACGATGCCTTGATCCATTGGCAGAGCATTGCAACTTCAGGTTTCTTAAGATTTCCTTTTGGTGTTAAAGTGTGAGTTCTACTTTGTAACCACTCAGAATACAAAACCTTTAAATTATTTTTAAAACACTTATTGACAGCAACATCTAAAACTTGAAGTTGCGATGTCATTCCTCCAGGTATTACAATTAGATCAATATTCATCGCACTCATTGTTTTTAATTTCAGGAGATAAGTGTCCTTGAATGCATCCAGTGAAAGCATTGCTCTTTGTTTCAGTAAAGCTCCTGGCCGTCTATTCCACACCACATGTAACCAATCTCTCATTAGTTCTTTAGTCATCCACCCCTTTTCTTGTCACCTATTATTCCACTTGGCAAATGTTTCTTAGGTATTGTTTTCCGCTTTAGAATCACATATGGTGGTAATTTAGTCCCATCTGCTAAAACTGCCAACATTACCGTGACTCGCATTTTTTCGTTGCCTGTAGTTTTAATTAGGACGGACTTTGCACCTTTTTCGTTCACAGTATAATTAGATGGCATGTAGAAGAAAACCGGAGTTTCATCGGCATTTCCTATTTGGCTCAAAAGGTAATTATTGGTTTTTCTAAGTCCAATTACGTATTTCTGGTAAGCAAGAACTTTTTCAACATAGTGTTCTGACAATTTCTGACACAGCGAAGTTCGTCGCCGTAAAGTAAAATTATTTCGTCGCATCATTCTCACGCACCAACTTCTGCTGGCCTTGAATTCTTGCAATGATATATTAAGTCCTCTAGTAATTTCATTAGCTTTAAGTATAATACTTTCAGTCGAAACAGGCATACCATTCTTCCTCATGGTGCGCACAAACTTGACTACTTCTTCTTCAATGCCATGAAATCAGCCTAATTTTGGACCACTGAGCGACTTCCTTGTGGCTTTGGCTTTTTTTAGTTCCTGTTTTGAGAGTTTCCATCGATGCACATTTGCCTCAGATACACCGAACTTTCTACTCGCGTCACAGTTATTAGTTTTTTCGGCGTAATTTATCACGATCAGCTTAAAATTTGTATCTTAGCTCCGTCTAATTCCTTTGTTAACTTTCCCTTTGCACTCGTGCCACGTACTTCAACATGATCTGTCATTTTAACTTAAGGGTTGTGCATTTAAATCAAGAATGCACAACTCAAAATTACTGTCACACTTAGTGAATCGCGGGGCGTCGTTTGAAAGGGGAATCCCAATGATTTCCGCTCTCATTTGTTTTGACATTGCGGTTGCCATTACGTGCAAGATGAAAGTACGTCGTCTGTGTTATGATCGTCGACGATGTGATTATTAGTCTAAATAATTATTATTCCCGTCATGTTTTTCTTATTGTTATTACTATTTGTTTATTTCACTTCTTTATGTACGTACTTGAATTTGCTGTTGTGAATTGTTTACTCTAATATACCATTTGTTGTAAAAACCATTGATTAAATGCTTAAATATACTTCGTATTCGAATGTAAGACGACTCTTGGTATTTACAGCTGAAAATTTGGAAAAAAATGTCGTCTTAGATTCAGGTGTATACGGTGTGTGTGTGTATATATATTGTAGCCGAAAAGGTGAATTTTTTTCGCTTTAATTTAATTTGGGAAAGTTCGGAGCCGAGCGTGTCGCAAGTGCACAGAATAGTTCATGGACAACCAAAATTATTGTTTTAATTTCACAACCGATTTTATACACAGAATAGTTCGTGGACAACCAAAATTAATGTTTAAATTTCACAACCGATTTTATACACAGAATAGTTCGTGGACAACCAAAATTATTGTTTAAATTTCACAACCGATTTTATACACAGAATAGTTCGTGGACAACCAAAATTATTGTTTAAATTTCACAACCGATTTTATACACTTTAAATAACTTTCACGCACGGTTTACACAGATTCTTGCACTGACTCGACCGTTGCCCTTTCGCGATCCCGGAGAAGTAGTCCCTTAGGCGTCGGAGATGCCCCCTTATATAGGGCGCGGGTGATGCAATGCGTTTTCCACGCCCCCTTCAGGCAACGTGACGGGCAGGCCACGAACCTGGAAGGTCAAGCTGACGTCGGTTTCTCCTCCGCCTTCGGCGCGCCCAAAATCATCTTCAATTTTTTTAACTAAGGCTTTAGTGTGGCCAACAGGGCTACGGGTTGGGCCTGTACCGCCACAATATATATATATATACACATATATACACACATACACACACACTTTAAAAAATAGATGTATCTATTTTTTAAAATTATGTAAATATTTTTACTTATCAGAATAACGTAACAATATTTTTCAGGCCTGACTATGAGAGAAAATGTGAGGAAAATGCAATTCATTCCATATGTAGAAAATTTCGCGCAGCCTTTTCCCTGATTTTTTCTGCGAAAGAGCAAAACATAGGACCGCGAAAGACAAAACTGGTCACAAATGCAGAACCGTGAAAGATCGAAACACGCGAAAGATAAAGCCGTGAAAGCCTGTACAATGCAGTCTGCATCTGACGTATTCTCGACTGATATTGAAGTGATTGTTGTGAAATAATTTTCGTATTTTAACATTTACACTGTGCGAACAGAGAGTTTTAAGGATTTTTATCATATATTTGGCATAGAATATCAAGCAATCCTCTTACACTTAAAATTATTATCCCCTTCAAAATTGTATGTTCCATATTTTGAAGCCAGGGATTAATTTTACAGCATATCCATAGAATTTTATATTGTTTTTCTTGATTTTTCATTGTTTAAAATAAAGATTGATGCTATAAGTAGCTTTAATGCACAAGAAGAGAGATTGTTTCGGATTTTTTTTAAGTGTCCCATATTTTATTGAAGAATTTGGCTATCTGTCCCGTATCTTCAAAACCGAACTCTGGCAATCCTATGCATGGCCATATGTAGCATAGAGGATGTCCAAACTGTATTCTGTTTCGTACCAAGTATTTGCCAGCATCTGAGACATCACAGAAGCAATTGTATCTCTGAATAGCACTTGGAGTTCATCCAAATCTTCAACTTTCATACGAATTCTTTATATAACCCCTTTGAGTAATATTCGGAGAGTGAGGGGGCCAAGAAATTGGTCTTTCCCATCCAATCCATCGGCAAGTAAAATGTTCATTGAGAAATTCTGGAACCTCCAGGCACCAATCTGGTAGAGCGCCGTCTTGTTGAAAGAAAACATTCAGTTTATGCAATAGTGGCCTTAAGGATGGACAAATGGGGTGATTGCCCAAGGCCTCACAAATTAGAGGACAAAAAAAATTATGGGCAAAGCTTTAGAAAGGAAGTAGCCAAAATTCCTCGTATTTTTAAAAGTAAACAAAATTCATGGTTCATTGCAGCTTCATGGGAAGCGCAAAGTTAAATTTAAATCAGTAATGTCCAACTTGCTAAGAGCCACAAGTGACTTTCTTTCCCAGGGCCCCAAGAACTCTGTGACCACCACTGGGCTGATGGTCTGCCATCTGCAGGATTACAAACAATTGAAGCATATCCAAATAATTCTTACTGTTAACAGTCTTCTCATAGAAGAAGGGCTCTAACATCTCGTAGCAGGAAAGGGTGCCCTGCACATTCAACTCCCATTCATGCTCGAGTACCACTTGGTTTTCGGAGCCTCAAACTCTGCAGTTATGCTGTTATACCTTACCAGACGTGGAAAATTGATTTATCACTGAAAATGACTTTGTCCTGGAATCTGTTGTCATTGCCAATCTGGCTGAGCATGTCCACAGCAAATGCTATCGGACATGGCTGGTTTCAGTGCTTGTACTCTCTTGAGTTTTAAATTCTGACTTCTGCTTATTGAACTACCCTCCAGGTGCTTCACCTCCATATTCCAACTCCCTCAGCATGCATCCCTTTCTGTTGTGCCAATGCCATTTTAATTCTGACCAACTCCATCTATGTGATGTGGTTCTTTCAAATGGAACAGACAGTTTTCCAATATCTGTTGTAGTTTATGTTGTATGGATGTTTGTAATATGGTGAATAAATTATGGCCACCCTGTATAGTCCCATTTGAAACCATTACCTTCTTATATATTTAACTCATATGAGGTACCAATTCAGGATGAAATTAAATTTATCATTGTCAAAGGCCTGAAAACTAGTATTTTTCAAATGAATGTTAATATTATATGTAATATAGATGTTTTAATAATGTAGTTGTTAAAATGAGTAATGTTACTTTGGCTGAAATTTCTGTTAATAATTGATAAAAAATCTAAAATATGCAATTTATGAAGAAAATTGTATTATTTTTGGGGAATGTTTAGTTACAACTATTATTCTTATCTAAGAGCATAAATTACTGAATGAAAGATTTAGCTTTACTTGATGAAGAGCTACTAATTTTGTCAAATGTAAATCTCTTTGATTTTGCTGAGCAGAAATTTTGCTGCCATGATCTTATTTTCATTGTGTCCTTTAGCAAACGTCATTGTCCTAAAGAATTGTGTTTAAGTGTAAAATTCTGGATATGGGTTTATTTCTTACCTATTACCCTTTTACATTTCTTGGTGTCCATTACAATGTAGGTTATTGAATATTTAACTATATTCAACTTTACTCTTTGAATTTAGGTCAAAAATTAGTGGATGCCTGGCTTGGGAAAGGTACTGCAAATTTGCGTCTTAAAGGAGTTTCCCCTCCTGCCATTTCTCGAGAACAGGCCGAGGCTATTGTTGCATACCTTTTAATTGAGGGATATTTGCAAGAAGACTTTCATTTCACCCCTTACAATACCATCAGTTACCTAAAAAGAGGTGAGTACAGGGCATATGTAGCTCTTAGTTTTTAAAAATGCTAATATAGGAAAAAATCCTCATTATTATGGTAAATATGGCATATAATGTTTGAAGAGCTAGATTGTGGATTTTGTACTGTATATTTATTTGTGAAGACGTAAAAATTGTAATTTAGTTGCTGAAAAAATTGATAATTGAAATATATCAGTGTTCATATTTACCTTATTGAAATGTATTAATTTGCATTATTCCTCATTATTTACCTGACATACATTTATCTGGCATATTTCAAGACTAGATAATTATCTCATTAACCCTCAACCAGAAGTATCAATCTCTCAGATCGGTATGTTATTTTTATTTTTGTGTTGTGGCAACACTGCAGGCATTTTCGATTTTTAGTAGCTTTCCTTTTACATATCTCGGTATGAATTCAGTTGGTTTCCTGACCTTGGAGTGAATAATTTGTGATTTACTATTGTTCAAGCGAAATGTTGGCGGTCTCAGAGACTGGTACTTCTTGTTACCCAAGTAAGTGGTGGTCTGTGAGACCAATACTTCTAATTACTGTGTTTTTATTAGATAATCTGTTACATTATACAGACTGTTTGCAATGGATGACTCCAAAAAATACATAAAAATATATAAATTCAAGTTTGTATGGGTTTACTGAAAACATTATGCTTACATCGTATGTACCTAAAAAAATTGGTCAGTATTACTAGTTTCATCGATGCACCATGCGAAGTCCACAGATGAAACTACTGGAAAGTCAGGAATTATTATATTTTATAATAAATCCAAAGGGGGCATCGATGCAATGGAAATGAAGCGTGCCAATTATTTGGCTAACCAAAGAATGCAGCAGTGGCCTATAGCTGTATTTTATGGCATGCTCAATATCAGTACAGTGAACGGTTTTATATTGCACATGTGCTTCAGAAAAAATGACATTATTTCAAGGTAGAAATTTATAAAATTATTGGCAATGAAACTAACTCATTTACGTCACAGATTACCGGTTGAATTAAATGATAAATTACAAAAATGGAAGACTTGTACAATAAAAAAAGAAAAACAGCTTACAAATGCATCGATTGCTCCAGTGCTATTTGAGTGTTCAAAAAAAAATATGTAAATCATGTGCAATCAGATCCGCTTCATAACAATTGTACCTATATTTATTTTTTCTTACAGTTTTTATAAAATTTACTGTTACATTATACAAAGTTTTATAACTCTGATATTTTAATTGATTTTATTTGAATCGTTGCTCTTGTTTACTTGTCAAAATCGTTTATGGGACAAAAATTTACTATGCAAATTGTATTACAAATAAATTTTAAAGCTCTCACTGTATATCTATTATAACCACTACTACCCTAATACTTTAATAAAAGTACCTCGTCAACCAAAACAAAGAATCTTAGGAATTATTGACAATACTAGTAGTATAAACAGGCAATACAGGTCTGGGAGACCAACACTTCCAATAGTGTTAGAAAAAATGATACTTCTGGTTGAGGGTTAAGGCCAATTTAAAAATTTTGTTATGATAATTCTGGCTTTTGATTTTTTTTAGGTCCAAAAGCATCTGCTGCATTATCTGAAAGTCATCAAATTATGATGGAGTTTCCGGGAAAAAGAATTGCTCCTGAAATATCACCACCATCATCATCGCCCAAAACTGATATCTCTGAAGCAAGCTCTAGTGGCAAAACTACATCTAAATCTAGTGACTCTCAATCCTCCACTTCTGTTCGTTCCTCTAATGGGGTTTCTGGTGTTAAAAGCAATAGCAAATCAAAAAGTGAAACAAATAGGAACAGTACTAAAATTAAACCAAAAGAAGAAACAAAATCTGAAATAAATAAATATGCTATAACTAAAGTTGTGGCAGAATATACCTTGTCTTCCGATGAAGATGAAATTCAGGTAGTAAAGAAAAGAAAGATTAAAATTGTAGATGACGATTCAGATTGATTATTAATTTTCAATATAAGCTGTGATTTTCGTATCAGTTTGGCTGGAAATCACTTTTTCTTGTATTTATTTGTTTCTATTGACTGTATATATTCATGTTAATTTGGCAATGCCTAAAATTTGTTTTTAATGAAATTTATTCTGAATGACTTAATGGATCATCGATCAAAAAAGAAATGTATTGATTAATTTTCAATATAAGCTGTGATTTTCTTATCAGTTTGGCTGGAAATCACTTTTTCTTGTATTTATTTGTTTCTATTGACTGTATATATTCATGTTAATTTGGCAATGCCTAAAATTTGTTTTTGATGAAATTTATTCTGAATGACTTAATGGATCATCGATTAAAAAAGAAATGTGTTGCTGTGTTTATGAGATATCTTTGATTTAAGTGCTTAGATAATATAAAAACAAATGTCATATGGATTTGACATTTTAAATAAATAATAAAAAAAGTTGATATCTTGTTTGAAGATTTATAATAAAATGAGAGATGATTATTTCATATATACAGTTTTTTATTTATATTTATTAAGATGTGTAACAAAACAAATTTACAATGAAATATGAACAATATTTTCCCCAAAAGTTACATTTGTATAAATAGTTAAAAATGTAAATAAAAAAAATGTTTACGAAATACATAGGGAAATCAGCTCACACTCATCATCCAATGAATACATATATGCAGGAGTTCTTTAAGACATTGTGCACCTGTAGGCAGAATAAATTTTTGCAACCTCTCAAACTCATACTTTTTGCCATAAACTTGAAAAATTAAGCACCTGTTTCTTGAAATTTGGCACCCCTTAAAATTTGGCACCTGTAGGCAGTTGCCTACTTGGCCTAGTGGATAAAGTGCTACTGCATATATGCCCTCTTGTCCAAATCACAGTTTTTTGATAATTCAATTTATCTGACTTTTGAGTTTTGCCTAAACATGGTGTAAATATCAACCACTAAAGGTAGTTGCAATTATTTATGCCCTAAGTTCAGTGTTTATGTGAATGAGTGGGAGATCTCCTGTACAATTTTTTCTTTCTATCTACTATTGAAGTTTTTCCCTTCTTAATGCATGAGATGGAGTGGGGGTAAATATGTACATGCATGACCTGAGAGTGGAGGGTTGGTTAGATCAGAATTGCAACGGGAAGGGTAGTGAATGTGTATATATTCTAATAGCTGTATAGTGGTAGTTGTTATACAGAGATTCCTTGGATAGCGCTATTTATCGGTTTCATGAATATAGAGCACTAAGCAGAACCTCGTTAATTGAAGCACATTTTTCCATAAGAAGATTGTAAAATGCATTAATGCGTTACCAAAGTACAAAAAAGTGACAAAAATAGTAAATATATTTTTTAAAAACAATAAATATAGTTAAGGCTATACATTAACTTACATTATGAAAATACAATGTAAAAACAAGAACACATTGACTTTTCTTGCACAGAAATGTAGGACCTGCTCGGCATTCTCTTCCAAAATGGCCTGTTTCATCCACATTGAAAATCAGATGTGGTGTGTACCCTTCCTTCATTATTTTTAATGTGTTGCTTTAAAGTCAACAGCTCCTTCAATGTTTGCACTCGCTGCCTTTCCACTCAAGGCTACATTATGAAGCTGAGCCCAATGCTTAAACCTATCAAACCAATCTTGGCTGGCTGTAAATTCTTCCACATTGGAGCCCTGTAGCAAATCCTTTTGCAGGTTTTCATACATACTTCTAGCCTTATCTCGAATAATCAATAAACTCAGTGGTATGCGATATTGAGTTTGATCTTCGATCTGAACATTAAGCAATATTTCCATGTCAACCATTATTGTAGACCTAGTTCTGCTTAACTTAATAGCAGTAAGTGGGGTATCAGTCTTCCCAAACTCCCTAATTTTATCAGCGTTCTTAATAATTGTCCACGCCATTGACCCTGTCAAACCCAAAACATTGCATACATTGAGTTGATGCTCACCTGAGTTCAGATGCTTCAATACAACTAATTTCACTTGCAGACTTAAGCTCTTGTGATGTTTTTCTCAGCACTGACAATATTAGCTTTGATTAAGGCTTGGAGCTCATGATGCTTTAATTTGAGGGGTAAATTCAATGAAAAACACACCAGAGTTGAGTTGTTTGCTGTACAATACACTTAAAATATCATCGTAGATACAGATCTCCAGCAAAATGCTCACAATCAGTGGGCCTGTGTATGTTGAACACAAAGTATGTATGATTAGGTTTCAGCCCAGAGTGTTATAGCTAAGGGTGCAAGTGTTATAAGAAGCATAAGTATTAATTAATCAGGAGTGCTATAGCGAAACAGTGCTAAATGAAGAGTGCAATGATTGGGAATAGCTGTGATTGGTTCACCTAATAAATGCCAGGGGAGGAAGGTCTGGGGTTGGAACCCACATGGAGAATTTCCCAGTAAATGCAGGATTGAAGGCTGAAGACTGGACTTGGATCTGCTGCTCATATTTTATGCAAATGCAGAATCTTATCATGTGGATACATTTACTTTAGTTCAGTTTTTGTTTTTGGATTTTTTAAAAGTGTCTTGGCTATTATCTGACTTATATTATGTGATCTAGATCTCGTCCCAAGCAAGTTGAATATGAGGACTTTTACCATACTTCAACCAGTCAAAATAAAAAATTTCAACATCAACAAATGATGTGTTTTTCAATTGCTTAGATTAAGGAACAAATAATACAATTAACTATGTAAAGTTCCACTACATTACTCAATAACACAACCAGATTTCAATGTAACCATGTCATCATTAGGTAAATATACTGTAAGTTTCACAGATTTATATATGGTGAGCCTGTAAAAAGTAACCAATAAAATCAGAAAGAAAGGAATTTTGTACTAATCAACCAATAAACACAAGTTTGTATGAAATTCCTTTCTCTCTGATTTGTTACTTTTAATCAGAGCCAGCTTATTGGTTGTGCGACTACACTGGGCCCTGCACTTTCTTAAAAAGAATTTGCATACTTATAAAGTACACGCATTTTTTTTAAAAACCTGAAAAAATACCGAAGTGTCATAATGAGAGAGATTGCTTTAGTTATTGAAATTTACTATTAAAATTTTTTGATGCATAAAAGGCCCCACATGCACACTTTGCACCAGGTCCCACAATTTTCCTAGCCAGCTCTGCTTTTAAACAAATAAATTTAATTTAAAAACACACACACATATACTTATTAGTAGAACACAACTATGACAAGATTTAAAAAGTACATATTTATTGTACTTATAAAGTACACACATTTTTTTTAAATCCTGAAAAAATACCGAAGTGTCATAGTGAGAGAGATTGCTTTAGTTATTGAAACTTACTATTAACATTTTTTGACATGTAGAACACAACTATGACAAGATTTAAAATGTTCACCAATTATTGTTGAGGTGGTATTGTATTTCCTCCACTCCTCTTGACTTACATGGTGGAACCATAATTATCAATGCATACCTATCAAATTTTGTTTTTTAAATTGCATTTCATTCCAATTAAAAGGAAAAATGAATAAAATATTAAAACATTGTCATCATAATTTTAGTTTTATCTGGAATTAAAAGAAAAGAAACTTTGAGAATAAAGATAAATATAACAATATTTGTCTGCAAGGGCTGTAATGTTCAACATTTTTATTTAGTTGGCAGGTTATTTATTATTATAAATTGGATCATGTGAATTGAGCCTGATCCCAAGTATTAGAATTAATTATTTCCATTTTCTACAAATATGTATTCAGTTGACATTCATACTTTATCAATGAATTTGAATGCATGTTTATAATAACTTGACAGCAATTGGTGCTAGGTAAAGGGATTTTGAAGACCCATTCAAGAAACGTTTTATGGAGTACCTCACCAGTCCAATGTTGATAGCAATGTTGTCACTAACATAAAATGATTGTTTTTCATTCTAATGACTTGTTTATTCATTTCAACTAATTGCATACCTATTTTAATTTTTCTTGGGAGCATTAGTTTTATTTTAAAAACAGGAATAGGCACAGGGTATTATAAACTGGTTAGAATTCATGATACAAAAGTAAATCAACTACGTATCTTCCACGGATATTTTTATTACAACATAACCTATTTTGTTATGATTGCAGAATAAAAGTAGAACCTGAATTCATTAATGAGATTTGGTTAGAATTCACTTATAAATTCTGCACTGACATTTTTGTAATCTAGAAACATCATAGTTTATTTTTGTAGAAGAGAGAAATTGTGAATATTTGTTTAGTATATTGTTGCTACATCATTGGATTTTTCCTTAAGCCCCCAGGTTTACGATGTAATATTTAGGATACAGATCAAATTAAGGAATTCCTCAGGTTTAAAACTTGACCAATGCTTTGGTAAATAGAATATTTTCTATGATGTGCATATGGAGGGATAACGTAATCTTTTAGGAAGTAATTTAGCAAAATTTGAACTTCTCATGATGAACTGTTTTGATTTTGCAAAATTGATATATATATGGGAGAAAAGTTTTATAAACTTTCAAAAACCAACAAAAATACTCATGAAAGTTTAGATAAATTTATTTTATGTTTAAAAAAATGAATTAAATTAGTCATAGACTTCAAATTTGGCACATGATATTGTTTACATGAAAGTGATCCATGATGCTTGAAAAAGACAATTTAGTATTTTTAATGAAAGCAATGGTCATACACCCATCTTATGTAAGCTTACTTCAGATGCAAGCCATTATGCACTCTGTGGAACAATCACTGCCTTTAACATCGCCCACTTCAGTACTTGCAACTACAAATGTGACCCATCATGCTGGAAAGGTTGCTGACCCCTTGGATAATGAATAAAAAAGTATATTGAGCTTCCTCCAAGACCCGTTGAGGGAAGTGCATGCTCCAGATTGAAAAATCAGTCTTAAACTATTTGAGCATGCATATTAAGTTAACTTATAATATAAGTTACCTATATCTTTGAACTATTTTGTTCTGCGTTTGTTAACTCTTGTATACTTGACTTAATTTTCACCATTACAACTATATAGGAAACAACTATTGCACTGTTTGTTTGTTAGTTTTACTGGCTAATCAGCCTCTTGGACTGTTATAGCCGTAAATCCTTCTACAGCGGACACACACAGAAGGGAGGAGAGAAACCCAGTGCCGGCATTAGCCTTCTTTTTATGAAGAGCACCCATGGTTCAACTGCTTAACGTCCCTTCTGAAGGATGGAGCACTGAGTTACGTGGTCTCCTCAAACTACACAAGTAAGGGACGGGACAATCTCAGGTTAAAAGTTCTCACTTCTGCCGGGTTTGTACCTAGGACTGCTGTTTGGAAGGCCAACGCTCTGGCCACTCCACCTCTGCAACTATTGCCCTCTATTCAATTTCAAATACATTACAATTAATCATGCTAACTGCATTGTTATAAATGATGTTTTGATGTATGTACATATCAATGTATTTAAGAAATTTATTTAATTAAACTCTAAATTCCACTGTTGAACTATATACCCCTGAAATCATAGTTTTATATACCAATTTTGGCACTAATTTTTTTAGGGAAAATTAAAAACAGAGAAACCACTTTGAAGGTGAAACTAATTATATTGATAAGTTGAAAAAAATCTTGGTTTTATATTTCGTATTGTTATTTAATTGGTATAAAGCAGGTTTATGCTGAGTATACAATTCATTATTAATGTGATTGTCCATTTTTTGTTGTTACATATATAATTATCCCAAATATGATAGCTTGTTTTTTCCAATAAGATTTTGTGTTAGTTTACAAGGAAATTAAACATTTTACCTTTGTTTCTATATTTGACGTCGATCTTGCTTTTTTCTTTACACGTTCCAACCTCCTTCCTTGGTATGGTTTGGTCTCCATTGTATTTATAAAGTATGCAATTTATGGAACAGTATTTTTGTAGCTTGTATTTATTTTTTGTTTCAACTCTATAATGGAAAAGGTAATTTGATAAGAATAGAGCTGCATCAAACTAATTGTATATTATACCAAAAAAGAATAAGCATTCACTTAGCATTAGGTATTTAATTTTCTATCATACGTACAGTGACTGCTGTGTTTTTGTTGACTTGGATGTTAAGGGCTGTGACAATGGATATTGCTGCTTGTGCTGAGAGTCATACGTTCTTAATGAGGAACTCTTTCTCTGAGATGATACATCTTTGCAACTACAAGACTTCTGATAATGTTCCTGAAGACGATGGACTATCTCACTGTGTTTTTGTAACTTTTTGTAGTAAACTATATCTGTCACTATAAATTTTTTATGACTACCTTTTAACTCAGTTGTTGGCTCTTTGATTATTTCGCTTTCTGGCATTGTTGATTGAGGAATGTTTGTTTCCTTTTCACCCAATTCCTTTATTATATTTTTAAGGTTTTCCACTGAAATTGAAACAAAAGAATGATTTATATTTGTCAATGTATAAAATGAGTTGATTTAAAAAAAGGAAATTAATATGATATAGGTAATTCTGATATCTAGTGAGTGGTTAGACAGCAGTGCATGTGTACCAGGCCAAATTTTTTCAAGTATTTTGCATTACATTGTCACCCATGGGTTTCATCCCAGCTGAGCAGAAGGTAACTATGCCACTGTTTTTAAAATTTTGTCATTTTATCATAATATTAATTTAGAAAGAAAAATTAACTTTTATATGTATTAATATTAAGTTTTATTGCCAAATTACATTAATGGCTATGCAACTAGCAGGGGTTGTATCGTGACTTCCTATAGTGATATACTGCCAATGTCTGACCAACTTTGCAACTACAAGACTTCTGATAATGTTCCTGAAGACGACGGACTATCTCACTGTGTTTTTGTAACTTTTTGTAGTAAACTATATCTGTCACTATAAATTTTTTATGACTACCTTTTAATTCAGTTGTTGGCTCTTTGATTATTTCGCTTTCTGGCATTGTTGATTGAGGAATGTTTGTTTCCTTTTCACCCAATTCCTTTATTATATTTTTAAGGTTTTCCACTGAAATTGAAACAAAAGAATGATTTATATTTGTCACTGTATAAAATGAGTTGATTTAAAAAAAGGAAATTAATATGATATAGGTAATTCTGATATCTAGTGAGTGGTTAGACAGCAGTGCATGTGTACCAGGCCAAATTTTTTCAAGTATTTTGCATTAAACTGTAACCCATGGGTTTCATCCCAGCTGAGCAGAAGGTAACTATGCCACTGTTTTTAAAATTTTGTCATTTTATCATAATATTAATTTAGAAAGAAAAATTAGCTTTTATATGTATTAATATTAAGTTTTATTGCCAAATTACATTAATGGCTATGCAACTAGCAGGGGCTGTATCGTGACTTCCTATAGTGATATACTGCCAATGTCTGACCATAAAACTCACATTAACATTACAGTACAAAATTAAATACAGATGAGGAAGTCTAACAGCATAGAAATTAATATATGTTTCAAGTGTTGTGTGTGTGTGTGCAGGGCCGGCCCAAGGTACAGGCGAGTCAGGTGGCCGCCTAGGGCACCGTGGCACTGGGGGCGCCTGGTAGGACAATATTATAAGCATAGTTCTCTATGGGGGGGTGCTGAGCCGTTTCTCGCCTGGGGCGCCAAAATACCTCGGGCTGCCTCTGTGTGTGTGTATGTATATATATATATCATAAAATATATATAAAAGACAGTGTCACTTTGTCCCTTTTTCATTTAATGTTTTTTGAAGCTTAATATCTTGAAAACGACTGAACCAAATTTGATGAAATTTTCAGGATAGCATTATGATATAACAACAAAATGTTTTAATGTATCAAACTTGAGATCAAAGATCCAGGTTTGACTCCAGGGGATAATTTTCATTTCGAATAAGTTAACATATAAAATCGGCTTTACGACATGCAGGCTTTCATTCTTTTTTGCATTAAAATTAGAAAGATTTGGCCTACAGTCTTCAGATATGAACAATTTTGAAGAAAACATTATAAAGTTTCTTATTCTGTTCATCTTTTTCCACCTACAGTTCGAAATTTCTCAATGTAAACGTTTAATTCACACAGTTTGAAGAAATCTTGCCATTTTAACAAGATGTTGCCTTGCCTACCAATTCCATTGTTAGACCTCAATATCATATTGTTAATTCAATCCTTATGGGTATAATCGTGCTTTGAATGCTTTTAATATGAAAGAGAAGGGGGGAGCGAGAGGGAGGGGGAGAGAGGGTGTGAGAGGGAGGAAAAGAGAGGCAACTATTTTAAGTTTAACTAAAGATAGCCCATCAACAACAGAATATTCACTAAAAATGTTGTATATGACAAAATATTTCATATGTAAAAGTGTGATATTAATTATTTTAAATGAAAATAATAATAATTAATCTATCTATCTATAATTCTTCCGTTGATATTTCAACGGGCATTACACTAGTCATATAAATAAAAGTCTTAGTCTATAGCAAACGTTTCCCATAAGGTAACACGTAAAAATGGACATTTCAACATGCAGGCTTTCATTCTTTTTTTGATTAAAATTAGAAAGAATTGACCTACAATCTTCGGATTTAAACCATTTTGAAGAAAACATTATAAAGTTTCTTATTCTTTTCATCTTTTTTCTGCCTACAGTTTGAAATCGCTCAATCATGACCATTAAAATTTTATTTTATATATATATATATACATATACCGTATATACTCGTGTATAGTACGAGTTTTTATGACCAAATTTTTATTGCAAAAATTGGGAAACATACTATACACGAGTAATGCATTTGAGGAATTAAAATTCATGTATCTTCACGGGCATTTTTGGTGAAGTTATGCCACCCGCACATATTCTAATGGCAAGATAACCTTAACAGTGAGGTCGTTTATCATTGTTATGTTGCTTCGTGAAGAGTAGAATCTTTTTCATATATACAGCTTCAAATTCACAAATATTTGATATAAGTGAAGATTTACGGGCACTTCCTTTCTTGAATTTTATGTATACACATCTTTGTTTGCGTCTTTTTACAAGGGATGGATTGGAACGAGTTGGACTAAAAGTATCGTAGACGGCGTAACTTTATGGAATTTCGACATCTTGGAAAAAAGAAATTACTTTGTAATATTCAACAGTCTTTATTGTTTCTTCAATCACACACTGATCGGTTTCCACTACAATGTCATTCTAAAGGTGTTACGTCGGTTAGTTACACCATTAGAATGATTTTGTAATGGAAACCGGTCGGTGTGTGATTGAGGAAACAATAAAGACTGTGGAATATTACAAAGTAATTTCTTTTTATCCGTTATCGCTACCTATTAAGTAGATGGATTACGTACGCGGAATGTAATCCAGACGCACTAGAATTGAAAACGATTTTATTTCATCTTGTGCAATCATGATTCATATCACTTTTTATTAAATGTTTTAGAAGTAAGGTACTTAACTTATCCGAATTTTAGTGTACTCGCAAGAAATACTATTTACGACATTTATGGTCTATTCTATGGTGGTGTGGAAAATCAAGGTCGTTCGATATATCTCACTTGTAACCATCGAGCTATCGAAACAAAATATATCGACCCTGGTGGAAAGCTGGGGTCGTACTATAAACGAGATATATGAAAAAATCAGGTTTGTTCACCAAAAAATCAGGGGTCGTACTATACATGGAGTCGGCATATACACAAGTATATACGGTATATATATACAGGGTGTCCGTAAATGATTTTTCCGATTTTGATATTTTATTATTCAGCGCTACTTCAAGTTACACTTATGAAACACATACCAACTGAAAGAACAATTCAACAAGTTTTATGGACGTACACAAAGTCATTAATAAAATTCAATGTGAGCGCCACGAGTAACTCGAACGACATCATATCGATATTCAACCTTCTGCCACATGTTACAATGCATTTCATGATCAATTTCAGCTGAGCGCCACGAGTAACTCGAACGACATCATATCGATATTCAACCTCCTGCCACACGTTGCAATGCATTTCATGATCAATTTCAGCACAGGCCTCTCTGATCCGTGCCTTCAGCTCCTTCAGTGTCGTTGGCAGCGGGAGGACGTAGACATTGTCCTTCACAAAACTCTGGAAAAAGAAATCCATTGGTGTCAGATCAGGCGATCTCGGAGGCCATTCCATAAGACCTCCACGCCCAATCCAACGCTGAGGAAGATGTTCATCCAGGTAAGACTTCACGTCATTATGGAAATCTTGTTGATAAATCAGATCTGGAATGTTCTCCTGCAGCTGTGGCATTAACCATTCACAGAGCATGTCCAGGTAGATGATCCCCGTCACTGTGGATTCGATGAAAAAGAATGGCCCGTACAGCTTTTCTCGAGACATTGCCGCAAAAACATTAACCTTGGGACTGTCCCTTTCATGTTCAAAAGACTCATGGGGATTTTCACGGCCCCAGATTCGTAAACTGTGTTGATTCACTCATCCCGACAGGTGGAAGGTCGCCTTATCACCATCATCACTAAAGACCAACTTGTTCATAATCACATAGAACGCTTTCTCCAGCCCGGACGCCATTTTGCTATACCGACGAATGTAGCTCTGCCTAGCGGGCAGAATGCACAACTGGCAATCTAGCGCCAAATTCAAACTTTTAGAGTTCATCTTTCGCATGGTTAGTGTATTTCAAAACAGCTACTTAAGCAAGTTCTGAGTAATAAAACATCAAAATCGGAAAAATCATTTACGGACACCCTGTGTGTGTGTGTATATATATATATATATACAGGGTGTCTCGCAACAGGATGTACATAGCCTAACTACGTGCTCTTGGGATCATTTTGAGTCAAAAAGTTCAAATAAACATGGGTCTGATCTGCAACGGTTTGTCAAGAAAATGAGAATTAGCATTTTATTGCATTTATAATTTGTACATTATTTCCATTTGATTTTAATTAATTAATTAATAATCTAACATTATTTCAATATCATTTTAATTAATAATCTAACATTATTTCCATGAGAATGCCACGAGAATGCACGCACATGACGCACATAGGCAAGATGGCAGTCAGTGATTGCCAGCTGTGCACTGACGAGTGAGTGTAGTTTGTTTACTCCTCCTTTCGTTCACTGTGTCGCTGAGTGTTAAAGGCAACAACTATGTATCAATGGCTACATTTTCTAACGAAGAGTATGCCGATATTCATTTTGTGTATGGTTACTGTTATGGTAACGCAAGAGCAGCAGTCCAGGAATATCATTGGCGGTTTCCTGATCGTAGAGTCCCAGATAATCGAGTCTTCAGTAATGTGCACCGGTGTATCTGTGAAACGTACAGTCCCACAAGCAAAGTGCGAAAGACCACGACGACGCAATGTCAACATGGAAAATGACATACTGTAAATGGTACAGCGCAGTCCAACTACTAGTGTCCGAAGAGTTTCCAATCAAGTTGGGACCAGCCAGATGACAGTTTAAAGAACCTTGCATGAATTTGGTATGTACCCGTTTCACATATAAAATGTCCAGGCTCTGCTACCAAATGATTACTTTGCATGTGTAAACTTCTGCAATTGGCTGCTTCAAAACCAAGAGCTGTGCACGAAAACTTTATTCACGGATGAAGCTATCTACAGCAGAGATGGCATCACAAACACAAGAAATTCATATGTGTGGTCTGACGATAATCCTCATGCGACCAAGGAAACACATTTCCAAACCAGTTTCTCAGTAAACATTTGGTGTGGTATTATCAGAAACATACTCATCGGACCGGCTGTGTTTGAAGACTGCTTGACATCTCAGCACTACTTGCGTTTCCTCCATGAAGATCTGCCATTGCTGTTGGAAGATGTTCCTCTGCCAACCAGGGAAAGGGATGTGGCTGCAACAAGATGGCTCACCTCCTCATTTTGGTAGAGAGGTGACTGCATTTCTGAATCAACACTTTCCAGACCGTTGGATTGGCAGAGGTGGTCCAGTTGCTTGGCCAGCGAGATCACCAGATCTTTCGCCTATGGACTACTATCTCCGGGGTCACAAGAAATCCCTGGTGTATGCTATCAAATCAAACAGTAGGGCTGAGCTGCTGAATCGAATAATGGACTGCGGTACTCACATAAGAAATGATGACTCTGTGATGAGGGCTGTTACTTCACTTACTTAAACGAAGGG
This sequence comes from Uropetala carovei, assembly GCA_036926305.1. Taxonomy (NCBI): domain Eukaryota; kingdom Metazoa; phylum Arthropoda; class Insecta; order Odonata; family Petaluridae; genus Uropetala; species Uropetala carovei. The sequence goes on from JAXCHB010000076.1 coordinate 3,126,683, forward strand.
CTCAACTGTGCATCGACAATCAGGGTCACCGAAATGAAAATCAATTTAAGAGTGTAATCTAACTTTACTACTAATAGCAATAATCATGTAACCTAAAATCAAATGGAAATAATGTACAAATTATAAATGTTATTAATGATTCTAATTTTCTTGACAAACCGTTGCAGATCGGACCAATGTTTATTTGAACTTTTCAACTCAAAATGATCCCAAGAGCATGTAGTTAGGCTATGTACATCCTGTTGCGGGACACCCTGTATATCTTAATATATAAAATTGAATGTCTGTCCATCTGTCTGTCTGTTCCTTATACATTCCCACGCCCTTTGAGCTATCGGGACCAAACTTTGCAAATTGACTTCATATGACTCTATGAGTAACATAGGGTACCCGGGAACCCCAACAACCACCCCACACAGACAGACAGACGGATATCCATTCCTCATAAGATAACATAGAAAAATCGATATTTCGACCTGCGACCTTATTTTATTTTGCTTATTAAAATTCATATATTTGACTTACGATTTTCGGACTTGGTCTGTATTTAAAAAAGTAAATGCAGTTTCTTATTCTTATCGTCTTTTATCGCTTTCGAATCTAAATCTTTCGAATTTAACGTTTTAATATCATATTTTGACAAAATTTAGCATTTTTAATGTGAAGTTGCCTTGCCAACCGATTACATTCTTAAACTTGAAATCCTATTACACTCACGTATGCTCACGTTCTCTCCGGACCTCCATGGACCCTCCCGGCCCAATTCATAGATATCAGAGATATCTCAGAATTAGTTTTTACTTTCTCCAATATACGTAGTATAGAGAAAGTATTGCTTTCATGAAAAAATTCGAAATTGAGATTTCAATGGAAATACACATTTACAAGCAAGCTTTGAAATACCTAAATATTAAAACATATTTTTCTAATTTATAATGCCTTCATCCTTTGGTAAAAGATGCGCAAAAGGTGAAATGATTGTATTACCATATAATACATAGTTTTATTCGCCAAAGATGTCTGGCATAACCCGGGCATCGCCGGGTACTTTCAGCTAGTATATACTCGTATATAAACTTACGGAAGAGGAAAGGTAAATGAGTATATTTAGGGCAACTAGGTGCTGAAGGAAACCCAGTGAGCACTTACCAGAAGGAGAGCCGCTGGGGTGTTAGAGAGACACATTTGTAGAAGTTATTGGAGCTTTCGGGATGATCCCTTCGTCAGCACAAGAGATGTCTCTCTTGTGCTAATGAAGGAATCATCCCGAAAGCTCCAATAACTTCTACAAATGTGTCTCTCTAACACCCCAGCGGCTCTCCTTCTGGTAAGTGCTCACTGGGTTTCCTTCAGCACCTAGTTGCCCTAAATATATATATATATATATGTGTGTGTGTGTGTGTGTGTGTATGTGTATATATGTGTGTGTGTATATATATACAGTAAAACTCGTTTATTACGAATTTGAGGGGACCGACTCATTGCTTCGTTATAAGCGTGACTACGTTATATACGAGAAACATGGTTTTTGGCCTATACATCCCATATAACACGTATACACATACAGTAAAAGCTGTGCTATCCGGCTATTTAGAACCGGCCAGCCTTAGATACCGGCAATTACACAAATACAATTCATTTTGTATTTCTTTTTCTTTTTTTATGAATTTTTGTGTGAATAGTATATGTGTAATATCACAACTTCCACTTTAAAATTTCTTAAAATATAAGATATATATATTACGTATTTACTCCGTATACTTCTGTGGCTGCCGAGTAAGCATGGCGTTTTTGGTTACGTAAGCCATTTGCATTGTCTAAATGTTTTGGTGTACTTCTACAATTTCCAGTTTTATCGCTTTTTATTATTTAAAAAATTACCCATCCATTGAATATGGCATCAAAATAAATACCTAAAAGCAAGGAACAGGAGAGAAAAGGTTGGTTTAACGCTAACACAAAAGCTGGAGCTGATCAAACGAATTGAAAAGGGAAAAAATAGAGCAGCCATAGCAAAAGAATTCAACATCGGATCTTCCGCACTCTACGATATCAAGGCTCATAAGGCTAAATTAATGAAATTCGTGTCATCTTCTGAGACGAGTAAATCAATTAATAAACATCATACGCTTCATAAGCCAAAAATTGAGGAACTGGATAAAATATTATATGACTGGTTTTCACAGAAATGTTCAGAAGAATTAAATAATTTCGTCCTTTTCTAATAGAGTAAATAAAGATAAGTAAGAAAGATATAATCCAATAAATTCAATTTTGGGAACAGGTTCACTGCCGTAATCCCCAAACTTCCTGGAAGCCCTAAACTTTTCAATAGTCTTTTTGATTTGCATGTAAGCGTAGCAACGTATTAAATAAAAATGGGTAAATAATGTCTATATCTAACTAAGTGTGGAAGAATTAAAATGGAAAATGCAAACCCCATGTAGTTATGTTTGAAGAGTACGATAGTAAACCTAAGCCCAATTTTGTTTGGTTATTGCTAAATTTGCGATGTCAAAATCGAAACACGCTCACCTAACCGGATATTTCTGCTAATCGGCTTTCCACAATCCCCAAGATAGCCGAATAACACAGCTTTTACTGTATCTGCAGTGAGTCGACTTCAATACCGAACTTACATATGCAGAGAGATGCTTATCAACTTCGCGGCATGTAAAATGTTCGACTGCTATTACATACGATTTTTTAAATGGTCAATTAATATTATTATTGTCGTCATTAATTTACATAAACATTTCACATTTTTAATATCAATTTCAAAACAAAGGGAGCGTGGAAATTCGTATGGAAGGGGTAGATGGAGGAAGGGGACCTCTACGAACAAGTGCGCGGTAAACGGGCGGAAACTATTCATTACTTATCGCTCTGCTCGCCAAAATTCGTTATATACGGGGCATTTTTTGCCACGGGACCAAACATTTGTTCGTTACAGCCGAGAATTCGTAAAATGCGTGTTCGTTATATCCGAGAAATTTAACCAATGCCCTTATGGGGAAGTTCAAGGGACCGAGACATTTCTTCGTTATAGCCGAGATTTCGTTTTAGGTGTGATCGTTATAAACGAGTTTTACTGTATATATAATATTGCATAGCTGTTAAAAAATTGAAAATTATCAAATCAATAAAAAAATGAACTTAAATATGTATAATGCAGTAATAGAAAATCTATTAAGCCACTTCACTGCATACCTTCTTCTAGTAACTTGACTTCCCTGTCATTTGCCTCTTGGTCTATCAATTTATAACATTCCAAAATTTCTTGAGTCTTGCTGATTTTATATGAAATTTCATCTATTTGTTTTTGTATCCAAGTATCATCAGCCTCAAAAAAATCAGGGTCAGTTTCTAGAAAAAGAGATTTTATGAAATTGTAAAGTTTTTCAGATGCTTGAAGAGTTCTCATTAATGATTTCATGCTTCACTCTGATACAAATTAAATTCAACTATGTATCTTCTGTGGAAATTTATTACAATACCACTGGTTTCACTATGGTCGTAGCATCACCCGATAGAGAAACCAGTCACGTTGTAATAAATTTCTATGGAAGATACATAGTCACATTTCATTTGTAGCTTGAATAATTGTTTATGGTTATTAGATGCCAATTATTCTGACTTAAGATTATGGGCATTTTTGAAAGATGTAGATAAGAAAATAATTTGCAGTATTTTCTTAACCCTAGGAATAATATAATATCTGATTAATTATGAGATTTGAATATTTATATTCTTAGGGTATCTTTAAATATATTACAATACCTGAGGAATATTACTATGACTTTTTAATAAATCTTAGGTAGTGGGGCTCTGAGGTCCTCTGTTGGTAGTGCGACTTAAATTTCACAAAAAAAATTAATTAATAAAAAAACTATCATCGGTGCCTGGCAGTAAGCAGCAGTACTGTCAGTATGGTATAGAGCCAAAAACAAATTATGTTGGCTGGGTATATATCCAATAGAGCTGTAGACTACAGTACTGCGATGTGGAAAGCAAGAGGGAAACTTTCACATTACAATTCCCTAGTAATGATTATATGGTTGGACAATATGAGTTCTCTCGAGATAAAACATTCCGGAGGCAAAATAGTCCCTCAATTGGTTCTCTGAGTGGGGACTGCCTTGAGGAAAGCATTTGTTGAAGGTAACTTACATGTACTTAAAATGTAAAAACCATGAGGAATGCAGGAAAGCTAGAGAATCTGAAGGAAGAAATGAGAAGAAATAGGACTGACATCATAGGGATGAGTGAAGCTAGATTGGAAGGAGAAGGGCAGTTTGACTCGGAAGAATTCACTGTAGTTTACTCTGGAGGAAATAGTGGGGCAAGGGTAGTCACTCTGGTACTTAGGAAAGGTATGATGAAGAACGTGACAAAAATAATAGCAAAAAACGATAGGTTGACGGCAATAAAGCTAAAAGCAGTCCCAGTGGACATATTGATAATCCAGGTATATATGCCAACGTCCTCTCATGAAGAAGAATAAATCGAGGAGATGTATGAACAAATTAATGAGATTTATGAAGAAGAGAGAAGAGGAGAGGTACACTGCATAATAATAGGAGATTGGGACATCATAGTTGGAAAAGGACGAGAAGAAAATGTTGTTGGTCAATACAGACTTGGGAAAAGAAACCGAGGAGAAAAACTGGTAGAATTCTGCATTAATAATGACCTAGTAGTGACTAATACATGGTTCAAAAACCATCCACTGATCTCCCTCCAACACCTTGTTGTCACCTTTATATATATATCATCATCATAGATAGTCTGTCCGTAGACAGGTCTGTGATTATTCATGGTTAAACTTGGTTCTCCATATACTCCTATTTTCCACAGTCTTCTTCATGTCTTGATAGCTCTCTTTCCCTTTCAAGTCGTCTATCAGCTGAAACTTTTTCCTATCTCTTTCTCCATCCAGTTTTCCTTCTAGCATTTCTTTAATCATGCACTCACTCCTCAGGTAATGTCCAATCCAGTTCATTATCCTCTTTTTGATAGTCTGTATAATCATTCGCTTCTCTCCTATTCATCACAGTACTTCCTTGTTTTTCACCCTATCTGTCCATTTTATCTTCAGCATTCTTCTCCATATCCACATTTCGAAGCTTTCCAAGTAATTAATATCATTTTTCCTTAGTGTCCATGTTTCTGCCCCATACAAAGCTATACTCCATACATAACATTTTAACAACTTCTTGCGGATACCCTCCTTTATATTCCCCGTTACTAGGAGTTTCTTTCTTCTGAAAGTGGCTTTTGCTTTCTTTATTCTAGTCCTGATTTCATCGGTACATTTTGCTTCTCTTATTATGATGCTTCCAAGGTATTTATAATCTGAAACTTGTTCTAATAGCTTTCCTCCAATATTTATGTTCAAATTATCTTCTTCTTTACTTGATATTCACATGACCTTGGATTTTTCTGTATTTATTTCCATACCTAAATTGGAGAGCCGCTGGGGGTGCTGAAGAGACACGAAAAACAGAAACATATGAAAAACAACACAAATTTGAAGCTTTCGAGCAGAGGCCCTTCCTTAGCAATGGAGGAAAATGTAATATTTGAAATGACTCACTGGGGGCATATGTGAGGGGAGGGGGGGGGGGGTCATGTGAGGAGTTCGAGGATAGGAGGAGGTGGGGAAAGGGGATGGTCAATAAGGGTAGTGGAAGTTGAGACCGGGGGGGGGGGGAGAGAAAAAGTCAAGGAGAAGAATGTGGGCCAGTTCCCACTGTTGAAATAGGGGACGTGGGTGTCGTCTGGTAGGGCGTGGATGGTCCTTACAATGTAGCAATTATATTAAAGCTAACATTGTGTAAGTTAGCATGAGAGGCCATTGGAATGGGACGTTTGAGATTTACGCTGTTCTGGTGGCCTGATGTTGAGGGGATTACTGGTGAGGCCTACGTAGAAAGTGGGACATAGGGTGCAGGTGAGGAGGTAAATAACATTCCTCATGATGCAGTTACTTCTGGAGGTGATGGGGTAGGTGATGTTGGTGGAGGGGAAGGAAAATGAGGGTGGGTGGATGGGGCATGTGAGGCAGTGGGGTTTGCTGCAGGGTTGGGATCCTGCAGTGGATGGAAGGGTGAGAATGGGTGGTTCTTTCTTCCACAGAATATCTTCCAAATTGGGAGGTCGGTGGAAGGACAGAATGGCAGAATTGGTGAAGGGAGATTGATGAGAGATGGAAGAGAGGATTTGCTTGAGGACCTCGCGGATCCCAGGGTGGAAGAGGGTAGTAAGGTTGAGTGAAGGGGTAGAATCAGGGGTAGTGGGGATATGAGGGGTGTGATTGCACTCCAGATCTGGTCACGGATCAGGCCCAGTGGGTAACCATGTTTAAGAAGAGCATCTTTGAGAATGGAGTAGTATAGAGAAAGAGACCTCCTATCTGAGAAAATCCTCCATCCTTGGTGGGCTAGGGCATAGAGGATAGAGGTTTTAGTGTGTAAGGGATGGCAGCTATTGAAGTGGAGGTATTGGAGGCTGTTGGAGGGCTTTATGTGAACACCGGTATGGATTTTTCCATCTTGAATAGAGAGGTCGATGTCCAGGAAGGTATTATTAGAGGTGGAAGTATTGTGGGTGAAGGAAAGCATGGGGTGAGAGGAGAGGCATGACAAAAAGGATTGGAGGGAGTCAGGTCCATTGGTCCAGATGAGAAAGATATTGTCAATATATCTCAGCCACAATAGTGGTCTGACAATGAGAGGTACATTGAGGAAGTGAGTCTCCCATTCCCCTAGGTAGCAATTGACATAAGAGGGTGCCATTCGAGTGCCCATTGCTGTACCCTTTATTTGGAGATAATGGCACCATCCGAAAGAGAAGTTCTTTTTCAGCACCATTTCTGCCAAGTGCAATAGGAAATGGGAGGAGGGTCTTGTGTCAAGTTGTTTTCTGAGAGCAGAAAGTCCGTCATCATGGGGAATATTTGTGTACAGGGAGCAGACATCATTGGTAGACAAAATGGTGTTGGGTGGGAGGGAAGAAGGGAGGTGTTAAGGCATTGGAGGAAGTGATTGGTGTCTTGGATGAAAGATGAGAGTAGACGGATGAGAGGCTGTAGGTGTGAATCCATGAATGCGGAGATGCGCTCTGTGGGAGAGTTAAAATTCACAACAATGGGGCAGCCAGGGGTGTTAGGTTTATGAATTTTAGGAAGAAGGTAGAAGGTGGGGGTATGGGGATTCTTGGGGATCATCAGGGCGATGGCAGAGTCAGTGAGGCATTCCTGTTTTCCTGCAGAATAAAGATAGGAGGATATTTGGGAGGAGTGGAGGCTTGTGGGGTTGTAGGTGATGAGGACATAAAAGGTTTCATTGGAGAGTTGGTGCTCGGCTTCCTCGTTGCATTGGGTGCAGTCCAACACAACCATGGTGGTGCCCTTGTCTGCGGGGAGGATAATGATGTTGTCGTTATGTTTAAGGGTTAAGATGGCATGTCTTTCACGTCTGGTGAGATTGTCTCTGTGGTCAAGAAGATTGGGAAAGTTGGACTGGGAGATTCTATGAAGGATATAATTAAGATATTGTTCTACCAGGTGTTGGAAGGGAAGGGCAGGTGGAATGTATTGGGAAGGAGGTTTGAAAATGGAGAAGGTCTGTGGGAGGCCAGGGGGAAGGTTTGGGTGAGCAGAAGGCGAAGGATCCTCTTTAGGGGGGTTGCTTTTTAGGCATAGCATGCGGGCAAAGGCGTGGATGTCAGCAAGGAGACGGAAATGGTTGAATTTGGTGGTGGGACAGAATGAGAGGCCACAAAAAAGGAGTGCTGTTTCAGCAGGAGTGAGTTCGTGGGAGGAAAGATTTACGACGTTGTCTGGTTTGGAGAGTGGAAAGGGAATTGGAGTGCTTCTGATGTTTGCAAATTGAAACAAAAGGAATCTTTTTTGGAATATGGAGCAGGGGTGGGGTGGGAAAACCCAGGAGGTCTGCAAGGCATGACTTTTGGCCTATGAGTGGATATATACACACACACACGCATGCACGCACACACACATATGGAGCAACTGCAGAGTCAATGCTTCACTCAAAGTTGTTTCTCCTTTTCATGAATGTGTCAACTTTTATTACTTTTCTTTTAATTTGTTTTCTAACTTAATAATCTCCCCTATAGGTGGCTTCTTAGGCTCTCTATGTTCACCTTTGCACAGCTGTGAGCATAACATTTTCTCAGATGATTTCCATCTAAATCCTGCCTTACTCTAGAATGAAGACATGTATATGCATAAGAGAAAGAATATTTTTCATCTACTTTGTATTGCTGTGATCTTCCCTTTAGCATTGATGGGCCTTCAATGACAACCTCTGTGATTTTTTAATTTAAAAGACTGAGAAATTCTATGAAAAGGCAAAAATTATTCCTACCGGGATCATTGCAGATCAGTAAACTGAAAATGGAAAGGTATACCTGTATATTTCTAGTTCAACTTTGATACAATTTCAAAACAATTTCTTGCATCCAGTAACTCATGAAAATTCCGTGGAATTTTTTGTTTTATGTGTGGCATTGCAATTAAATCATGGTGAAGAAATACTTTTAGAGCTAGTATGCATATTCTTATTTTTACAATTGTGATTCATAGGTATACCTACTCATTAAAACTGTGATTACTATTTGTTTGAGGTAAGCATGTAAATACTAATTTTTTAAATGCATCTTTCTGATGAGAATAGCATTACAGGCGACTCCTGAGTCTCAATTGTTTGAGTCTCGATTAATTCGAGATTTGATCCCACCGATCGATAATATACGCGGAATTAACTTCACATAGTTATTGGTTCTGACCAAATGCGAGGTTTAGTTTTAGTGTAGACGTAGTTATATCTGCTCTAATTGTTTGACTTTGTGATGATTTCACTCTTTTTTCTGTTAATCTTTTATTTAAATTTATTTATTTTATTGATTTATTTATAAATTTATCACTTGACATGGCATCTAAAAGGAAATGTAATAGTGATAATGTAAGGGAATCAAATAAAAGAGGGCATAAGATTCATAGTTATGAATTGAAATTAGAAATTTTAAAGCATGTTGAGAAAGGTGAAAGCCAAGCTGAAATTGCACGATCGTTGGGAATGTGTCCTTCAACTATTAGCACTTACGTGAAACAGAATGAGAAAATTCTAGATGTGATAAAGTCATGTAATTTGATAACAACAATAAACAGTCCTAGGAGCGGTGTTGTGATTCCTAAAATGGAAAACTTTTAAAACTTTGGGTAGATGATCAGTGTCAGAAACATACTGAAAGCCATACTGAAATCGTACGATCGTTGGGAATGTGTCGTTCAACTATTAGCACTTATGTGAAACAGAAGGAAAAAATTCTAGAACGTGATAAATTCAGGTAATTTGATAACAACAATAAACAGTTCCCCACCCAATAGCTCCTCTTCTTCCAACTAAAATCTTCCAACTTCTTAATTAATAAACCAAGTCCAGTAAGCACAGTTAAAAAAGATTTAAGGTATGAAAATATTTTTAATTTTATTGTTTCTTTATTCTTAAGTTATTTTGTGCTTTTTTAAACTTTTATATTAATTTCGTTGCGATTAATAATTGTATGTACAGATAGATATACGCAGGTATGTTATCAAGCTCGCGCGAGTCGTTTGTAACAAACGACTCGCGTGATCCGGACCGGGCTGTCTGTAAAGCATATTGCATACGTCTATCTTTGAAGTTCGAGAAACAAATTTATTTTTTCCTTTTTAGTGCAAAAAATAAGTTATACATTTAAAATATTTATTATATAATTTATTCATAATTTTATAGTTTTATTAACATATCAGTAATGTTATTTTATCTTTATAGAACGTGAGGGGAGACGTATCCCCCGATTATAACATGCAAGTATATGGAAAAACGGCGTTCGACACTCGACTATTCGAAATTCGAACACGTTTTCAGGAACGCATCCCCAACGAGACTCGGGAGTCGCCTGTATATAGGTGCGAGAAATGGTCATTAGGAATGTAGATGTTACCATTAGAGGCTTTTGAGATATGGCTATGGCATGGACCAGAGAAAATTAGTTGTGCTGGAAGGAAAGCAAATGAACTTTTAAATACAATATGGGAAAAGAGGAGCTTAATGAGAGTGATGAGGGATAGACAGAAGAAATAAATGATAGAAATTTTGAGAAACAATGGCCTTTTGATTGAAGTGATAGAAGGGCGGTTGCTAGAAAAGAAGCAAACTTGAAGAGAAAAGGAATGATGAATTTACTATAAGGGTGGAATGGTTACAATAAAATGAAGAGAAAGGCTTTCGATGAGGCATATTAGATAGGTTGAACTTAATACCTACTGACAGACTAAAAAAAATTGCTCCTTAATTCTTTGCAGCAAGAGAGTTTACTTATTGCAAGCTTTGCATCCAAGTTACTTTGAATCAAATAGCACTCCCAAACAAAAAACTAAGCCTTACCTGTTTCATTATCCTTCATATCTGTTGGCTCAGATGCAGAAAATTGCTGTGCCTTTAATTTATCAATTTTCTGCTGCAGTGAATCAATGGTCATCAAGTTAGTGGCTTTCTCATTCTCAAGGTTTGCCACTCTTTCTTTCAACTGCTCATTTTCCATCTTAAGTAAATCAAATTCCTCTAAACTCTGAGGTTTTTGTGAAGTTTCAGGAATATCAGTTGTTTGAACACCCTTATCCTCTTTACAAGTTAGTAAGCTCAGTCTCAATACCTCTTCAGTTCCCCTTGGTTCTAAATTTGTGGCTTTCGTTTCATCTTGTTTTTTCTCTTGATGCAAACTTTCTGTATCTGTACTTTTGTCTTCTACTGAAACTTTACCTACATCATCTGGCTTTTCTTTTAGGGCTGTCTGTGATTCATGACCTCTTTGTGATGGGGTTGGTTTAGTGATTGACAGTTTGGCTTTTCTCAAACTGTCACGACCATTAGATTCTCTACTCACTTTGGTTTCTTTTGGTTTTACAACATTTTTAGATTGCTTTAGAGTAGACTCTCCTGCTTTCGTAGCACTTGAAGGTTTATTTAAAGCAGTTTTTTTTGTTTTTATTGATTTCTTTGGTGTAATCGATACTCTTGGCTCAGTGCTGACAGACTGTTTATTCTTGCATTTGTCTTCTTTTGGACTTACTCCAGAATATTGTTCTTTGGGTTCCACATTTTCTTCTTTGATTATATCAGGTTTTGTCTTATTTTGTTTTACACCAACAGCATCTGTAACTTCGTCAGTAATTTCTAATTTCTTTGACTCATCTGTGAGAACTTCAATTTTTTTGTCTTCAGCATTCAATTCTTCTTTTTGTCTGTGATCATCAATGTCAGAGACAGCTACAGGGCTGTCTGATACCTCAAGTTCCCCAGTGGGAATCTCACCTCTTTCAGAATCTACATCACATTTTTCAACTTTCAGCTCTGATTCTTTGGCTTCCAATTCAATACTTTCAATATTTTCTTTTTCAACTTGTATTTCTTCTTTATCATCATTAGGAATGTTTGATACACCTCCAGAAATGTAGGGCTCTTCCAGCTTTACAACATCTTCAGCCATCTCTCCTTGTACTGTTTCAGTGGTATCTGCCAGTTCTTCAGATGCTTCAGGAGGGATTTCACTTATTTCAGATTCAGCCTGAACTTCTTCTTCTTTGATTATATCAGGTTTTGTCTTATTTTGTTTTACACCAACAGCATCTGTAGCTTCGTCAGTAATTTCTAATTTCTCTGACTCATCTGTGAGAGCTTCAATTTTTTTGTCTTCAGCATTCAATTCTTCTTTTTGTCTGTGATCATCAGTGTCAGAGACAGCTTCAGGGCTGTCTGATACCTCAAGTTCCCCAGTGGGAACCTCACCTCTTTCAGGATCTACATCACATTTTTCAACTTTCAGCTCTGATTCTTTGGCTTCCAATTCAATACTTTCAATATTTTCTTTTTCAACTTGTATTTCTTCTTTATCACCATTAGGAATGTTTGATACACCTCCAGAAATGTAGGGCTCTTCCAGCTTTACAATATCTTCAGCCATCACTCTTTGTACTGTTTCAGTGGTATCTGTCAGTTCTTCAGATGCTTCAGGAGGGATTTCACTTATTTCAGATTCAGCCTGAACTTCTTCTTGTCTTTTATCTGGTATCATTTTAGCCACAATTTCAGGATTTTCCACAGGGATTTCACTTTTCTCATTCTCACTTTCAATATTTTGCCCCTCACCTTTGATTGTATCAGGAGTTTTTACAGACATTTCAATACTTTTCTCTTCACCTCTGATTGTACCAGGTGATTCTACAAAGATTTCACCATTTTCAGCATTAGCCTCAACTTCTCCCGGCTCATTTTCTGCTATTGTTTCAGGCTCGTCTAAAAGGGTTTCATTTTTTCCTGCTTCTGGCTTGGCTTCTTCTGTGTTTGTGATTTTTTCAGGCTCGTCTATATGTACTTCTATTTTTTCCAACTCTGGATTGGTTTCCTCTTGCATTACCTCTGAGATCATCTCAGGCTCTTCTGTAGAGGTTTCAATTTTTCGTGCTTCTGGTTCTACTTCTTCCACCTCTGTAACTGGTTCCGACTCCTCTGTAGGGACTTCATTTTTTCCAATATCAGACCCAACCTTTTCTTGCTCTTTCTCTTCAGTTTCTTCAGCCTCTTTTTTAAGATGCTCATTTATTACAGTCTCTGATTCAATTTCTTCTTGTTCTGTCAATGTTACAACTTCAGGCTCATTTTCACGTATGTCACTCTTTATAACTTCAGCTTCATCTTCGTTTCTCTCCTTTCGCTCCATGGGCTCTTCCATATGCACTTCATTTTTTCCCACAACAGGTTCAACCTCTTCATTTTCTAGGTCTTTTACCATTACGGGCTTTAACACGAGAACTTCACCTTTATCAGCAATTGGTTCATCTTCTTTTTCTATCTGTGTGACAGCTTCTTCAATGAAAGATTCACAATTTCTCGCCATTGGGTCTATTACCTCTGGCTCTGTTTTGGTGATTGTTTTGGAATCTTCAATAATAAGTTCTTTAGCTTCAGTATTAGAATTCACTTCTCCTTCTTCTTCCTCAGCAGTTACTGTAGTCTTTTCAATGGGAACTTCGCCTTTATCAATCTCTGGTACAACTAATTCTTTTTCAACTCCCATGTCTGTTTCAGGTTTTTCTTCAAAAACTTCACTTTTATTGTTCATTGACTCAATTTTCTCTGGATTTACATCAGGTTCTTCTAAAGCAATGGTACTTTTTCCAGCATCAGATTCAATTTCTTCTAGTTTCACTTCTGTGATTTTTGCAGACTCAGCAACTTCTTTGCCATCCCATGATTCATCTTCATCTTTTATCACCCCCATAACTTCTCCAGGATCTTCTACAGAAATTTTGCCTTTTTCAGCCTCAGTTTCAAAGCCATCTTTTTCTACTTCACCATCTTCTGCTGATTCTGTAGCCTCTTTCTTTTCAGGCTCTTCTAGGGCTTCAGCTTTCACAGCCTCTTCATCTGAAACAGTGAATATTTCCTCCATATCTTTGCTTTCCTTTACTTCTTTTATGGGCTCTACAACAATTTCATGTGGTATGAAGAAGGGTTTTTCTACAGCTTTTTCACTTCCTAGACTCTCTTCATATCTCTGCTGTGTTAGCTGCAGTTCCTGATATTCTTCAAGGAGTTTTTGGTATCTATCCTCTATTTCTGATAACTCTGTTTCACGATCATGTAGTCGAGATTCTGTAAGAGATATTATTTCATTAAGTGATTCTATAGTATTAGTTTTATGTGTTAACTGTGTTTCAGCTCTCTCTAACTCTGATAGTAAACTCTCTATTTGTTTAGCGAGTTCATCATCAAGAGTTTGAGTCTCGCTTTCCCTCATTTCTTTTATTTCTGATACTGACTTTTCTTTATTTTCTTTTGCAAACATAATTTGGCTTTCTAGTTTTTTAACTTTCTCTTCGATTTCTTTCTTTTCAAGTTCACAGCACTTTAATTGTTCTTTCATCTGAGACAGACTTTCTTCTTGGCCTTCAAAACCTCCAGTAAATTGGTCCAGTTTTTCACTATATATTTTTAATTGAGTTGTCAGTTCATTAGTCGTATTTTTCTTTTTTTCTATTTCCTCTTCAAGTTTTTTAATCTTATCTTCTAAGTCTTTTATCTTACTAAGATATTCCCTATTGTCACTCTCTCCTGCTTCCTTATAATTTTCCTGATCCATTTTCTCTCTACTTTTTTCAATAAATGACACTCTTTTTGAAAGGATATCAATTTTACCCTTTAAGGATGAATATTCTTGGTTATCTACACTTTCGTCCCTCCCAGCTATGCCTTTTTCTGTTTCTTGTATTTTGTTTTGCCATTTCATCCTTTTTGCTTGAGATTTCCGAGAAATTCTCTGAGAAATCATCTCATTCTTGTAATTCTCCTCCTCCAAAAGTTGTGATCTAAGATTCTCCAGTAAATCCTTTATAAAATTAAGACAAAAAATCATTCATTAATTCATACAGACATTGTTATTAAACTACCTTTAAAATATGAATAACATACTTGCATTTAAAGGTATCAAAATTGTTAAAGGCTTTAGAGTAAACTTGATTTGTCACAGTGGTGGATCCATAAAATGTCTTTAGGGGGGACAATACACAAGGGCGGATACAGGGGGGGGTAAAGGAGGTAATTATCCCTCCCCCAAGATTTCTGAACACTAGAAAAAATTAACCCCTGAACCTTATCCTATGTGCTGAGCAAAATGCACTCTAGATGCATTTGATACAAAATATCTCGAATTTGCACCGCAGGTTAGTTCTAAGCGAATAAATATCCCTGCGGAGTGAGAGTTACACTGATTGGATTTTCGTTGGTCTGAGAGGACAATAGACGCAATTGCTCCCATTAAATACTACCTCTCTCTCTACCACTTGAGAAGTTTCTGGATTCCCCTGGAGGTAAGGATACTCCTGAGTTTATGTAAACATATTCTTGAAAGAAACAACCCACGTCAATACTTACTCAAACATATTTGTTAAGTGGACACGATCAATGCTGGAATCAGGGTTTGGCCAACCTTTACGTCTCCCCTTCTATATTATGGGCTCAGTCATCGGTAATATTAATCCGAAAAAGCAGGTTGGCTATCCTTACGCTTTGGGATTTAATGGGAAAACCCCCAGGACTGCAGAACTAAGTCAGAGAATTGGTAGCCAGGTGTTCAGTAAAGAATTGTGAGTGAAGCACGGATGTCTCTTTTGGCGGTGAAGGCAAGATATTATTATCAATAGCAAATAACCTACATTAGATACAGTCAACTTTATTTTAATACATAATTTTCAGAAACGGAGTTTATAAATGAACTGTGATTGATATTGTGTATCCTAATGTGTCGCATTGCCTCACAGTTCTGAAAAATTCCGCTGTGATGTTCTAATATAAAATATTATTTACTTAACTACAATAGTATAATAAATACATGTGTAATAAGACATTAATTTAAAATTAATTATTTGTACTTTGAAATATTATTGCGAGCACTTCTCCCACGCTATTGTGTCTCCGCTTTTTAAACTAGAAGAGATGCTAAATAATGTGAAAGATGTATTATAACAAAATATAACATTTAACTACATTAATTTTGCTGCACAAAAAATTATATATTTACTTTTTCTGTATTAAAATATACGTGAATTACGATTGAATTGAAATTTATTAATTACTAGAGTTCATGCCAGTTGAAATTCATCAGAAAACTTTTGATTGATCATAACTATACTTATGGAGTAAGAGCCTGTATAAAATTAGCCAAAAAATGGAATCTTAAAGGTGAAAACAATGGTCATTTTCTTCCCTTCTGTCTCCCTCCCTCTTCCACCCCCTCCTTCTGCCTCCCATTCCCTAAATCTCCACCTTCCTATCCCTTTCCCTCCTTTTCAGCCTCTCTTCCTCTCACTCTGCTTCTTTCTTTTACACTCCCAACTTATCTTTCGATTTTTATCCATCCTTTTTATTTTCATTTCTCTCCCTCTTTCTCTCCAGCAGTTTCTCCCTCCAGATCAATCTTTCAATGAAATCATAGACCAGGGTTGGCAAATAGGTTTTAGCCAACATGCCAGAAAAAGAAAAAATCTGTAAAATGATAACAGGCATGCTGGACTCATAAAATATAATATTACATTTTGGTTTCAAAATACAGTTTCACTGACGAAGTTCTACACACTACAGTTTCGGAACATAAAACACAACATTTTATCACCTTGTTTTACAAAACCATATTTTTCAGTCCAAGTAGACTGAAAACAGCAGATATATTCTTTATCTTTTTTTGATTTCTTAGCTGCTGACATTTTTCCTTTAATGAAAAATATGTCAATTACATAAAAATTAAAATTACGACTAATATTATATGAAAAATATAATTGAATTTCCAATTTCAGTATACAAAGTATGCTAAAGGCACCAAAATATTCGATGTTACTTACAAGACAATCAATCTTACTGAGAATAAGTGCAGGTGGCCACCAGTATTTCCAGAATGTATTGCATTCTCTACCTAACTTAAAAAAATCCCAACGCCTCCTACATAAGGTGGCCATATAGTTAGGATAAAAAATTAAAACATTATTGTAAAAGAAAGAGAACATTTATTTTCTTTTAAGTGATTTTTCATCCCGGGTGGAACAAAAATCGCCTATGTATTTGGTTTTACCGTTAGAAGTTTCCTATTGTTTTGACATTTTAAACATATTTAAATGTTGTGATTAAATCTTAAAAAGCAACATTTTCATTTGTAGTTAAAAAGGGAAAAAAACCATTTCTTCATTAAAAGTGAAAAGATCCAAAGAAAAAAATAATATGTTCTCTATAAGAGAGACCTTCTGGCCACCCTACTTCTACATTTTACATCTGCACGCGTAATAATAATACATAATTCATAGCACAGCGATGTCAAACTTATTGCAGTTCAAACCGGTGCTCAGTATGCTTCATGCGTACCAAAAAATAATAAAAGTGTACAAACAATACAGAGTAAGATTGTAAAATTATTTCAGGAACGACAAATAGTGATAGTAACATCATTAATACAAGTAATAAAAATGATAAGAATTGACTGTTATGAAATGCATCTGCAATTACTTTATTAACTGCTACTGCTAATTCCTGATGTCACCAAAAATCACCTACCAACTCTCACTCACGATTATTTACTGAGTGACTTCCTACTGAGTTGCTTATCAGTCCAGGAGAATCATAGGGGTATTTTGGGGTATTTCCCTTACATCCCAAGTTGTAAGGATGGCCAACATACGATTTTTTTAGAAAAATATTACAGATGATTTTGAGCCTAATCAGGGAGGTTGGCTACCGCTGTCATAGAGGGGTTTCCCCAGCTTCCAGTATTCACGCATCCCCCATTCTTGAGTAGGAATTGATGGCAGATTTTTGTGTCTAGAATATGTTTCCATAACTCAAGAGTAAACTCACTTCTGATGGTGGAAACAGAAAATTTGCAAGTGAGAGGTGATAGGTATTGTTCAATAGGAACGATCCTCTCAGATACGCAACAGATACGATTTGTTTATCTCTTGCTCTGCAAGACTTGTTTGCCATACTCAGGAAGAACTAATCTGCAGCACACGTTCGAGAGAGTGTACTGAATGGGTCAAAGAGTGGAAGAATGGGACTTCCAAAAAGCTATGTGAACGCAAGTATCTCCTTCCCTGTGGATCTGATGCTGAACCCAAAACCCTTATGAGAAGTTCAAATACTATGAAGATTTCGATCGAATAGGAGGGTGAGTGCTCATTGGGAAACAAGGCCCTCGTGCCATATGTTTGAGACCCATGTCTTACTACATATAACAAAAATAACCCATCAGAAAAGTTCTGTAAAATGTGTAAATCCGTCAAATCTCGAAGTCAGATTTTTTTCATGATTACATACTTTCTCTATATACTACACATATAAGAAAGTAAAAAAATCAATTCATAATTTCATTACGTTACGCATAATGTTTTTTAGCACTTTGTTGTACGAGCATACGAGCTTATACATGACACATTGGGTCGATTCGTGAATGTGAATGATTTTTTTTTGGTTTTGCTTCTGCTCTGGGGGAGGGGGGGCAATCATCCCACCTGGATCTGCCGCTGATTTGTCATGGCAAAATTAAAAAATAATTTCTGTGGTGGTTTTTAGCAAATCATCCTTTAAAATGCAATTTTTGATTGTTTGATGTTGACATATAAATTATGTTCTTAAGCTAAGTTTGCATGAATGTATAGCAGAGGATCAAAAAGACAATTATCGTGGGAAGCCACACAGTTAAATGAATTCTGATTTATCCTAATGATAAGTTATGTGTGCATCTACTGGTGGCTCTCCTGCTCTAATGGGACATGGCACTCTCATTGAATACATTCTTCTTGCTCAGATCAATCACTGGGAGTTTTCTATATTTTTCATATGGTAACATGGAAATCACTTTCTTAGTTTAGCCTCATCCATAGAACGGTTATATGCAAACTTTTAAAGTTACAGAAGTTTGAATATAAACAAAAAAAAATAGGATTTTAAAGCCTGTTCATTTTAATTCATTAAACTTTAATTAAACTATTAATTAAATTATCAAATTTTAAATTTCATTGATGAAAACATTTTTGTAGGTTTATAATGAGCATGGTGGGGATGATGTGTGATGACCAACCATGACAATGCCTTATGTAGCAAACATGTAAACCAGGGATCATTTACAATGCAGCATAAATGCATCTGAACCTCTATAAACCACCACCTCTCTAAATTACCAACTTTTTCTGTAACTGAATTTATTCCCTCTAACATCAATGTACCTACGAGGTCTGACAATAAAGTAATGACACTGATTCGAAAAAAATTTTTATTGTCTGTTGATCAATTATATTGTGGTCTCCTTCAAAGTAGTTCCCTTGTGACTGCACAGACTTACGCCAACGGTCCTGCCATTACTTGTAGCATTTCTGGAACGCATCTTGTGGAATGTTGTTTAAGGCCTTGGTCACGGCCGTTTGGATGACTTCTGTTGATTCAAAAGGACGTCCTTTCACCACCGATTTGACTTGTGGGAATAAGAAAAGGTCGCAGGGTGCGAGATCGGGTGAATAAGGGGGCTGCAGCAGCACCGTAATGTCTTTGAAGACCAAAAACTTCCCTACTGACAGTGCCGCATTGGCTGGGGTATTGTCATGATGGAGAATCCAGTTTTTCGCAATGTTTGGACGAGCCCGAATGACTCGCTTTCGCAATCTTTCAAGAATTTCTGCATAGTAATGTTGATTAACTGTCTGCCCAGGAGGTACCCACTCTTTGTGAAAAATGCCCTTGGAATCAAAGAAGCACGCAAGCATGCATTTCACTTTTGACTTGGACATGCGTGCTTTCTTGGGCCTTGGTGATCCCGATGAACACCACTGCGGAAAGCTTGTGCTCTTCACATTGCCTCTTCCCCAAAAGCCTGCTGAAGCTATCCATACATTGTGGTGACTCCTTCACTGAGTTTAACACAAAACATGATGGCATACCGCTGCGCGATGTTCCGCGTTTCCATTTTCGTGACAAGGCGCACAAACATGTCCTCATTCGTCAAGCAACTACTCAAGACTGAAGGAACGCAAGGCGGTGCCACTTGGAGTAAGGGTGGGGGAAGGATCAAGGTCAAACATGGTCTGTGGTAGCAGGCCGTAGCATTGCCAATACAGCAGGAAAAAAATCAGTCTCATTACTTTATTGTCAGACCTCGTATGTATTCTAAATATATTAAAGCAGCCACCCCAGCCCAGTCAAACAATTACTGCTGTCATTATCCCCTGTAGTTAGGTGCCGCAGAACTCAAAATACTGTATCTGCCCGAATACAAGCCGATGTTTTTTGTCAAAATTTATCATGAAAAAATCACCCCTTGGCTTAAATGCGAGTCCGAGGAAAATTTGGGTTATGGTTAAATCTGATGTCTATCATTGCCTTCGCGTTCAAATGATAGTACTATATTTTTCGTAAAGTAAATATTTGACCTACGATGAATATATATATATCTTGGCGAGATCGCTTGCGTAAATTGACGGTTACGCAAAATGCGTTGACGGCTTTGAACGCTCAACTGTTTGAATTTCGGTAAAACTTGACATGGAACGTGTATAATTATAAAAATGCAGTTTCTTAAGGCAATGTATATGCTAATTTCATTGGAAATAGACTTGGATGAAAGAATATATTGGCGAGATCGCTTGCGTAAATAGACGATAATACAAAATACGTTGACGGATTTGAACGCTCAACTGTTTGAATTTCGGTAAAACTTGACATGGAATGTGTATAATTATAAAAATGCAGTTTCTTAAGGCAATGTATATGCTAATTTCATTGGAAATAGACTTGGATGAAAAAATATCTTGGCGAGATCACTTGCGTAAATTGACGATTACGCAAAATCCGTTGACGGCTTTGAATGCTCAACTGTTGGAATTTCGGTAAAACTTTACATGGACAGTGTGTAATTATAAAAATGCAATGTCTTAAGGCAATGTAAATGCTAATTTCATTGGAAATAGACTTGGATGAAAAAATATCTTGGCAAGATCGCTGTTACTATATTTGAACTTTTGTGAAAATAAAGATGAATAAATTTATTGCCACTGAATGTGGAATATTACTCAGCAATGCAAAATTATTAATTGGAGTAATATTTCAAAATGTCAACAACTAAACCATTTCCCCCACATTTCTTCAATCTCGAATAATGTATTCTAAGATGTGCATGAATGCCTGGCACACTTCAGCATAAAATCTACGAAATTTATGTTTTTGCCGAAAAATTGTGGAAATTTTTGGGGGGTCGGCTTAAATCCGGGGTCGGCTCCTATTCGGGCAGATACGGTACTTAGCTGCAGTTCCTTAATACCCCTTCCCAAGGAGTTGGATTTATGATGTTTGGGAAACTAAAACAAATCTAGGAAATGGGGTTATTCCACAAGGACAAGGGAAAATTTCCTGAGGATTTTTAAGAAGACATGTTACAAAGCATGCTTTTTAAGAACTTAAGAACTTAAGAAAAAAATGAATCAAGGCCACATTTAAGTCTCTTATCATTTCATAAAATTCTTTACAATAAGAAGCTGGCTTAACCCCCTACTCAGTATGAAGCCAAAATTCTTTTTTTCTCAGAAATCTTACTGAAAACAAGTCTTTTTGCTTTATAAGGAAAGTTCAACCCTTTCAAAAAGTATTTATAGCCATATTATGCATATATGTGTTGATAAAATGACTGTGATTAATTCTAAACCATTATGATTAAAATAATGTGAGTACTGTCCTGAGTGGACATCAAATGGCAAGAGCACTAGAGAGCCGAGAAGTAGGTGACTAAAAGTATAGGTACCCAATGTATACAGGAGGATCCATGACATTAATGTTCATAAAAGTGATTTGGCATTATTTGCCTATTAATGAGAAAGCTTGCATATTGAGTTGAAATCACTTTAGAAATTAATTAGTAATAGAGTTATAATTAACAAAGGAGGTTAGATTACATCAAAGGATTAGTTTTTTGATAAAATCTCACTTAATCCTCTTAGCTAGTCATCTGCAAAAGTTCCAATTATTTCATTCATAGATAGAATTTACTGTACAACTGTGTTACTGTTAAGCAATTTGCTCCTTTATTTAACATTTTCAGAACAATTTCAATGAAAAAATCAAAACAGTAACATTTGATGGTTGTTGAATTACCAAATACACTCAGGGGTAAATTGTTAGAAGATTTGTGGTAATGTAAAAAGAGCCAACTGCATCGATGCTATCAACTAAATATGAAATTTTGGTAAGGATTTAATAACTTTCACCATAAGAAGGATTCACAGCTATTTGCATGAAATTATTGTTTCAAAAAAGTATATAATGTTCAGGGCCGCATTAAGGGTGTTTGGCACCCGGGTGCAAAATAATTCTGTGGCACCACCCTCCCCTCCCGAAAGTGACTACTAGTCAATCCTAGTCCATCCGAGAACTGATTTACAATTGCCTCTAAAGGTTGTGGGAAATGTACAAACGAGATACCGCCACAGACCACCCTTGCTAGGATGGAGAATGCAATTAGGGCAGTGCCCCATCTCCCATGCTGACTCAAAGCTCTGATTTTCGGTTGCCTCTAATAATATGTTCTTTCTGAGAGTAGAATAGAACAATGTGAATGCATACTGCGAGGGTTTGGAGGTAAATTTTGGATGAGAAATTTTGTATTGCTCTGCTATTTCAGCCTTTCCATTCCTGCTTGAAGGGAAAAAGACCCAGAGTGAAAGGGTAAAAATCATCGCACATTCATCGCATTCCAATAATATATAGATACAAATATCATGATAGATGACTAGTTGGTATCTGGGTGCCAAGCACCCCTTGCACCTCTGGTTGGCGCGGCCCTGATAATGTTTATGTTGCATGGAATATCACAGAGTGAAAAGAGATAAAGGAAAAGAATAATTTATTAATGCAATAGTTTTACTACCTACCTGAACTTCTTTAGACTTTCTTTCAACATCCTCTTGACAGTGTTTCAAATTTTCATTATATTCTTTATCTCTAAAACTCCTCTTACAGATAGGTGTAGCTTCAATGGTAGTTGCGTAAACCCGTTGAGCTTGGCCAACTGGCTGAAAAATGAAGTTATTATTTATAGTGATTAACTGTTAAAATTATTTAACAAAGTCAAATGTTTAATTTGTCATAGACACTTAAAAACACAGGCAATTTTGACTAATTATTCCAACATAATATCTTTTTCTAATGTTGGGTAATGTTGATTTTTATTCTTTTGTCATTTAATACTTTGTAATCATACTTTTCTAAAACAATAATTTGAGGTTTTGTTTTAAGAAATGTCATAGCAGATTCTCCTACAAGGATAGTATCTCTGTGATCTTACTCCTAGCATTAGGAACAGCATATGAACTCTGTTGCAGGTGACCCTCTGCAGTGCCAAACACAGCTTTCCCTGGGCGAGATGGACTTTGCGGGCCCCAGTCTCATGCAACTTTTATTTAGGGGATGTGCCACTGGCCCCATGAATGTGCACATGATGCCATATAATTTAATACACTAAATATAATAATCTAAATAATAACAATCTACTTATTATTATAATTAATTAGAATAATATAATATAATAATTAACCTAAACATCTACTAGAAAAACCTCATTCTCGGAACATGTACAGTTTGTGATGTTGTGCTCAAAATGTTGAAAATTAAGCAATATCGAAACATTATCTTTTTATTTTTTCAGCAAAAGATTATACACATTATTAGCCATAAACAAATAAGGTGACAAGCAGAACACAATACTGTGCTAATGTACCTAATGTACTAAATCATATATACAATAGTAAAAAATATTCGATCTGAATTAGGGCCCGGAGTTAACAGTTGAACTGGTTAAAATAACCAGAGGTTGTGTCATCAGGACAAGTGCTTTACATGTCCATCCCATAGGGCCCCCGAACTCAAGAAAATATTTTGTACATACTTGAACCATTCTACTCTTTCTGTAATAAATGCTCCTATGGAATCATATTTCATTGGCTCATACATTTAATTTTTCCATTTTAAAATACTGAGGATGAATGTATGGATAATTTAGATATAGAATTTGTAATTCGAAAAGGATTTTGCACCATTATTCCTCCACAGTAGCATCTCGATGGGCCTTGCAACCTCCACATCATTGGTTGGGGAAGGTGTAACGTGATTAGTGTGCCTGTCATGGCTTGATCCCCGAATCAAGGGGACTTTTCATTTTTTAATATATCAATAGTGTTTGTTGAGGGGGCAATGTTTATTAATGTATCAGCAATGGTAAGGAATTCAACTCGAAAAATGCCTAAGATATTCAAAGGTGTGGGAGACACATTATTTGTTGTGGTTCTCAGATTTTCCGGTATGACTCTGGTCCTTACTAGATTAAGGATCGACAGTTAGGTATTTGTTTTTATAAGAAAAAGGCTACCGGGCAGTGCAGGGGACCATTTTTGGTGGAAGTTTTATCTATCCATCTCTAATTGTTCAAAGGAAAATTAATAGTCCAGAGGTCCCTTCTTTTATAAGTGGATTTATTCTCTGAAAGTTTATGTTAATTACTTCCTAATTAAGACTACGACATGTTAATTAAATGCCATTTGAAGATTGACATTTTTTATAGTGGAGGAAAGGGATGGTAAGGGGGGTAGAAACATGAGAAATATCAGAGCCCAGCATTTCAATCCTGCCTGCCCAGTTTGTCCATGACTGTATCTGGCACTGACCCTCTAAAAAAACATATTATTTAACCTATAGCATAACTTTTTTTCTGGAGAAAAATTCACCTAAAATTTACCTTCATCTTATAAGCTAAAGGTCTCCAGGTAATAAAATCTATGTGAGACATGTTACGTCTCAAAGTTGTTGCATTCAGCAGAAGAAACAGTAACTTTTACTTTTGATAGATTACACAATACAAGATCATTTTATAGGCACAAATGATTCAACTAGATTTTGGGTGGGGCTTAGAGAAATAAAATAACAGATTGAAGAAGCGAGATACTTCATGGAACTTCCAGAAAAGGAGGAAAAGAAAAGAACTCAGGAGCTAATACCAAAATTATTTTTCAAAACTGACAATACAAATTTTAATGACTAAATAACAATCACCATGATAAAGGAAGAAGATCATCATTTTGCAACTTAGATACATCCTTGTAGTGTTATTTAACAATTTTGTCAATGGCTTAGTATTTATAAGTGTAATGTAAAAATCTTTACACTTGAAACTCAAAATATATATTGCAAATTGGTTATATTACATTGCCTGCCTGATGTGCCATATCACATTAATATATGCTTCATTTGCTTAGTTTTCGTAGACATTAGTATAATTTGTTGTTTTATGCGTATTTAGAAGCTGCATAATTTTATTATAAATAAACTTCATTTTACTTGGATAATTTCTTGGACTGCATTTTCTTTATTTGTTCCCATAAATAATGTAAGTGTAATAACATAAAAGGAAACTTTTTCTGAATATTTCGTTCGAAAATCTTTGATCATCTTATAGGCCAACAAATACGAGAACTGAAGGCTGAATGGCTGAGATCATCTGACCTGAGGACACAGACTGCAATGCTGACAAAACATAATCTGTGAAGTTGAGTCAATGCTATGGAACTGGAAGCCATGCAGCCATTAACACAGTACCACATAAGCCTTCACACCAAATATGATAACTGCTATAAACTCTCAATAATTATAACAGCAGTGAATAAATCATATCTGACCTGTCACATTTTAATCTTTCTGTACTTCCCCACTATCTTTAGAAAATTCTATGAATAAAAAATAACTGAAATGTTTTTAAATGAAAATTTAGAGTATTTAAGTTATAAAATGATATACCGTATATACTCGTGTATAACGCGCATTTTTAAGACCAAATTTCAGGTCATAAAGTAGGGGTGCGCATTATACATGTGTAACACTTTTGGGCACTTAAAATCGGAAATTAAAGTGTACCTACCTCGCACCAGATTCTTGCTTTTTTGGGTGAATTAAGGGGAAAGCCACAACAATTATGGATAATCCAGGTTATACATATATTAATTATATGTATAGAACACCTAATTATTTCTATACAGTTATAATTCCATCCTCTCCAAATATTCCGCATTTCACTAGCTCATCAGCTGATTGCTGTAATTTTTGCAAAATCGCTAGATAGTCTTCCCACAAAACACACATCAAAAACAAAACAGAATAATGTTATAAATGTATAATTCCTTCCCGAAAAACCAAAAAGCACACCAAAATATTGATATTACCTTATTTTATAGAGTTATTGGTATTATAAACACAATCTATAGGAACCTATGGACCGCGGGAGCATTTTATGCGGCCCACGCACGATGTAAACGCAACTATAAATGCGGCCGCCATGTAATTGATTGATTTAATTACAAACACAGAGCTCAAATTCGCACTCAACAACATAAAATTGCGCCGAAACGCAAACTAAGGAAGAACGAAGAACAACACAGAGCGAGGCAGAGTAACTGAGACAAGTAGAGTCAGTGGTTGAACAAATACTAAAACAGATCACCCAAAACTCCTCCTAAACTCAATGTGATGATGAAATCATCTCACAATCAGTGGTGTGCTTTAATTTGCTGTTAGCCGCAGTCACAAGTGGAAGACAGATATTCTATGTGATGTTTTCATTTCTTGATCGTAAGGTTGTAAGTTTATACTTCTGAGAACGATAAATCCTTATCGTCTCATCGTTTGATGAGTAATTGTCTGAGAGTTCCTCTTTGTAGGTCCCAGCTATTTCGATTACTGATGATGTCTCTCTAATTGTAAGACGTAATGTGGAGCTTATTGAACGTAATACTTATGGGCAAGTCCAAGTGTTCTATAATTGTTAACTGATGATAATTTAATGCTTTAACGTATTTATTTATGGTACTCTAGTTCAGTGGTTCTCAAACGTAGGGTCACGACCCCCATTAGGGGTCGTGGGACAATTTTGGGAGGGTCGCAAGCAGTCTTCTATATGTCAACTAATTTTTCCTCATTCTATCAATCCTTCAATTTTAATTTATAGGTTATGTCCAATTTTTATGTTTCCTTGAGGGTTGGAATCTTCAAAATAAAGCATTAGTTAATTTTAATATATTTATATTTAATATAAGAAATCTTATTTAATAATGAAACTTTAATTAATACGGCTGCTTATACTAGCTTCGCTCAATTTCTTAGTCCTCACATTTCTCATATTTATTGTAATTCATGGCAATATCTGAATTTTTGATGAAACAATTTCTTTTTGGGAAATATTAAAACAAGTGAAAAAATCTGCTATGACCGGGAATTGAACCTGGGTCTTCTACTTGCAGGCGAATATTTTACCACTGAACTACCGTAGCAGACTATTTCTCCTCTAGTCATCTGTGTGAAACAACAAGAATATTCCATCCAGACTATTTATAATGTAATGAATAATTTAATCAACATATGCCATACATCTTTTTCTTTTTAAAGAGATTCATGATCATATATGTATACTGAAAATTTTCCTTAAGATCCAGTTAGTTTCTTGAACCTAAAATTTATTTTATACTTTTCAGTTCGCTTTATAAAAAAGTATAAATGAAAAAAGTTTTTTATATATTTTTATTACTTCTCAAAAAATCGGTACAACATACATTGTACAAACTTTCTCATATACGTACTAATGCGTCATTTAGTTATCTTTGGAAAATGAAAGTCGTATGAGCCTGTTTTCAGAAAATCCAATTTTTGTTAAAGTTGCCCAAGAATAAACTAGCCTTATATTCATTCGTTGGGAAAAATGAAATACGTAGTATTATTGTAAACGTATACTCAAGTAACTGTACGAAACCTGATCAAAATCGTTAGAGCCGTTTTTGAGAAAATCGAATTGTTGTTAAAGTGGCCTAGAATAAACTAGCCTTATATTCATTTTTTGAGAAATATGAACTATACAGTATTATTGAAGACGTAAACTCAAGTGACTGCGAAATTTGATCAAAATCGTTAGAGCCGTTTTCGAGAAAATCGGATTGTTGTTAAAAATGCGTAGAATAAACTACTCTTAATTATTGAGCAATGTCAACCATTTCTATGTATACTCTGCTCAGTATGATAAAATGCCTAAGTACGAGATTTCATTCATTTTCGTTCGACCGTCTAGGCTCCAGCGCCAGTAACAGTCAGACAGACGGCATTGCAAAAACCACTTTTTCGGATTCAGCAACACCTAAAATGTGTATTTCTGTAAAAATCTCGAGGTCGAATGTTTTCGTGAAAACAATACTTTCTCGATACTTCGTATGAGAAAGTAAAAATCATGGGGGGTCATGGCAACCAAACATCCACATGGAGAGGGTTGCATGGCAGATCTGCCTGAGAACCACTGCTCTAGTTAATACTTAACATGACGATATAATTTTGTTCTTATACCCCACAAAAATCAAGGGTGCACATTATACACAATGTAGTATATGGAAAACTATGGATTTATTGGTAAAAAGTATGGGTGCGCGTTATACATGAGGGCATGTTATACATGAGCATATACAGTAGTTAAGTAATTGAATTTCAATTTTAAAAGTAAAATTAAAGTTAAAAACATTAAATGATTTAAATAAAGATAAAAATATTAAAATAACCACAAACCGGTATTAGACCAGACTTCAAAGAATTTATTTCATTTTCATTGGAGAACATTAATGCATCAAAATCTGAGTTGATCTCTTTCAAAGTTGATCTTATTTTTTTTATCTGATCACTTGAAGTCACCTTATCAAAATTTTCTTTCTCTTGGTCATAGTTCTCTTTTGTATACTTCTCTTGTTCGTAGATACTTTTCTGTTGCTCTTCAAAATTGCTCTCTTTTCCATCAAAATCATTCTCTTGTTCTTTTAAATATAGCTCCTGGTTTTTGGTGCCTTCCTGTAATTTAAATGCATGAGAATATGAAATTAATATTAAAGAAAAACTAAACATAAAGTTAGATGAAATTTTATCTGAATTAAGCAGGCGCGCAACCAGGAGGGGGGCTGATAGGCTTAGCTCCCCCAAAACGCTAAATTTTCTGACTTAAGAACCTTAAACTCTAAGAGTTTGTATTAACCAGATATGTAGGTAACCAGGAGGAGCCTCTGCTCCTGCCCGTAGTTAAGGGGACCCCAAATTATCCAAATGTTTAGTGGAATATTTTTTATTAGAATTGAGCCCCCCGAGAGGAAATCCTGGGTGTGCGCCTGGAAATAAGTAACATCAGTTTTATTTTCGAATAGTTGTAAATGTATTAATATATGACTTAATTTTCTGGAACCAATTTTTAAAATATAATTACTTAAAACTATAAAAATGTGATTTAACCTAAAAATAAGTATATAGGTAATATTATGTTTAGACACAAAATGTTTGTAAACATTACTAAGCAATTTGATGGAATGAATGATCCAAAAATCCTTATGCAACAGCCTGTTGCCAACAGGCATAAGCTGTAATGATGGGAAATGTAAAAAAAGGTGAAAAAATCTGCTGACCAGGAATCGAACCCAGGTCTTCCACTTGCTGGGTGGATATTCTACCACTGAGCAGACTAATTCTCCTGTTTCAAAATGGGAATATTTTCTTAGGTTGGGACTAGGCTAGCTATGCTAGTATAAACCAGCCCCAATGGATGTCCTCAATGAGATACATCAAAGAAAACCTCTACCCTCTCAAACGGTGAGAATGCCACGTTATAAATTGATGGAATGAGTGATCCAAAGATCCTTATGCGACAGGCATAAGCTGTAATGATGGGAAATGTGGAAACAGGTGAAAAAATCTGCTATGACAGGGAATCGAACCCAGGTCATCCGTCAGGACTGGATGATACTAGCATTGCTAGCCTAGTCCCAACCTAAGAAAATATTCCCATTCTGAAACAGAAGAATTAGTCTGCTATGTTAGTTCAGTGGTAGAATAGTCGCCTGACAAGTGGAAGACCCAGGTTCGATTCCTGGTCATAGCAGATTTTTTAACCTGTTTCCACATCATTACTAAGCAATTTATTTTGTAACTTAGATTACTGATCTGTTTAGACCAAATTTCTGTTAACAGTATCACATGAGTCATTTTCAACAATCACATTAAAACGCCTTTTTAATAATCCAAATTTATAAAACAAGCAGAAGTTTTTAAAAATATAACATATCAGCATTAAATTTCATAACTTAACAGAAAATAATGGTATATTTTGCTCTAAAAGCTCTAATTTAGAAAATTTATGATTGAACTTATTTTCTTTTATAATTCCTGTAACATTTTCAGTTGCTGATAATATTAAGTCAAGTTAAAACACCCTGAAAATTTGGGTTTTTTATCAATACAAAAGCACTGCAGATTTTTAATTCAACATGCAAGGTGGTTATTAGTCTATTCATAGTGAAACCCCATCCTTCCTATTTCTTGTGTTTATTGTAAATTACCTTTCCTATTCTTAGATAAAACATTGTTAACATAATTACTAATAACTAAAATTAACTACAGTAAGTCCCTGCTATACGTTGCGTTCCTAAAAACTGTCTCATAACGAAACAATGTATAGCAAAGCCTATTTACCCATAAGAAGAACGATAACAATAGGGGTAATGTTCCTTGCAGATATTGTGTGACACATTTGTATCCCAAATAATACATATCAGTACAGTACATTAGACAGTTATTCTCCTGAAATTCTTCCTTCCTAGTTCCCAACATGCCATTCACGAATCACCCTTAGGCTTATACATTTTTTCTGCTTCGAAATCACTATATCGAAGATTCATCTGATTGTAAATAGATGCTAAAATCATTCACAGTTATGAAATTATAATATTGGTATTTTTATGAAAAAATGCTGGAAAGGTGCATTTGCTCAAAATGAAGATAAAGGCTTACCAGCGAAAATGCATAAGCAATGAATGAAATTTCTGTACCTAACATTAGTAAGTGAAGTTGAAACTACTGCATAACACTGCTAACACATATTTGGTCATTCGGTAGGGAGCAGGCCCAGATGGGGTCGCAAAATGAAATTAAACACGAAATTAAATTAAGTTATATAAATAATAATAAAGATGAATAGAGACAAATAGAGGTGTTTTTAATTATAGTAATAATTTATGTACTACAAATGGAATTCCTAAAATTTTGTTTTTGGCACTTCACAAACGATGCATATGCAACCTTATAACAAAATATGTTTCTTAATTGATTGATGACGTATATGCGAAACAACATATAGTGGAGTGGAGACTGTATTGTCAATAGTATTTACTTTTCAATAAAAAGAAGTCTGTTAAAAATTTTTCATTAATGTTTGTCTTTTTCCATTTGTATGCCTGTATTTTTGGGAACACGTCTTAAATTTGAAGTTATCTTCAAATCTGATAAATATGGAATTGAGATACAAACTCAGGTGATCTATTATGTTTCCTGCATTGATCCATGTGCTGTGCATTAACATTGTTGATAAACCTATGGAAAAGGTTTGCATTAGAGATGCACCGAAGTTCGGATTCAGCTTCGGCCGAATATCTACTAAATCTACTATTCAGCTTCAGCCTTGGTGTATTTAAGGCTAAATAACTGAGTATTACCAATAACAAATTATTTCTATACTTTTACTCTTTTTAAATGAAGGGAAGAATATGGAATATTTATTATTATTTAACAATATGCAGGGTGTTTATAAAGTGCTTGTGCAAATTTAAACATTAAAAGCCTTGATTATAGATTAGGGTTGCCAACTTTAAAACCTTCATGACCTAGAGATTTTTATCTGAAACCCGGAGACTATGGAGGAAACATTGTTTTTTGCTTTTCATACATTGTATGTTATTGCCTAATTAAAAAAGTATTATAAATAAAAGCAATACAAACTGTAAATACATTGAATAAACATGGTGAGCAATCTAGGAATCACAATTATAAGATACTTTATTCACATACTTCAGTCATGTGTGCAGAAAGCAATTCTAGCACAGCAGAATGCAGTCGAGTTACTGACTAAGCAGAAAGATTGTGGGATACTGTCGTTATTCTTCCCTTGCAAAAGACAAGCTATGCGAGATACAAGAGAAGTTGGAACTGCCTCTTTATATGCTTATACAAGATGTTCAAACAAGATGGAACAGCAGTTACTACATGTTAAAAAGTTGCCTGAATAAAAGAAAGCCATTATCCTGTACTTTGGAAATAACAATGTCAACATAAAAGAACTCACAATGGTTGCTTGCAGAGAAAATGGTTCATTTGCTGGAGCCTGCTGAAGAAGCTACAAAGCTGATGTGCCTTGAGAGTGCAAGTATTTCTTATTTGATACCTACATTAAAAAGTCTTTTATCATTCTATTCCAAGGAAGATGCTGACACTGGTATATGTGCCATGAGAGCTGAGATACAGAATGAAATCCAGACAATTTCGTCATCTTGAAAATGAACTACATTGCACCATTGCCATTTTTCTAGATCCTAGGTTTAAGAACAAAATTTTCACAGACAATAGAGCAAAAAAATAGAACTAAAAGAGTCAAAAGAGAGTGCTATTGGGATTGTTTTAATGAAATTGTATATTCATCAGTATAAACCAAACTGCCAAGTTTGTCTGGAGTTAAACAGGAGATTATTCAATACCTTGGCAGGGCACTATTAAAAAAAAGCATGTCCAATAACTTGGTTGCAAAGAAGAAAGCAGCAATATCCCACATTGGCAAAGCTTGCACAGAAATCTCTTGCCCTCCTCCAACCTTTGTCAAAAGTGAGTGAATTTTTAACATTGTGGGTATTCAATACCGCAGAAGCAATCTGGTAGAAAACAATGCAGAGAAATTATTGTTTTTGCACAATAAAATAAAACTTTTGAAATTTGACTATTGCAACTGGCAGCAAAAACTGTAATAATAAATAAATAAAAAGGTTAGTTGATAAATTTTCAGTTTTATCTTGGCAATTTAAAAATTAATGCTATGACAGTGTTATTCGGCCTCGGTTTCAGTTTCGGCCGAATGTCGACTTTAATATTCGGCCGAAAACCATATTTGGTGCATCTCTAGTTAGCATAATTCAAATTCATTTAGTCAGAAGGTGATAATCAGGGCTGTCACATGAAGTGAGTTTGGAAAGCAACCACTGACACTTTTATAGGTGCAGCATTATGGCAGCGTCGCAGCCATGGAACTTGGTATGAACAGGCAAAGCAACATTTAGGAGTCCCCAAATAAAACAAAAAATATTATTTTTGTTTTACTTATTTCAATAAAATTTGTAATTAACCTAACAAAATTAAAGCGCCAGGTTGTAGAAAACAATTAAGTTTTAAAACAACGTTTTAAAAACAATAATAATTGAAAGTATTCTCGCTGCTCTTCTGGAACAAATGTATGAGTGCATCAGTGCTACTCATGCCACCCAAAGTGTTAATGACTTTTTTATAGATAAACTGAGGGGGTCCACAAAAATTATTTGCTTAGGGATCCTAATTTTAAATTCCATCACTGTAGTGCTGTGAACTTGCCCAGCTTTTGTCTCTTTGACTCAGACAACAGACTTTCAAGCAACAGCTCTGGTGATAACACATGAATATGAATAAAAATGCCAGTTATGATAATATGAACCTTTTCTATTATTTTAATTGTTCTTCTCAAGTACAATTTAAATACACTACCAACTTAATGCAATTCCTGAGCAATATATACATGTGTAATTAGGTACCTAGGTAAACTGGCATCTATCACCTTGAAACTGAAAGCAATGAGCCTAAGTGACTTCTTACACATCACATATTTCATTTGCTAATTTTTAGGCTATTCAGCAAGAAAAAATTGAGATTTTTCTATGTTTAGGAAAGGAGACATATTGATAAAAGTAAACCTTATTTGAGGTAGAATACTTAACCAAGGATGCCAATTTGTATTATATAAATATCATAACAAAATTTAAATACTAATATATAAATATTAGAATGTATACTGTATTTACAGCTAAAAAATACTTTCTCGGTTAAGTTATTCATGAAGCATTGGTTGATACAAACAATGGTATTTTTTTGTATAACTTACAAAGTTGGAGACCATACTTTTTAGAACTATTCCTCCATCTGATACTATATCTTCTTCTTTCCTTTTTAATCCACTCATTCCTTCTTCACACTCATGTATTTTATTTTGTAAATTGTTAAGCTTTAACTGAAGCATTTGAATCTCACTTTTATATGGTTCTACAATTACATCCACAAGTACAGGAACAGGCACATGTTCTCCCCAGTGAGAGTCATCTTTTGGAGGGCTATCATACTACCCTCATAAAGCAAAGAGAAAATGTTAAGTGACAATCAAAGTTTTTATACAAAACATACTGTAAAATTTTTGCTCAAGTGAATCATTTTACAAGAAAGGTTAAGGAAAAGGTGATCTAAAGATCCTTCTACAATTAAATTTCTTAGAATTATTAAGGTTTCAATGAGTCAACTGCAGGAGAAAATAACATACAATGGAACCTCATTGTCAGTCCTGTAACTAGATATTTTAGCACCTGGGGCAAACTAGTAAATATGCACCCTCTCCCCCTTCAAAAAATATTTTTTCTAGTTTATTAAGTTACTAATTCGATTTTTTGTGCCCCTTGCTTAGTTTTGCCTGGGGCAGATGCCCCGATTGCCCCGCCCTAGTTACGGTACTGCTCATTGTAATACTAATGTTGGAAGATATAAAGAATGTCCATGTTTTACACAATTCATGGTATTCTGGTAAATACACAGTGAAAGACCAACTATTTTGCTATCTTCATTTATGTAAAATATTTTACTGCAAAACAATGAACAGGCAAATCTTCTAAAATACACTGTTTCAACATTATATATCTTTTTTTAAAATCAATATTAAAAAGATTTGAATATTTTATTTTGGTATGACAGAAGGTTTTGTTTAATTCTTTTGTCAATACCTGTCTTTTATCACCTTGTATCTGCTTGTATCACCCTGTATCTGCTTGAATACCTTGCATATTTTATCTTAATTTTTCTTTGGCTGGCAAGAATTGATCTTTGGGATATCTAGTATAATGAAGTGCATCATAATAGGGTTTGTTTTAACGGGGTTATCTTGTAACTGGTTATCTTCTTTTGAATTGGAATAGTTCAACTGATATTTTTCCATTTATTTCACCTCTGAAATATCTCTGTATGAAACGAAGATACTGAAATTTCTGCTTTGTAATTATCTGGTATACTATTTTCAAATTTATTTTATGAAACTACCTATTTTAAATTTTGTTCATCTGTATTAGGTATTTGGTAAGTACAAAATTAAATATTATTAAACGTTTCAATTTTTGCGACCATTGTAATTTATTCTTTGCATCTCAAATTCATTGAAATAAGCTTCAGATAGGCTACATAATTTTATATTCTGAAATCTGAGAAAATCTAAAACCCAATACCATCTTCATCCCTAGATTGACAGATTTCAGCTGCTTAACAGGTATCAGCCAACAACAAATTAACTGGTGCACAGTGATGCCAAGGCCTCATGGAGGTTCTAGATACTATGTGTGGGGTGTATTCTGCAAAACATTGTGTGCCAGGGCTGCCAAGTCCCTTAATCCAGCTTTGTTACCAACTCTGCTCTAATCTAACTTTTATAAATTGATTCCTTTTTAATTTCTTGTCAGGCTTCTATCTATCGAACATAAGCTTATATCCTTCAATTTGCTCATCAGTCTTACCCAGTACATATACAGGCTAAAATAGCCTGCCAGTCAAGAAAATGGTCACAACAATCCTAGTTGTATTATATCCTTGATATGATTATAACATATCACTTATTACTCTGACCTTTCTTTAAAGAAACTGATCTTTTTATATGTCTTCCTCCCATTCCCTGATATCTTACAGACTTCTTTTCAGGATTTTTGGTGTATGGAATAGTAGAATTATTGTTCTGTTGTCTTTTATTCCTTAAAAGGAGTCCTTTAAATCACTTGCAATTCTACTGATTCTTGCAGTATGTCAATCCATGCTTTTCTACCATACAAATCTCTGATATCAATACATGAATGTAAATACCAAAAACAAAGAACTTCATTTCTTTCTTAGTTAAAAAAATACATTTTTATAAATCAAGTAAATCTCACAGTATTTTCCTTCCAGCCATATTATAGTTTGAGCAGCTTAAGAAGAGTTGGGGGGAAATGAGAATATTTTCCCTTGCAGCCTTAAGGTTCCAAATTAGATACTTATAATACTGAATACACATTTTAAATATTGATACTGTAGCATTAATATGAAAAACAAAATTTGCTTCTATTCACAATAGTGTAACTTTTTCATTGTATGGAAACTAGTAATTTATCATGTAGGCAGGGCGGTGCAAGGGGTGCATCACACCCGGGCGGCAACATATTAGGGGTGGCAATTCACGGGCGGAAGCAAGAATCTCTCTTAATTTTGTTCTGTGAACAATTTATTTCTGAAATGTAATGCATTATAAGTCATGATAGCTGCTTCTTGAATGATTGAAATCATTAAACCATATGAATTTATAGCAGAAAAAGTCTTTGTACTTAAACAAGTTTAGAGATGTAATTCAAATATTGGCACCCATTTGATAAGTTTCGTGATCTCTACCAATATTTAAGCTTAAAATCTGAAATTCAATCATTTTTTCACTAAATGTTTGTAATTATATTTCAATGAAGCTACTATCAATGACTAATTGAAAAAAGGCTTCAACGGAGTTGTGAGAAACTTGTGCAAACCATATTAACGAATATTTCATACATACAGAAGATGCTATGTAATCCATTAGATAATTATGTCTTTCGCATCTGTCTTGGCTCCATGCTCTGCCATCCTCGCACGAATTGTATCTTTTTAAGCGTCCATCACTTCTATTTCTCCGCAAATATTTCCCTCCCCGACGTTCTTGAGTATGTATGTTGGTCATCATGACTATACGGTGATTTTGCTAAATAATTTCCAAAAATTATAAAAAATGAAACTGCACACTTTAGATTTTACATTTTGCAAACCGGTAACCAATAGTGACATGGTTAAATATTTACTAATATTAAAGGTCGCTGAGCCCATTCCTTAAATACGTAGACGCAATCAAATCGTACACATTTCGCACCGTTTAAATTTGGCGTCTTTAATAATGTGAATCGCCTCTCATTATTCAGAAGTAAATGCGATAGTCATTTTTATGCTGTTTCTAGCAGTTTTTCTGAAACCCGTGAAAAATGTGTTCTTCTCTCCGAGAAACGTTGTTGCAGTTTGCAATTAATGAACTTAGCAGGCCTACCTGTAATCATGTTCTTCAATATATGGGCGAAGATTTGCAATCGTCCCGCCAAAAGTTACTGGCTGCTGCTGTTGCTGCCTCACTTCAACAGTCGCCATCACAAATTGAAGGCGGGTCATCAAAAATTCTGCGGAAGGAATCGTATCTTAGCAGTTTCTTTTCCATAAGCAACGAATCTTTTGAGGTTGGCCTTTACGAGAAATTCTATTATTCACACTTTTCTTACAATTCTTTTGTTTTTATTTTTCATTATATTTAGAGTTGACCGGTCTTCTTGTCTATAATGTTCATTGTTGGTCCTACTGTTCACCTACTGTTTCAGAACATGTTCGTGTTTTTTACGAAAACTTTGCATATCAGTCTTGTAAAGTAATGGTAAGAAATAAAATCGATCAGGCTACTTGTAATCTACGCGCTCTTGTCAGTAGTATTTATTGATTTGTCTCACATCATGAGTAATAAATTTGTATACTGCTTACGAGCAAGAATTTCTAACATATAAAAGTAAACACTTGTAGTTTTATCCCTTAATTACCAAGCGATATTGTAGGCTTCTATTTACCGTTTTTTTTATTACAGTTGCTGATTCAAGATGTTGGAATGGTTTTGAGAAATGAAAAGTGCCCACACCTATCTGTTCAAGAAGGCGTGCTATTAGTTTCATGGATTCTATGTCAAACTGAAGAAACAAATCCTCCGCATGAATTGACCGACCTTCCTGTTTCACTTCAATACTTAGGTAAAATCATTAAGGCTTTAGCTGCTCTAAGTTCTGATCGAATATCATGGCCATCTCAGCAACATTGCCATGATATAGCGGAAGCCTTTGAAACAAACTATGGTTTTCCAGGTGTTGTAGGAGTACTTGCTACTAGTAAGTTACCGATTATGTTAAGTGATACAGCTTTTTGTGATGTTGGCAAAGTTCATAGTATGGAAGATTTTTATGACCCCACATCGAGCTGTCATACTGTGACTCTGCAGGTTGTCGTAGATCACTGTGGATCAATGCTTGATGTATGTGTTGGACTTCCTGGTGGTTGGCCACCAAATAAGGTGTTGCGATCTAGTCGTCTTTATTCAAGACTTGTATGTTCTGAAGCTCAAGATGAATCTATGTTGTTATCTGAAGGTCATCATCTATTGGCTGGTCCTGAATATCCACAACTCCCTACACTAATAACCCCTTACGATTTGAAAGTGTCTGAGGCTTCTCCTGTGAAATCTTGTTTTAACCGAATGCATGGGCGAGCCCTTTATTCAGGAACCACTGCTCTATCAGATTTCCTCAGTAAATTTCCAAGGCTTAAAAAACTAAATGTGAATGAAAATTGGAATCCCTTGAAAAAGGAATTTCAATTAGGTGAGGATACTTGCCATTCAGCTGCTGTTGTGACTCTAGCTGCCTGTGTTTTGCACAATTCAACATTAAATGACTGTAACAAATATGACGAAGAATTTTCATAAATTCATGAATAAAAAGATGAGTTGCATTTTTATAAGAACATTTTTGTATTAATATAGTTATAAGTTACATGCTTAACCCTAATACTACCGGGCTCTTTCACAGACGTTAACTACCGGGATGTGACTTAGGGACATGATAAATTTGTAAGATATGATTTATTTGGACACTTATTAATGGTTACATATTATACATGGTTAAATAGATAGAGTTGACATGCCGTCAAAACGCATGTGACGATAAATCAATTTTTAGACGTGCAAAAAATCGGACTACCAAACAATGGATCGAAAAATTCTTTATAGTCAATTATACTTTGTTTATATAGTCCAGCGTTAATTAGCAGTCCAATAAATGCCCTTATTTAACACAGACGCATTCACAAAGAACATTTTCGTTACATTGTATCAATGTGTCTGAGTCACATCGTGGTAATCAACATCAGAATTTTATATTAGGGACTATATAAATTAAACACAAAGAGTTTAAAAAAAAGTTAATGGTGTTTATTTATGAAGAAGTATAAAATAATAGAATACACAGTCTCACTGCCAAATAAATTTAATTGTAAAAGTAATCGAATAAAAATACAAATGTCTCTAAGTCACAGCCTGGTAGGATTAGGGTTAATAATGACTGCAATTTATTTAATCCATGTTGCTAGATAAGTCCAGAAGTAAGAAAATATGTAAAACACCATATTGAAGTCACATTAATCTCGAGTGGATTTGCTGAAATTCTCTAATTTAGATGAAAATGTTTTTGGAAATAGTGGTATAATATCATAAAGTTTCCCTCCCAATCTTAGCATTTATGTAAGTTTTATTTAATTTTCAAATAAATGACCCATAATTTACTTTAACTTCAAATTCTAGGAAGGCAATAGTCAGGAAATAAATTTTGTGAGTAGTGGGCAGAGGCAGGTAAGTTGGAGGACAGCATTAGCTTTTAGTTTGCACTAGCATATTATTGAAGTGATGTTTTTTGCTTGAACTGTTTAGAGCGAGTACATCAGCCCTTCAAATCATCTGCATGTTCTGCCTAATTCAGTTGCATTGAGTCAAGATTTAACTGTGTATTTGTATTTAATGAGTTGTGTACACTTCACTTTAGTTGGTCGATGCTTCACAGAATGGGGATATTAAATTGATTATTGCTATAAGCCATATGATGGAAAGAAGTTTACCATAACTGATGGATTATTGATGAAAGTTTTGTGTAATATATGCAATTGGGAAGAGCTTTTACTCCAAGTCGCTCCATTATAGTACAGTAGAATAGTGTTTCTCAACCTTTTTGGTGTCACGGACCCCTTACAAAATCCCATATTTTCACGGACCCCCTCTTGTTATTAACACAAATTTTGTTTGAATATACATTGAAGTATATACCAAAATGTAGATATTTTGGTATTAAATTGGTTTAAAATATATGATAAAAGTAAGTTTAAATCTTTTGTACTGCTGTATTTCCACTGGAAGGATATGAAGGTAAAACTACCAATATAAAAAGAAATAGAATTTGGTTCAGTCCTGGCTGTAACTTAGCTGTTTTTAAATGGGGAAAACTATTATAGCCATGAATTAACGACTAGAAACTTCAAAACTTTATTCGAAATAGTCAAAAATGAAAAAGAAACAAAATCAAATTGAAGTAACTGATATTATATTAGTAAAATTGTTGAATAAAACATCTTATATTGTATTGCTTTATAAATTGTTGTAAATAATAAATTACATGATGTGTTTTTCTTCTTTAATAAGGTAAAATACAAAGACATTGAAATTATATGCTAAAAAACTAATGCGATTTCTGTTATTGAACTCTTTTTATTAATGACTCCAATCTGGGCTTAATGGAGTAATAGAGCCAATTGATTTCTTTTCTTTGTTTTTATTGATGTCATAACTGAAAATCCTGCTTCACATAAGTATGTTGAAGTGAATAGTCGCAAAATCTTGAAAGCTTTTTCACTCATTAGGCTATATTCATTCCTAATACTTATACAAGATGCTGCAAGTGACTTTTTCCTAAACCTTGTTTTCAAAGTAGTCGGTGGCCAGTTCGATGAGTTTGTCTTCTTCCAATGGTGTAAGT
The DNA here is from genome assembly GCA_036926305.1 of Uropetala carovei. Classification (NCBI taxonomy): domain Eukaryota; kingdom Metazoa; phylum Arthropoda; class Insecta; order Odonata; family Petaluridae; genus Uropetala; species Uropetala carovei. Next base: position 3,167,136 of record JAXCHB010000076.1, read on the forward strand.
CAAAACCCAGATTGATGTGCAATAGGATCTTTTATCAATAGGCTTCCCTTGCAAATGTCTTCAGATGTCGAGAAATAATCTTGAAATTTTTTACTAGGTACATTCCGATGTGCTTTTATATAAGCATTAATCTTCTTCTCATCTAAAACAACGTGTTTATCGGTTACTGGGGAAACATATCATAAATACATATATCCATTCTTTTATACCAAATTAATAACTTTTTCTGAAAAGCTTTTATGTTTTAATTCATGACAAATATATTACTTAACTGTCCTTGCAGGAAGAGGTTAAGTTCATTGAGGATGCTGAGTATGTCACTTAAATAGGCAAGTTTTGCCATCCAATTTCCATTATCATAAAGTATTCCTAAATCAGAGTTCCTCTCTTTCAAAAATATTTCCACCTCTGTTCTTAGCTCTACTATTTAATACCTTCCCTCAAGAAGGCAGCAGACATCGTTATACAGAAGTAGTGAAGTAGGAGCAGAACCCATCTCTTCACACAGCACAATCGTGAACTAGTAGCACTTGCTTTCACGAAATTTATAATTTCAACTGCTTGTGAAAGTACTTCACTGAGTTCTAGCACTAGTTTTTGGAAGCTAGTTTTCACTGTGTAAAAAAACAGTGGGTTGCAATAATGTCTGTGTGAGCAGTTTTCTTAATTTGAGCTACAATCCCAGATTGACGTCCGGTCATTGTTGCTGTTCCATCTGTACACACACTGATGCAGCACTTCCACTGCAAACCTTTCTACTCAATAAATCCATTTAAAGTGTTAAAGATACATTTGCTCGAGCAAAAGTTTTTAGCTCTAAGCAGCAAAGCAGTTCTTCCTTGATTTCCTCTTTGGAATAATCAATAAACTGCACATACACCAATAAAATGGCTTGGTTTGATATATCTATTGATTCATCCATTTGAGTAGCAAACCAACATGACAATAACTTTATCAATTAGTTCTTCTGTAACATCGTCCGACAACATCAGCATTCTTCGATTTATAGTATCATTAGGCAGCGGAATATCTACTTTTTTTGCATAAAATTCCCCAAAAAGTTTGGCACACATCCACCATACAAGGCGTAAATCTTCTGCAATAGTTAAGGTTTCTTAGCTTTTGCAATACGCAGCGCTACTAAAAATGATTATCTTACAAGGGAATTATTTGTCTCTAATGTAGGTTTCAGTGCATCCTTCTGCCTTTTTAAAGTCATGAAATGCCTTAAAAAATAATCAGCGGGTTTATTTTTCGATCAAGGTTGTTTTGTTTCCAAGTGATGAAGGAGCTTTGCAGGTTTCATTGCTTCATTTGATAATATGTCGCCACAAAGCACACACTGGAGTCTTTCACTGTCATTGAGTTCAATGCAACTGAAACTATATTGAATGCATGTCGAATCATATTTTTGTTTTTTACACTTGTTTGACATACTTGTGAAAGGCTCATCCATCTTCTTTTTCATATCTGCACTTGAAGTATCAGTAGAAGTATTTGTAAAGATTCTACTAACATATAGTGACCAGACGTCCTGGATTTCGACTTCCTATCCCACATGGTAAAGTGTCCCAGATAATGTCCCACATCGTACATGTAGGTACCCGCGTATAAGGTGTCTCAGTCTTATTGGAATATTTCATTTTAGGACTTTCTGCATGACCAATTATAAGTGCAACTACTAATGTAACTACAATGTGGTTTGGATACATTAATCAATAAACTCTGGAATCTTCTCCTTTGGCAAGTAAAATAAAACGTCTTGCAGTGTAGAGGCTGTATTTATAAATCGTAATTATGTTAAATAATTAATTCTACAACTGTTCTTAGAAGCCTTTTTTGTTATAACTGATACTTTTTGTACGAGATATGACAAAAAGTTCATTTTATGTTTGTAGAATGGTGGCACCCTTGCTTCGGCTATATGAACCATTTATATCATTTTTTTATTGCCCTTGCCCAAGAAGTCTTTAGTACCAAAATTCATGAAAATCCACTTGGTAGTTTCAGGATCTGATCGTAAGGTTCTTGGGACCCCAACCTTGTTAATTTGTTTTTAGCTCTACTTCTGAAGGTGATTGTGACATTTATAATCAACATTCGTAATTATTAGCCAAGTAAAGGCACCTGTCATTTATTTAGACATTTTCTATTAGCAACTTCTAAAATCTTCCATTTTTGTGTTTTCAGAATGGAGCATTTGTATCAAAGTGGAATATTTACTGATTGATTAGTCTATTTTCATTTTTCAATAGATCATTTTTTATTTATAACACCTTTACCGAGTCATGACATTGAAAGTAATATCACCATGAACTGTTGACAAGACAAGTGAGGTAAGAATTGCTGAACAAATTGCATTAGATGCTTTTTTAAGAATACTAAAATAAAAACTCCTCTGCAGCCAACCTATCTTGAAAATTTTGCATCTTTAATAATATTCAGTACATTAACTATGTAAATACATTTTTAGACACGTAATTTCACTTGTATTTCAAAAAATTAATTAATGAATCTCACAGCAATGTATTTTACCATTAAAATGTTAAGCAGCATATCATTAAAAATTTCTTCAAAAACAATTGGCATTAAATAACAACAGAATATTTCATAGAAAAAAATTTAGAACTGTGTAATTTCACTTTTACTTAAAGCATGCTTGTTTCTTTACATTTGTTGTTGTGAATATGATCAACAATACGAAAGCCATAATGGACCCATATACAGTAAACTCCCAGTTATCCAGAATGCCTGGGGAAATGGGTTTTCCGGTTAAGTGAATATTCTGGTTGCTTGAGAGTTTTATTGGGTAGGCTTCAATAAAGCATTTGGATACCAAAATAAGGAACAGATGCAGAATTGAACATTCACCTTGGAATTGCTAACCTGTAGATTAGGTACTCTACTCCAATGTTCTTAAATAATTCCTTGACATTCGAGGAAGTAATGAAACTCCAAAGATACAAGTATTCAACATGTTTAATTGGAATATTTGAATATTTATTACTACGACAAAAAATATTGTTTCCTTGTTCAAGAAAAGGAAAGAAATTATTCAAACTCAACACAATGTATTAGCAGAAATTCTTGAGGCAAATGGATATTATACAAAAGTGAAGCGAATAGTGACACACAATCATGACACCATTACATACAGTGCAGTTAGTAAATATTAAAATAATGCAATTAAAAGTATTGGATAGATATATATTCCTTAACTAATGTTTCAAAAAGTCACAAAATTAATCAGCAGCTTCATGGTCGCGGATTTTTTATCACCCAAAACATATAGACGTCTGATCTTAAAAAGTGTTAGCCATCAATCTGAAAATGCACACTTTTCACTAATCCCCATTTGTTCATAAAAATCTTTGGCCTTTTCAATCAACATTGGTCCAGAAATAGGGGAACACTTTGTAGAAAACCATTCATAAATAGAAATACAGTGAAACCTCGATTTTACACCATTGAAGGGACCACCTAAAATAAACGTAAAATAGAGGAAAGTGTAAAATCGGGGAAATGAAGATTATGTAACATAAAGTAAAATGTGGGTTGCTTTATATCATAACTTTGGTAAAATATACATGTTTGAACACAATAACAATGAAATTGCAAATAAAGTAACTTACATAACATTTTATTTCTTTAACCAGTCAAAAAGTTTGATATGTGTTCCAACATGCGCATCAAGTTCAGCTAAGATATTAATTTTATCACTTATCGTAAATACTTTCCATTTTGCTTTATTATCCATATTTCAGGCCAAAAATTAATTAATGGATTGCCATGTTTATAAACAACGCCAAGGGTCGTGTAAATGTCGTTGACTTCCTACTAAAATGACCGATATATAAATGGATTACTGCATTAAGTATATACAATGCCTAGCGTCGTGTTGATATAAACTTTCCACAAAAACAAATGGCTGCAACTATGCAAGCGTAATGATGAGCATGAAGTGTGCTCTTTTCTTCGATCGGCCGATAAATGGATTACAGCGTGGGGTTGCAAACATTTCTTATGTAAACATACGCCTATTTAAACATGAGTTTGACAAAATTACGACTAAAACTATTGAATAAAGCCTATTTTAACCTTGAATAGGAGTGGAACACCGCTGGTGCTTCTTCGCATTTTCCGAAATAGAAAATTGAAAACGTAAAATCGGGTGAATTTCTGTTGTGAAGGACTAAAAATAAGATGCAGATTCGGGGGAAATGTAAATTCGAGGAAACGTAAAATTGGATAAAATTTTACATTGTTCTTATGAGCATTTGGCCGGGACCAGACAAAAAGTGTGCAAAATAGGAAAAAACAAAATCGGAGAGTGCAGAATCGAGGTTTCACTGTATCCAATTGCTCAAGTTTCAGCTTATGAAGAGTGCGCCGATATTCAACTCTTCTAGCTGTCTCAGAAGATGTAACAAATTTCATTAACTGTGATTTCTGTGCCTTAATGTCATAAATAGTGAAAGAACCAACATTGAACTCTTTCATTAAAACATTGCGGTTCTCACTTTTCTCTAAACGTTTTATTATATCAAGTTTCTGGGTTAAGGTTAGCACAACCTATTTTCTTTTATTACCTTTAGCGCATATTGGAGTTTTAGGAGGCATTTAAAAAGGGTTTGCGAAATATTTTATTTAACACAAACACAGAGTTTAAGAAACATCCACAATTGTGTATTGCAACCGCTGAAAATGCAAGTTTTAACAGTAACATTCCGAATTAGATATAAATAAAAAAATTGCCAAAATGTCAATTTTATCGGTAACATTCCAAACTAGGTGTAACAAAAAATCAAGAGGCAGGAGATGCTGGTTGCTTGAGAATTCCAGTTGCATGAGTGCCGGATAACAGGGAGTATACTGTAGTTAGTTTGTAAGGGGTTTTCTAATATCCTGTTAAAAGGCAAATGGACAGATGGATGGATCCCAAATTTTTTCCAGATCTATCCGAATGTAGAACTATATATCCTGAAAATTTGGTGTTTGTAGCTTACGTAATTTTTGAGTTATTTTGTACGTGGTCAGACAGATGAACTGAGTACATAAGCTGTTTTTACTTTCTCCATACATAGTAATAGGAAAGTATTGTGATCACGAAAAAAATCGACTTCGAGATTTCAACGGAAATACACGTTTTGAGGTCCCTAGAACATGTTTAGACTATTTTCGGAATGATGTCTGTCTGTGTGTGTGTGCACGCACATGGGTATGTGATTGTTTTCCTATTCTCTTGTTGTCTACAAAATGTAAAGCGGAAATTAGTAAGTATTCCCATACGCGTAGTGGTGAGGTAAAGGATGTAGAGAAACCTATTATAGAATCTTACAATGATTTTGGGTGGAATTGACACATCAGATATGATGCTATATACATACCTTGATGAATGACAAACAGTAAAGTACTGGAAAAAAATGTTTCCATATATTTTCGCGCATGATACTTAACAGCTATATAATTTATAGGGAAAACCTTCCTTCAGGTAAAACTCCTATGTTTCGTTTGCTTTTCATTATAAACATTGTTGAGGCCCTTGGGGAGGAGTGGCTTCAACAAAAAAATAGATCTGGAATATCAGAGCCAGGGGCAGAAGGCAGTAAGACACTGAAAAAATTATCAGGAAAAAAAGAAAAGAACTGTTGTGTTTGCAGCAAAAGAGGTGAAAATACGCCAGGGAAGCGAAAAAGGGCTCATACTGTGTGTATAAAGTGTGAGAAGGGTCTTCATGGTCAGTGTTTCCCAGAACACAAGTGTAATGGCTAAAATGGGTGTGCGTGAGATGTGCGCCAGGGTACATTTCCAAGTGTAAATGATGAACATCTAATTAAAAAAATATAAAAAATTGGATTTAGCTTCATAACTAATATGTGTAACTAATGTTAAGAAATTAATCACTCAAAAAAATTTGTGACACATGATTTGTACGATTGAGTTGCAAAACTTTTAACTTTTTTATAACAAATTCTCAGATTAAACATTTTTCATGCTTTTACAAATGTAAAAAATACATTTTTTATTTATTTTCTATATTCTACATATACGTGAAGGGTTGATTTAATAAATTGGCTTCCAAATATATATAATAACTCTGGGAAAAATATTTTACTGAACAAGTGCATTTTCCTCAAATTTGGCTTGGCATTCTTCGACAACCCAATGATATTTGGGCTGGCACCAAAAGGGTTAAGGAGATATTTGATGGAAACCAAAAAAACCGATTATTTATAAATAATTCCAAAACAATAACTGCTATGGAAAATTGTTTCAAATGAAAGTTGTAGGAAATTATATTCTCTATAACCTTTGTATAGAATTGTATATATAATAATGATGTTTTAATGGAAAAGTATCGCAAAAACCGAATCGGGTTTCGAATAAACCTCGACTTCCAGTTGTCCAAAAACTAATCAGTTCTTTTTGCTCATATTTGTTATATATGAAATTTGATAATGATATGGCAAGTACTTTTCGAGTTAGAGCACCCACAATCACATACATACACACACACAGACATCATTCCAAAAATAGACTAAATGTATTCTAGGGACCTCAAAACGTATTTCCGGTGAAATCTCGAAGTCGATTTTTTTCATGAAAACAATACTTTCTCTATACTACGTATCTGGAGAAAGTAAAAAAGCGCTAAAAGTCATGATGAATTTTAAATTGCTTACTTCTATGATATTTTCCATCGAGATAAAAAATTTATCTTTTCAATAAACAGATATGAAATGCAAAAAATTAAATTAGCCATTTAAAATCTGTTCAAACTTTACTCTCACATAATATAGAGGAGAAATTAAAAAATAGATGCCCCCATAATTTGCAGTTTAATATTTATGAAACTTAAATGGCCTTACCTGTTCCAATATGAAAGGTTTACTTAAAGCCTCTACAAATGATTCAATCAAATAAAACATTACTTACAGTAAAATAACTATATTTTGTTTTGTAAAATACATTTACATTTATCTAGTTTTAAAATCGTTTACAGAGGAATCCGAAAATTCTTAATCCTTGACAAAGTTTTAAAAATTTAATGGAACTCTCATGGACAATATATTTTTTAAATTAGCATATTGGATAATATTTGATGTTGCTGACAGCACCTTTGTCTCCATCTTGAAACTGTGGTTATAACTCTTTTTTATGGTTGTCTATATACTCTTCTTTCATGATCAAAATGTCTTCTTTGGGCATATATTTGTCTTGTATTCATTCTCTGCCAAGGAGATGTGTTAACAAAACTAGTGGAATGGTTATTCTTGTGTTGATAGTATCTTAAGTTTGGGTTTGGATATGCTGTATATTGAGGCAATGAATTTCCTATGCTATTTGGTCTTAACTCACTCCTATGTCTCATTTTGTAAAGATGGGGAAATTTATATGATGTATATGTATATGGAATTATAGGACTAGTTGTTCCTTGAATATTAGGGTTCACTGGAGTTCTGTGACTCAGGATATACTGTTCTGCTCTTTGTGGCCTATATGTTTCTTTATGTTTTTCGGTTTGTCTAATGTGTAAATATGAAGGATCAGTTTTTGGTATAGTTGAGTAAGCATTTATTTCATTGTTTAAATCACAAGGAAAAAAATATTTTTGGGATTTTTGCTTAATTCTTCTTTGTACATACTCTGATGGACTAGTTGAACTGGGTTGTTCGACGTAGAAATACGGAGGATCAGCTTGTGAGTTAATAGATTGAAGATTTCTTATTGCATTTAAGTAATCATCAATTGAAGATTCTTGGACGTAATTCTCATATCTTTTTGGTTGAATCCTTGCAGGGATTGTTCTGGTTTGACCAAGATGTAAATAGGAAGGATCACATATTCTTTCCTTTTTTGTCTTTCTGTTGTATGAATATGAATGTTCAATTTTTGTGTTTGACTGTTTATTGTAAAAATTTGAATGATCTTTTTCTGATAAAATGTGATTAGTTTTTCTTGGAATGCTTGATTCTTGTGGAATTTCATTTTGTGTGTAGTTCCTTTCAGCTCTTGGAGACCTTACTGTTTTGTTTTTACTTGTATTCTTCCTATAGTATTCATAATAGGAGTTTTCATCCAGCATCCTGCTTGCAGATTTATTGTCCTTTGGAAAAATTATTATATAATTTATTTTTCATTTATCAAAAAATTTAATAAAAATGTTAATTTTTTTTACAATTACGATGTATATTGTGAAAATAAAAGAATCAAGTTATATTATATAGGTCAGGAGCGCTTGGATATTAGGCACTTAGGGTCTAACTTTTTATACCTTTTTTTTTAACATGACCTACCAGCAATAAATTATTAAAGATTGATTATGGCAGGGCATTCCCCTTAATCGAGGCCTGCCCATGCTATGCTTCTGCCATTTGTCATCTGGGCCTGCCCTGCCCCTGATATAAAAGTAATTTATCTGATATAAACAGTTACTGTGATTGACAGCATATACTCACAGCTGTATACCAAAGAAAAGGGTTCAAAGAGTTGTGGTAGTAGACTATTAGACTAAATTAGTAGAAAGAAAACACAGAGTTGCATTTATTATACTGACTATTTATATAATTTCCTGCAAAAATCATTACATTCATTATGCTTAATCTTTATTCGGTACATAGGAAGTAAGCGGCTCGCACTGCCTAGTTCAACGTTTAGCCATTATATGGCACTTCTTATGCATGCTGTTGTACCTCCCAAGAACTTCCCATTTTGGCCATTACGTGCCACTGTGTGCATTACTTGCTCTGACTGCGATATTTCATTCCAGGCAGAATGGGATTTTCCCGATTCCAAAGAGCACCACAACAGTAGCTCAATAACAATTACGTTTTGCGTGAAAGTTATTATGGGTGCTTGAAATGAAACCTAACCCTGAGTCCTGGTTTGCAAGCTAAATAGGTCTGCAAGCTTTGTTAGAAGAATTACTTTTTGTGTGAAAAGTATTACGGGTACTTGAAATGGAACCTAACCCTGAGACCTGGTTTGCAAGCTAAATAGGCTCCATTTGCGGTGCCACAGTCAGGAGTAGATATACTGCACTTTAGCTGCCAATTTTCCTTCACACATAACAAAAGACTAGTGAAAAACCTAGTGGTGTGTGCACTTGGCAAAATCCCATTCTGCCGGAATAGGAAGGTAAGAAACATTGCAGTCAGAGCAAGTAATGCACACACTGGCACATAATGGCCAAAATAAGAAGTTCTTGGGAGGCACAATGGTGTGCATAAGACGTGCCATCTAGTGGCTAAATGTTCAATTAGGTAGTGCGATCCACTTACTCCCGAAGTATCCTTTATTCTTTCAAAATATGAAGCAGCTGTCTTATATTAAAAATGCATGAATATCATAACCTAAGGCAGTGTTTCCCAACCTTTTTAGAGTCGTGGCACCCTTAAGTGAATTTTCAGAATTTGGCGGCACCCCTCCCTATCCACCATCAGTAATAATTGTGCTGAAGTTGAACCCCTAACTCCAATCTCTATATCTCATTTCATTTCGAAGTGCCTTTGCGACGAAATGAAGGTCGGCGTAACTGGTTTGCGTTCTTGAAAGCCAACAATGCAAAATGAGGCTAAAAATGGGGAAACAATATTTTTTGCGGCACCCTTCAGAACACTTCGTGGCACCCAGGTTGGGAAACACCGACCTAAGGACTGTCGACATTTTTCTGAATGAGAGTTTTGTGGCAAGCATGTATCATTACTGTGTGAGTAGAAGGAATACCATTCAGTATTTTAATCTTAATTCAGTAACTGCAAGTTTTAAATCAGGAAGCCCAAGATTTTCTCTTGATAACTCTATTAACTATTTTATTTGCACATCAAAGCATTTTATTAATCAAAAAGCATTAATCCTTTACAGTACAGTTGGACCTCGATAACCGTCGTTAATTGGTTCCTGGAATCTCTGATGATTAGTGAAACGACGACAGTCGAAACCAATTTTCCCATAGGAACAATGTCATAGGTCAACAATTCGTTCAAAAAGACCTTACATGCATCATATAAAACTGAATTTTTAGGCCTCAGTTTACTTGAAATTTTAGACTGCGTCATTTTCATTCTCACTTTTAGTTTTATTTGAAGGGATGTCACATTTCTGGACTTTTTAGTAGCATTGTCACTAACACTGTGTTTTAGGACCATTTTTATCACTAGAGGTTTAATAAGCTATAAAATATTTCAGGAATATGTTAACTGTTGACAAATGAGTTGACAGTTGTACTGCAGCAATCTGTGAAGGAAAGTTTTGCTGCTTCAGCGCACCATTTTGATAGATTAATGGTGCCTTCTATGCAATTTTATGCAGCCCACTGCGTGTTTCATAGTTTTCAAAACTTTTTTCATTAGTTTTAACTAATTACCAAATATTATTTTTTATGTAGCAAAATCTGTTAAGATATATAACGTTGAATTATGACTGACCTCTTAGTAAATATTTCTCAATTCAGGTAAGTTCTTTTTAATGCTGTTATTGATTTTTTTTCTCAAAGACATTTCTAAGACTGAATTCCATCATGATTTTTAATATTGAAATGTTAACCCTAAAAAGCTAATTCTAACTTGATTTCCATGCATATGGTGCCTAAGAATCTCGAGGTAACTTACAATTTAGCTACAATCCATTGGCCATTTCCAATGCAGCTCACTGGAGGGTTCACTGCCACCAATGCAACCCACCATGTGAAAAAGGTTACCCACCACTGCGATAAAATCTTTCTCTCTTAGTCACAGTGCAACCATCATCTCATTCATTTGTCTGCTTCATTAAAAAATTGCAACAAAACTTTTTCATTTTTTTTGTACCACTTGGTGGTAGAATATCTGCCCGGCAAGTGGAAGACCCGGGTTCGATTCCCGCTCATAGCAGATTTTTCACCTGTTTCCACATTCCCCATCATTACAGCTTATGCCTGTCGCATAAGGATCTTTGGATCAATCATTTCCATCAATTTATAACATAGGCATTCTCACCATTGAGAGAGTAGGGGTTTTCTTTGGTGTATCTCCTTGAGGACATCTGTTGGGGCGGATTGATACTAGCATGGCTAGCTTGGTCCCAACCTAAGAAAACACCACTTGGCGACTAACGACGGTTGATTGAAACAACGATTATTGATGGTGACGGTAATTGAGGTCCTACTGTAGTGCATTAATTATTTTTGTTAATGGAAAAAGACTAAGCATAAAAGCTAATGACTTTCTACTGTTGAAAATGTATAACTTTTAAATCATGATAACAAATTTTTGTGTTAATTCATCATTGATAATAATTTTTGAGTTTAAATATACCTTAGAAAAATTATGGATTTCTAAAATTTGGTCTCTTTATTTAGAGCTTTTCTCATAGATTAAATAGTATGAAAATTTTTAGTTTACATCAGATGTTTCTGCTGTTTAGTAAATTGTTATTATTATCTATGAACAAAATAAAATTGATGAATGTCAACAACTTTCTACTGCTCAGTCAATGAATTGAAGAACATTGTATCTTTAAAAATTATTTTGTAATGGGAAAATGTAACAATATATATTTTTGGATCATTTTCATCTTAATGTAAATAGCTTACAGTGACAGATGGTGAAATTAGGGAGGGGTAGGGCTAATTTTACTTAAGGACAGAATTAAAGTAAATCTAAGAAGGAAGTATTTTTATTACAATTGCAGTGGGTCCCCATTATTTGCAGGGGTTACGTACCAGAAAATGGCTGCAAATATCAAAACAGTGAATACAGGAGGATTTTTCCCCATAAAAAAATAAACATTATATGTATAAGGGAAGAGAGAGCATGGTTAAAGAAGTGCTAGAAGGAAAACTGGATGGAAAGAGAAAAGGAGATAGGAAAAGGTTTCAGCTGATAGATGATTTGAAAGGGAAATAGAGCTATCAAGACATGAAGAAGACTGTGGAAAATAGGATAATATGAAGAACCAGGTTTAACCATGAATAATCACAGACCTGTCTACGGACAGAATACCTATGGTGATGGATGATGTATAAGGGGGGAGGGGGGTTACGTTCTGATTCACCACTAAAATCACTCGTGATGAAAAAAGGGGAATTTTCTCTCATAAGATTTCATGTAATAAGGGAAATTAGGTGTAAGTCGTTGCCACTGTAACCTATGACATCCAAACTAAGAAAACAAGTCTGTTTATGGGTGTTCCGGTCATGAAAGGGTTAATATACAGGACAGTACAAAATACTGACATTGCCTAATCTTAATATAGATGAAAATAACTTAAAATTACATAAATACGAATGGAAAAAACATACACATAAATAATTTGTAGATATGTTCTTAGTAACTTATGTAACTATGTACATCTATTTTTTAGTACTAATATCAGTAATGATAAGTAAGATAGTAACTTACATCTTTTTGTCTAGTAGCCTTATGCTCTACATTTATGTTGGATCCTTTAGAAGTCTCACTGTTTTCTTGATTTGAGACATTCTCTTCTTTAGTTTCATTTTCTAAAGGTGTGCTTGAGAATATGTCTTGTTTATCCTCATTTAGATGTTCATTAACAGTTGAATTATCCAGCTTTTTGCTGGCTATTAACGTTTCATCTGTTGATGTTGGTTTATTGTTTACTTTGTTTTCTATTTGTAAATGTTTTTCAGCATGATTTAAATGCTCAGTATTTTGATCCATATTTTTAGCCAAAGTTTTTGTATTTTCAAAATCACTACATTCTGGAACGTCCTATTGAAAGAGTTAAAATTTACAAATCATAGGAAAAGAAGAAAAAAATGTAGTATTTAGATAAATGTCTTAGTTACATAAAAGTTTTCAATATTTGAATCATCCATCCAAATGATCTTTTCTGCTGAAGTTGTTACATTTCCTTCTTCAATTTGCCGATCATCTTTTTTTGCCGGTATTTTCTTGTTTTGATTTAGTTCTGTGTTATCCATTTCTTTTTCATTGCTGTTTTCTGTTGTGTTTAAACCTTTGTTGTCATAGTTAAATCCTAAACTCTTTTCATCCATCATTGAATGTACTTCTTCTTTACATCTCTGTAAATCTGTAGTAAGCTCTTCAATTTTTGCTTTATAGTTTTTTTCATTAATGGTTTTCAGTGAAAGTAATGGCCCCAACAACATGTAGAGAGGTAGATTTTCGTCTGAATGGATGGTTTCATTGCTTTCAGAAGTGGATGAGTCATACTATTATCAATGGAAATTAGCATTTAGAGAATAAAAGTAAATTTGGCATATCTTTACTATACATATTACTATGTGATACCATGTGGAAAAACCATTTTAAGTACTATTAACAAATTTCATCTACATTTTGAAGTTGATGAATTGCATTTTCATATACTGATGTATGCGAGTCTGTTTTCTGTTTCATGCACATATAAATTAACACTGGATAAAAAATTATTTTTGACTGCAAGGGTTATATTTCCAACCTATAGCCAGCTGCAGAACTTGGTATAAGCAGGGAAAGCAACTTAGGTACCCGAAATACAGTAAACTCCCAGTTATCCGGCACTCATGCAACTGGAATTCTCAAGCAACCAGCATCTCCTAGTTTGGAATGTTACCGATAAAATTGACATTTTGGCAATTTTTTTATTTATATCTAATTCGGAATGTTACTGTTAAAACTTGCATTTTCAGCAGTTGCAATACACAATTGTGGATGTTTCTTAAACTCTGTGTTTGTGTTAAATAAAATATTTTGCACACCCTTTTTAAATGCCTCCTAAAACTCCAATATGCGCTAAAGGTAATAAAAGAAAATAGGTTGTGCTAACCTTAACCCAGAAACTTGATATAATAAAACGTTTAGAGAAAAGTGAGAACCGCAATGTTTTAATGAAAGAGTTCAATGTTGGTTCTTTCACTATTTATGACATTAAGGCACAGAAATCACAGTTAATGAAATTTGTTACATCTTCTGAGACAGCTAGAAGAGTTGAATATCGGCGCACTCTTCATAAGGCAAAACTTGAGCAATTGAATATTGCTATAAGGTTGTAACATAATTACTGGTTTTTTTACAATTGTGAAATGACATTATTTAACTTTATTTTAAAACTTTATTGAAGAACATATTCACCCTCATTTTCAATCACATAATCCCATCTCTTCAGCAACTTTTCAATGCCTCACTTGTAAAAGTCAGTTGGTTTTGATTAAAAAAATTCTTTGAGGTCATCAGAGTTCCCATACTGTTTATCCTTCAGATGATTTTGTAGCGACTGAAACAGATGGTAGTAAGAAGGTGCAAGATCAGGTGAGTATGGAGGGTGTGGCAGGACTTCCCATTTGAATTCTCTGATCTTCTGCTGTGTCATCTTTGCAACGTTGGGTCTGGCATTGTCATGCAGAAGGATGACACCCTTGCGATTCACCTGATAATGTCATTTTTGGTGTAATGCTTGATGTAAATGCTTGAACTGCTGGCAGTAAAGCTTGGAAGTGACTGTCCTATTAGGGTTCAGCAGCTCAAAATATATTACACCTTTCATATCCCACCAAATGCACAGCATTATCTTTTTAGGGTGCAAACCGCCTTTTGGAGTGGGTTTGGGGGTCTGTCCACATCCTAACCACTGCTTTTTCTTTCGAATATTCACATAGAGTATCCACTTTTTGTCACCAGTCACAATTTGATCCAGAAATGGCTCACAAGGTTGTCGAGTGCATAGGGAGGAGCACACTGATACACATTGCAGCATATTGTCTGGTGTCAGTTTATGTGGAACCCACAAACCATGCTTATTGACCTTGCCAAGCTTCTAAAGGTGTCTGTGAATCGTCATTTGGGAACACTTGAGCTTCTCGGCCATTTCATGAGTAGTTTGAAGTGGATCAACTTCAACAAGAACTCGGAGAGCATCGATGTTGAAGTTGACTGCTTGTCTGGATCGGATGTGATCACTAAGGTTGAAATCACCTGATCGAAACTTATGAAACCAACACTCACACGTGCGAACATTGAGAACTTCACTGTAAACTTTGCATGTTTTTAGTCGCAACGGTAGCATTATTTCCGCGCTTAAACTCATAGAGCATGCAATGGCGTATGTGCACATCATCACCACTCATTTTTGAATCTTTAACAATGAGGGTATATATTACATTCTTTCATTAAATAACTTAATTACTTGATGAAAAAGGATCGTAATTGTAATGTTCTCAAGTTTCATTATTATGCAAATTATAATTGTGATATTTTCTATTACTTTAACAATAATTTGCTAAAAGTGTAAGAGAATGACATTAATTATGTTACAATCTTATATTTATGAATGGTTTTCTATAAAGTGCTCCGAGGGAGCAATGTTGATTGAAAAGGCCAAAGATTTTTATGAACAAATGGGGATTAGTGAAAAGTGTGCATTTTCAGATTGATGGCTAACACTTTTTAAGATCAGACGTCTAGATGTTTTGGGTGATAAAAAATCCGCGACCATGAAGCTGCTGATTAATTTTGTGACTTTTTGAAACATTAGTTAAGGAATATATATCTATCCAATACTTTTAATTGCATTATTTTAATATTTACTAACTGCACTGTATGTAATGGTGTCATGATTGTGTGTCACTATTTGCTTCTCTTTTGTATAATATCAATTTGCCTAAGAATTTCTGCTAATACATTGTGTTGGGTGTGGATAATTTCTCTCCTTTTCTCGGACAAGGAAACAATTTTTTTGTCGTAAAATCCTAAAGGTTGGACGAAGTTAACCCTTACCTCATGTTATTAGAACAAAAGAGAAGTTAATAGTGACAGGCATACGAGAAATTCCATAGGGTGTAATGCAGTTATTAAATATTAAAATATTGCAATTAAATGTGTTGAATACTTGTATCTTTGAGTTTCATTACTTCCTCAAATGTCAAGGAATTATTTAAGAACAATTGAGTAGAGTACCTAGTCTACAGGTTAGTAATTCCAAGGTGAATGTACAATTCTGCATCTGTTCCTTATTTTGGTTTCCAAATGCTTTATTGAGGCCTATCCAATAAAACTCAAGCAACTGGAATATTCACTTAACCGGAAAACCTAGTTCT
The DNA here is from genome assembly GCA_036926305.1 of Uropetala carovei. Classification (NCBI taxonomy): domain Eukaryota; kingdom Metazoa; phylum Arthropoda; class Insecta; order Odonata; family Petaluridae; genus Uropetala; species Uropetala carovei. The sequence goes on from JAXCHB010000076.1 coordinate 3,183,175, forward strand.
GAGGGCATTCTGGATAACTGGCAGTTTACTCTAGTACAAAAGTTATTATTTTTATTTCACTTATTTCAATAAAATATATAAATAACCTTATGAAATTCAGTATCCAGGTAGTAAAAAACATTTAATTGGTTTTAAAAGAACTTTTAAAAAACAATAACATTTGAAAGAATTGAAATATACTATGATCAACTATGACTGAGTGGTAAATGTGCTTCTCACAGTTCTGGAACAAAAGTATGAGTGCACCAGTACTACTTGGTGTTAAAGAGTTTTTTAGATAAGCTGAGGGGGGCCCCAAAAATATTTTGCTTATAGGACCTCTATTTTAAGTTCCTCCACTGCCTATAGCCTTAATTATTTCATTTAAAGGTTTTAAATTGTGCTCAAGTAATATAGCAGAACTTGAGTTAAAAGTAATCTGCATTGAAATGATTTACAAGGTTGCTGATTTGACCATTGAATTTTAATAGCTTTTGTCAGTTAATTAGAGGTAATACTATTTTTATGCATTATTAATGGTTATTGCTTTTGCTAAAAATTATTAATTCTATACCAATTGTACTAATATAAAATTTAATTTTATACATCAGTTAAATAAACATTGCCAAACTGAAAACATTAATGGACAAATAAAGGAATTAGCTTATTTATAAGATCAGTCTAAGCAAAAAATTCATCACTTTCATAAAATTGCTTACAGGGGCTGCAATTAGATCTCTGATATAATGTTGTTTTTCATATTTGTCCAAAGTCCAGGCTCTCTCATCAGTGCAGGAATTATATTTTTTAAGTCGCCCATCACTTCTTTTATTTCTAAGGACCTTTTTTCTGTCAAGTTTTAGGGAATGTAGTCCTGTCAGCATTACTCATTTCTAGGCAGTAAATTACTGAAATTTATCTTTGTAGCCTCTTTCACCTCTTTCATGATTAAATTACCAATCCATCACTAATATGGTAACCATGGCTATAATAAATGGCATGATTTCTATTCAATAACATATATTACTATTTATATTTAAGTGAGTGTTATAAATTATGTTGTTTTGTGTATTTATATTTCTGTCAAGCATGATTTAATTACAAAATTTTATAGATGAAAGCTTTCTCTTTGTATGTTTTTAGGAGTTATCACTTTATAAAACTATTCCTATAATTATATTTATTATTAAACAGCTTGTATGTGTTTACCTTAGAGTGGCTGCATAGGTGGCAGACTTAAAATTATTGAGCATGAGATTTAAAATTGCAATTCAAGTGTAATAAAAATACAAAATTGGGACTTTAATAGGTAGACAGCTAACAGAAATTTTGTTTAAGTTGACTTTTGCAAAAATTTAGATAGATTTGCCACCTCAGACTGAATCTCAACCTTAAGATTTTGGGGGAAGAAAAACAATCAGAAATATTAATTTTTCTAAGAGATAATAATGGAAAACACAATTATTTAAATTATATAAAAATGCTAGCAAAAATCAGTTTTTCAGTGATATAGTAATGGAACATATGTATATAATTATTTTTATTTTTTTAAATATTTTTTGTTGCTTCTTGAAAGTTTATTACTCTTATTGGTTTATAAATTTTGCAGAATCAGATCAACTTATTTCAAAATTCTTCGTAATGAGTAGCTTGGATCTCACTATATGTACGTCTAATCGATTTTGCTCATCTGTCAAAATATTGCCATCACCAAAATACCCTCTCGTCATAGGCATTTGTTACTGGTATTGAAAATACCTTGCTACCATTTTGTCTAATGGCAATTGCATTTTTATATAATTGCTATGGCTGATTTTACTGCATTTACTTTGCCATATAACTTGCCCTGATCAATAGTAACGTGGGCAATTTTGGGAGGATTTACAAATTTTTCATCGCTAATATCAGTTAAATTAAAACTTCAAAATATTTCCAAGGCAAACTATTATAGTCGTACCATTTCCCCAAATAACAAATGACATGATTATAAACTTGTTTGGCACCTAACAAAAACGGGGTCTGTTAATTAGCGGAAAGATATTTCAAAGCAGAAGTTACTTTGGCCAAAAAAGTTATTCTCTAGGCACAAGTTCAGTTTTTCTCAAAGATCAGTCGTCATTTTATGCAATTCTGCATGTATGCCATAATTTTTTTTAAAGTTAATGTATAATTTATCATTATGTTCATTTAAATTAATACATTCTGATTTTTGTCAAATTCATTTCAACCAATGACCTAACAATAGGGTGGTATGGGTGGCCTAATGCCTCTGGCCCTTGGGGTCCTCAAATATTGCAGAATATAGAATAATTGAAGTTTATTAGCGATTTCTCTTTTTTATCCTAATTTCCAGCTAATCATTATTTTTGGACTGACAATGAGTAATTTCAAAACCTATTATTTTCAGAAAATTACTGATAATTGATTAATAAGTGCAACTTGGTAGGTTTTACAAGTGGTTTTAGTTTTAATTGAACATGTATTTGTTGGGTAAGGAGGTAGGAGAGAGGAACCATCGATAACATTTTGCTCTGAACCCTTCTGCCCCTAGTCATGCCACTGATTTAATCCTGAAGATTTACAAAGTGTGACCAGGAAACTGAAGATTGATCCATAATATGATAACTTTCATGTCTGAGGTGGTATGAAAGAAAATTTTCTAATGTCTATCTGTAGGTAAGCAGTATCATCATCATCATCATAGGTAGTCTGTCTATGGGCAGGTCCGTGATTATTCATGGTTAAAACTGGTTCTCCACACACTCCTATTTTCTGCAGTGTTTTTCAGGTCTTGATAGCTCTATTTCCCTTTCAAGTCATCTATTAGCTGAAACTTTTCTTACCTCTTTCTCTTTTTCCATCCAGTTAAACAGCATATATATGTTTAAATTGCTGCAAATATTTTCATTTCATTTTGTAGAAAAAACTTTAAAAGGATTAACTGTGGTACTAAATATATTTGCTATCAGAATTATAAAGACGTGATATAAGAGGTTAAATATACCTTTTGATTTTGATTTAAATCAGTAATATTTGAATTAGTTAGCCTTCACATTAATTTTTACTTTTAGTAGAGGTATAAAAATGCTTTTTTATGTTAAGTATTTAAGATTCAGACCTTTGAACAAGCAATACTCTTTCTGGTTAAACAGGCTAGCAATACATAGATAAATTATGAAACAGACACTTAGATTTTAACTTTTGTAAATAAAATGTAAAAAATTAACCTTGAACCATTTTAATAAATTATCGATTCATAATAATTTTCCAAAAATATCAGATGTAAATGTGACAGAATGAATAAAATACAGTATCTAAAACATATGTAAATAAAACGGCTTATTGCGTTCTAAAAGTAAAAACAGAATTTTGAATTAGAATTTGAAAACTAGTCTTTAAAAGTTAAAAGGCATTACATTTTGTTTTATATAAAATAGTTAATTACTAAAACAATAAGTTATTTTACTTAAAAATGCATTATATATATTTTATTGCACCATACAGATTTTTGAGTGCTGAAATTTTTGTTCTATCTTGAATGAAATCTAAAATATTTTATCATGTTCATGCCACTGTCATCACATTTGTGATTTTTCAATTATAATTTTCTCTCATTGCAGCCTTATAAGCTAGACTTTGCTCAGGAAACCTAGTTTCCTGACTTCAGCTACACATTGCGACCCCAAGTGGGGGTCGCAAGATAATTTTTGGAGGGGTGCGCGCGGTATTTGCTATGCCAACTGATATTTTACTCAATCTATCAATCCTTCAATTTTGATATATAGGTTATATCATACCATTATGGCAATACCATAGTGACTATGGTATTGCCATTTAACTCTTCTGAAAACTATTGCATGCTCCAGTAGAATAACTTCTCTTGTATGCCTTCAGATTACCTTTGAGGTTATTTTTTGAAGTGTATTCTCCCAATGAGCTTTCATGAATTGAGGGAGAATAATGGATGCCTGTATTTGATTTATCACATCTGTGTATACTATTATTCCTTCCCGTCGATCTATTCTCATCACTAATCACGCTGGTGCTATTTTGATCCGAATAGCTGCTGGCATTACTACTGTCACTTTCATCCGCACTGTCGCTTTCATCCTCACTTTCCTCACTCGTGTCACTTTCCCGCGGTGCTGAGCAAATCTGCCACTGATTGTTTGGTCCCTTCATTATGACCCATCGCTTCCTGGCCCTGTTGGCTAACTTCCATTTGGAAAAATCTTTGCTCTCCTCATTGTTTGCGGCCGTCGTAACGACTTGTAGCATGTGTCCTATCCACGTACCTTTCTCCACGTCCATGCTCCTCCCACCCCCTCCCTGGTGTCTTTGACCCCTTTCGACCACTCTCCACCCGCCTCTCTTAGTTTCTTCCACCAGCCATCCTCCTTGACGGCCTGCCCACGAAATATCCCCCAACCAGTCCGGCGTCATCCTTTCAAAATTTATACGCGCTAAATTAATTTCTCTCCCTTCAGAACGCGTTTCTTTCGCGTTCGACCGATTGCACGGCTCTTCGCCGTCTCCTGAAGATTCGGTCGACGCGTTGGCTTTTTCCACGCTATTGGTGACGCTAGAGTTTTCGACCCAAGTTTCCACCAAGTCTTCGTCCATCTCGTGCCATGGACTTTTCGCGGATTTGTCGTTATTCTCTCCAAAATCTCTCGGGAGCAGCACGAAAATGGCTCCGGAGCAGATCGATCCAGTGGCGGCATATATCCAGAAAAGACCTCTCAGTCCGACGAAATTAATCGTGAGAAAGAACAATTTGTTGCACAGGAAGCAACAGGCGCACGAAAGGAAAAGTGCCAGGCGGCTGGAAAATCCCACGGCGAAGGACGGAAAGAATTCGCCGGCGAAAGTGTACGGGACTAACGGTATGCTCATGCAAGAACAGAAAGTAAATATCCCCAAGAGCGCCGTAGGCAGCCAGAAAGGAATGGCGGACGAAATGCTGATACTGGGATGAGGCAGGGAGAATTTATGGATGAAAAAGTGACTGTACAATCCCAGAGCCAGGGAACATCCGACGCTTCCCAGGAAGGACGCCAATAGCAGAGTGAGCCTGCTAGAACGTCCGGTCCAACCCCTGAACGCTAGACCTAAAGCCACGCCACATAACTGGATGCATCCCAACATCACCGGGAATGCGTTCATGTAGGAGGGCAGTTCTTTCGAGAGCATCCCGAGGAGAGTTACGCTGTACGTCCTCAAAGCAGTCATGCCGCAGAGGTGGTGGTAGCACAAGGACGCCACGAGGAGGGCGACGGATCGTAGTTGAGGAGTCCTGGAAAAAGGTGGTCGAGAGACCGCATCCTCGCTACCTCGGTTTTGTCCCTCCGCTTCCGTCCGAGGATTTCCCCGGAACCATCGGGTAACGGCGAATTCGGCGTTCCCCTCGCGTCGGCCGGGGACGGCGGGGCTTTCTGGCATTATCAGCAAAATAACCAGGCAGGTGCCGGGAAAGATGGTGTTTATGGCCGCGACGGTGCGCCAATCGAGCGTCGATCCGAGGGCCATCTCTGTTGTGAGACCCAGTACGAGAGAGATGTGAGTGGCCGAGAGGAGAAAGGGAGTGCGCAGGTAACGAGGGGAAAGGGTTTCACTCAGGTAAACGAGAAGAGGCGCCACAAGACTTCCAGCGTAGAGGGATGCGAGGACGGTGGAAGCGAGGACCAACGTTGGCTGCTGAGCGACGGAAGACAAGCTCCATGCTGTGGCGAGGAAGATGTTGGCCACGATGAGAACGGTACGACGTCCAAAACGTGGTTGAAATGCGGATGCCACCAAGCTTCCAAGAAGTACCGATGTGACGGTGACGCTACCTTTATCGTTGCCAGTAAAAAAAATCCCTTTAGTTGCATTCGAAAGTGATGAAAAATGAAATTAATTGAAACAGAAGTAGAGGTACATGTTTATTCAAATTGAAGTGGAGTAGGGTTAAAAGAATATTCTTGTATGTTTCAGAAAACGAACGGTCATGTCACGTATTACGAATTTTGTGGAAATATGAATGCAAAACTGAATTGGAATAGGAGCAAATGTTCAATCGTTACATGTTAACAAGCAAGTCTATCCGTTTTTGCGTGATAGCTTATGACGGAGGCTTCGTTGTGCTCGTGAAGTAATTAAATTTGTGACAATTTATGATACGTTAGTGATGATGTGTGGTAATTTAAGGGAGGTGTAAATTTTATAATGAAGATCTAATCAGAAAAGTGATATTTTAATTGTTTATGGTCAAATCATGTCATCTACTATTATTATTTTATTCAGTTTCTCAAGATAGATAGAAAAGTGACATTTTAATTGTTTATGGTCAAATCATGTCATCCACTATTATTATTTTATTCAGTTTCTCAAGATAGTCCATCCGAAAAAATAATTAAAGAGAATTATCCATGCGTTTGTGATTTAGAGCGAGTGAGAAACACGTGTATTGTTCTTTGTGATATATACATCCTGATTTAGTTTAGTGGTTTATTTAACATACAAAAGAAAAATTTTATTTAGCATTACCAAAACCAGTCCTAGACGTTTGCTCCAAATCTAGGAACCGCTTCCAAAATGTAGGCGCCGGGGTAGATTTCAATGCGGTACGATTTAGAATTAGGGTTCTATAAAATTGTAGATGCCATACATGCGACGTATTAAATATTACTTGCTTAGTGGCTCTACTGGATTTGTAAAAGATAACAGATAAATAAAGTTGCCATAATCTTTAGCCAACAACGGCGACTAGGCGCCTGGTTTTGTCCCACCCTGGCTAAAACAATTATTTTTTTAAATAAAAATAAAATATTTGTAAAGAATGAAGTTGAAAAGACAGCCTCGCCTGGGTGCTACCTCAAAACAATAAAATTAGCTAAAACGAAAATTTGATGTAAAATCGATTTTGATATAGTTTGGTTAGATTCACATAGGTTGATTATTTTTCATTTTTATTTATTAATCTATTGAGATATGAAACGAAAAATGTTGATATACGTATTGATGCTCAGTACTCAATATATTCTTTCCGGGAACGATTGCCTAACTTTGAATAAAAATTTAAAAAAATCTCTTCGCTTACCATACCACGATGCTTGGTAGTCATCATATAACATTTTTCCTTCATCTTCCGTTAAATCTTGAGACCCTTGTGCCCGCTCTTCTCTCACTTCTCTTCCTGAATGCACACCTCGGACATCTGATAGCACTACCGTTGGAAATGCAAGTGCCGCTCCTACGCTCACGGAATGAAGATTCATCGCTATTGCCACTATCACCTATTTTCGAGAAAATTTTGTTTTCACAGATGTTATGAAAGTAAAACTTATTTTATTATGATTTACGACGTATTATACAAAAGCATAAGCTGATACGGTGACTGTAGTGTGTACATTCAACAAGAATGGCTATTGTTATGTTTTCACCTGTTGCAAGACATCTCTCCATGGTTTTGGGCGTGGTTGCGGCTTCGCATTTCTTTTGCCCTCATCTAGCTTATCGTCCATATCCAAACTTAGATTTTTCGAGTCCGACATTTTGCTTAATATTCTCTTAATCGAAATAAACACATAACGGGAGAACGTCACTTTTTAATCTCCCATTTTCTGTGCACAATAGAAAGGAAATATGGAATCCATGTTTCTGTGATTATGCATTCATGCCGTCAGACGTTCGCGGACGGATTCAAGAAAGTATCTGGTTACGTTTGAAAACGTGAAGGCACGAGGCTGCAGTATAAATCGCGTTAGTTCTACTCGAGCAAGAAACCTCGTTAATACACTTAACATATGTTGGCAAACTTGAGCTTGAGCTGTGATAATGAAATAGGCAAACCGTCGAATATAATGACAAAATATGAATCAGTGTTATGCAGATGCACGTTAGAGTCAAACTTCAACGCCATGGTAAACATTAATGAATGTTATTTAGGCACGAAGATATAAAGTTATTCGCCCTATCAGTGGATTAATTCTTAGATATATGTGCCATACTGTTCTTATTATTTCCTATGTTTTGCAACACATAAGTGAACGTATAAAATTACAAGGAAGAAGAAAGGTATTTAAATAAAAATAATCGTTCAAGAACAAGCACTTTAAAGAAGTAGTTATCTCGGGTACAGGGCCGGTTTCAGACATTTGGCTGCCCTGAGGCGGGAAAGATATTGCCCCCCCCCTCCCCCCGCAAGCTTTGTGGATCACCAATTCATCATTATCTAGGAATTTGATGTGTACAGTTTATATAAGGATTTTTTGAATCTCAGAAAATATATTGCAGTTTATTTTTATTTACTTGATAAATACAAGCATTTTATGGAAAAATATAAAAGTAAGTAATATATATATATATATAAAGAATATAACATCAAAATGCTGTCAAGAATATAATCATCATTATATATGCACTCTTCTTAAAGAGGAGGATATAGGAGGATACTAATGTCTAGCCCAAATTGCAATAGTTGGAGAGCTGAAATTTTCAGTTGTAGATGGCATGGAGAAACCGCCATAAAATTGAGATCTCCAACCTAAGTGTCATGGATTCGACTCCAGAAATTCCGAAAGTTGCGTTTTTAGGCGCGTTTCGCTTCCAGCGTGAGCGCTTATTATCGTCGGTCTGCTCGTCCGTCCGTCTGTCCGTCCGTTTGTCCGCATGTTCGTTCTCGGTTTCTACCGAACGGATTTTCATAAAATTTGACATTAAGGACTTACAATCAAAGATAATAAGAAAATCGCAAAAATGAATCACGTACGCCAATCAGGGGTACCACTTTACTGGTGACAAAAAATGAATTTTCCGTCATATCTCGTAAAGTATTAGTTATATCAAAATATCTTTCAAATAAAAGTTGTAGAACTAGTAAAGAAGAGTATTTCCTTTCCTATACATTTTCATCGTAGGAGTAGCCGTTATCGAGAAAATCAAATGAGAATGTCTTAATTCGAGTTGAAAATTTTTCTTGCATGGTTACTTCTTCATTGTTGCTAACATAAACAATCTCACAAACAAACGTTTAATTTTCTTACGTGTGCATGCAATATTATTAAATAGTAAGAAAATGGATTATTTATGGCGAAGAAAAAACTTTAAAACGCTATTTCCCTTACGTACAGGTATATCATTTCTTTCTAATACTCCATTGCACGAAACGCGCCCATTTGTGATACGTTTTACACTTTCCTAACTTCTTAAAATATAGGCCGCGGCCCAATGATGGGTCACAAAACGTTCGATAAGGGCCTCAAGGAAGGATCGATCCAAGATATTTTGGAGCAAAATTTAGGCTAAATCGTTGCCAAGTTAATCAAAATAAACTAATGGTATTTAAAGGCTATTAAATTGCATCGCTTAGATTTTAAATACATCCTTATAAATTCTTACTTAACAATATTTTATAGGGTACTTTGATGAGCCGAATAAAATATTTTCTATTATTATTGGGCCGCGGAGAAAAAAAAGTTTGTTCTACTTCCTCCTACTCCGTCGTATGTATTACACAGGGAAACTATATGCTTAATGTTATTTTTTAAATTATTAGGATTTTTATGAAAGGGTTTGAACAATTTCTCAGGCAACATGTTCTATTCGCTTTCCCATATGTTAGTTTTGTGCGTTCTTAACTTAATCTTCAACTCGTGATCTCTTTTACCATTAAAGTCCGATTTTTTAATTTTTCTATCCATAACAGACAATGCTTGTACTTCGCTCCTTGTTTGGTATATCTCAATCTATTCATTCTCCTTCTGTTTATAATCACTCCTGTCTCAAACTGCAACATCTCAATTACACTATCGTCCTCCCTAGGACCGGAGTCGGCCAAGCACTGAATGGGGCCCGGATGCGAATATCAATTGGGGGCCCATGATATTAATATTTATAGTAATAACGAACGATTTATGGAGCCCCAGTTTAATATTATAACCTTTACGGGGTGTTTCTTCATTGGAAATCATTTTGAAAGTGATTTTTAGTAAACGTATTTTCAAAATTTACGCTCGATACTTGAATAATTGAGCATTTCTGAGGGTACAATTATTCGGGGGCCCGGATGCCTCGCATTCGCCGCATCCCCCCTTTGGCCGGCCCTGCCTAGGACTGGTCGGCAACCTGCAGCTCTGTAAGGACTTACGTGGGTCTCCCGACAGCAGCTCTTCTTGTTAAAACAACTAAAACCCTCCTGAACGATAATGGCTTCGTAAATTATTACAGAAAAATGATAAGTATCTGAAAAAACGTTCATCTTAAAGAGATTATCACTCCTTTAGATCCGTCAATGACTGTGGCTCTTCTTCTGTTGCGTGTTATATATAATTTGAAAAAGTGTCTTATGAAAAATGTTCCAGATCCATGTCGTAGGATATGGGTATCCGCCTTCTTTTGAAGCATTTCTGTCTTATTTATGATTCATTAATAATCAATTTATATTTAATATGCTTTTTCCTTTAGTGCATTCACCCGTAAAGTTATGGCTGATCCGATGCTCAAAACGATATAATCGCATCTTTATCATTCGCCATGGTATTGCTAACGGACATTAGACAATGAAGAAGTGTGAATTTTAGTTTTATTCCATTTGCGTGATTCTACCTTAACTATACATAATAAAACAAAATATGATGCCATAAGTAACTGTAAAATTCTCTATATTTGTATTTCATAAAAAGTCAATCTCTAATATTTTTGTTGTTGTTAATTTCCTTTTACCTGTGTATCTATTAAGACGTTTGCTAAGTTCATCATCATATGTGGGCGAATTTTATCTTTGGGTATGTTACATATTTTGTTTTAGCGGCGTCATTTGCTCTAGTTAGAAATGAACATAACGATAAAGATAGTGAATGAACTCGTTTTAATGAAAGGGCAGGAGTGGTGATACGAAATATCTATTTATTTTGAATGATATCTGTGTGAATGAGCGCATTTTATCCGGCTTCTACGAAACCCATAGCTACATTTGGATCAATTTTCGCATCTGGGTCCATTTTTTTGCATTAACGATTACTAAAATTCAAACTTATTTAATCAATAGGATTTTCATAGTTAGTAGTTTTTAGTGTAGCTTATAAGCGTTTTTGCATTCAAATTTCTATCTCTGAAACCAGTTTAATTGAAATATATATCGATGACAAAAGGGTGAAGTGTTTGTCGAAAGATAAAAATACATTTTATTCTATTTACTTTATTTTTTTTATTTACACGGTAAATAATTTAAACAAATCAGATTAACAGATTTATTAATAAATAAAAATCTCAATCGAACAAATTGCTGAAACAATTAGGAAACAAAATTGGTTTCAAACTACAAGATGTATATATATTATATAGAGTTGAAACTGAAACAGTATATGATCATTAGGACGTCGTGCGAATAATTTAATGAAAAAACAATTATATTATAATAAAGTTTAATTAATACTATACATATATGTAATCTTCGAAATTACACACTTCTGGAATCATTTTTGTCAGTTTAATAAATTAAAACCGTTTCATACTTTTTGAAAATTTATTATAAATACGGCTTTTGGTAAATCTATTTCTCCTGCATCTCATCTTCGTTTTTCTTTCTTTCGCATAATTTTTGAACCATTCACATACCGTCGAACTTCCTCCAGTTCCTTGCGTTGACGCATAGATTCATCAGTCAATTCTGTTAGCTGTAGGTAGGGAAAAATGATAAATTCTTACTTAAATATATAATTTGATGGCATTAAATAAATGTTTGTAGATGTGAAAATGTTTACCATATCAAGCAAAACTTCAATCTTGATTTTTAATAGATTATTTTCTTCCTCTAAATTTTGGGCACGCTGCTTCAATTTTGAGAGAGTCTTATTGCTAGCAGCATATGAACTGGATGTATCTGAGAAAAGCTTTGTTAGAAGCCATAATGCCCCGATAAAAACAAGAATACATAGTTAAATTTTAAATTACTTACCACATATCCAATCTCCGTCCTGAAAAACTGATTCTATTCCTCCAAGTTTTAATTTTATCTCTCCAATATCTACACCAAGCTCCTCTTGTGCCCTTTTAGAACTTAACGCAGAATGTATAGAACTCAGTGGAGCTTTTCTCGGTGGAGTCTTTTTAGGGTTAAATTTGTTGAAGAATAGCGGCATAATTAAAAAAATCACTTAAGTGAATGATATCGTCGAATGTCCTCTTTTTCCAGTGTGTTTACTTTGAAGGTTGGTAGATTGCAAACGGAATGTAAATCAACCATTTAGGTCCTTCATAATCAATAATTTTCAAATATTTGCTTCAACTCACTTGAACTAACAAGCTATAATCTTTACAATTATCTAACTGGGTAAAATCAAAAAAAATAATGCGTTAAATGTTGGTAAACCATACAGTACAATGATTATAAACTCTTTCTTGATTTGTAGCACTTGATATCTACCGCTCCCTGCTTGTTTGTTTGTTTATACAGATTTCGTCTGCTATGCTTATTTGAGGTCAAGAGTAATAAAAGCGTTTTTATACTAAGTATAAATAAATATTTATTTTATAAATATAAGGAATATAGTGAAATTTTAATTAAGAATATAGGCAAGTAAATCGAATTTTTTATATCTCGATAGTTTTATGTTTGGTAGTGTTGACCAATGGCCGTGAGGTTTTAGAAATATGCCGAATTTGAACCTCATTGAAATCTTGAATATATAGTAACGGTGAAACATAAAGATTTTTAATATTATTAAAAAATGTAGTGTTTTTAGTGGTTTCTTTTTTATAAAGCAATCATTAATGCTTTTTGTGATTCATTCGTATGTAATGGCTACGCATCTTTTCAACGAAAAAGTGGAGAAGTGATTTGAATAATGTGTGTTTTCGTTACGTACATATTTCGTATAATATTTTACCAAATTAAGTTTTGCAGTTTTAAACTTCATAAAGCTTTTCAATTCTCATGAAAATATTAATTTAGTTTTACCCAATGTTTCTTATAGTACAAGTAATTCTGATTTGTGTTTCATAATTTACCATTGTAGTTTTGAAGTATTTTGTGTAGTTGCTTATGAAATCTTTGGCACAACTACCTATGGGGAAACAACATTCAGTAAGTGATTGCTATTTTTTTTCTAGATTAACAACGAAAGTTAAACTCAGAAATTTCCGATGTCATTCACACCATGGAAATGTTGACAAACGCGCATAGGTAAGAGTATGGCGGTTGTCAGAATAAATTGAATATAAGGAATTTTTTGTTAAGTATCCAGTGTTTCGATGTTGGACTGATGGACACGGATATTTCTTTTCAGGCTCATTCATTTGGACCTCAAAGGTGCTCCTCCTAAAGTAACTTACTTCGAAAAGGTTAGTGTAATATAGTTAGTATAGCTAAAATGTTGTGGGTATTATTTACAAGATAATGTTGAGTTTTGATATAGATCAAATCTAAGGACTTTAACATCCTTAAACCATAAAATATATTAATGAAATGTAAACGTTCACACTAGTGAAGGAGAAGTTTTAATTCTCCAGCAAACGATTCACTGACAATCACGAACACGCCAGGTTATTAATAAGTCATTCCATATCATTTATCTGTCATCTGAATCAAGATTTTTACAGGATTTTCTTATTGCCAGGGATGTTTTTACTTACAAAATCTTTGAAATAATTCAAACATTCATATTTTGGTATCATTTATGCCATGACCAGTGTTGTCATATGATTGAGCTGAAGGGTCTGATATGTATAATCCTACTACCTTTTAACTAAGATAATAAGTACAATCCATTATTTAAAACTAAAGCATCAATGAAACAAGTGTGTACCTAAATCCCCTATATTGCAAGTCACTTTACTTAGTCTGTAGACTTATACCAGAGAGCCATTGTCTTTTCTGTTGTAGAGTTTATGATTTGTATCTTGTAATTATTCTTTTCTATAACATGTGCAAGAGAAATTTAAATTTGAATGTGCATTATTTTATATATAATTTTGGTAGAGGTTGAATATATCATTGTTATATTTATGGAATTAAGTTTGTAAATTTATTTTAAATGTATTTCTTAACTCTGATAGATTTTTAATCTACTGTGAAATTGTATTCTGTTTTCATCATGCAACCCAAATATTTTATAACTAGAATGACTTTAATAGTTCATTTGACAGGCAAATTACTACAAAGATGAGAGACTCAGTGGTTGCCTTATTCATGCTCTGTGTAGTAATTCAAGACATTTCTTCATATTTTGTAAAAAAATTAGATATATCAAATCATCAGTTTTATTGGAAAATCTCATTGGTAGCTTTCAAAATGAGATTCAAATAAAAATATTTCTTTTATAATTGTTTTATTACAACAATAAACAGAAATAGGGGTTTGTATTATCTGAAAGTTAGTATTGGAATATTTTCAGTTACTAAACTTGCATAATTTTAAGTTAATCTGTAATATGTATACGTATATCAGTTATTTCCAGTTTTTCGGAAATGGGGTGCCACTGGTCTTCTCATGGAGTGGGAAGACACTTTTCCATATGAGGGTGAGGTAACTGACATTGGTTCGAATGGACCTGCTAATCGTGGTTTATATTCAAAGGAAGATGCACTGCTTCTCCTTCAACTTGCTCATCAGAATGGCCTCATCGTGATTCCATTGGTTCAGACTTTTGGGCATCTTGAGGTAATTAATTTTTGCCATATGATTTTGTAGGCAAATCAGTCGAAAAGTTTTCTTAAATTTACGATATTTAAACAAGAGTAATAATTGTTTTAATTTGGCTGAATTATTTATTATATCCTACTAAATATTGGAGAGGATAATATTGCTGCAGTATATTAAATCAATAGTCTAAAATTTATATGTCACTTCAGTGGCCATAAAAATTGTTGGTAATCCTTTCACTGTGTTGATTGACTAAAATAGATTTGACATTCCTTATTATATAGTGTATGGCTGGACAAACCCAAGTATCCAGTTGCCATTGTCAACTAAAATTTGCATAGTGGGAACTTTATTTTTCTGTTATTTTTTTACCTTAAGTAAAGCTAAAGTGTTCAACCTATTGTGTGCACCACTTCTGGTTCATCCTCATCTCATATGTGGCATATTAGGCTTCACCCAGTTTATATAAATATTTCATTCTTCCACAATTAAAACATTGTGCTTGAAAACAAAGATTTTAAAATTTCATTACAGTTTGCATCATTATATTTGTTTTGTTTGTGAGTAAAAAGTATGATTTATTATTATTACAGTTACAACTCTGTCTTCCTCCCTCCCTCTCTCTCTTGCCTTTTCTCCCACCTTCCTTTCTCCTCTCTCCTTCCCTCTGCTCCCAAACCATTGCTCTCCCTCTTTTTCTTTGTCTCTTAATCTCTTTCCTCCCACCCTTTTCTAATTCTATCTCTCCCTATTTACCTTACAGCCCATCTCCCTTCATCTCCATCTCCCTCATACATCTCCCTCTTTCTCTACATCTACTTAGTTGTTTAGATAAGCAAAAGAATCCATACTAAATGCCAGTCCCTTTAGGATTACGTAATTTCGTAAAAAATCCAACAATGATGATTACCATGACAGCAACAGATTTTTTCATGAAAAACATGAAATTTTGGCATTAAAAGTGGATTTGTGTACTGATTCAAAATGCATTCAAAAATCAATAGTAGGAAAATAAATTGTCATTCTTACATGTATTATTTGGTTCAAGATCCAAGTTTGTATGATTATTATAAGGAATTTTAAAATAGCAATGAAGAAAGGCACGCTATATTTTAGCTCTTCGTATGCTATTCAAATTGAGAGAAGAAAGGCTCCTGGGATTAAATTCATGACATTACTTTAGACTTTGAAGTCTAAAATTTAAGAGGTAAGGTCAAGTAAATCCTGAAAGTATGATTCAAATTGGAAATGTTGTTCTCAGCTCAAAAATGTTTTGATAGACAAAATATTAAATATGTATAAATGTTCATGACATGCAATGATTTTAAGCAAATAATATAATATACTATTTATAATAATATCAAGTCGTCAGTTAATTTTTCTGAATGCTTTTAAGCCATAATGAATTGTTTTCTTTAATTTTAAGTGTGTGTTAGATTTAATTATAAGGTGACTTTTACAAATCCTACATGAAAGTAATTAAATTTATAACTCTTCAAATTGTTTTGAAAAGTTTTAATTCCATATGTATATTTTTGACTCATTTCTAATGGAAAAGGCAAAAAATAGAAATTACACCTTAAATTTTTATTTTCTCCATACATAGTATGGGGAAAGTATTGTGATCACTAAAAAATTCAACTTCAAGATTTCAACGGAAATACACGTTTTGAGGTCCCTAGAACATGTTTAGACTATTTTCTAGATGTTGTCTGTGTGTATGTGATAGGAATGTTTCAAAAAACCGATAGTTTATTAGATATTTTGATCCCTAGAACACGTTTTGACTATTTTCGGAATGTCTGTGTGTGTGTGTGTGTGTGTGTGGATGGATGTATGTGATTGTGGGCGCTCTAACTTAAAAAGTACTTGTCATATTAACACCACATTTCATATATAACACTTTAGCACGAGCACAAAGAACTGATTAGTTTTTGGACAGTACCAGTTAAACAGAAGTCGAGGTTTATTCGAAACCCGATTCGGTTTTTGCGATATTTCTCTGTTAAAACATCATTATTGTATATACAATTCTGTACAAAGGTTATAGAGAATGTAATTTCCTACAACTTTCATTTGAAACAATTTTTTATAGCAGTTATTGTTTAGGAATTATTTATAAATAATGTTTTTCGGTTTCTGTCAAATATCTCCTTAAAAACATCGTTATTGGTAATCTTCGTGAGGACCAAAGTTGTAGAGAATAATATTTCTTCCAAGTTTTGTTTGAAACAAATTTTCATAGAACCATCCATTTCAGAGATATTTAACTTATTCGCAATTTCCAGTATACAGTGCCACTACCATGTAGCGGTGAATTCTGTAAACATATTCAAAATATAATTTACGGCAATAAGGACGACTGTATTATTTTATGATACGAAATAATAATTTTGCCTTATAATGCTATTCATAATAATTTCAATATCTATACCCCAAAAATGGAGGAAGTCGTGTTGGCCACGTCAAATTTTTTCCTTAGAAAATGCTGCCTAAAATTCCCCTGCATCTTTTGGTCCAAAGGAATAGTAGGACTACATCTCTCTCTATGCAGGGATTACTTTGAGGAGGAAAAGGAAGGGGAATATCAAAGATATCTTTATATTTTATGGTATTACAATGTAGCAAAGTCTGAGAAAACATGCTATGGTCAATTGGGCTGTGCGGCACAACATAAAAAGAGTCTATATGTATATTTACCAATCCTGCATTGCCAAATTAGCTCAAGTTCATCTCGTAAACTTCAAATTAAACATGATAAATTATGTTATATTATTATATTCTACGATGAGTAAAAGCTACAAGAATCAATGCTGTTTTCTTGTGGTGCACTGCCATTTTGTTTCGTAAGTGCTGGGTAGTTATAGTTTTAAATATATGGAATAAAACGCTTTTCCTCTAAATTTTCCCTCTAAAATCAAAGTGCATCTTAAGGTCTGGTATGTCTTATGGACCGGAAAATACGGTAATATTGCCTAACTATGGTGAGGTAGTCATGAATAGGCATGTAAGTTACTCTGTGTGACCATTCTTAAATCTCACAGCAGGATATTACTGAATAATAAATGTGGCTCACAGTATTTGATATATATTTTGTCATCTGCTTTCAGTATTTAAGAAAGTATTTGTTGGCAGTGAAATTGTTACAGTTATGCTTCTTACCTTGTACTGGTACAGTGAAATATTTAAGGTTAATGTTACTTTTGATAGATTTCAAATTAATTTGAATTGAATTTTTAGGCTTTATCAGAATACTTCTTTTAACATATGATGAATAGGCATTAGAGAAAATTTTTAAGCATTTTTAGTGGTAAATGCAGGACTCTGATAAGTTCCTAATTAAACTGCAGGTTAAGATAAACTTTGGTTCATTTCTTCTGAGATAAATACCTTGCTTATAATTTGTCCCATTTTAATGACTTGTAACTATTTTAAAATTATTAAAAGAAAGTTTTTATATGAGAGCCCGTATCTGTTAATTCTAGTTTGTACTGAAACATAAATCTTTCCAAAATCTGAGAGAAGTTGAAAACTATCCAAGCTCGATGTGTCCTACAAACCCAAATTCTTTGAATTTGGTGAAGAAAATGGTGCAACAAATGGTGGACTTCCATCCTAATATCACTTTTCTCCATATTGGAGCAGATGAAGTGAGTAATAACCTGCATTTGAGCATGTAATAATTATTTTTTGTTTCGAAGTTAAATTTTTAAAAGATTGACTTTGTAATTCATATTGGCTGACTACTCAAGTGAATTAAGTAGCATCTCATTGCCCTCAGAATTATGTGGCATAGTTAGATTTATCTATTTTGCATGAAAGGTATGGCACATGGGGCTTTGTGAAAGATGTCAAGCTCAGGTTGTCTTAGAAAAGCCTGAAAATAGAAAGGCTCGTCTTTTCCTAAATCATGTAATGGCAGTGGCAAAGTTTATTCAAAATACCTATCCCTCACTTGGCATAATAATTTGGGATGATATGCTGCGAGGTATAAACACGGAAATACTGAAAGGTAAGTTATCATAACATTAACTTTGCTTTATACAGGAATTTTTTATTAATTCAGTCTTTTATGTTTCTAAAAATATCTTGGTTGATAATTCTTACAGTTTATGGAAAGGAAAAGAAAAGTAACATAATTTCTCTTCTTTTCTTCAGAGTATGATATGGGAAAATATGTTGAACCAATGGTTTGGCATTACCGAGCTCAGGATAATTTTCAACTACCTCCAGGTAAGCATATGTTTTCTTAAAAATGTGCCGTTATTTTTATGGCAAAACTTAGTTCATTATGAGAATAGTTCAGTGGTAGTGTATTTGCTCAGCGAGAAGACCTGGGTTTGAATTTTTATCCTGCATTTTCAGAATTCTTTGTGTCCACCATATGCCTGCCTGCATAGAAATTTCAGGAATGCTTTCATTTGTGTTTATCTGGCCACCTTACTTTTGGGATATAAATGGATTTTCTTTTGGCATTCTACATGGAAGATATCTGTTTGGGGGAAGTTGATACTAGCTTGACTAGCATAAGCTCAATGTGCGAAATATCTGATTCTGAAACAGAAGAATCAGTTTGCCACAGTAGTTCAGTGGGAGAATCTGCCCAGCAAGCAGAAATCTAATTATTGGTTTTTCAGTTAGAGCGCTCACAAAATTCCTGTCACACACTCTCACACAGACATCATAAAGAAAATAGTGAAGATGTACTCATGAGAAATTAAAACGTATATTTGTTGAAATTCCGAATTAAATTTTATTCACAAAAGCGATACAGTAGGACCTAAATAACAGTCGTTAATTAGTTCCTGGAAACCCTGACGATTAGCGAAACCATGATAGTCGAAACCAATTTTCCCATAGAAACAATAACAGCCCAATAATTCATTCAAAAAGACCTTACCCTCATCTCATATAAAACTGAATTTTTGGGCCTTAGTTTACTGGAAATTTTAGACTGTCATCTATATAATAAATTGCTTAGTGTCCGTCACGCCAAGATTCATAAAGCTAATAACTCGAGAAGTAATGAAGATAGAAACTCGAAATTTGGCAGGGATGCTTGATTAACACTTTTTCAGGTGATGACGAATTTAAATCACGAAAAAATTCCTTGGTTCGACTCCAAGGGAGGCATTTCCATTTCCCATTACTTAACATGTAAAACGTGATTTTTCGACGTGCAGCCTCATATTCATTTGGAAATTAAAATTAGAAGGAATTAATCTACGACCTTCGAAGTTGAACCATTTTGAAGAAAAATTTATAGTTTCTTATTCTGTTCATCTTTTTTCGCCCACAGTTTGAAGTATTCCATGTTAAACATTTAATTTACATATTTTATGCAAATCTAGCCATTTTAATGGAATGTTGCCATAGCGACTCATTATATTGTTAAACCTCAAAATCTGATTATTATATCAATCCTTACTGGAATATAAATGCACTTTGAATGCTTTAAAATGAGAGAGGGGGAGGAAGAGGAAAGAGAGGGGGAAGAGGAGAGAGTGTGAGGGGGAGAGATGGAGGAAGGCAACAATATAAACAATTAAAGATAGACTGTATTATTGATAGGCGTTTCTACTATTTATAGTACTATGTTTTAGTAATATTTTTGTCTGCCATTGTATTCTAAATAGCAAACCGCTTTTAAAACAACATAAGTAACTCAAATAATTAGACTTAGATTGTCCAGATATTACTTAAAGGTTATGTATTTACCTTTTTGTCTTTCGTTATTAATTAATTAATTTCTTTTGTTCATTCACTCAAGTTATACAAGAAACTAAGACATTCACTGTGGTTTTTAAGTAACTGAAACCTCTCCATTATTGAAGAAATATTTTGGTCCAACACAAAATAAAAAAAATTTTCTTGGAAATAAT
The DNA here is from genome assembly GCA_036926305.1 of Uropetala carovei. Classification (NCBI taxonomy): domain Eukaryota; kingdom Metazoa; phylum Arthropoda; class Insecta; order Odonata; family Petaluridae; genus Uropetala; species Uropetala carovei. The sequence continues at coordinate 3,203,659 of JAXCHB010000076.1, forward strand.
CTTGGAGATTATGAAACCTTGCATCAACCTGCGCAGATTCAAAATTGGTGTTCTTATATGTTACATCTTTGAAAATATTTAATTTGAGCAAAGGTAACTCTATTTAAAGTAATAATAAACTTCTTAAAGTAAAAGTATGCCAAACGGGTGAAATTTATTTTATTCCCTGTATAACACTACAACCAACCGATACTGATTTTCCATTCAACTGGTAGAGACATCAATTTCCCAGCCAGCTTTTGGGCTCACAATAAATAAAGCACAAGGACAAACTTTAGAAGCAGTTGGTGTTTTTTTGAAAGAAACTTTTCTCTCATGGACAATTGTATGTAGCTGCATCGAGAGTTAAAAATTGACAACATCTTTGAATTGCCGTGCCCAATTACCCACATACAACAACATTAAATGTTGTTTATAGAGAAGCTTTAGCTTAAAAGTTAAATTTATATCATTGATATTTATATGGTACTAATAAATGCTTTTGTTATATATGGAAAATTTGAATATTAAAAAAGAAATGGTTATAATATTTTATACATTCCGTGTTTTTTTATAAAATTGCTGACGAAACTGCAACGGGCTACTAGTTTTAATACTTTATTCATGTATACTAATAATTTTTTATGGACAATTACTGTATTTTAGTAAATAAAATATTATCTATATCATGTATATATAACTAGTACAGGCGACTCCCGAGATTCGACGGGGATGCATTCCTGAAAACGTGGTCGAATCTCGAACAGTCGAATGTCGAATCAGTACAAATTCAAACAATTAGAGCACAAATAATTATGTCCAGACTGAAACTAAACATCTTGTGGTCGGGCGGGCCATAAATTACTTCCCGTAAACTAGTAATTTCTAATTTGACCGATCGACCGGCTGGGTCAATTCGTTCGGTCGAATTCTCGAGTTGGTCAAATCTCGAACGGTCGAATCTCGGGAGTTGCCTCTAATTATTATTATTTGCACATTTTTTAATTAAGAAACATCAACAATTTTTATTGAAATTATTTTTCATTTGAATTCCTGTTTTTAGGTGTTGTCTTAAAAGTTAGATACTCTGTGATGGTATGTTCTAATTAAAATGTGAGACATCTTTTTAATACAATACTTATCATAAGATTAAAAGTAACATATAATCAAATTGTTATATATGTAACTGCCTGTTACCGTATATACTCGTGTATATGCCGACTCCATGTATAGTACGACCCCTGATTTTTTGGTGAACAAACCTGATTTTTTCGTATATCTCGTTTATAGTACGACCTCAGTTTTCCACCAGGGTCGATATATTTCGTTTCGATAGCTCGATGGTTACGAGCGAGATATATCGAACGATCTTGATTTTCCACACCACCATAGAATAAATAGACCGTAAATGTCGTAAATAGTATTTCCTGCGAGTACACTAAAATTCGGATAAGTATCTTAATCTAAAACATTTAATAAAAAGTGATATGAATCATGATTGCACAAGATGAAATAAAATCATTTCAATTCTAGTACGTCTGGATTACGTTCCGCATACGTAATGGTTCCACTCGCTCATCTACTTAATAGGTAGGGATAACGGATAAAAAGAAATTACTTTGTAATATTCCACAGTCTTTATTATTTCTTCAATCACACACCGACCGGTTTCCACTACAAAATCATTCTAATGGTGTTACTAACCGACGTAACACCTTTAGAATGACTTTGTAATGGAAACCGATCGGTGTGTGATTGAAGAAACAATAAAGACTGTTGAATATTACAAAGTAATTTCTTTTTTCCGAGATGTCGAAATTCCATAAAGTTACGCCGTCTACGATACTTTTAATCCAACTCGTTCCAATCCATCCCTTGTAAAAAGACGCAAACAAAGATGTACATACATAAAATTCAAGAAAGGAAGTGCCCGTAAATCTTCACTCATATCAAGTATTTGTGAATTTGAAGCTGTATATATGAAAAATATTCTACTTTTCACGAAGCAACATAACAACGATAAAGGACCTCACTGTTAAGGTTAGCCCACCATTAGAATGCGTGCGGGTGGCATAACTTCACCGAAAATGCCCGTGAAGATACATGAATTTTAAATCCTCAAATGCATTACTCGTGTATAGTACGATCCCCAATTTTTGCAATAAAAATTTGGTCGTAAAAACTCGTACTATACACGAGTATATACGGTATTTTAAACCAAACTAATAAATATGTCTAAACTCTTTATTTAATTTTTATGACTAGATCATTAATTTGTATTCTTTTTTACAGATATGTGGGAAAAATACTCTAAAATATTCCCTAATTTTTGGGTAGCTTCGGCTTTTAAAGGTGCAACAGGTAGTAGTCAGATGCTTCCCATACCATCCTACCATATAAGTAATCATATGGCTTGGATTAAGATATTAAGTGAAGAGACTGGAAAATTTGAGAATTTTAGAGGCATAGCACTTACTGGTTGGTCAAGGTGAGCTCTGAGAATGTATAAATATTCATTAAGATATATGAATGTTGAGGATTATTTTCTTAATTTTAGGAGAAAGAAATAGTTGATTGTAATACAATAATAATTTAAGTAGCCTAATTTTTGTGTGCAATTTAAAACTGAGTCTAGACTGTAAAGACGACTGCTTTTCCTATAGATTTCTTTAATTACCAAAATTAGTTTTCCTTAACTTGTGAACGGTTTGTGGCTTCATGATTTATGCACAAGTAAATGCTGTATAATATGTAATTTTATTTGGTATGAACTTATATTTGGAAATATTATGATATATTTTTAATTTATCCCTGAAAATTTTAAATTTCATAGCTTTGTCTGTGAAAGTCTGTACTGATAGTTATTTTGTGGGTGTCATTCTTTAACTACTGAGTGTCTCTCCGGTGCAAAAGAAGTACCTCTAGTCTTTCGAGCATGTTCATTTGGCACCAGTGCTGTCCCTAGGTCATTTGCCACCCTGAGGCAAGATGTATAATGCCAACTTTTTACTTATAGTGGAGTTAATGTAGGGGAGAGACCGAGGGAGAAATACATACAAAATATCATACTTTGTGTATAAAAAATAAATAAATATAAGTATAACTTTATATGATAAATGAACTTAAGGTATGTTTCTGTTATCATACCTGTGAATTCAATAAATTTGCCGAGCCTTTCCAGTTATAGTACATTATAATTTTAAACTTATATCCAAAAAATGCTGTTTTGCTTATGTTGTTGAAAATCATAAAATCATACGGTAAATACCTAAGTTACACAGTGTTTTGTCATTGGAATTTATTAGATATTTTACAAAGATATGAACTTGAACGTGAAAAATACGTTATTTAAATAGTTAAAAATTATTTGTATACTTGTCGACTTTCAAGCTTTATGAATTCCTAAATAAATAAAGGATAAGAAAAAAACTGAGGATGGTTTACAACTCCTTATTTAAGGAGAAATGAAAATAATCCCTAGTGGTTGAACTTGCGACATTTTTCGAGATTTATTAGGCTGTTACCTTCGTATATCTGATTCAAACATCCTGCCAAATTTTCGATCCTCTGTGTACACCATTTATTGAGTTGTCTGAATTTCTCTACAGCATGATACATGCACCATACAAACAACCATTCAGTTAATATTGCCTTTTACTATAGTTATAATCAGGGCCATCCCTAGGGCGGCCACGATTTCAGAGGCTCCGTGCTTCTATATTACCTCAAGGAAAGTCTAAATTTAATTTAGTGGTTAATGATAATGGAGCCCCACGTAGGTCGACTTGCCCTGGGCTCCGCACCTCTGTTGGGGTGGCCCTGGTTATAATCTTGCACATGGGCAGACGGACGAACAAGGTGAAAATATAATTTTAAAAAATAACACCAAATAAGAAATCCAAAATCTAAGAAATCATAATTATGAGGTGGCCATAGGATAAGTATTTCCACTTTCAAAGATGCAAACAGAAATGAACAGAAAATAAAACCTACCCTTAGTGATTTATGTTTGAAATCCTCAGGGATTAGCAAGGCAATACTCAGGCTAATTTACTTTCATAAGTTTCCTAGGCAGGTTTAAGGGTAAAGGGATCCGCCAAGATAGCATGCTTAGCCATAAACCGCAGGTTACAAGAAGATCCCCAAAGCTGGTAGTAAGATTTCCGATATTCGAAATGTGAGGAGAGAATGAGGAAAAGGAAAAGAATTAAAACATGAACTTTAAAGAAAAAGAGGAAAGCATAGAGAGAGAAAAAGAAGGGAAATAAGTTGATTATATTTCTACCTTGTAATTTTTCTCTTTATTACACTAATTTTACAAATAATAAATATGCAGATCCGAATCAGCGGTGTGTCAGTAAGCAGAAATCATGTCTAGATGTAATTCAGCAATGGTGGTGTAAAAGTCAAGTACAGAAAACTCCCCGTTATCCGGAACTCTTGCAACCGGAATTCTCAAGCAACTGGCATCTCTTGCATCTTGATTTTTTTAAATTACTTATAGTTGGGAATGTTCCCTCTAAAATTGGTGCTTTTGGCAATTTTTTATTTACATCTAATTCGGAATGTTACCGCTAAAATTTGCATTTTTGGCAGTTGCAATATGCAACTGTGGAAGTTTGTTGCACTCGGTGTTTATGTTAAATAAAATATTCTGCACGCCCTTTTTAAATGCCTCCTAAAACTCCAATATGCGCTAAAGGTAATAAAAGGAAATGGGTTATGCTAACCTTAACCCAGAAACTTGATATAACAATAAAACATTTAGAGAAAGTTGAGAACTGCAATGTTTTAATGAAAGAGTTCAATGTCAGTTCTTTCACTATTCATGTGTTATGGATAAACGGTTGAAAAGGTTTCGTTTGGAACAATTGTTGTTGTCAGATAAAGTTTTTCATCTTCATCGGTAATAGCTAAAAAGTTTTCGATAGATATTTATTCACATGAGCGACAGTACAATACATAGTAATTTTTAGGAAGTGAAGGCGCTGGTGGTAATCGGAATAAATTCGCAGATTTGTTCAAACACAAAATATTGAGAAAAAAGGAGTCGGTGTGAAGTTTTCGTCAAGTTATAGACAAGAAAAAATAAAATCGGGTAGGTGAAAAGAAAATGTCGAGCTTGGGATTCAAACCCTATGCATAATGCTTCGCAAGCAGGAAGGATAACCACTACGCTATATCTACTGTGAGATACTGGTTGTTCATAATAGACTTTAAAGGAACCCCATAGTAAAAAGTTCATTTTCTGGCTAAACTATTAACCGTCTACGGCCAAAAGGAGGGTGATTCGTAAATCTCGTCTCGACTACTATCCATTTACCAAGTTTAATCAAAATCTGAGATTCCAATAAGTGGCCCTTCCCTTGTAAGAGCTAATAAAAATGATTTTTATATAGAGGAATACATTTACTGTGTAATGCTTTTTATTTTATTTCAATTGCATTAATAGTTCCCATGCAATAATTTTTTTCCAAAGCTCTAACTTTTACCTGATTACAGACGAAAAAAACCTCAGCAGGTGAATTATGTGTCAAAAAATCTTGTAACATAAAGGTTAATTTACTAATTATATTCCTCTAGATTTTAATGCTGCATTTGTAGTAATTAATGGTTTATTATCAACATTCAAAGTTTGAGCATAAAATTCTGGGATGACATCACTATTGAATGTTTTAGTAATCTCTTACCCTTTGTAGATATGTTCAGATGAGTTATCTTAGTTCATTAAAATAATACTAGGGGCTCAGCCCCTGCATGTCCCGCGTATCAACCCCGAAAGCATCTTTTGGCCGTCATGGTCTCTCGTAATGATAAATATTTTTAGCACTCTACATATTACCTCCAATAAGGTAGCTTCTAGTAATTTTCAATCGCTACATTAGGGAGATCTACCTGTACTTTACATGTATGCTCTTTCCCTGAAGCTTAGAGAATGATCTCCACCTGGCAAAAAGTGTCACCTCGCCTTGTCTAATAATATAAAGGATAACAAAACCTTGCATTGAATCTGCAGTGATTTTAGCTGTAATATATCTGAATTTAATTCCAAAAAATTGTATCTCTGAATTTTCAGGTATGATCATTTTGCGACGTTTTGTGAAATGCTACCAGTAAGTATTCCGTGCCTTGCTCTTTGTCTTCAGGCATGCAGTGAAGGTGGATTTACCCCTGCAATTCATGAAAATATATCCAAAGAATTAGGATTTTCAGTTCCTATATTATTAAATCCTTACCCCAGGTATGGTATTACAATTTTTATCTACATTCCTCTTATTTAGTTAAACAATTAATAAGCTTACTGTAGGAGAAAAATTGGACTTTCTTTTATTTCTAATATCAAATCAACATTTATCAGTTTGTGCTAATATTTTTAGCTTTTTATTCAAAATATTGAAACAAAGGAATACTGCTTATCCAAACTTCAATTGTCGGGATGTCGAACTGTTTGGATCAATTTTAATTGCAGTAAATTTCAGATACTAATAAATTAGAAATATCATGTAGAAATACTTCAAATAAATGTACAAAATCCCTGAAAGTGTTTAACGTAAATGTAAAATGTTTTTAGTCCCTTAGCATCAGCCTCTGTGCAGAGTATGTAGTTTGTTTTTGTCATACGGAATGAGAGCATGCCTTAAAAAAAGTTATTGATTACCTTTAACTCATATTTTATATGAATCTGTTTTTGGCTGTTTGGTGTTTCAAGTTTATCCTGAAACTACATTGTATATAATTTATACTAGTATAGCATTCAACTCTTTTGAAATGACTATTCATCTCGATATTCACTAATTAGTTTGGATAATTGAATGTATGGAAGTATTCATAGTTGATTTTAAATTGTTTTAATTTTAATGTAAATATAAAATATATTTATGCAACTAATATCAAAATATAGGTAATTCTGATTATTCAAATAAGACAGAATGTTTGATTTATCAAAACTTTTGAGCAATTGAACTTCATTACAAAGTTTATGAATATTGGCAAGAAATAAATACCATCTTCATATTTATTGAAAATATGAGTTATGAGGGTTTGACTCAGAGACATAATTAAGGGAGGGTCTCTCCACCCTTTATAAGTCCTTGGTCTCTCTGCTCAATACTATATTTTTTAAAATTTAGTACAGTAAAACCTTGATCTATTGTTTTTGAAGGGACCAAGAGAAAAAGTAAATGAATGCAAGAAACAGTGAAAGCAGGAAGAAATTCATAAATATGAAAAAAACATAGCTAACAGACAAAAAATTAAAATCATGCGATGAAAAATAATTTTACTTAAAATATTTATTTCTTTCCAAAGAAATCATTGATCATCATCTGCTTTTTTGCAGTTTGATGTCTTAAGCATAGATGATTCCAAAATTAAAATTGTGTTCTTATCACAACTGTCGTTAATATGCACGTAGAAGAAAGTTTTTAATCTTTTGAAAGTGTTATGTTCCTCACTGAATGATGGGACAAGTTTGAGCTTGTGTTCTTCATCCATTATATCACTTACCTCTTCACTCCTGCACTATATGTCATTACACAAAGTTTTGACAAGTAGAGATCTCACTATCACATAGTGCATAGTTCTCAAAATCGACATCTTCCTCGGCATCTTCAATCATCTTGGAGATCTCTGAGCCTCCATCAGGTTCACATTCATCCCCATAGCCACATTAAAAAAAACAATTTGCAATTGAGGGTGGATTAACCTGTTATTATGCCCCAAGAATGTAATGCATTGCTTGCAGGATGTTTGTTTTTATTGGTGGTAGGGTGACGCCACTCTCTCAGTCCATCATGCAGACAACTCTTTGCACCAGTTGTTTTCTACAGAAGTGTTTGAAACGTAGGTTATGCCTGTATCAAAATGTTGCAAAGGCTAGTGCAATTCAGAGGGTAAAATAAAACCTTCATGTTTTTAAGGAATGGTGTGTCTTTTAGATGCGCAGCACAATTGTCCGTAAACAACAATATTTTTTGGTGCTGAGAGCCGATTTCAGCATCAAGAGAATGTAAAAATTCAATAAATCCATGCCTTTTTAATGGCATGAAATTTTACTGGCAAGGTTTTTGTGTTCTTGAAGCACCTAGGTTTCAGTGATATTCCAATCATGATAGGCTGCAAATTGTTGCTTTTGTCACTCTTGGAGTACAAAAGCACCATTAACCTCTCCTTTACACTTTTCCCACTTTTGAAGGAGTAGCCCATCAAAGTGAGAGTTCTGTCTGGAAGATAATTGAAGAATAATCTGGTCTCATCAACGCTATAGGTATCTCGTGTCACGTATCCCTACAGGAGTTTCAGCAACTTCACATTTCACAATTCTGCTGTTTTCTCATTGTTGGCTGGATTTTCTCCAGCCAGCTATTTGTAAACTAGCCCATGGTGATCTTTGAAACACATAATCCATCCATTGGATGCCATAAGAATTTCAATTCCAATTCTTGCTGCTCTTTGCTTTGCTTTTTCTCTAGTGATGGTTCTGTCAATGGAAATATTTGCTGACCTTACTTACTGGTACCAGGTAAACAGAATAATTTCAAGCTCACTGTAAGTTAACTCTATCCCAGTGTTCCTTTTCTTGCACGATTTCCCACACTGTTCTACTTGGTCCTGTCTCTCCTTTAGTCATTATCTAATCTAGTGTCGATGGTGCTAATCTGAGGCACTTGACCACATTGACCCATTTCACTCTTTTTCATTTTCTCGATTATCATCTCATGTTGAGTCCTGACTTGTTTCACAGAGCAAGACATATTAACCCTCCAATAAATTTAGAATTATTTATAAAATTTTTACAAACTAATACAAAATCACAAAATTCAACAAGGCAATCAAAACAAGGTGAAGGCTGAGAACAAACTATGTGAGCTAAAGCATAAACGGCAGTCTACCCTTGTAGAGTTGAGTTAAATACATCAACCCGTGCCGACCCTTATTCCTGTTGTTGCATTAGAAATGTAAGAGAATGGGAACAGCTGGATCACCCAGTAACTTGCACTTGGTCAAACAAATTTCTGAAGATGAAATTCGGTAGGTTTAATCCCCAAACTATGCATTCATTTGTGGAAAATGAGAAGCATGCAACAGCATGACAAATGGGCTACACATGTCACACTCCTTGACTTTTGCTCCAGTTGCGGAAGTAACCTACTGTGTTAACTGAGAAAGATTCTTGCTGGTTTGAGAAAGTCATCTTGGGGAACAAGTGTCGGGAAAATCTGAACTATTGATGCAGGAAAATGATAATTCAAGGAACGATGATTGTGGTATTATTTAACATTGATTACTTATGAATTTTGCCGGGCTGTGTAAAATGAACAATACATCCAGGAAAACAATGCATAGGGGAATTATAGATCGAGGTTCCACTGTTGTAAAGTATTTTATGTTTTTGTTCTTAATAAAAAATTACCTTTCATTTGTATGACAGGTGCAATAATAACAAAATTTGTCTTCATATTATTATTTTATTATTATTTTATTATTTTTAAATTTTGTTGTGCCCCTCTAAATATTTTGAAAATAATGGTAACCTCCCTCGCTTTTGGGAGCCTATTACATCCATATAAATTAAAATGATGATGTTTCAAAATTTGTTGCAGGCCTCAAATATTATCTCAAGGAAAGTTAGATTTTCCAGGATGGGAGATAATGGTGGGAGTGGAATGGTTTGCAAACCTTCATGATAAAATACGCAGTGTTGTTGAGGGTGATCAGTAAGTATTATTTTAATTACTTTTGTAACAAATATGGCGTAATGACCAGTATTCTTTAGTTAATTTATCATCTTGCCTTAAAAATGACCCAAGACAAAATTATTTGTATGTTACAGTCTCTTAATCGCAACTTATGTCAAGGTTTCATTGTTTAACATCATCATCAGGTAAATTTAAAGTAAAAAAATCAGTACAACAATAGCATGAACTTTCACCCATCTTTACATATCTACCCAATAACATCATAAGTTTCATTAATACGGTGTGACCAAAAGTAGTACAGTAGAACTTGGTTATAATAATAATGGTTAATACGACAACTCGGATATAACGACATAGTCTTCAGGTCCCATCCCTTTTTCTACAATATTGCAATATATTTACCCGGTTATAGCAACAATGGAAGTTAGTAAGTAACAAATATTTGTGTGTGTAAGAACGGCGGCGCAACACATTTTTGTATGTGTGGGTGAGAAGAAGAGAAGTATTATCATATAAATGTCATTACATGATTCAGGTTTTATTATTAATTTTTGCTGATCGTTAATACATTGAAGGACCAAAGGCAGCCTCTTGACTACCTGGTTGGGTAGGGATCCAACAGGGGAAACTCTTTACTCGGTGTGGTGCATGCAAGCCATTTTCTAAAACCAAGTCAGTAGATGTCAATTTTAATGAAACAATACCAAGAGAATGGTTAGCCAAGATGAATGTAGAAAGTTTTAAAAGTTTGAAGATATCAATTCATATACAGAAATCGACCATGATGTTATAACTACAGAAGTTCAAACAGACCTAGACATTGTGAGGGAGGTCATGGAAGGGCAGGATGGAAAGTGTGGTGAAGAAGGAGATGAAGAAATGGTAGAGGATCAAGACAAACCAGTTCCCATGGTTAATGAAGCTATGCAAGCAGTAAAAGTGATATCATGGTTTTATGGATCAAATGAGACTTATAAAAAGACATTTAGTATTATTCAATGCATTGAGGAGGACCTCAAAAAACATTTCAAGTTGGCACATATGATAGAAAAAAAACATCAGATTATTTTACTAATAATTAAAAATATTTTTGTTTTATGTACTTATTATGTCATAATATAATATAATGTTTAATGTACTTATTAGATCATAATATAAATTTAGAATTTGGAAACTATGTAATTCTATGTTCCCATGCATCTCGGTTATAATGACACTTGGTTATAATGACAATAAATTTCCTGTCCCTTGAATGCCAACCGAGTTCTTCTGTATTCCCAAATTATTATTTCAATATAAAATTTCACACAAAATGTCACAAATAGTGAAAATTTTGAAGGCTGCCCAGCAATTTCTCCAAAAATATTCTTCACATAATAAATGGCATGTAACATATACCCTGCAGATTTCAGCATTATATCTCTTACCATTTAGTTGCTATTTTGATTTAATCGATTGCACAGATGGAGCAAACATAATCACATTTATAAAATAAAACAATAAACATAGTACTCCCTATATTTCAATTTTGGTTTCATGTTTTTCAATGAAATAACTTTCTCGTTCTTTTCCTGACAGAGTGGAAACATGGTTCAATGAGTGGCAAGTAAGAAACTCTTATACCAATCCCATGCAGATTGAAAGCATTTTGGCATCATTCTCCAGGTAGGCATTTCAGTTAATTTTTTCTTTATTAACCCCTCAAGCGCGGAGGACATTTAACTATAATACGTCACGCAGGTCGGAAGAGATTTAGGGAAATTCGCAGTTTTTGCGCGAAACCATATAAAAATTCGTAACTTATTAGATATTTATGGAATTTGACTGAAATTTTTTTGAGGTTTTACGTAAAACTATGCATATTTACCTATGTTTTTCACACCGTCTTAGTTATTATTATTCGCGTGAAATACGCCTATGAATTCTGTCACTCAATCACGGAAGCCATTTACTCAGTTTTTCTTTATTCAAAGTTTACGGAGTACTTCACATCTACTGTTTTATCTTGGATTTCAACTTCTTCCCCGTAAGTTTTTCAGAAAAAAAACCTTCAAATAAGGATTCTTACCCCTCAGCGCCGTCCTGTGTACTGGGTACGCCGCGGAGTTTGCTAGCTTTCTTTATTTTTTTGACACAGTAAATTTTCTTAAATATGGGTAACCTTCATAATTTTAAAAGAGGAACCTTTGGCCTACCTATTCAAAACTATTGCCGTGGTCTTGTTTACATTAGCTGAGACAAGGGGCGAATGAAACAATATCCTTCCCCGTGTATACAAGAAATGACCATAAGTAGCCAGTCAAATCACAGAGCTCGAAGGTCTTGATTCCGAACTTGGAGATGTCTGATAGCAGACAAATGGGGCCTATATCCTCTTCTTACACCTCACAGTTGCTTTCGTGCAAAGATTTCGTTGAATAGGAGCTTTTTTAGAAGCCAAAATTCCCCAATTCTCCTATCTACGTGAAAATTTAATCACAAAACTTAACGTATAATAAAAGTAAAAAGAAGGAGAGTAAAAATTACAGAATTAAGCACAATAGGAAGGCCAAAGGTTCCTCTTTTAAAATATATAAAGGTTATCCATATCTAAGAAAATTTACTGTGTCAAAAAAATAAAGAAAGCTAGCGACCTCCGCGACGTTCCCAGTACGCATGACGACCGCATGTGGAGTTTCCGTCCGACGTTCCCAGTACGCATGACGACGCTGACGGGTTAATAATCTCAGTGGTGGATCTGCAATATGAGTAAGGCTTGGTGATGGGCTTATTTTTTCACAAAACTTTGCATTAAACTCAGTGGTGTGCAGTCCATAGAAGCCAGAGAGACATTGATTTTTGTCATAATTCAAAGTAAAGACTTCTACTGTCTTACTTAAAATATTTAGTGTTAATATCTAACATTATCATAACTTCAAACATAACCTAGTACAGTAACATATCAATACAATGTATGTCTGCAGAACGTAAATATGTCTACATTACTATGCTATACTAAAAACACCTAGTAGATGTGGATACAAAAATTTTAAAAATATATAACACGCTTTATCGCTTCTTAGAAAACTCATATATTTTATTTTGTTTAATTTTTTTAATATGGCATTTACATATTTTTCTATGCCATCAAATTACTTAAATAATGTCTCTGGAGCTTCATCAGATCTCAAAATAAAGATTTTTAATTCCTCCCCACCCTACAATGGGGTCATTCGGTTTTTAACTATCTCCTCCTCAGAATGATTACTTATTTCCAAACCTGGCTGGATAATATTCTCCACAAAGGAAAATGTTAAAGAATGGATGGTTTCCAAGTTATCATCCACATTTGATTTCTTCTCAAATGTTAAGGAAGGAGGAGGTTTGGAGTACAGTTGACCCTCCTCCAACGCAGGGGTTACGTTTCTCGAGAATGCTGTATTGGGTGAATCCACGTTCAACGAACTTAATACCTTATGGCAGGGATGGCAAATATGTGGCACCTGTGATTTTAATTGGCACGCGTAAGCTTGTATTTTCTGTATAAAATTTGAAATTTCTTAGAGAAGGAGTAAACTAGTGGCACTGGATTAAAAATTCTGATGGCTCACATTACTTTCTTGGCACGCAACTCAAAAATCATTTGCCATCCCTGCCTTATGGGAATGACTGGTATATGTGAACGCGGCTGGCTGCATGGAGTTTCTGATAAATAACTAGATATCTAGATTTTTTTTATACACACATAAATGGAAAGCCTTACATAATTGTGTGTACTTACAGGGACAGAAGCATTAACGCTTGCACGTATTTTCTCTTTACTCTTCCTGATCGTACATATGGTAGACTCATATATGCCATATTCCTGGCTTACCGATGCTAAACTCAAGCCGCTTCATAACTTATCAAGGATCGTAATTTTCTCAGCTAATGTCATAACTTTGCGGCTTTTCTTTGCCTCACTACCACTTGAAGATGATTTATGTTTTGATTCCATACTAAGGGCTATTACAAAAAATTTCAAAAAGTGGCACTGAACTTAACATGGACACAGGTTACATGAGACTGAGGGAGAGGAGAGAGCAGCGCTCACCAAATAAATAAAAACATTGTTACTTTGTCTTATAGGAGTTCTATGAAAATGACAATAATGTTGTTGCAGAGATTTTTAGTTTACTAATTGGCAATTTAAGGGGTACCCTGATACCATTTATAAAGTTCTAGTGTGTGCATACTGTTGTGTTTGGTGAACTGCGCATATTCGAATTTTCGGCAGATAATTGGTCGCATTCATTTTTGAGTGTATAAGTGAAACCGTGCTGGAAGAACACCTTGGAGGAGGATTTGCTGTATACTTCTTTCCTGATGATCCCTGCAACTCTACATTCTTTTTCATAAGCGACATCTTAGATGAAAATATAATATCTGTCTTTTTCCAGCAATTTGCAATTGCATCTTGCCAGCCACTTGTAATCATTTCCATGCATTGGAGAATATTTATATTGATACTTAAATTTTGATTAACTTCAAACAATAACTCATATTCATGAGAGTAAATATGGGTTCTATGCCCAGTTTAATGTTCATTTAAAAAAAAAAGCTACTATTGGTGAGTTTAGTCTACTCTATGCATTATTTTACAAATAAGTCAGACTATATTCTTGTGGCTTGGGAGCTCAGCACCAATGCCGTAAGTAGGGTATGGCAATGGCGGTATATGCTTCTTGCTAAAGGTGACAAACTTTCCCGAAAATGTGCCAAAAGTTCATTTTCCCATAAATAAGTATTATTTTAATGCTCAAACATTAATTTATATGTAATAAAAATGCTATTATTCTTTATTAAAACACAGGAAAAATTATATCCTACATAACAAGGTGTTTTTACTAAAATTTTGCCATAGGTGCCATATTGCCTAGGTACGTCTCTGCCCAGCACTGAAATTAATGAAAGCAAAGTTAAATCAGATCTCTTGAATAATTTCCAAAACTTGCATTAGAGAAATATTGACATAATTATTCCTTACCACATGCATTCCTGCTTGAAGAATCTCTCTGGTTGTCAGCATTTACCCTGCACAAAATTTTGTGAGAGTGTGATGTTACAACAACAGATAATTCCCAGAAATGTAAATTTTATTACAGCGTATTTATGGCATTCATTCCTTCAAACTAACTTCTCAGGAAAATTAAGTAATTAGGATATTTGAGTAGTTTGGCAGATCTTCTACAAAAGTGGATTCTGAGACACTTGCCTTTTTCCCCGTATGTAGTATGGTGGTTTATCTTACTGCTAAGATGGGTAGACATTATGGACCATGCCAAAATGGAATCTAAATCACATTATAGGATCTAAACAACTCCTTTGTTACAAATTATCCTATAAACCACTGTCATCTACAAATGATTTACAACTACTGCTTACAATTCTGCTGAGGTCATTTATATAAATGAGGAATAAAAAAAGGGCTCATGGCACTTCCCTGTTGAATGCTGAATTCAGAGCACCCAAGTCTCAGGGGCACTATCCTGACCATTTATCTATAACATGGGTACTTCTTTTTTTTTTTAGAGATTCAAGTGATTGCAATAAGCATTTTTATGACTGATAAAAGCTAACTTCTAAAGAGCCGCAAGTATGTGTTTGAGGAGCCATATGCGTCTCCGGAGTCGCAGTTTGCCAACCCCTGATCTATACATTACTTGCAAGTGAATAAATTTTGAATGTCACTTACATCGTGTAATAGACTGGAATCTCAATGGCATTTATTGTATTCTTCAGTTATGCATAATATTTACAGAGCATTGAATAAAATTAACATGCACTTTTCAAATATCTTAACAAGAATTTATGAAAGAGGTGCGATGGAATGGTTTCTCGCCTGAAATGTCAAAAATTTTCAGGCTGCTTCTTGCTGAATTTTTTTATCATTTGGTGCTGTATTACTTAGGAATGACTATGGATGCCTTTCTTTCTATGAGCCATTTTCTGAAGAGAAAGCACATTATAGTGACAAAACATTCTCACATTTTTATGTAATATTGAAAAGTTCATTACATTGAAGTATGTTAAAGTTAAATATTTCTGCATTGCTTATATGACACATTCATTGGAATTTACAAAAAGAATGTTATTCTGGAAGTTTACTATTATGAAATATGTAATAATGATATTTCACTGTATCTGTGATCTACGCATAAGTGAGAAATTGCTTGTGTTAAAAAATCTCGTAAGACCAAGTTCAACATCATCCAACTCTATTAAATTTGCTGATTCTGTTCATTAAGGGCCCTCTTCAGAAACTTTATCAATGCATTTGCAAGTTGGAAAATATGAAACCGTGTTGCAATTGAGGCTTGATGACCACCTTCTCTTTACTTTCATTGCCACTCAAACTTTCCTCTATTAATCAGGATTCATGTAGAATCAGTTGAAATATTCATATAATGGAAACTTATTGCATTGGTTTCACCTGTGGAATAAACAACCTCAATTATGAAACATTTCTGAAACATGAAAAGATGTGCTTTCGTACTGCACAAGATTTTATTAGTGATGTACATTTTACTCAATGGATTATGTTCTTTATGGTTTAATAAAATAAAAATACTAAAGTTATTTTTTGATTTTTATCATTCGTTTTTATTTATGGAACAGCACTCTGACAGAACTTGCTTCAATCGAGGTGTACATTCGTCGGCATTTGAGTGCTGTGTTCAACGAGGCTACTGTGAATGAGTGGCTAGGATCTTGGATTGAGCCCAGGAGGAAAAGATTGGCTCAGTTGGAACATGATGCTCAACTACAAATGCGAATTGGGGGTAAAGTGGATGGTGGAGATGTTCCATTTCCACCAGCATCAGATGTACAAATGAAACCACAAACTTGATTCATCACCTTTCCTGCACCAGAAAAAGTTTGCATGTTTACATGGATTTGTGGATGTATTCAAGAAAAAAATGTAATATTTATGGTGTGTACTTCATTTCAGTTTTCATTAATTCTTTAATTCTTATTTTCAGATTTCTACCAAAAAAATATTTATTAACCTTCGGCGTTGAAAATATTCGCGCACTTTTTTAAAATAAACCTTTGGGATTCATTAAAAAACTGATGTGATACTGTGGCTGTAATGGTTATTTATAATATGAGCAATTTGCTTTGGATCTTTACAAAAAAGCAGAAAAATCTATGAATGTTCATTGAACTCAGTGGTTCTAACATTTGTTGAATTTTTAATTGTTGCTTTTAATTTACTTTGTGTTAATAAGATTAAAATTATTTTGGGTTATTAAACAAGTGAAAGTTTTTGTATACAAGGTCATCTTTATAGAAATCTGCAATAGTTCTTCTGTGGAGAAATCCATCAAAGCAATTCATTGTTGATGATTTTTTATCTTATACAATATATGAAAAGAGTTTGAATAAAATGTACTACTACTACATTTACTGTATATTACAAATCAGACATTCTCACCCTTTCGCATTGGCAGAACACCCACTAGAACAGAGTATAAACACAAATCCTCAATAGTCATAACATTGAATAAAAATGACTCCAATTCCACCTTTGCTCTTTAAATTAGTAATGTTGATTATTTTATTTACTCATAAAACTATTTCCTTATTTTGTGGCAGATAAGCTAATAATGTGAATAGGGTGAGTAATTAACTTTGTCCATGATTGTTGAGTTTTGCATAGTTGTAGCTAACTGACGTGGTATGGGCTTGGTTTCTGGTTACACTGTTAGATAAAATTTTAATAGTAAAATATCTCATTTATGACCAGAAAAATTTTAGGATGACATATGAAGAAAATATTGTTCTTTGGTAAAAGTTGGGCTATTTTTGGTATTTTTAATTGTCACCATGGGGGTGTGCAGGATTTTTTCAAGAGGGGCATAAGAAAGTTTATATAAATATTTTTATTTTATTTTGTAAAATAATAGACATAATTTTAATAAACCTCATGATACTTAATGATAACAATACAATAAAATCTAATAATTAATTGTCAATAAATGTGAATATCAAACATGGGGGCAGGGGGCCAGGGCCCTTCCCACCTCCTATAAATACGTTATAACTTGTCATGTATTCCTCCATTCCTAATCAAAATATTTTTTCCTTAAGAATTTCCGCAGAATTTTGACTTGGTGTTTTAGTTACTTCAGCATCTGCTAGGATTTTTTCTGATAGTTAATTTTCTATCATGAAAATCAATGGCATGAATGGCATGGCATCTGCTAGGATTTTTTCTGATATTTAATTTTCTATCATGAAAATCAATGGCATGAATGGCATGGCATCTGCTAGGATTTTTTCTGATAGTTAATTTTCTATCTCATGAAAATCAATGGCATGAATTCATTCATGCTCCATGTATTGAAAAATGATTACTGAATTAAGCTAATAAAAAAACAAGATGGAATGAATGGAAACATAACTTTTATGCTTGAGTGCATAGGACTAAACACAAATGAGAAGTTGGAGGAGGAGAAAAATTCTTCCTGGTCAAGTTCAAAATTTTTTCCCTCCGACTTCACATTTAAACTAATAAAATTTCTTCTTAAAATAATAAAATTATGACATATGTAAAATGGACAAAAACTAAACATTTATTTACTTTGATGATTTTGTTAGGTGATGTGCTATCCATAATTGGAAAATTTTAGATGAAATAACTACATTTATTGATAACCAAGGCAAATCCAAAGTCCAAAGATTAGTGTGAAGGCAAAATGTGAATTTCAACTACGAAGAAGTCATCCTCAGTGGTGATTGACCGAATGATGTTTCTAACTGGAAGGTTTATCTTCATTATCAGTGGGATTCCAGTCATAAGGTAAACTTAATAATTCATTTTCTGGAACTGCATATATATTGAGGATAACATAGTAGAAAATATTTGGCCCTCTACTTACATGGGAGAAAAAAGTCAAATATTTTATCAACTACTTTAAGATTTTTTGCTGATCCAAATGTGTAGTGACAGCAATCATTAAAAACAAAATATATTAATTTTAATATTTTAAAACTAACACCACAGTTGTAATCGGTGCTTAATTTGTAGCCAAATAAAAAAGGGAATGCCAAATCTTACCTAACCTAAATCACTCGGAACAAAAGTGAATACATAATGATATCTATGGTCTTTAATAAATATAAAGTAACTTGGAAAGTGTAAGATTAAAAAGAAAACAATCTTGTATAAATCAGATGTCTCGCATCAGGGAGGTTGAAATGTACAGACATTCATCAGCCTTTAAATTCATATAACTTAAACATCTTTTATTCATAACATTTTAGAAACTTCCTCCCAAATAAGTGAGGAAACGCCGTTCCCTTACATTCCCTCAGAAATTAAGCACTGGTTGTAATAGTAGACCATTGACATAATTTAACCTTGTTGCCTAAAATGATTAGCATTGATTATAAACAAAACTTCTGATAATCAGAGGTTGGATTTAATCTGGAAATGTTTGCAGTAAAAAGAAATTACATAAACAATTTTGGTGGTACAATAAGAATTTAATTATAATCAAAAGAAAATCTTTTTAACTATTATACTTGTCATTATTTTTGGTTAGTTACATTTTTAATGGGTGGAAGTTAAGAAGACATTATTGTTAGAATATAAAATGATGAGAATAATGAGCAACAAAATTTTGAATGGTAGGTCCAGTAATTCAAATTACTAAGTCCTTTCAGACAAGGATAACTTTCAGGCATTCAACTCTGATTTTAATGAAATTTTGTACGGATGTATATGCCCCAGGATGTGAAGCACTTATTTTATTCTTAGCAGATTAAACGAGGTTTTAGAGGGTCCATGCTATAAAGAATGAAAGGATGTGAATTTTTTGTGTATTGATCGTGTTACTGGATTGAAAAATAAGAGACTTTTAATTTGAAGAGCTAGGTATTTTTTAAGGTAATACTAAGGATTTCTTGGAAGCAGTTGATGAGATACGTGTATTTTAAGTCAGAAGCAATCTCGAAATTATTGCTTCATAATATCATCAATATAAGGGCCCAGAAAAGCCAGTAATGTGGTGAATGATGTTTGATAAAAGCCATCTATATCAAATTATTTCTATATTATAAAGTCCTTGGGCCGACATTGATATTGTGCATCTCAGTAATTTGGACATTTTTTGCTAAATTTCATATGATTATAAGTTATTCGTGTCCTTTCTGTCTTTGCTAAGATTTTATGAAATCTAGGGAAATGTGTGGTTGCCACCTCTCCTTGGGTAACCCACTTGTCATTAATACAGCCCTTTTTGATGATACATATAATATGGCCCATATATATGGATAATACTACTAGGAATGCTTGATTTCATTTAAGCTAAAATCTGAAAGTGTGGCTACATTTATTTTGACGTGGCTATTTTAATGTCGACAAATGCGCAAATTTCGCATTATGCATAATCTAAACTTAGTTCTCGATTATTTCAAGTCTGTTGAGAAGTTTTTCATACCCGTGAGTATGCGTTTTTGTGGTTAACGCTTTTTCAGACTCATACGAAGGGACTGGATTAAGGTTGAGGGCCTGAGATTAATGAATGGGGAGGGCTTGAGTATAAATTATATAGTATAGCAAAAATCATCAAACAATTGTATACATATTTGTTAATCACAAACGTTTATTTATGTAATTTAACGAGCTCATTCTACTAATATGGGTCGGAGGCCCTACAGTAGGGCCTAAAAACGAGGGCCTCGTAGACATCAGCTTGATCCGGCCCTGGACACGAACTATTTCACAGGAAGAAACTTCCAATTGGGCGATTAGATCGTTCGTTAACGAAAGCGTGGCGAACCATCGACCCTAATAAGATGGAATCGTTGCGCGAAATAATTCTACGGGGATTTACACCGAAAGTTCGTCATCGTATTTTCTTCCCGATGCGGCGCATCAGGGGCGGATTTATAGGTACGCTCAATGCGCGCAGAAGTAGGGCCCCGTGCTGCTGAAGGCCCCACGAATTCCGAAATTATCAAAAAAATAGGGCCTCAAGAAAGGCTACGCGCAGGGCCCCACTATCCATAAATCCGCCCCTGTGGCGCATAGATAGAATGTACCTCTCACTCCGGTTAACTTTTCGCTCGCGGCTCCTTCAGCTACTTAACCTTTCACTCGCTTCAAAGAACTCATATTAGAACGAGTCGAACCGCGCCGCGGCCCATGGTGCCACGGAATGATAAGTAGCATAGGGTCGTGATCGGTTTAATGCGTTGCCTAGTTCCCCATTTCCTACAGATGAGGAACGCATCCTGGTCGATCGTCGAGAATTTTCTTTCCTCCTTTCGTGTCATGAAATTCTGAATGCATGTAGTATTAATTTGATATATTTCCCCGCGGATCTGTTCGATAATGTCCGCAGTTGTGCGAAGTATTGCGGAATAACCTGCCCTTCCAACGCGCGATCTCGAGTTATTTTATTTCTTACGTGAATGGAATGTGGAATGAAAAATCTTGGCGGAAAACACTCTGATTCTTTGTTTTTTCCTTCCGTAAAGTCGCTGTTTATCTCTTTGAAAGTAAAAACGCGGGCGGGATAAGCGAGAGAAAATTCCTTGGCGTCGCGGCATTCCGTTCGGTTGATTTTATAGGTTGATAGGTAATTTGAAATTCCAATGGCGGATCTCATTGCGCGGGGAATGCCGGAGGGTGAACGATGGATGTCTACATTGGATAGCAATTCACTTTTGTGGAGGTTATATGCTTGCTGAATTCCTCAATTTGCGTCGTGCGCTTTTACGAGTTTTATAGCGTCTTATTAGTATCGGCTTAGGATTGGAGGAGTAATGATTTTAAAGCCGGAAAACGCACTGGAATGTCTCATTTTAACTTGAAATAAAACATACAGCAGTGGCTTATATACTACTGGGTGCCGTACCTTATTCCTGAGGGCGCCGCGAAAAACATATACAGGTATACCCCGCTTAACGAAGCCTCTGGGAACGAAGCTCCTTTGTAACGAAGACGGAAATTCCGCAGTTAAAATTCGAAAAAAGTCGGAAATTTTGCAAAGTAGTATACGCGTGCTATACGGCTCAGATGGCCGAGACAGGAATTGATAATGGCGCTACTTACATTTCGAAGCATCGTTAATATAGTGTCATACGTTGGCAACATTGCAGCTACTAAATTAGAATGTAACTGTATCCTCGATACCGATCTATTCTATAAATACACGAATAGTTTGACTCTTTAACTGGAAGTAGCCAATTCCGAGTGTGATAGCTTAAGAAACCTCTCATTTTCGTATTGAAGGGACGTACGTTCATTAAAAATTTTTACTGTTTTTTGATTGGGATCAAGTCGATTATTACCCCAGTATGACCTCCAAACTTCCTTAAAGTGAAAGTTGGTTTAATAAGCAAGAAGTGCAGCGTAAATCTTTAGAAACAAAGATTGAAGTCATAAGACAAGTCGATCATCGAAACAAGTACAAAGGCTTCTTCACTCCGTTTTGCCCGTCATCCACACCAGTGGTTCTCAACCTGGTGTCCGCGGGCTTCTGGGGGTCCGTATGTTATCTCCAGGGGGTCCGCGAGTTGATTTTGGTACCCTATATATTTAAAAGATGCATGATTTTCTGTCAAATTCATTTGGGCCCTTTAGAGTGGTCGGTTAACGTACGGAAATGCCTTAAAAGAAAGGTCTCGTAGCATAGATCACATTCTTTATTACGGTAAGTTAGATCTCGGCTGTTATCTAATAAATCTAATAAATTAAATAAAGAGAATCATAAAAGATATATCTATGGAGTTAGTGTGTATATAAATTAAATAAAGAGAATCATGAGAATTTCGTTGTTATAAACATTTGAATGAAGGTAATTTAATAGTTCTTGTCTAATACCAATTATTGTAACGGAAAAATTTACGTTATCATTCACTGTCCTGAAGTCGCCATAAAGCAACTTTTAATTATTTATAAATTTTTAATCAACGAGTCCACCATTCGGTCGTAGAATTATGCATAAATAAAATTTAGTAAATGTATAAAACTTTCAACCTTTCGGAGGTGATTTTACCTGCGAGTATTTTCGTTTGGAATAAATTTCTGTTAGTTTACGATAATCGTTTTATTAATACCTTATCTAGTTGAAAACCAGGAAAAATATCAATCTGGTGCAAGAGATATCTTCAAAAATATTTCAACGAAAAACGCCATATGCAGAGGCGCTAAATTCGATGCTTTGTTTTGGAGCGATGAGCGAATGGTATAAGAATGTTACATTGGAATTGTGGATATTTTTATGTCGGTACTTTGCTATCGATTAAACATTCAGTATTATTTTATATAATTGTCGATAATGTATATTGAATTCTTTGGACAATAAAAATAGGTTCCTTTTCCATATCACTCGAGCTTATTGTAAACTTTTTATGTTGTTGGGATTGTATTAATTGTTAGACAATGTGAATTAAGCACAATGCATAACTCAGAGGATTTCGTAATATTGTCGAGAGCATAAATAACTTAAAGGAAAGCTCACCGAAAATTAATTGAAACGGAACAATTGTGCTCTTTTGTGCAGCTGTATTTATAGCTTCCGGAAAAAGATCTCTAATTGTTGATAAAAAGTCGAGGAAGGAAAGTGTTTGAACGATTCTAATGGGCAGAATTTACAAAAATGTAGCAGTAAATTAAATTCAAGGCTCTACGAGGCTTATTTTCCTTTTTTGCGCGGTTTAGTTTTTAAATTAAGAGTAAAATAACATATTTCAAGTGAATGCCGGCACAGACAAAACGTTATAATATTGTTGATACGTAAAATATCGATGGCACGGCGCATTGAATATTGCAATTAATCGTTGAAGCTCACAATTATCCACCAGATGGACATTCGAAACCGTTTGTTTTGGAACTAGGCCAAAGATACTTCGAAAAGTTCACTGATGAACTCGTGTGCGGAAACTATCTCTGAAGTAACCAGTTTTTCAAACGGTCCATTTCCTTGCTGACATTTATCACGATACCTTGAAAAATTCGTCGATAGATTGTTCAAATAATGATATCAATGGTTTAATTTTGTGGAAAAATATATATGTGCACTAAACTGCTGGTCTAAATGATTCAATTTTGGCTTATTTAAAAACTAAAGGGAAAATGAAAAATAAATGCTGTTTATATAAGAACAAGTTAGGAAAGTGTACAACGTATCACAAATGGGCGCGTTTCGTGCAATGGAGTATTAGAAAGAAATTATATACCTGTACGTGAGGGAAATAGCGTTTTAAAGTTCTTATATTCTTCAAAAGTAATCCATTTTCTTCCTATTTAATAATATTACATGCACACGTAAGGAAATTAAACGTTTGTTTGTGAGATTGTTTATGATAGCAACAATGAAGAAGTAACCATGCAAGAAATTTTCCAAGTTCAACTCGATATAAGACTTTCTTGTTTGATTTTCTCGATAACAGCTACTCCTACGATAAAAATGTATAGGAAAAGAAATACTCTACTTTACCATTTCTACAACTTTTATTCGAAAAATATTTTAATATGAGCAATACTTTACGAGATATGACGAAAATTTAATTTTTTATCCCCAGTAAAGTGGTACCCCTGATTGGCGTACGTGATTCATTTTTGCGATTTTCATATTATATTTGATTGAAAGTCCTTAATATAAAATTTCATGAAAATCCGTTCAGTAGAAGCCGATAACGAACATGCGGACGGACGGACAGACGGACGGACCGACCGACGATAATAGGCGCTCACGCTGTAAGCGAAACGCGCCTAAAAAGGGATTTAAAAAATTGATGCAGGGTACCGAGATATCTCACTTAGCGAAAAACTACTTCGTTAATTTGATTAATTATGAAAATGAAAAATAAACGCTTTTATCGAAGAGGAAGAGATTTTTTTTATTTGATTCAGGGAAGCGAGGTACTATCTCAGTGAAAAAACTATTTAATTAATTTTATTAATTATGAAGCTCCGATTATTATGCCAAAACATCATTCTTATGACTATGTTTGGCGTTAGAGTTAATGCAGCCGAAGGCGAATAAATTCGGCTCATAAATGATTGGAGTCATTGAACTCTATGCCAGCGTATGGGAGGAGGTCTTAAAGGAAGAAATAATTCCCTCCGAATAATCGAACATTCTAACCGCAGACTTCCGAGACGGAGAGATTCGATTGTATATTCTGTTCGTTGCAATTTATTTTTGTTTCCCGATATAAGTTTGGTAGCCAAAGGTCGGTAAAATTAATCGTCATTTTTACCACTCCAAACCGCGCGTCTTGGGAAATGGTCTGTGCTCCGCCGTATCGTCGGTTTCGCTCGCTCGAACCTCTTTCGAAACATTCTGTTTATAATCGATTTTCGCGGACGACGACGCTAATGCATCGCGCGAGAGTTTAGCTGTCTATCCGAACGAAGGGCGAAAGGATTTAAACACGAGCTTTGGCGAATTTGCAGCGGACCGAAAAGAAAACTCCCCCTTAAGAGTCCGACTTAAGCTTGACGCTTTCACCCCTTTACGTACAGAAGGGACGATGACTCACTGGGTTTCTGAAGTTAAGAGGATTTATCGCTGTTTCGCGGAACGCTGGACCTCTTAACGCATACACACGCACGCGCGATGAGTTGCAGTGCGGGCCGAGTGCAGATCCGCCTCCTCCGCGTACTTTTCCCTCACCTCAGGGACGCCGTCGGGTTCTTTCCTCCCTCGCGGCCGGGTTAGGCGGTGACGTCATCGGCGTTTCCAGTTCTCGGGCGTGCATGCCGGGGGATCTCGAGACCGCCCACATAAGATTCTGCGCCGAGAGGTTATTCCCTCCTGTCCCTCGCGGAAAAAAGAATACCTCCGGAGAGTCCCTCGAACTCTGTCGTGTCTACCTCTTTCCCCCTCTTCTCTCTCTCACTCTCTTTCGTAGGCTATGATCTCGTGGTGACTCGTCTTCGGAGTGATGATGCGAGGGGAAAAGTTCTATGGGCCACCTGAGGATGAAATGGTATCCGATGGTGACGCATGGGGAATTGGACGACTTTCGTGTTCTTTTCTGTGGAGGTGGCGTTAGTCGACGGGTCGTCTGGTTTTTTTTATTCTATCCGTTATAGGAGTACGTGGTTGTATGTATGTATGTACATATAATGCGCAAAAATATGTCTGTGTACGCACGCACGCATTGACACGTGCATACGCGCACATGTGACTAAAGCTGCACCATATTTTAATAGTATTTAAATTGCAGAAAACGTTTCAAACTAAATAAAATGCTATACAGACGATAAGAAAGTAATGCAAATGTACGGGGTCGGTTACTTTTTAAGAATGCCTAGTTAAAATGAGCCAAAAGCCGAAAATATGCAGAGCCAGAACTTTAGTTGACTGTCCATTCGGCATCTGGATGGAGAATTACGTCCGTGTAAAGCTCACCACATGATTATGAATACATATTTTTATGTAATGACGGAATGAAGTATAGCGTTTAATTGAAATTATATTCGAAATTTGATCCTTTTATCCCAGTGTCGTAGCTAGGGTATGGCGATGGTGGCATCTGCCATAGGCGCCGCTTGCAAAAAGCGACAGACGTTCCCGCAGAAAATCCCGAAAGTTAATTTAAAATAAGTATTAATTTAATACCGAAATACAAAATTTATTTTTAATAACAATGCTATTATTCTTTATTGAAACTGAGGCAGAAACGGATCTATCTGCATAACTTAATGGGGTACTAAGAAGACAAATATAATATTTACTGATAACATAGTGTATAATACACAGTGTATATTATACATTGGCTAGAATTTAAAAAAATATTTCTAGAATTCCAATAATATAATAACATGAATTGAGATAATATTTTTATAAAGAATAATCACCATTTATATCCGCCATTGAGCGCAGGAAAAACAATCTTCTATGTACGCAGAAAATATAGTATTGTAAATAACTGTGTTCCCAAAAATTTAGCCGTCGGTGCCACATCTCTCAGCTACGTTTTTGTTTTCTCCAATGACCGACTACGGATCGATCGCACACGTAATATTAATTTCCATTATGGCGTGTCTTTGTTGATCGCGGCGTCGGAATATTATCCATTGTTTCTCCGAGACTATCACGCATACCACACTGCGATTGATCGGTGGCGGAAAAAGCACATTCAACGTGACTTTTCTTTTTCCGAAACATTGTCCGTGGGAGATCAAGCGGTGCTTTTCGCTTTCTGCGGTCTCGAGACGCCGCATTGATTTTTTCTATGGAAAGGACGCCGACGTGCAACTTGCACCTGTTATTTTTTCCTGTTTTTTCCGTCTATTTTTTGCGTTCCGCGCTCTACCGAGATGTTATCGCTTTCGATTTTCTCTCCTTAATGCAAGCTGTTTCTTTTCCATTCGGTGTCCAAAGGTGGAGTCAATGCTACTTTTGCGTGGTTTCCAGTTGTTTAATAAAATGTTCTAATGGAAGTTATAGAAAAAAAACGTAGAAAACCGTGAGCGATGAATGAATACGATATTATTGTCATTATCTGGTTTTATCGTCGCTCTCTATGGATATGAAAAGTTCAGAGAGGCATGCATTATTGTCTCAAACATTGTTTTAATTGGGTATTTTGGGATGCATACTGATGACTTGTATGCTGAATTCAATAGAGGATTACTATCGAGCTCCTATTCTGACTAAAAACAAATAAAAAAATAAGAACTTACAAATCAAAATTTGAAAAAAACCTTATCTCGGGTATCTTCAATAATCATAACAAGGTTACGAAAATTTCAACTGCCATCAATGGTATTCACTGATAGTAAATTATATGAAAGGATACCGTTAGGAGAATCTACGAAATCTTAATTTCATAACCTCGTTATGGCTTTTGGAGACGCCCGAGATTTTTTTCAATTTATCGCTTTTAACTGCTTATTTTTAAAAAATTACCTGCTGTATTTTAAGTGAAATAAATATACCACTTTGTATGTATACATTCGAATCTCCATAAGTTGATTGTCTTATTCGATTTTTGGTTTATTCGAAGAATGTAGTTATTCCATAATTCTTAATTTTTGTTCAGTATCTCTAATGTTGCATAACTCGAATTACTTTTTCTTACCATTAATTCGAATGAACGAGATTCGACCGTAAATTTGGTCAATAATAAAAAAATTAACTTTTTGTTATGCATGGCATCTTAACGACATATCCATACAGATATTACATTGGTTTAATAGAAGATATCGTTAAATTCTTTATAAATAAAACGCGAGGAAAATGCATTCGATTGAAAGTGCACTGTAGGGCCGATGGGAGAAATGGGGTCATCTGAAAAAGTGAGGAAACAGGAAAGATCACTTTGCCACTCTTGTGCCCGATATTCTGCGAGTCAGGCAAGTTAAGATTCAACCCAACTGAACCCTACGGTTGTGGATTATAATTTAGAAAGTGAGCGAACTTTTCGATTTGAATCTCGGCTGCAGTCGCGTTCTACTTAAACCTTTCTTATACATCTTCGTTTTACCTCCGATTGATTTTTCATACTTCACTTGATAAATATTAGCAATACATGTGAGATTTTTATTAACGTTTATATGGAAGGATGAAGCTATTCGAAGTGTTACGTCACCGGTTACGCTGAGTCACGAGAAACGAAATTTAGTTACCGTACATGCTTTATTAGGTTCGATAATGGGTTTTCGAAAATCATTTTCACTTATTTCGTCGGATCGCAAATTATAAAACGTTTGTCTGCGTGAGATGTGATCGTTGACCGAACAGTGTCTGAAACGAGTACTTTTGATGGGTAAACTTTTACAATTTTAAAATAATCGGTGCAACCCAGTGGCATAGCGGACACCCCCGCATGGCTGGAGGGGGGGGGGGGGGGGCGAAAGGGGCCCAAAGCGAACCACGGCTAAAAGGCTTCATGGCTAATAGAGACAAAGAAAAATAAATATTAGGAGGTAGATTAAAGCGATCGATCATTCTCCGGAATATGAAACATTGAAAAGCGTGCTCAAATATGCTCGCTTGCGTCGGACCAGGCCCTGCCAACTGGGTTATCTGAGAGATAGAGGATTTTATTGTCTTCTAGAAGGTTTCAGCTTCGTAAACATCACGTAAGAGTACATTATTATCCACTCACAAAGCTAATGAAGCTTACCTGCGTAGTCATCATTTCGAGCTGTTGTGTCATTTTCCTTTATTGTATGTTCAGATGGCATCTGGTATAGGGTGACGCGAGGTGATCCGAGGTTAGCTGAATTGAGAATATTTCCCATGCAACTCGGACACAGTCTTCATTAGAGGCAGATCGTAAATATTTTTGAAGAACTTGTTTGTAAATTAACTATGGACAAAGGAACCCTCTCTTCTCTCACTGTCTCTGGATTAGAAAGTGAAATTGTATATACGATTGAAAAAAAGTGGTCTTAGTCTAAATGTCGAGGTCAAGCATATATGGTGCCCGAAATATGAGTGGAATTTGTAATGGTGTTCAGCAACGAATTAGAGAAAAACAGCCAACTGCTTGTTACATTCACTGTGCAGCTCATAACTTGAACCTTGTGATTAGAGATGCAGTTGAGGGTATTCCGGAAACGAAAAAATTTTACACTATCATTGAAAAGCTTTATGCTTTTTTCGGCAATAGCATCAGTTGGGAAATGCATTTCAGAAAATTAAATTGCTTTTTCTATCTGCAATAGTGTCCAAGTGGTTTCAGTTTTCATCCCATGAGAATGAAAAATTATGCATTTATACTTTCATGTTTATATTTTTTTATATAATAAGCCTTGTTAGAGGTAATTGCAACCAAAAATGTAACTATGTTAATTTTCCGAGTTTTATGCATTGAAACCGTTAAGTTAATAAAACTTCACGTTGCTGTTCGTGACGGCACCCTGAAGTTTTA
Organism: Uropetala carovei; assembly: GCA_036926305.1. NCBI lineage: Eukaryota > Metazoa > Arthropoda > Insecta > Odonata > Petaluridae > Uropetala > Uropetala carovei. Next base: position 3,233,205 of record JAXCHB010000076.1, read on the forward strand.
TTGTCCAATGTATCTCCAATGCATTTACACATATCCAGCGCCGTGGCGTCCGATGACAGTGTCCGTGCCGTATTTTCACATATCGTCGGCAAGTTTTCATCGGCTATTTTTCAAGTTTTCACGGTCATGTTACTGACAATGACAGTACTGTTCCCATCGGACCGGCGATGTGTGTGGCACCCGGCAAAGTGCTTTCAGTGAATTTTCGTGCGTTGTGTTGAAATTCGAATTGTGCTATTTCTATTGTATTTAACAGAACTAAACAAATGCTTTCGCTTAAAATATTTGCTTAGCATTTTTAGCAAAATCTTGATATAAAGTGAATAGTAAAATAAGGGGTTCACTAAAATTTTAAAACGTGCACGGACGGCAATGGTACGGTACGGTGAGGTGTAAATCGACCTTTAGAGTGTGGCGGGGGGTGGGAGGGGGGGGGGGGGGCTGGAATGGTTACGCTACGCCACTGGTGCAACCCAAAGTGTCTCACATCCGCTTGAATGAAGTAGGTAAGCAATGATGCCATTGGTAACATAAATTTATTTACAAATTGGCTGTATCTGGATGAAAAATCGATGTATTTACATGTCTCCGGAAGCTTATCTTTTGGGATATACGGGGCTTATGAAATAATGTTTATGACAAAGAGCCCCATATCTGGATAAAATTCCTCGGAAGTATATTTAGAATAAATCGACATTTTATGAAAATCGATTAAACTGCCTTCCGTTGTTGCGCGATAAGGTTTAATGCTTCAAGGATTCTTTTCTAGGTGATACCCCGCATAAATTCGAGATTCCTTCAGTTAATCTTTTTGGCTTTTAGCCCCTAGAGCCGTGCACAGATGGCGGACTACAGACACGGAAGATGTGCATGTTCATCAAAATTTCGTAATCGATATTTTTTTTTAGCGTCACAGTACTTTCTCTATACATCTGTTGTATGGGAAAGTAAAAATAAACAACCGACTCGTCGATTTTAAATAGAAATTCTAGAATTTGTAAAACGGCCAAATATTATATCCGCACTCCATCCGAGATTTTAAATCTTCATCCGGTTATAGAACGGAGATAAATCGACGAGCAAGGAGAAATTGCGTCTAGTTTTATGCAGAATTATTCTTTCATATGAATACTATCGTATCGGTAGCCGTCGCTTCGTAAGGATGTAAATAGGCACGTCGCGTTTAAACGCGATCGAAAGATTTTTAAAAAATCTGATTCAAATCTGATGGAAACGCGCGATAATCCACTCCTGTCAGGAAATAAAGAGTCGCTTCGTTCTTCGCTCTAAAAATCACGATCGCCCTCTTAGATTCTTCCTGCATAGCCAATTCTCGCTCTTCCTACCTCAGATCCTCTGTCGACCCTCCTGACCTCCTCCGCCGTCTCTCATCCCCGTTCCCTCCCCACCCCTACTTCCTCCATTCAGTCTCCCCCTCGATTCCTCGTCCCACTACTCTCATTATGTATCGACCTCTTTTTTCACGTATAGGAAAAAACTTATAATTTCTGTATCGGAAGAAAATTTCTCTAAACGGAATGCTATTGGTGGGAAAAATAATAAAAAAGCGGGGAAAAATCTTGCGTCATGTGTCGAATTCCGCCGTCATATGTGCGGGGGGAGGGGTTTTTGTTTCTTTGGAACGCCGGTTGGCCAGCTAAAAAGGCATCTGGCGGATAGGGGCCGCAGAGAAATTCGGTTCGTGACGTAAATATGTACGTTGTTGAGAGGGATGTGCGCAACGGTTGAAGAAAACAAACGTCGCTGGTTCGGTTTGCGATTGGAAAAGGCTCGCAAAATAGTCCGAAAACTACCGGATGGAAAAGGGAACGGGTTTGAGTTCATGTACGTTCAGTTTAAAAATAAGGCGGAAAGTCGCTTATATTGGTAGGTACAAACGTTCTAGGAAAAACTGTTTAAAGTAAAATTTCCTTTGAAGGACCTTTTGTATGCCAAACATTTATGCTATTCGATGTTAATTTGTAAAGAAAAAATTTTTGTTGTATTTATTCCTTTGGGAATTAATGTGGATTTCTTGCAATAATATCGTAGTCCCGTGATGCATTATTATGGGGTAACTTGATATGAAGATGGAAGTGATTTGATAATAGTGCAATAATTAATATAGATCAAGCGGCGTTATTCTCCATTTTGATTACATTTTGAATACGCCGAAGGGATGGTGAGATAGCGTCTTCATGCGTGGCGGAGTCGGGTTCAAATCTCATCGGTGCCGGATTTTCTCTAAAAGGTTTGCTTTCCGTCCTACTAAAGGAACGCGTAACAAGTGCGAGACCTTGAGGCTTTTAATTAGGAAAGTGCTAACTGGGTTTTGCTGTTCCCTTTTACGCGTGTGGACGGCGATGCCTCTCCCTGTCTGTGGTTTGAGGTCGATTCTCCTATCAAGTAGAAAACAAATGATACGGAGAAGTATGTAAGGGTTTCACGCCCAGGGGATATGGCCGTTTAAAGCATTAGCGTTAATCGAAGTAAGACAATTGTAGGGCGAGATTTCCGACTGTTTAAGATCGTATCGTCCGGCATAATTCTCGTCTCAATTTTTCTTTTAAAAGGAATTCCAACTCGGTGTCTTCCAGCATTTCTTTAAAAGGATCGACGCGAGAGGAAGCTCGAAGTCCCTCTTGCGTTATATGGTCGTCAGCTGTTTGTGTTCAAAGCCGCTTGACCAAGTTACCATTTGGGACAGTTCGCTGGCGTGGCGTTTTCTCCTTTGCCGATAGTCGAGGCTACTGCTGCCTGCGTCTGCGAGAGAGAAAAAGAAGCTTTAGCACTTTTAAGGAACATATTGAAGTAGCATTATGGGTACAACTTGTGATGAACAATTGAACCGAAGCTCAGTACAGGACTAGGCGTCATATATGTTCATCGTTTTTAAAAAAAGTTAATAGCGAAATTCTGGCTTTTAAAAGTTTAAAAGAATTATATGGAAAATGTAATGTTCTTTAAGTCAGTTTTTTGCCCTTTCGCAAACAATGTGTAGTTATGCAGTAAAGTTATGGATGCGGTAAAATCTAATATATAAAAATGACTTCGCCACCAAAAGGTGGAATCTTTTAATTACTACTTAAAGGATATCTGTTATAGAAATTAGTCTGAGAATAATAATCGTATTTACAGTGAAACAATATGTAAATATTAATGTGTTCTACCGGAAAACTATCGCATAATTTTATTCACCAAAGACGTCTGGCATAACCCGGGCCTCGCCGGGTACTTTCATCTAGTCTAATATATAAAATTGACTTCTTAGTTGTCGTCGGTGGGAAATCGGAACTCTGTAATGCTATTTTTAACAAACTTTCCGAGTAGCTAGAAGATTGACATCTGGTAGGAATGTTCGGTTCTTAAAGTAGAAGCCATTTACGGAAAAAAAATTCCAAAATCGACCCGGGTTCGATTCCCGAGAATGATTTCCATTCCTCATAAGATAATATGGAAAAATCAATATTTCGACCTTCAACCTTATTTTATTTTGCTTATTAAAATTCGCATATTTGACCTACGATTTTCGGACTTGGACTGTATTAAAGAACAATAAATGCAGTTTCTTATTCTTATCGTCTTTTATGGCTTTCCATTCTAAATCTTTCGAATTTAACGTTTTAATATCATATTTTGACAAAATTTAGCGCTTTTCACGTGAAGTTGCCTTGCCAACCGATTGCATTGTTAAACTCAAAATCCTATTACTCTCACATATGCTCACGTTCTCTCCGGACCTCCATGGACCATCCCGGCCCAATTCATAGGTATCAGAGATATCTCAGAATTAGTTTTTACTTTCTCCAATATACGTAGTATAGAGAAAGTATTGTTTTCTTTAAAGGTGGCTGGCATTAATTTGGAAAATCAATGTTTTTCTCATGGCCAACTCCATGTTGCATGTTTACGTGTTGATCAAGCAAAAATTTGTTTATTTTTGCTAATGAAGGAAAAACAAAAAATATTGTTTACAAGCAAGCTTTGAAATAAATATTAAAATGTATTTTTATAATTTAGAATGCCTTCATCCTTCGGTAAAAAAATGCGCAAAAGGTGAAATGATTGTATTACCATATAATACATAATTTTATTCGCCAAAGACGTATGGCATCGCCGGGTACTTTCAGCTAGTTAATAATAAATAAGATATGGTAATACGTGTTTTGTAGAACTTAATCCTGGAAGGAATAATTAATAATTAGCAATGTGTAATGGGGACGTTCAAGGATGGTGTCGTCACAGACGAATGTTTGTTGTGTCTATTACTAATTTTCATTGTAGGAGTTGTAGATTTCTTCGAAGTTGCCCATATCTGTTTAAAAATGACTATTTATACAAACAGACACCTATACATACATACATACATACATACATATATATATATATTTAGGGCAACTAGGTGTTGAAGGAAACCCAGTGAACACTTACCGGAAGTAGAGCCGCTGGGGTGTTGGAGAGACACATTTGTAGAGGTTGGAGCTTTCGGGATGATCCCTTCGTCAGCACAAGAGAGACACTATATATATATATATATATATATATATATATATATATATATATATATATATATATATATCATGAATCCCCTTCCAACTGCCTCAGTTCACTGCCTCAAAGTCGGCGGAAGGGTGTAAACGGAGGCTAAAGGGCGAAGAACAGTGGTGTCCTCGGACACCGGTAGGTCCAACCATGCTGTGAAGTCTTTCTGCAATATCTCCGGCCAAAGTGAAAGAGGTACTCACCAACCCCCTCTGGGCCAGCGTGGTGTTTTAAGGCCCACAATCCCCCCATGACATGTACACCCATAAAAAACGGCCCTCATTCTCCGGAGGCTGGATTGCCTCTGACCGTGGCAGTGGTCAGGAACAAGGCAGGAAGGCAGAGGGTGCTAAGAATCCCCGGAGGTTAAACGCCCACTGCCACTCTTTCTCATCCTTACCCAATTCCTTTAACCTCAACCTAACTACCTTTAACTGCCGGACTTTGTCCAGTGAAGATAAACTTCAAGAGCTCCAAGAACAACTGGAGAAGATCAAGTGGGACATTTTAGGACTTAGTGAGGTGAGAAGAAAAGGTGAAGGCCTATTGGAGTTGAAGAGTGGAGATATTTTTTATTACAGGGGAACTGACACAGGAAGAACAGGAGGTGTTGGATTCATCATCAACAAAAAATTGAAGAATAATATCGTGGAAATGGAAAGTTCATCCGAGCGGGCAGCTAGACTAGTGCTTCAAATAAATAAAAGATATCAACTTCAAATAGTCCAAGTTTATGCACCAACGTCATCATACTCGGATGAGGAAGTGGAAGATTTTTACCAAGAAGTTGGAGAACTGCACGACAAAGGAAGCTGCCATCTAAAAGTGGTCATGGGTGATTTCAATGCCAAGGTAGGAGAACAAAAGGAAGACGACAGCGCAGTTGGAAAATGGGGCTATGGAGACAGAAATGAACGAGGGGACCGCCTTGTAGACTTTGCTGAATGTACTAGTCTATATATAATGAACACTTTCTTCAAAAAGAATCCCAATAGAAAATGGACCTGGAAAGGACCCAATGGTACCAAAAACGAAATTGACTACATACTAGTAAATAAGAAGCAATTGGCTGAAGACTGCTCCGTCCTCAACCAGTTTAAAACTGGAAGCGACCATCGCTTGGTAAGATGCAGAATAAAATTCAACTCAAAGTTAGAAAGACAGAAGCTTATAAAGAAGAAGCCTAAGTCTATTATCAACACGCAGGTGCTAAAAGAACGAAAAGAAGAATTTCAACTCCAACTGAAAAATCGATTCAGTGCACTGGAAGACCAAGAAGTTGAATCCCAATTTATAGAGATACTCAAGGAAACTGCTGAAGAAATAGGCGGAACAGTTAAAACAAAGCCAGAGAAAAAGTTGACTGAAAAAACAAGACTGCTGATGGAAAAAAGAAGGAAAATGTTAATTACTAATGATCCTAAAGAAATGATCCATTTTGCAGAACTAAACAAAACTATAAGGAAGTGCATCAAGGAAGATGTGAAAAAATATAATTATGAACTAATCGAGAAAGCCATAGAAAACAATAGAAGTTACAAGAAAATGAAGCAACATCTCTCGATCGGAAAGAGACAGCTGGTGGCCTTGATGCTAGAAGACGGCTCCATAACCCATAGTAGGAAACTCATCCTGAAACGGGTACAAGAATTTTACACCAAGCTGTATGAGGATCCTCTAGGAAATGATGAAGTAAATGATGATGCAAACATGCCCACCGAAGAGGTCCCAGGTATCCTTCCGGAAGAGGTGAGACACGCAATCAGAAGTATGAAGAATGGAAAAGCATCTGGAATGGATGGTATCACAGCGGAAGTATTCAAAGCAATGGGGAATCATACGGAAACAATTCTCGCTAAGATTTTTAATTCCTGTCTGAGGAAGAAAAAGATACCAGAAACATGGAACCACGCATGTATTATCCTTCTGCACAAGAAAGGTTCCAAAGAAGACTTGAATAACTACAGACCGATCAGCCTACTCCCAACAGTCTACAAAATATTCACCAAAATACTCACTATGCGCCTTCAAAACCATCTTGATGCTGCCCAACCCAGAGAGCAAGCTGGATTTCGCAGTGGGTATAGCACGATGGACCACATCCAAGTCGTGAGAGAGGTAATCAGTCGGACCAACGAGTATGAATTACCTCTATGTATGTGCTTTATCGACTACGAGAAAGCATTCGACTCTGTCCGAACTTCGTCGGTGTTACGTGCACTAAAGAAACAAGGAGTAGAAGAAACGTACATAACCTTGATCAAGAATATCTACGAAAATGCGACAACATCTGTCCAGCTGCATGAAGAGACGAGTGCCTTTAAGGCCGAAAAGGGAGTGAGACAAGGAGATACTATGTCCCCTAAGTTATTTACAGCAGCTCTAGAGGAAGTATTCAAAAGGCTAGACTGGGAGGAAAAAGGCATAAAGGTAAATGGAGAATATCTGAGTCACCTGCGCTTTGCAGATGATATCATACTGTTCGCAGGGAGCCCAGAAGAGCTCCTTAGAAGAACTGAAGAGCTTGAGCAAGCAAGCCGAGAAGCTGGACTTAAGATGAATCTTAATAAATCAAAGGTTATGTACAACTCCTTCACAAATTCTGAGAAGATACATATCAACGGAGCAGAACTTGGAGAAGTAACCAGCTATGTTTACTTAGGTCAACTCATCACTACTGATGGTTCGCTTCTTGGAGAAATCAACCGGAGAGTGAAGATGGCATGGAGTGCATTTGGCAAGAATGCGAACATCTTTAAATCAAATATTCCAGTCTTCCTAAAAAGGAGACTGTATGACCAATGTGTTCTGCCTGTTCTGACATATGGTTGTGAAACATGGACCATGAATGCCAGAATGATACAGCGCCTGCAAACAACACAGAGGGGCATGGAGAGATGCATGTTAGGGATCACCCGAAGAGACCGCAAGAGGAACGACTGGGTAAGAAAGAAGACGGGAGTCTGTGACGTGATTAGAAGAGTGAAGGTGTTAAAATGGCAGTGGGCAGGCCACATTGCTAGAAGAAATGACCAGCGTTGGACGTCCAGTGTCATCGAATGGATCCCAAGAAACATCAAGAGACCGAAAAGAAGACCGAAAGACAGGTGGGACAGAGAGCTTGTTAAGTTCTTGGGGCAAACTTGGAGGAGGGAGGCAGTTGACAGGGAAAACTGGAAGAGTCTGGGGGAGGCCTTCGTCCGTCAGTGGACTGAAAAAGGCTGATGATGATGATGATGATATATCATGAATAGGGTTGCCAACTTTTAGATATTCATGAACGAGGGATTGTGTTAAGGGTTGCCTACTTTAAGATATGCTTGAACAGGAGTTTGCTTGAAATCTGGATATTTTAGGAAAAACCCAAGAGAAATTAAGTCTAATGATAAATACAGCTATTCAATATTCTGAAAGACACTCATGATTTTAGGACAAATGATTAAAAATCGTTTATATTTTAAATATCGCTATTTGGCGAAATTGTAAGAGAATCATAAATTTAAGTTTTTTGTATAAAACAAAATACAATGACAATTAAAGCGCAAACTATGTTAATTCAAATCCTTTATAAAAGACGCAAATAAGTCATAAAAAGGGCTTTCCACTGCAATCGGAATTGGACAGGAGATTTGAGCCCGAAGACCGGAGATTATGGCAATGGCCGGAGATCTTCGGCCCAAAAGCCGTAGTTTGGCAACCCTAGTCATGAAGTCATTTCGTACGAACGAGAGATAAAAAATATTTTACAATATTCGAGGAAAGATTCCGAAATGAGATGGCGTTATAACTCAACTGAATTTTTTCTGTATTGAAACGGCGATTAGTATTGAAAAATTTTCTATAAATTTAAAATTATTTTTTACCTCGAAATTAGGTCACGAATTATTCGTATGGAAATAAATCAAAGAAACATTCTAAAAAATAGTAAATCATAATTCTCCAAAGCCATTATCTTAACCGTAAGATGAGGTTGATAATTCATTGAATTCAGACGAAAGATAAATTTTCTTGCCAATGAATTCTTGAGCTAGCCTTATTGTTTGATAACTAAGATATCTCAGTTAGTCATTATAGGATTGAGATGAGCAGATGATCACTGCGGACACAAAGCAGCCGTCCTCGATCGTAATTCACCGGATTTTTAGAAACAACTGTCGACGAATAACCTCCGAGGACGTCTACTCTGCAGTCAACATGCGTATTTTGTCTCCTCGACATTTTTATTTATTTTTTTAAACGCACGCAAGACGTCGCGAATAAATTTCGACGTTTTTCCATTCTAAGGAAAAAACCGGAAATGCTTAGCAATGAAAATCGCGATTCGATAATAATCAACGGGGCTGATGAGTAAGGATGAATGAATATAGTATCAGACGTCTGAGGACTCTTGGAATGCTGAAATACGATTCCCGGAAGTGAAGAAGCCCTTTCGAGGTTCGTCTCCCTCCCTCACTCCTTCCGGTTTGATGAGGCGTGGATTCTTCGATATGATGCCCGCCCGTTAAGCGTGAGTCATTTTAGCCAGCTCAACTTCTGTCCGTACGTCCCCTCGATCTTCCGGGGGAAATACTTTGGACGTTGGTTGCTTACGCTCTATGTTAAAACTTTTTTGACGTCCTTCGCAGTGACGCTGAGGTCGCTTGGGGACTCGCTTCCGGGAAACATCGAAAACTCTCAAGATCACGTCGTTGTGATTCGTCTCATCCCTTATCCTTTGGTCAATGACGCAGGTGTTTAAGGAGATAATAACCGAATAATGTGCGGTCGATAAGACGTTGAGGGACACCTGCTGGTGGGTCGATCACGACGCCTCTCAGCGATCACGCACCTGGTGTGGAATTAAATGAACTTCGGTCGAGTGTTGGAATAAATATCAATCCAACGCTAACATTAGGGTCGGTAGGACAGTCGAAGAACGACTAGCACAGACGCTTCTCATTAATAAAGTGAGGTCGATCAGATTACAAATGAACGAAAGCAGAAGGACGAACAAACAAAGCAACTAGGAAAATCGAATAGAGGTTATCGTAAATAATTACAGGGCTGAAATAAGCGATTGCGAATCTGATTTTTAACTGGATTTTGTCTTACGGGATACGTTTAAATGTTATTGTATACCGCTTGATCGCCACTTAATGTTCGGGATTAAAGGCAAAACGTTGGCCCAGGAAGTCATTTGAAACGCCGCTAAAAGATGCAAGCTCCCGTAATGACCGTTATACGTGACTCGGCACATAAATTTAGTGGTTTTCTCTTGCATTCACAAACTTGGAAGCGATCCAAAAGTTTTACGACAGCAATTTCCCGTTTATATGAATTGAAAAATAATCACCATGTCGACGGATATGTTGTTCTAATGCGATTCGCTTTCTCATTTTTGGAGAGAAATAAAATTATTTAGGTCGAAACTGTGGTGTTCATAGAAAGAATAAAAGGAATCGAAAGAATAAAAGCAGAATTTACTGAAATAATGCGTAAACGACTTAAGTAAACGTGAATCTCGGTTGATTACAGATTCAGCTATGGTCTCACCAACTACTTGTATTTTTAAAAAATGTATGCAGGCAACTCTCGCATAACGCGTTTTCGCCTGTTTTGATTGGAAGCTGCTTCTGTGACGGAAGGAGGGTATGGACTGGATAATAATGCAGCAACAGAGCAAATTGTTAAAGTACCACACTGAAAATGATCGGGAAAGCTAGAGCAGGGTTTCCCAAACTGTTCCGCAGAAGCTAAATGTGGTTCCGTGGTAGAGGAAGAGATACGTTCTTCCTTCTCTCATTTACAGCAGGAAACATGAGTTTCACTTGTTAACTGCAAGCTGTAAAACACTTAAACTATGTTAACAAAAATTATATTTATTATAAAGTTAATTTTACTGCGATTTAGCTTATCACATCTTAGTTAGGGTTCCAGGAGAAAAAATTATTTCAATATAAGGGTTCCGTGGTTTCACAAAGTTTGGGAACCTCTGGGTTAGGGTAATGGTAGTGAAAGCTGATTGAGATGACATTTATATGATTTCGCACTTTAATATTTCTGTCTCAAAGAAAGGAACCCATCACTTAGAAATCTCTGATTTTTATTCGTATTAATATACATCTCTTAGGATAAAAGCAGGGAAAATTTTGATGCTGGATTCACAGGCACTTTTATCTCTACTTTTGAATGAATAAGTATGTATGTTCATTCGCTTGTGAAAATCGCGTTAGTCAATCCTTACTAGTACTACTTCAATTAGAGCTAGGACCCTCAATTTGACAGATGTTGCTAAGTCATGATAATTTAATGCGTACCTCTTTGAATTTACCTTACATTTAATCAGATGATCTGAACATTAGTCTATCGAGTGTGAGTCAAAGATTATACTTAGAGAAACATTTTAAAATTTCTGAAAATTCTTCTTCATTCAAAGAGTTTCCATATTAGTCATGTTTCGTTGGCATTCCTTTAGGCTGCGAGTTTTAAATTAACAGAACTTACCACTTGTGTAGCAATAACATCTTCCCGAGTGCCAAGCAATGCTTCTCAGAACAGTTATTGGAAATCTATGTAATAATCATTTTAATTCTGAACTCTTACTCGCAGTCTTGTGGAGATTTTGTGAAATGTTGTAACGACTGTAGTGATTGCACAATCAAAATTTTAAAAAGTGTGGCTGATAAACAAATATGTTCCTGTCAAACACTTTTTTCATTTAATTGCGAAAACAATGTTTTTATCTATTGACATTTAAGTAACATTAGGTATTTTTTTTAATTGCAAAATTTTAATGATTGTAGTTTTCGTGTACATATAGCTCAATTCTAGATTCCCTTCCAGAATTATATTAGACATACATATGTTGCCGTAAATGTTTTGGAGTTACGTCGATATTTGGTCAGTTTTAATTAGAAAAGTTATAATTATCCAGTAAGTACTTCCATGCAATGGCTGAAAATGTCATACATAAAATAATCGCATCACTTGGTAATTTTAGTAATTTTTACAGGATTATAGAGTTGCCTTGATTCAACCGAAAGTCACATTAAAGTAACTTTCAGAAAACAATACTACGGAACTTCATCATTAATAAAAACTATGAATGATATGACAAAAATACGTTAAATTGACAAAATACATTTCACAAAATCCTTAAAATTTAATCTTTTTGAATATCGATTTATAATAACAAATTATATGCTTCGAAAAGGAAAATGTCATTGACCCGCCATAATCTAATCAACACCAACGGAAAACAGTTGCCTTTTAACCAAATATGATTTCTAAACGAGCGAATTAACTCCCAATTCTAAATGTTGAAATGATTGGAAAACTTGTTCTTTGATATCTGCTATGCCGTTCAACTTTTGTCAAAATCATTCTGGATAAATGTCGGAACGGGGTAAGTAAAGCGAAGCGACACGATGGTTAAAAGAGGGTATCATAACCAAGAAGAAAGCGAGGCTCATATCGCAATATTTTCTTGTGTTTTGGTGCCGAACAAACAGCGTGTCCCACATAAACGACCAAAAAAATCCAGTCCCTCGTGATAACTTCGAGACGGTAAATAGAATGACCTCGTCCCATATAATTGATATGCGCACATCTACCATGGTTGATTCTTTGAAGTCTGGCGTATTTCATTTTTTTTAATGATTATTTTAGGCGGAGTGTTGAGAACTGCCCCACCAAGTTAACGTTTATTACTGTTGTCATGTCTTTGCTCTCTGATATGACGTCACACGCTTGTCTTCTTCGTCCAATTAAGCAATCTTTACTTTCAAATAGTAGGAGCATTAGTTAAACTCTTCATGACCTCATTATGATGATTGTTTGTAATTAAAAAAGGCTCTACTAATCCATTTAACCGGCGACCACCTTACTGTGTATCGAAGAAGGAAAGATCGTGAATTAAATCGGCTTCAACAATTTTTACCGGCAGAAATTTGTTTAGGATCGATTATTTAATTCGATTTATACTCTAAATTAATTTGTCATATCGCAGAATATTCCAAGGAAATTGATTTGAACAGTAAACACCGGAGTTTTTTTTAAAACTACTGCATTGGCCTGGCAACTTTGAAAATAAGACAGAAGGGTTTTTATTTTAATGCGTATTACAGGTTAATTCCAATGTAAGTAGCTAAAAATTACGCAACACTTAACACTTTCACGTAGGAAAATCTTTAGAATTTCACACTTGGCCAACAGTCTTATGCTGTCTTGGCAGCTGATATACATAGGTATGCAATAGTAATGAAAACAAGATAAATTATCCCTCAACAAGTTCTTCGGCTGTTACGTGAAAGTGAATCGGTTCTTTTTGAAGATGAAGGCGATCCAGCTCATTTTATCTTCAATCCCCAGAGAGATTGTCACAATCGAATCGAAGCGGATTACCACTTGCTTTATAAATACTTAATTTTAATGAACACTTTATGGAAATCGATTTCGTCATTATCGTCGTTGCAAACTAACTTGAGCTCTTGCAGATGGGAATAGGGGCAACGTTGCCGGATCGCACGCAAGAAGCGACCGAAGGGAAAAGTGGGGATGTCATTTGTGCGCGATTTGACTACGTTGCTGTTAATCGTTTGCCTGGGAGCCCTTTTTGAGATCTCTCTGCTTCAATTAATTTTTTTTGACTCTCAGAGTTCAAGTTAGACCGCGCCGACTATAACGTATAAAATGCAATAGAGTGCTGGAACAGTTTGAGTCGCTTTTACGGGAATAATTGTATGTCGACTCAAAAATATCTGTCGAAAATTCCAAACGATTTAGGATTTTATTCAGTTCTCACGGTATAAAACCCAGAAAAGGGATTGTTAATGCAACGTTCTAATCAATTCTCTGTTTCTCTGTTTTCACTGCACGTTTTACATCTCCAATCGAAGATAACTTGAATGGACGTCGTTCCGAGTTGCGTCGACTTCGCTGATTATCCTCGGCCGGAAATTTTCGGGACATGCTAATAAGCCTCGACACAACCCGCGCGCATATTTGAAGGAAGGACGTCGGAAACCGAAAGCGAGAGAATCCGACACCCGAAAAAAAAAAACATCGTCCGCGGACTCGCCCCGCGTACGCAATCGCACGCACGGTGATGCAATGTCGGGCATATGGCAGACGAGGGCAAATAGCGTGAGGAGTCCTTGCCGGTCTTTTTCCCCCGATTACGAACCGCGGCGGAGGCTTCGGAGGGAAATCTGCCCCGGCAGACGAGGCGTTAAGGGGAGCATGGCCCTCGGGGGGTGGCGGGGGAGGAGGAGGAGGAAATGTGGAGGCGTGCATCGAGGGGCGGTCGGGGGCGGTAACAGGACGGCGAGAGGGAGATACGGACGGCTTCCAGTCCCTTATACCCATCGTGCTCTATCTCGCTTGTTTTCGTCTCCTCGCACCATAGACGGTCGCGGAGGAGGAAAACCAGTCGCTTAAAACGCACCTCCTCGGACATTTGCGAAATACTCGTTCGCTCCTTTTTATTTTACCCCGTTCCTCGAGGGAAAAGCGTCGCGCTTCGGACGAGAGAAGTTGTCGTTATCGAGTATTTAAAAGAAAGAAAAAAATCGAACGCTAGCGTCGCGTTGCTCGGCGCAGTTTCCTTCGACAAATCGGTAAAAGTTTTAATCGAAAACATTCCGTTGCTCGCTTGTTTTTTTTTTCGCCGTTGCGTAATTTTCGGTTTCTTGGTTGTTGCAGCTTAGGACGACGGTCGAGTGGTTTGATTTTTTCCTCTCAAACTGCGAGTCGCAGTTATGCATCGCTGAAATGTTTGCGAATCCGAGTCTGAGCTTTCTTTATTGGAGTAAAATGGGTTTTTTAAATCTCTAATCTCTATGAGAAGTATCACCTGTAGATATTGAGTCGTGTGACACTGCAGTAATTTTTATGGAATTAATAGGAGGAGAATTTGTTTAACAGTTGAACGTCAGCGAAAAGCCCTTTTATTTCGTACGAAGTAGCTAGAGCTTTTTTGCATTATCTTGATTCATTTATAACTTTATGCAGTCTTTATTTAACTTACTGATACAGTTTTGGCCCTTGATTGATTCAAGCAAGCCTGCAATACCTTCAAGAACAATTAATTAAGAAAAGTATTTGCCTCAGGTATGTCTATCAGTAAAGTGACCAGATTCCCAAAAGCTCAATGCTGTCCAAAATGAAGAAAAAACATGCAAAATACAATACGTATTTTTCGATCCGTATTCTTAACAAAATAAAAACATTTCGATAATACATAAATATTGAATTCTTAAAACAACATTTTTACGAAGATCAAAGTCCATTTTTTTGATTAATCATACAATAATTCTCCAAAGTCCTTCCTTCCTCGCGATGTGTTTGATGTTATTTTTCCAAAAAACAAACAAATAATAAAATAAAATTGGAACAAATCATGTAATTAACCGTTTCATAAATTAATTCAATTTATTTTACTTGTGACGATGACTTGAGAAAACCATAAAACTTTGCAGGTGATTTGCGGACTGTGACATATGCAGAAACCAGCTACAACCATAGATTTTTCTAAAGTTGCATGAGTGGTACACTCATTTTGACAGAAAACCATGGATTTAGTAGTAAAACTAAACCATAAAGTAAAGAGCACATATAAAACTACAACCGCACCACGGAAAACATATTATTGTTCTGCGTTTGTGCTTTTTAGGCGCGTTTCGCATACAGCGTGAGCGCCTATTATCCTCGGTCGTATGTCCGTCCGTCCGCATGTTCGTTCTCGGCTTCTACCGAACGGATTTTCATGAAATTTGATATTAAGACTTTCAATAAAATATAATATGAAAATCACAAAAACGAATCACGTACGCCAATCAGGGGTACCACTTTACTGGGGATAAAAAATTAAATTTTCGTCATATCTCGTAAAGTATTGCTCATATCAAAATATTTTTCGAATAAAAGTTGTAGAAATGGTAAAGTAGAGTATTTCCTTTCCTATACATTTTTATCGTAGGAGTAGCTGTTATCGAGAAAATCAAACAAGAAAGTCTTATATCGAGTTGAACTTAGAAAATTTCTTGCATGGTTACTTCTTCATTATTGCTAACATAAACAATCTCACAAACAAACATTTCATTTCCTTATGTGTGCATGTAATACTATTAAATAGGAAGAAAATGGATTATTTATGATGAAGAAAAGGACTTTAAAACGCTATTTCCCTTACGTACAGGTATATAATTTCTTTCTAATACTCCATTGCACGAAACGCGCCCATTTGTGATACGTTGTACACTTTCCTAACTTGTTTATTTATATTGCTGACATAAAATAATAAAAACACAAATTATTATCAATTGCGATGGGCAAAATTTTAAAATCCTGTACGCTTTGCTGTACACTTTCCAATGCTGTACAGGAGATGAAAATGCTATACAATACAGCATAATGCTGTGCGTCTGGTCACTTTGTCTAGCAGCCACAACAAGGTTATAAAAACAGATGTGCATTTCGACTACAAAACAGCCGTCTTCAGTGGTAATTCACCGAAAATAGATTCTAAAAGATATCTTAGACAAGTACTTTTTTTAAGGTACTTGTTCTTGAATTTTTTTCAGCCATAAGGCGAGCTCGATAATTCTCTGTTGAAGCCTGTTATAATTAAAGTTACATGCCAACAAATACAGATATCAAAGTTTAATCCAGTACATGCGTTATATATTGTACGTCTCCTCTCTCTGTCTCTGTCTCTCTCTCTCTCTCTCTATATATATATATATATAAATTAGAAGTATTAGTGCGCCACGTGCGAGGAGGGTAGTTCATATTTAACATTTAAACGTTATTAGCTCATTCTAGCGAAGGAGAGTCATCGTCATATCATCGAATATAATTTTTCTAGAATCTGCCTAAATAAGCAGATGGACAGGTTAGCTTCGTTAATAGTTTCTTCGTGTTAAACACCGAACGAAAAGCATCGTAGTGAATGCAATACGCCAACATTTATAGGCAAAATCATTCAAAAGTAAACGATTACCCGCCGCTTCTGTTAAATCCTCGGTTCCATTCAACGGCAATTACCGAACCCTACTTGTCTTCTTTTTCTTTTTTCTCATTTCGTAGCTTTAAGGAAGCGCAACACGCGACAGTTAACGTAACGAGATTGAAGCGTAATGAGACGTTTAAAACTTTCTCGTGGGATGAGAGGCGTCGTCCCTCCTTCGGATGGCATTGCCAGGGGATCGCAGGAGACATGGGACGAAGCTGTCCTTGGGAGAGGTTGTGGTGCAAGTGTTGCCCTTGGATGGGTCCGGTTGCGTTGAAAAGAGCACGAGTCAATCTCATGACGAAGGTGAGGGATCAAAACCAGTGGGACTCTTTTTATTTTTTCTCAATCAAGTAACGTGTGGTGCGTGCGACCAGAGGGACGGTCTTTGACAACCCGTGTCGCGAAATAGACCGATGCGGGTTTAATTATCGATCGAGAGATTTTATAAGGCGCCGGATCGGGAAACTCGGGAAGCGATTTGGAAACATTTTGCAAAAGGAGTGCTCGAACTGCATGTCCCCGAACTGTTTTGCAATCCGAGATAGATAATATCGTCGAGAGAGGCCGCCGTAAAAGTATGTAGTAGTTTTTTCCACTTCGGTCGAGGAAAATTGCAAATTTTTACTGGCTTACTATTCGTGCGCCGTAAAACATCTTTATGCGCGGTGGAGCCGTGTGTCACAGTGCGCGGTTGCGCAAAATGACGAAGGTTTGTTGAAAAAATTGTACCTAATTGAAAATAGAATTGAAAAAAGTTTGCTACGGACGAATGAATAATTTGCTCATTATGGAAAACATTTGTATGTTAATACTCACGGTTACGGTTTTGTTTCGAAGGCGTTTTTGTCCTCTACTGTCGCTATGAAAACGATGATGCGCAGTTTCGATATAAAGAATCGATTCGGAGTTATTCAGAATTTTGAAACACTGAATAACCTAATATATATTCCATAAAAATAATTTTAACTTGACAGATTCTAATAGAAAAAGGTATCTTTATGCAATGCTCTTGAAACAAGGTTGGGTAAAACGGATGCCCATTTCGGTTACGAAACAGCCGTCATCAGTGGCGATTTTCCGGTAGTAGATTCTAAAATATAACGGCTTTTCGCTTTTATTTCTGCCGAATGTTATTAAGATCGCGAGCTCTAATCCCGCCTAGGGCATGGATGTTTGTGTTCATCATGTCAGGGTTATATATAAGAATGGACGTGATTGTCTAAATATTTCCCCCAATAAAGACATTATTATTATAAGGTGAGCTCGGTAATTCTTTCGTGAATAAGACTGATGTTTTTCGAACATGCTTATCGCTGGTGGTGGCGTTGGGTCGCCCTCCTTTTATAAACTAGGTCAGAGATTCGAATCTTTCAGCGCCTGGAAAACCGCAGAATGATTTTTTTTTATTTTAAAGATTTAGGCAGCCATATACTATAGCTGAAAATAACAACATTGAAGAGACTGGCATGGAGGAGGCGATCGCAACACTCGCCCCTTTCCCATCTTGATTCCTCCACTGCCGAAAACACTTTATTATGTATAACCCTACCCGTTAGGATCGTTCTTTCGGTTGTCTCATGGAATCAGTCTGCCGCTCAGAATCAAGGAATGTTGCGCGGAATGGGTTGGAGAATTCATCCGATGAAGGGCAATGTAGATATCCATGGGAAGCGGGGGCCTCTGTCTCCTTCACCTCTGGATCAGGCACCGCAAATACTGTTTTAATTTCAGTCTTTTTTATCATTTAATAAACAATTTTATTTTTAACACTTTAAGTATCCTATATTGGTCGCGTCATTATACGTCGGTTCAATTATGCGTCTTCAATGAATTAAGGGACGTGCTTAGTTTTACGTGGTGCCGCTTTGTCGTTTGTGAAAAGCAAAAGGCGAAATTCCAGAAATAGCAGTTCTGGTAAAGTTGATGAATACGTTATTTTTTTATACTTGGCGTGAATTTTTCATATCTGAGCATACGACGAGATCGCGCATAAACTATTTAATGCTGCCAATTCTTTTATTTGACCAGGAGGTTTTGACTATACGTAAATATATTTCATTTTATTTATCAACATAAATAGGTCTCGAGGAATAAGTTAATTCTGTAGAATTTTGTACCTTGATACTCTGGAGCATTAATAAGAAATGCTCCTTCGTCTGACTTATGCCAACATATCACAACTATGATAAAATAAGGAACACACACAAACCTGTAAAATTTCCACCGTTTAACGGTTGCAAAAAGTCGTGCTGTTCCTTATTTTTATCGTAATGCAGTTCCGCAAAGTTACATCTTCGGTAATGTATTATATCATCACTACTCACCCTTGTAACACCTCAAATAACAAGCTTCAGAATCATCTATCGAGTGTTTTTATGAGTTTTAATTTTATTTATTTACCTGTTTCTGGCATAACCTGTATCATTTGTATTTGGGTTAAGATGTCACTTTTACATCATCAAAAGTAAGCCAGGGACTTATGCGAGTGTTTCTCAAACTGTGGGTCACGGCCACCCAGGGGGCCGCAAAAGTGTTTTAGATGTTAAATGAAATGCCAAAACACAAAATATTCCCGGATAATACAAATTCATCCGGAAATTTTAGGAAATAAGATGTGATAAAAATTATTAACAGTTATATAAAATAAAGGAATTTATATTAAAGTTTATTATTTTTACTATTTTCAATTCAAAGGGGGCCGCATAACGTTCAAGGGGGCCTCGGCAGTTGAAAATTAGAGACCAATGGTATACGAAAAAATTAGCTACCGGTCTACGTCGCAGTTTTCAGGAACGCATCTCCGTCGTACAGCGGCGACTTATTGCGTGTTAATTAGATTCGTATATTGCTGGATTTTAACTTTATCTTCGTAAAGTGCCGAGAAGAAAAAGACGGAGGTTTTTCAGCCTCGACCTCGCCGAAAAAAAAACATTTTTCTTCCTTTCTTAAGGCGAAATCGTCTTGGAAATCCTTATCTGCCGACGTCTTCAGTTAATGAGTCGTCTTCGGATTTTTAAACCGCTGAACCATGTTCGACATTTCCCTCGTCGTTCGGGAAGGGAGACGAAAAAAAAACGCGAAATTTTCGAGGCCGCCGTCGCGAGTTAAACGCGAAGAGCGTTCGAACCGTTCGAACGTAAATCATCGCCGCGAAGGCGATACCGAAATGGAACGAGAAAGGTGTCGGCGCGCGTTGCATAACTCTACAACAATCATCTATCTCGAGCAAAAAATCTAAACTCACGACCTGAGGGACTTATTTGCGGAATCCGTAAAAAAAAAAGGCGCGACGCGATCCGAGTCGCGTAAATCCGTACGGAAAAATCCTTTAATTTCCTCACCGCTTAGGAAGCTTAAGAACCGTAAAGCTTCAACGTCCTTCGTATCGGGTCGAGTCGACCAAATCCCTCGGGATGTCTTTCGGAATAGTTTTTGTAGGAGATGAAGACGGAGGAGGAGGACGGAGGGAGACGTAAAGGAAAGTAAGGAGCGAAAGAGAGACGGAGGCGTGATCTCCGTCCGCTTTCACGAATATCGCGACTGTAGGTTTTACCTATATATAAAAAAAAATATGTAGGTGGCGTTCCATTCACGCCTCGCGACCACTTTCACCTTTCCAACAATCGAAAGCGGGCGGAGGTCGACGTGACGAAACAAAACCCCCTCCCCCGACCCTCTCTTTCCGCTCTTCTCATTCCAAATTACGAGATGATGACGTCTCTCTCTTTCCTTCTGTGTCTCTCTCTCTCTCTTTCTCTCTTATTTCCACGGGGGAGTTCGATTATATATTTTTTTTATTTCCGAAGGAGGTTCGGCAACGTGGGGACTATTCAGTTCGTCCGAGGAAATGTATCCCAGCACGCGACGGACGTCTAAAAAAGGGGCCTCATCTTATTCCCCGATTCCCCATTATTGACCATCCCCATAGACCTTGATGGCCTTTTCTCAGAACGCGTGACTTTCGTTCTTTATTACTTTTTCCCTTTCTCTCTCTTCCTTTTCACGGTAAACTATCGAGTGACCGAATTTCGAATTCAAGACTAAGCGCCTCAGTATAAATTTTTTTAAAAGTTAGTACTTATGTTAGGGATCTCCAATAGCCAAAAAAGGTTGTTATGGTGATACTTAAGTACTTACTTTAAAATTTTTTTATATCGAAGTGCTATTCTTGAATTTGTTTTCAGTCATAATACGAGCTCTAAGATTCTATAATGAATTAACTGAATAGCGAGTAGTCAGAAGTTCGATCAACCGGAATTCTTAAAACTTTTAAATTGAAAGTTTTCTTTCTGTGTTACCTACGTAAATACGTATTTTATTTACTTGTTCTGTTATCCAATAAAAGCGTTAATACGCAATATTTGAGTAACTTAACTGTTAGTACTTTCTTTTAGTATCTCGATGTTTACGTAATTTTCCTTCATGTGTGTCTAATTTGGCACGTATAAAAAGGCGTACCTATCGACCGGAATACTCGATCAACCGGAATGGAATCATTGCAGAGGCATCTGGTGAATCAGGAGTTTAAATTTACATCTTTCTATCTCTCTTTGCCCTATCTCTTCCTCCCTCTCTTCTATATTTCCCTTTCTGTAATTATTCCTGTCATTTTCTCCAGTTCTCTGCTTTCACCTCTATTTTCCCTCCCTTTTCCTCTTCCTACCTCTTTTTCCTCTTGTGTTGTTTATCTCTTCCCCATAGTATCCGATACTTTCTCCAAACTACGCCCCTCTGTTCCCTATCTCTCTCTCCTCTTCTCTCATTCTCCCCTCTTTCTGCCACCCTCTCCCCATTCCTCCCCCTTCCCTATCTCCGCCCGCTGCGTTTCTATACATGTGTATTCGCCAATCGTTTGTCACTCGTCCGAACCCGGTTAGGTTTTTAAAACGCCTCCGTTTCGAATCGCTCCGCTTCTCTCCGCCGTTTTTCTTTCTTTTTTTTTGGTTCCCTTAGTCTCTGTCTCTCTCTCTCTCTTAACATCCGGCGATACATCATTGCTCACGTGGGGCACACTCTTCGACGCTCGGTTTTTCCATCGATAACGTCGAGTCGCTTGTTGCTGGCAGATGGCTCTTTTTTCTTTCTCTCTTTTTCACTTTCTCTCTCTCTCTCTCCGTATCTCGAGGCCACACGGTCTGTTACATCTCTCCGTCGTCGTAGACAGAGTGCGCCAATGCGTCACCCGTGCCGAGGACCAGCATTAATGCCGGCGTTCTCCTTTTACGAAACCAGAACCCACCATTTCCCCTCTCATTCCCACCGCCCTTTAGCTCTTTCCACCCCAGACCACGCCGGCCGTGTTCCTCCCTCTTTCCCAAACCGAGGTAATGTTACGTATTTATGCGCGTGGCGCAACGATTCCGATCCATCTACGCCTCCCTCCAGTCTACCCTTTTTCGACGTATGTACTATATCCATCGCTCTCTTTGAGGACCCCACCCGCTCCCTCCTACGCCGCCCTCCGCCCCCTCGCTCCATCCCTCAGAGGCGGACACGCCCACGCATCGAATTCATTTCTTCCAGATCTCGTGTGTGTGTGTGTGTGTTGTTGTTGAGAAACAGGCGCGAGGGAAAAAGGGGCATATTCACGGTGGTGATTTTTTAGACCAAGTCACGGGTAACCTCAAGTTATACGTACGTAGGGAGAATCTCCAAGCGAAGGGTTTTTCCGTCGAAAATGTTAATGCGGAACGTGCCGTATCGGAGATGGCCTCGTGTTTTCGATTTGCGCATTTTTTTCGAGTGGGGTTTATTTTTAAAATTTCCGGTGCTGAAGGGGGTTGTGCGGTCCGATTAACCGGATGTCGAATTGCGGAAATTGCATTTAGCTGGGATTTTAAAGCAATTTTTGCCGTGAGTTTTTTTTTAATGATGCGTAAGGTACGCGCATATCCGCGGTATTTACTTGCTCCATATATGCATAATAAAGGTACAGCGTTGCTTGGGTTACTCAATTTAACTTTTCTTCAATCGTTTTCTATAACATCTCCATATTGCTTATTTTTTTAATTTTTGTTTACTAACAAGATCCGCGTTAATGAATTGAAATATCCGATTAACCGGAATAGGATCGTTCCTAAGGCATCTGGTGGATCGAGAGTTTATTATATATACACAGAAGCATATGTTTAATGGTATATCTTTCGATATCTTCCAAATCTGAATCTTTACCGATATTTGAATAAATTTATCTAGCATAAATTTTTAATATTTAAAATCCAAAAAATAACCATTCGTACAATGTTAAATGAAAACAACAGCTTACAGCGAAGGTAACTGAATGTAAAATAACCCGTAAAATTTGTCGCTTAGTTTTTATCTTCAACAGAGTAATGTAGTGTCAAGGAGAGTTATTTTAGCGCTCCGAGAATATTTAGATTGCACAAAGGAAATTAGAATAAAATGTAAAAGCGTGTGGGAAAAAGGAATAGCACCGTTTCGCTAATTCCAGTTACTCCTTTAATTTTTGTTTAGGCAAACAAGTAGATTTGTTTTCATGAAAAACCGGATGGCTGTTAATTTCTAAGCAGGACACGCATCCTTGAATGTATTTGTTTTCCGACGCATATCATTGAAAACATCCTTGCTGCTTGGTTTTTATGACGGGAAGCAGTAAAGCATCTCAGATTATTCGCTTCTCAAATACTCTTACGAGAATTTCTAAGAAGCAGCGCCGTTACCTTTGAAGAAAATTAACAGTGAAACTTCGCTGTACTATTGTATCGTCCCGAAACGATCAAAATTTCGCGGCTGTTACTTTTTTTATTCTGGAATATTTTCCGGATTATTTTCGCATTATGCGTTAAATGCTGGAATAGGTGAGGAAATTTCACTTATTTTAATAGTATTTTGATTCGAGATTCAAGGAATACTAAAGAGATCAGGACGAGAATCGGAGCGAAGGAGCCATTCACGCAAAGTTTGAATGAGGATATTAAAAAATAAGTGGGTGAAAACGTCGATAGGGAAGCCCAGAATTACGTGGGTGTGAGGCACAGAGATGAGAAAATATTATAAGCTTATTAGTTATAGCTTTCGCGTAGACAAGAGAAAGTAAGAAAGAACGAGAAGAAAGGATGAGGAAATGTTAAAATTTTTGAGCGGCAGTTTCGAGTATACTCGACGTTCATGTCAAGTGTCACGTTGACATGTATTATTATTATGGGTCTTGCTGTATATTGCGACAAACTGGGCTGCCATTGAGATATTAAGTTGTAAAGACGGATTCTAGGAAGCTTTGGCAAATGTCTCGTGCATGATAAGGGAAATGGCTCAGATGGGGAAGAACTCGACGGGTTAAGTACGGTGAGAGAAGATAGGAGAGTAATTGGAGTAATTTAGGTGGAGGCAGGAAAAAATGGGCGTGGAAGTTTTTGTGAGGAAACGAGCTGATAATGGAAGTCATACAAGAGAGGATTCTAGGAAAGAGGCAATGATGTCGGAGGAGAATAGGGAATTTCGTTTGGTTATATTAACTGGTATGAACCAAAAGCAATGTTTTTCAGTTGTTAGCAATAGAAATGGATTCCCAAGCTCGGGCACTTTTATAGTACCTTCGTCATTAACCTTGATGATGATGTTTCGCTGTCTTTCATTGATTTGGAGAACTTTAATTTTGCTTCTTTTACTTTTTCTCGTACAAAGTAACACAGAGCAAGTATTTTGATCGTGAAAGAATTTGACTCGGAAATTTCGAACCTAAAATAGTCTCTGAGATCTGAGTTGCCACCTCTCCGAGTTTTACCCGGAGTCTCCGTGTTTCACCCGGAGTCTCCGTGTTTTAGGACTAGTCTCCGATAAAATGCTCTGGGTCAACAACATACACGGTCCAGAGTGATACTCCTAGGGTGCCACATGTCCCGTATTTTATGGAACGTCTCGTTTTTCGGTCATTTTTTCCTCAAATATCTCGCGCCCCTTGTTAAATCAATACGGGACGCACTTTGTCCCGTTTTTTTTAAAATGAGAGTAGACATTCATTTTAAGATACAATTTAAAACAAGATAAATTAAGTAGCAGTGATGCCCTCGCAGCAGTAAAAAAGGTGCCAAATTAAACCTAAATGAAAATAATCTTTTCGATGAAGTAAACATTCTGAACACTATTTCGCCTATTATAAATACTAATTCACCTGACTATCCGGTGGACAAGAAATGCGTAAAAATATTTAATGATGGAAAGAATCTTACCTAATTGCCGATGCTTAGATCAAAGATTTTTTGTATTCCCGTCAGTAATTCCTTTGTAGAAAGTGTATTCTCTTTGATGAAAAACGTATGGACGGATGAAAGGAATAGGATGAGGATAGATTTAGTAAATCAGAAATCTGTACTAAATTAAATTATAACATGTCCTTCGGAGAGCTCTTAAATTTTCTAAGACAGTCACAGCGAAATGATCTATTTATAAACAGTAAACATAGGTACTTCAGTTTCTTCATTTAAGACGAACCTTCTATAGTCCGCGTGCCAATATTACCGAAATTGTCGAATCTTTTCCGCCTCGCGTGCCACAAAAAGTCGTTGATTTTTTTTGGGTGCCAACTAAATTAAATTCGTGTTCAATAAATAAGATTGTCACCGTAGAACTAACGTTTACAATAGTTAACTAAATAAAACAAATGTTTTTGCGGCGTTAAATCAGTACGATAAATGCTTTGTATGGTTTTCGCCTTTCGTTGACGTGCCAACCAAAATCGTCTTGCGTGCCACTTATGGCACGCGTGCCATAGGTTCGCCATCACTGACCTAAGAGAATCTCCGGGTTAAATTAGGAAATCTCCGGGTCAGATTAGGAAATCTCCGGGTAATTGATGAATCTGAGGTGGCAACCCAGTCTGAGATAGAGGATGTTTCGAGTATCGAAAGTAACTTATGATAATCAATTGTTCAGATTGCGAAGACAGTGAAATGACTCAAATATCGAAACCGAAAGTTAAAATCAAGATATAAAATGATGTTTCATTGAATATTTTAAGTAAACTGTTTACAAAAATACTTAAATTATGTTATAGGAGTTTTTATTGCCACTGAGACTTAAATAAATTAATATTTCCTTCCTAAAGTTGAAATCATAGTGGCGGGTCAGGTTAACCCAACCGCTATAATCGCGGAATGTATTTCATGCGAATAACTAAAGGTTTAAAAAAAAGGGCAACGAGAAGATGAAGAGATCAGGGCATAGAACGGAAAATGTCTTCATTGTTTTTATGATGTCCTCCGAATCATTTAGTGAGGATAATTTGAGCAATATTGTAATCAAATGACAGTGCTTGAAGTGTTACTTCAAATGGTCATGTATATTTAAGTGATTTGAGTATTTGGGATCATGCACATATCTTTGAAAGTTTTTGAGGTAAACAAGGCTGGACAAACCCAGGAGCCCGGTAATCATTGACGACTGCAGTTGCCCAGTGGCCACTATATTTTATCGATTAAATACAGTTACTAACTAGGCACTATTTTTATGTCGCATGTACCGTGTACTTGAACCGTATACAGATTTAAATGATCCTGATTCCAAATCGCATTCATATGGCATCATGTCTAAATTTTAGAAAATAATAACTTAATTCGGTAATTTGTTGTAATATCTCATAATTTGAACTTCTACTAGCTTACGTTTTCAATATGTGTATTTTTTCGGTGTACTTCGTAATTCAGTCCTGAAAGGATTAAGTTCGAACGAAGAACCTATGGAAAGTGGTTGCCATATTGTTAAATCTCATCTTACCCCATTTTGTCGTAATCCATTCATTAATTCATCGTTTCAATTCATCATGAACATCATCATAGGTATATCATCATCATCATCATCAACATCATCATCCTCATCATATATCGTAGACAGGTCCGTGATTATTCACGGTTAAACCTAGTTCTCCGCATGCTCCTATTTTCCGTAGTCTTCTTCATGCCTTGATAGCTCTCTTTCCCTTTCAAGTCGTTCATTTCAATCATGAATGCGAGCTTTTGAAGATAGGGAAACGTCCGAAAAAATACGTTTAGTAAACTCTCCCGAGAAATCCCTTATAAATCTAAGAGTCGCTTCTCTCTTACCTTTCTCATTACAATTTGCTTGTGCTGTTACTTGTTGGAACGAATTTCTCTTGACCATCTGTCAGCATCGCAAACGGTGACGCACCCACGATCTGTGTGCCAGTCCCTTGCTATATACGCACATGGCCCCCAACGGAGCATGCTGAATGTCTTCGAAGGCGTCGCTTGTGCCAGCGCCGCTCGCGAGGGGCGACTCAGTGCGTCTGTGTGTGTGTGTGTGCGCGGGAGAGTTGATATCGGACCGGTTCTCGAAAGTCCTCCCCTTCTCCGCTTCCCTCCTCTCCATCGGTACCAATACTCCTGGTATAAAGAAACCCAGACATCCCGGAGAGGGCTCTTCTTCGCTTTTAAAGACCTATTTTCGCGAGGAACCTTCTTTCGAGGGAAAGAGAACGAAAGTAAAGAATCAGGAGTAATGCACGCAGGAAGCGTAGGATAAATCAGGGGCGTTTCTCTCTTAAGAGGATGTGGGAATTGAAATTTCGAATTTTGTTTCTAGTTAGGTGGCTGCCCTGACAAGCGATATCGTTCAAGTTTAGGTGTCACGTGGCTTTATTTTAAAATATTTATAAATCGCGTGTACAATGACCATAATGTCATAATAGAACTAAGGAGTTGAAATTTCAAATTTTATTTCCAGTAATGTGGCAGTCCTGGTTTTAGTGATGTGACTCGAGCTTGCCAGCGTTACTCCGTATTTGTGATATAAGTGAATATAGGGAATGGTTTTTGAGTGACGTGAACCAGATGTGAGATTTTTTCAAATATTTCGATAAAATCCCGAAATATACAAAGCTGAAACGGATGCATCCATATGATACAGATATGGGTCAGAATATTTTTTATGGAAATTTAATCAAAAACTGGGTCACCTTGAAAAAATGTATAAGAAAAGAAATGTTTATTTCGTTACTCCCGAGAGAATCCGAAGAGAAATTATTTTGTCGGGCGTATATTTTACGAGTTAAAACAAAGTTATTTTTTTGTTTCCGGTAGAATGGCAGCCCCGATTGTACGATTTGGTCGTAGAACAGGGGTTCCCAACCTTTTCGGTGTGGCGATCACCAAGTTGTATCCTAGAATAACAAGCGAGCACCCCTATATTTTTTTAAAAAATGGGAATGGTCGTTAATAAAACCAAACCAACAACAAAGTTCTTAATGATATTCAATACGTTTAGAAAAAATTAACCGATCAAATTAAATTATTGGTTCTAAGAAATGGGATATTAAGCACCGTAGAAGAGCACAGTCAGGCTTGCAAAGAGCAAAGCGGTGCTCGCGAGCACCATGTTAGGAACCCCTGCCCTAGAGCGATAGGTCGTCTTTTAATTTGATACAAATCGTAAAAAACCGAATTCCATCGAAATCTGTCGAGAGTTATTGACCCTGATTTATGGGCACGTCGAGACAACCGCTCACAATGGGCCAATTTTTTCTTGAAAGGAAAAATGGAGCGCGACTTTAAAAAGTATATCGAGGGAATCGCTTTTAAAAATAATTGGAATAATAGAAGATTGCCTCTTTTAGTAGTGCCCGGAAAAAAGAATACTTTCCCACGGGTATCACAAAACGGTTCCCGCAACTTTCGACGGAGACGCGATGAGAGAGAGAGAGAGAAGGGATGGAAAAAAGTCTCGATTTTTTTCACTACTTTTGTGATTCAAATTTTTTGGGCCTGAGCTCATTCTATTCCGGTTCGTGTATGTTTGCGGCGGACTCATTTAAATTTTCTACCCTTTTTAATGATGGGCCTCGATAAGACGGTTAATTTCGCCCAAGCTCTGAAGATTTCGGCGTTGGTTCCAAAAAAAAGTCTCAAGGGGTTTGGTTGATCCTTATAGATATTTTTGCAGCGCCTCCGATGGTTTTTGAATGCTAATTGAATACACGAAACGACGCTCTTCCTGTCTCTCTTTTCTTTTTTACCATCGGATAAGCATACTGAATTTCAAACAACATACCAATTAATATTTAAGCTTTAGGTAATGAGATAAAGATATTACACGTGTACCTCCTATAACGTGGGTTCTCATAACACGAATTCCCTTAAGCACGGTTTGTTTTTATGGCAAATGGTTCGAATTAAACGTTGTTTGGTCGGACCTGGGATGTGGGAATCCAGATTGCTGAGCGAGGAAGAGACGTTTTTGAAGGCCCGAGTGCTTTGTTATTAACTTATTGTTAGATAATCTAAAATAACACTGTTTGGGGATATATGTATGAGGTTTGGAATATTGGGACAGAAACAGGGTGCCTGAAGGGGTGTCACGCAACCCTTCTTTCACTAGATAATGCTTGGTTCACATAACACGGGTTCACATTACGCGAAGATTTCTCTCAGAACGCATCTCCCGCGTTACCGGAGGACCGGTTGTACGAATATTTTCGGAATTCGTCGGCTCTTTTTTTTTTTTGAACGTTAAGCGCACGACACGTCTAGCCTTTTATCGAACATTTATTTTTCACTCTTAAGAAGATTAACCGAATAGGGTCATTGAAGACTTTGGGGCTTTGAATGTGCGAAATTCTGTGCGCAATAACCTTCAAGGTCTCTGTGCGTATCGAACTGCTTACTTAATATTCAAGGATACATAAGTCGGGAAACGCATTCGTTCCAATGCGGACGGCGCCGTGGACGAGCTAGTATATAGAACCAGATATTTGACCGAGCTAAGGGCACACATTCGTGTCAAACCGTTTTGAAATTCAGTATTTTTTTGCGGAGATATTTGTATATTGCGTGTACGTAACCCGTTCGGGATCCCGATGTGGTTAAAAATTCCCCGTGATGTTAATAATGTTAATTTTTTAGTAATTCGAACAATGCGTTTCGAACGCGCAGGTGTTGCAGCTCGAATATCCACAGCGCGCCATCGCGCTGTCGTAGAATAATTCGCTAATATGCCGTAC
Organism: Uropetala carovei; assembly: GCA_036926305.1. Taxonomy (NCBI): domain Eukaryota; kingdom Metazoa; phylum Arthropoda; class Insecta; order Odonata; family Petaluridae; genus Uropetala; species Uropetala carovei. Next base: position 3,262,709 of record JAXCHB010000076.1, read on the forward strand.
GCGCGAACTGTAACGACAAGAAGCAGTTATCGAACGTTTATTATTGTTTTCGACGCAACGTACACGACACGTGATGAATATTCACGTGCATTTTGTGAATGCGATGCGAGATGACGTCGTCCTTTTCACCCTTTTAGCCGGTCTAGGACGTTCGTGACGCTCAGTCGTCACCCTCGGTCACGAATCCGTTTTCGCGAAACAGCAAAAAGCAAAGGGAGGAAAAAATTTAGAGAACCCGACGGCAACAGGTAACCGAAGACACAACACGTCGCATCGATCGAGACTCCGGCCATATGTCCCATCTTCATTCGTCCTCCACCATCGGTTATTCGATTACTTAAGGTAGAAAAATGATGCGTTACTCAAAGTTTTCTCTCTGTTAGTGTCTCGATATTTATTCGTTACCTTTTCGAAGTGGCAGGAGACATGAAGACCGCACAAGTCTCGCGAGAGCGTTTAGTACGACCCCCGAAGCAGTGATGATAAAACGATCTGTGAAGTTTAATATCGAGAATTTTCTGTGTCGATTAAAATTACTTAAGAATTATCGAGCTTACCTTGTGCCCGAAATCAAAATTGAAAAAACATATTTATCCAACAAACATAAAACTGCTCTGAAAACAAGGTGCGAATTTCGACTAAAAAGAATCGCCACTGATGGCGGCTGCTTTGTATCCTAAATGCGCATCTGGTTTTCCCAACCTTTTAATGGGTGGAATTAAACAAATTCTGATTTTTTTCGAAAACACGGGATTTTATTTTAACGACGATAACAATAACAAGTGGCAATATAGAAAGTAATTGTTATAATTTTATAGATGTTACCTATTATAATAGTTGATTATTTTATATTGTTATTTACAGTTACGTGTACTTTTATAGTATTTCGGAGAAAACGAGCAACTCATCGACGAGGCGTTTCTGTATCTCCACATGCGAATTTGAAACTCGAATCATAAATCCGACAAGAATAATACTACAAGCCACCTGTAGGTATAGCAAACAAGTTAGGAAAGTGTACAACGTATCACAAATGGGCGCGTTTCGTGCAATGGAGTATTAGAAAGAATTTATATACCTGTACGTGAGGGAAATAGCGTTTTAAAGTTCTTATATTCTTCAAAAGTAATCCATTTTCTTCCTATTTAATAATATTACATGCACACGTAAGGAAATTAAACGTTTGTTTGTGAGATTGTTTATGATAGCAACAATGAAGAAGTAACCATGCAAGAAATTTTCCAAGTTCAACTCGAATGAAGACATTTTTGTTTGATTTTCTCGATAACGGCTACTCCTACGATAAAAATGTATAGGAAAAGAAATACTCTACTTTACCAGTTCTACAACTTTTATTCGAAAAATATTTTGATAAGAGCAATACTTTACGAGATATGACGAAAATTTTCTTTTTTGTCACCAGTAAAGTGGTACCCCTGATTGGCGTACGTGATTCATTTTATTGTAAGTCCTTAATTTCAAATTTCATGAAAATCCGTTCGGTAGAAGCCGAGAACGAACATGCGGACGGACGGACGGACGGACAGACGGCCGGACAGACCGACGATAATAGGCGCTCACACTGGAAGCGAAACGCGCCTAAAAAGTTATAAAAACACATTATGAATTACCACAAAGTTACGGCTCATTCGGTTAGCATACTGTTTATGTCAATTTGGGAAACAGTGTTTCAGTGTCAACTTAAAAATCATTATCACAAAACCAGTGTAAATTTTAACACTAAAAATTTCAAGAACAAACACTTAAAAATACTTGTCTCAGATATCTCCAATAGCCACAACAAAGTTATAGAAACCAGATGTGCATTTCGTCTCCAAGCAGTGGTAATTCACCGAAAACAGTTTCTAAACGAAAAGGAAAATATCTATTTTCGGCGAATTACCAATGAAGACGGTCGCTTTGTAGTCGAAATGCGCATATGGTTGTTTTTATATCCTTATTGTGACTACGTATTGGTGATACCTGATATAAGTATTTTTTTAAGCGCTTGTTCTTGAATTTTTTCTGCCATTAAACGAGCGCGATAATTCTCGGTCGAGCTAAAATTTTGTTCATATTTGGTTTTCTCTTGTATTTGATTTAAATAACCGACGCAAAACCTTATACGGTCCTCCGAGGCATTCGAAACTATGTACTAATGAATCCCTATATCGAGACGCTTTTGCGCATATCTTTGATTGTCGTCACATGAGGGTGATGGACAGTGGCGAAATCCGATAGATCTTTTACTTACCAGTTGTGTAAGAGAGAGTCTCATTAGCGCATCGCGCAAGAAGGAATCACGCGCAAACCTCTCCTCCAAACTCCAACGCCTACCGTACTCCATGCGAAAACCCGAGAACGACCACCACTTACCATCTCTATAATGGGATATTTAAAAGTCACGATGGTTCATTCTCGATGGATTGACTTTAAAAGGAGCGTATTTTTCCCTCACGAAAAGTCAATCACGGACTGTCGAAAAAAAGTAATGGCCCGAGTGTTTGACTGCTGGATAGCGTGTCTCCTTCGGGACACTAACTGATGTCTAATTCCGCGATGGTGTATGCGTGTTTGCCTACGGAGAAGGTTTCGTTGAATCAGTTCGCGACTTTTTCGATGTCAGTTTTATTGATTCGGGATTTTATGGGAGGCCGTTGATTTATTAAAAATTGTTAAGGAGCTGAAGTCACCCGAAGAAAATCGAACAGTCGCATTTCCAGCTTTCGTGAAATTGCTTTTTTTTCCGGAAGATTATATTATGTCTTGATATCATTATGAAATAACAGAAGACAATAACATTAAAATAACGATATAAATTATCGAAATGGAGACGGATCGAAGTGTCTTTTTTGGGCTGTGAGAAATGACTAAAGTGAAATCTGGTTTTCTGTTCCCTGACAGCTTAATTTGCTGCGTATTTCATCTGATACATGTTGGCTTGGGGATACAATTTATTTTAAATCAAATTATCGATTTATTGCTTCTGCTTCGTCGACTTGTTATGAATATTAAACGTCGTTTTAGGGAGAATTTGAATCATGTGCGGTACGTTACGATGATAGCTACCCCCACCCTTCCGTGGAGAAATCCAAACATCATTTGCATGTCTATTATAATTTAATATTATCATAAAACAATTTTTATTAGTCGTAATCAAAATTTTTATAGATATGAAACACGTTATATGTCCATATTTGAGGTACATAATACGGCTATTTTATTTCGAACGCGAAGATTATTCTTTCGTGTCATTAATAACAGGAGTAATTGTCGATTTTTATCGTCGATCAACCGAAAACGTCCAGCTAATATATTAATAAAAAATATTATCAAGGTAATAGATTAAAAAATATGATATTGAACTCTTTTGAACCCACTTTCCTCGCCTAGTGGGAATTTCAGTGATCTTGAAAATTTTAAAGAATATCTTATATAAATACTTTCAAAATAAAATTTTGCATGCTAGCATATGCTCACACCAAAGGAATTATTATTGCAATAAAAAGGTTTTTTTTAATCGCTGATATCTTTGAGAAGTGTCACCCGTAAATATTGAGTCGTATAACGTTGCAGCTTCCATAATTTTTATGTAATTAGTTGAAGGATAATTAATTCAACTGTTAAAAATCAGCGAAATGCCCCTTTATTTCATAAGAAGTAGGTAGGTTTTGCATTATCCTGAATCACTTTATAACTTTATGCTGTTTTTTTATTAACTTATTGGCAAAATTTTGGGCCTTGATTTATTCAGGAAAGCCTCTAATACCTTCAACAACAATATTACTTAAAAAGGTACTTGTCTTAGGTATCTCCAACAGCGATTGTCCTCCCTCCCTTTGGAACCGCCACTGACTCACACAGTTGTAGTATACCGTGAATAATTACTTAAGTTTTCCATAAATGATTTCGTTATTGTCCATTATACCAATGTTTTAGCAGCTATCAAAATATAGTTACTCTATATTTTTCGACTCTTAAATTCACGCTACTGCAAGAAATTAAGCATTCTTCAATGATATATAAAATTTCACCTTCAGTCATAGTATCAGTTTCGGAAAAGTAGCTTCAGTACTTGATAAATCAAATGACATTACATTAAGGAAAAAACTTTTGAGTGGTAGCTCTTGATGTCACCTTCATGAGAAAATAAGGCAATTAACAAAATTCTAAAGACGTAATTAATAAATTGGCCGTGAGATCCCTTATTAATCTCAATATTCAGCTCGTACATCTTCTAACATGGGAACATTTAGGTCAAGGGTGAGCAACCTACAGCCCTCGAAGCTATAATGATATCTGTAAAATTTAATACGACAATTCATATTTTTAATTCGAATTATGATAATAAAACATTTAATTTTGAAATGTTTATCCTGTAAACCTCGTGCAGTCTTAATTTTTTCTTATATAGGAATTCTAGGTAAATTCCGATTAAGACCCTAATGCGTTTCGCCGAAGCATTGGCCATTTCCAATTCGGCTCGCCATGCAGAAAACGTTGCCCACCCCTGATTTAGGTTCTGAATTTCTGAAACTTCACCGTGGAAAAGCCAAAGAATAATTGAAAATTGTAAAAAAAATCATCGATAATACAGCGAGGTAACAGGGCATGGCACACTTCGAGACATCGAATGGGAGTCTTAAGACATTTTCAAACATCCAAACAGGTGTCATCTCGAGGATGAAATGCGTTTCTGCTGTCGAGAGATGTTTGCCAACGCAAGAGTCTCACAGATGCGAAAGAAGCCTCGATTCCTAATAACCTAAGCAGTGCCTAGATAAAATAGCCAAGCACACTGACACGCATATTTCTCCAGGCGGCGCGGAATGCGATCTCTCCGCGTCCCCTATCTCTAGATTCCATCTGATTTTTAGCATTTGCCGGCTACTTAAGATCCTGAGCAAAGAACAGCATTTCCTCCGGCTCGCGTGATGAGATAAACCGACGACGAGATTGCGGTGAAAATTCAAGTCGAACGGTTAGATATCATCCTCGCTTCCTCTGCGACTTAACGCCCTTGACCTAGCCTACGGTCTTATTGTCCATCCGACGGCGTCGGTCAGTTTTTATCAGAAAGTTCAAAATATTCTACGGTGAGGTTCACGGAGAAATTCGTCGTCTACCAGATAAGCCGGAATCGGGAGGTCGTCGATATCTTCGGAGAATTTTGAACCCATCCATCCGTATAAGGGTGATTAACCGTGGACGATCGTTACATGCTGCACTTTATCGATACCTTACGTGTTTCTTCGTGCGCTTCATTGCGCGAAATTTCAGGCTAAGATTTAATTACTCGCTTTTTTTTCCTTTCCACCTTCGCTTATCGAGACGTTGAGTAATCTCCGGGAAAGTTAATAACCTTGGTGAGCGTTCGTGTTATGCGGGTGAGATATCGGTCGATTGCATGTGGGGAAAGGGCTCTTATTTAACCCCTTCTATTTTTGATACTATCCGTTGGGCAACCCCTTATTCATTCCTTTTCAATTCGTACGTTTTGTTATCCCCTTTGTCGCCGGTAAATTCGTTTTATATTTTAAGCGTTTAAACGTGGTTATAAAACACGAAGGGTATGAATTATGGAAATGAGAAATTATAAACGAGTGCAATCGCAAGAGTTTCATCGGAAAATTTTGGAATAGATTAGTTTGAAGACTGTCCTGGAAAATACCTAGGCTTTACGCTTGGATAACTGGTTATTTTGTAAATAAAGATAAGGGGTTTCCAAATGGTTTATCGCCAAATTTTTGGAATCTCTTTTTGGTGAATCTCCAATAATGACGGCTACATTGTTGCCTAAACGCGTATATGTTCATCCCAACCTTTTTATAGCCATTGAAAAGGCTTTTTAATTTTGATTTTAGCAATAACATGAATTCGATTGCCCGCTTTTTAATGGACATTCGCGTTAATTCCACGTTTCTCTTGGTAGAGAATTGATCTTTTACTGCGAATTTTAGAGTAACGCAATGTATACTTTCGTCACATACACCACCCTCACGTTTCAGTTTTGTTCGTTAGCGATCCACTTACGATAGCGTCGCAACAATCCAATTTACCCGTGACACATCTCCAGCGTCTTAAGTGGAAGCGAAGGAGATCGAGAGGAACCGTTCTCCGAAAACTTCAAGGAAAATTAAACTCCGCCGTATTTGCGTAATTTTTTTCCGTTCCGAGGGATGCCCAGCCGGAGCGCGCTCGTCAAATCACGCGTGGGTTTGTGCCCTAACGAAAAGCAACTCACGCGTCCTTTTCCTCAGAAAAGACTTTATTTCGTACTTTTCCTCTCGCAGAAAGAGAGAGAGAAAGAGGGGGAATTTTATGACGTCAGGAGGAACTTGTCTTCGCGGAGTGGAGATTCTATGCGGTCAAAGGAGTGAAAAGCGGGGAAGTCGAAGGACAGGTGGCTAAAGTCGGAGGGGAGTGCCTCCGCGCGATCCGCCGTCGCCTCCTCCTCCTCCTTCTTCTTCGCTTGCCCCCTCTCCTCCGTCGCCTCAACCATTCCTCCCTTCCAACTCCGTTTCTCTCTCTCTCTCCCTCCCATCTTTTCCTCCTTCTCTCCCTCTCGGATTAGCTTTCCTCCCCCACCGCCGCCGCCAACCTCCCCTCCCTCCGCTCCGATCTCCATTCCCGTCGGAATCGTGCTCACTTCGTTTCTGTGTGAGCGCCCCTCTCAAACGGTCAAAACTCTCGTTGGCTCTCGGAGCTGTTTATAAAAGCTTCTGTTCCAGATCCGCGCTGCTGAACTCTTATAGTTGAGTCGACCGTTCATTCACGGGTAATCACCAACGTGACGAATCAATTCCACGGAAGAGCGAAGGAGGCGCCCGGGGTTTTATACATTTCGCGTGTTCCAACGTCCGGAGGATCAGTCGCGTGTAAGCTTCGCCCGAGATACGGTCGTTGAAGTCACCTGAATATTTTACCGTCCGCCTTATGCCGCGCTTCGGTCGTTGAAGTCTCCGGTCTCGATTTTTTTATACCGTCGGGGTTGTTTACGTCGGACGGATCCCGGAGATCGATCGATCGACTTCGTTCCGACACAAGTGCCGAGTTTCTTTTACCGAAGTGGTCTCAGTTCGAGAAGAAAGGAAAGATGAAGATGACTGCGCTCCTCACTGTCTGTCTGTGCCTCGCGTCAGCGATCTACGCCCAAGCCCCTGTCTCATACGGCAACTACGATAATTCCTCTACCGCGGCCCCGTTGGAGAATGACCCTCACAAGATGGGCGAAATGAAGCCGATGATCGTGCCACACGGTAGCGGCGACGCGGACGTCATGCATTCCGGGAGCTTGATGCATTCCGACCCCGTTGAGGCGGAGTTGGATACGGAAAATCCTTCGGCGGCGTCCGAAAACTCATCGGACTCTTCCGCCACGGACTTCCTCAACATGTCCTCCAGCGAGATGGGAGATAATAATTCCACGGAGCAAGGTCCCTCGACTAAAGCCACGCATATAATGGTGATCCCTCGCAAGAACATGACGATGGACGGGGACAATACCACGGACTCTTCGATGGATAAGGAGGCTTCGGCGGCGACTTCGGAGCACGACACCCACAGCAAGGGAGCGGGGTCATCGGCCTCCGCCCTAGTGGTCCTCACCCTCTTCACCCTCTCCTCAAGGGTACTTCTAAGTCAATGACTCCTATGACTCCTGTGGGGGAAGCGGTTTTAGCCTTTCTGCTCACGATAAACTGTCGCGTGTGCGCAGACTATGTAAATATCTCGTTTCAGAGACGTGTCCATAGTTAGAATTAATCTTACCGGTGGTAGTTAGTCTCTTTGTTTTCTTACGCTAAGCGGAAAACGTGCATTATATGTGCTTCTCTTGTCGGATGGAGTAAACGTCGAAAAGTGGATGATTTGCAAGAAGACATTAATGAAGGATGTTGGTTTGTTACTGTGCCTTTTTTTTAATGCCACTGTTAGCTTATATTTGATATAAGTCAACATCGATCGCAGCGACAATTTGTGTCATGTGGGAGATTAACTAAATACGTTAATATTCTGAAGGAGCGTGTTTATATTAACTTACAGGCTTATTTATTTGGAAAACCAGGCCTCAGGGATAGGTTTCATTATAAGCACCCATAATAAATTTCACGCAAAATGTAATAATTGTTGTAACATAGCTTGCAGACCTATTTAGCTAGCAGGCCAATTTAGCTTGCAAAGCAAGCCTCGGGGATAGGTTCCATTTCTTGCACCCGTAATAACTTTCATGCCAAACGTAATTGTATTTTTATTTACGATAGTACCATAGTAGTACATTTTCCTCACACAAATTCGCGCTGCGATCGATGTTGACGTATCAGATCTGTTCCCCACTGTTAATGTAAAGCAATGCGTGTATAATTATCAGGATTGTGTATTTATAAGAGTACATTTTAGTGTGGAAATATGTGAGCAATGAAAAATGTCCTGTAATTCGCTTTTTTTCGTCTACATGAATGGAGTCACTTGTTTGGTAGTTGGTTGATAAGAGAAAAAGAGAGAGGGAGAGAGATATCTGATCAGCTCACTGTTTGAAGAGGCGTCATCCTGTCTTAATTATTAATTATGGTTAAAAATTTTTGAGCGTACCTTAATGAGTCGCGCTTTTTAAATTCATCATCTAAAAGACATCCAAGTTTACAGAACCTTGTCAAGTTGTTTCATTGCGAGTTTAGTTTGTTACGTCATATGAATTTAATAAAAACTCAAAAACGATCTGTTGGGCTAATCCTGGCTGTGATATAGTGATGTTTACTGCTATTGGTCACGTGACCGTTGATGTTGTATATAATCGATGTAATCAATTGTTCTTTTAAGGAGTCCTTACCTCTTTCATATATGTACATAATATATGTTTCCTTTACTCTACGGCAGGGTTTTATTCATTCACAATTCACTTGGCACCAATCGCCCACAACATTATGCATATTGCACATGTGATCAACATGTGCAAACGCCTATTGAATATTTGCGATTCATCGTTAATGCGCCAATTAATGTAGTTATAGTCATTTAAATATTCCGTGTTATGCAGCCTTTGGTACCTTTAATTTTTTCGTTTCGAAAACTTCGCTGACCTATTACGTCTATCGTATTATGATTATATGTCGTTTGTGTAACCTTTAATTTCCCTCGCTTTCATTAAAATGGAAATGAGAAACTTATGTTTATTTTAAAAAGATTGATTTTATCGGCTTGAAAATCAATCACGTAGTGTTTGTTAATATTTACGTATGCCACCGTATATGTACGGATATTTTTTTCAATTAGGTAAATGCTCACCGTTTTTCAATGAAGAAAATTTTGTTTCATTTTGACTTCTTATTTCATCTCAACCATTTCTCTTTATATTTAACCTAAACAAAGTTAGAATTTGCAGTCAATAGGAATTATTCAACGGGAATTTTATAAACAAATGAACTTCGATGTTGTTTTAGTTTATTTTTCCTTGCTTTTCTAAAGAATAAGTTCAATATTTGTGAAAAACGTGCGAAGGTGTTATGTTTTAAAATGAATTTGAAAATTTCCAAAAATGAGAATAAAAAGATGTTGAAATTGAAAAAATTAAAATTTTTGTTTTTGTAAAAATACAGGTGTAAGGTTTTCTTTGTAAAGTATCTGATTAGTCATGGTGTCCGGAGATTTACATTGTGATTTTAAACATTTTTTCTTTTTCAAGTAGACCTTTTTAAAGTTGCTAATGACGTCGCGGAGTTGGTGGTGCGTATTCTGTAGCCTATTATTTTCTTAGGAGGCAAAGATTTTTACGTCGACAAATATCACTTCACGATCGCTTAAACCATTAACGCAAAGTGCGCTTGTTGCATTCGTTTCAGCCGACTCAGCGAACAAAAGTGGATCGATAGTCTCGGCGCCAGTATGCACGCACGTATCGTACCGAGGGTCACCTTTGTAAAGGTCATTGATTTGCTGGCAGCGCATTTAAAATAGCGAGCGACGATCGTTTTGTTTTGGCGGAGAAATGATATTTTTCAACCGAAATAAGCGCATTCGAGTCAATTTATTCTTCGTTTTAGTCGCCCTTCCGATGTTTCGTAACAGAATCACGAATATTTAGTTCCGGCAACTCTCACCTTGCAAGAGTGGTGATTCTGTTAGGATATCATCCTACGAGGGAAACTCGTGGAATAACTGACAAAACTCAAAAATTTTATCGTTTTCCCTCGCACAACTCCGGTAAAACTCTCGAAGGGAGAAACGAAATTCGGTGATATTTCTCTCCAAAAACTTCCCTGCTTGATTTGGCGAAGAAGGAAAAAATGATGACATTAACCTTCCTATGTCTCTATTTCTCTCGCCAAACTTTACCGTCACTTTATATCCCTTCAGTCCATCCGATACCTCTCCAGAGAATCGGACCTTGCCAAATGTCGAGGTCTAGCGTCTGTCAAGCTGCCCAGCGTTATATGTGAGGTGGAAGAGAGCCAATTTTTACGATTCTCAGGACAAAATCCAATCCTCCCATCCTCCAAGCCAATCCCCCCTTCCTCAAGCCAATCCCCCCCTCCCCCGAGCCAATCTTCCCCCTTCCTACCTCCCTGCTCCCCTCGCAGACACTCTTGCATCTGCTGGTAAGATGTTTCTGGCGTTTTTGCGACGGTTAGACGGTAGGGAATGGTGCGAATACGGTCAACCTGTTATATCGTTCGAGTTGTTCGCTGAAAGAGGGTTGTAAAAATGGGAGAAAAGGTCGAAATCGTCGAAGCGTTATGACCCCTGTGTCCCCCTTCTCCCCTTCTCGTTCCTCTTTCGCTTTTCTTCCTCCGTATCGTCCGTTGTATCTCGGTTCCTCTTCGCATTCATAATTTTCCGTCTCTTTCCTGCGCCACATTCGGAAGGATCCACATCCTTCCGAAGTGAAAAAAACCTAACGTCCGAACCTACTTGTTCTTCGAACCTTTTCGAGCGATTATCGCTTCATCTTCACCTACCTAGATGGTGCCAAGGATCGCATTTTGGGCGATAATTAAGGCGTCCGCGCCTTCCGAGCGTTTATTTTTTTAATTTTCGGATTAGAAAAGCCTTGAGGCTCGCTTTCTTTTTCTTTTTCGGCGATAATGACCTTTGTTACGCCAGCGTTCCGAGGATGTCGCAAATAACCACGGGTTGGGTATGGTGGAGGTTCGAATTACTCGTCTTTCGAGTGTTTTGAAAATTATATTGGTTAGTGGCGGTTGATCGGCGCGGATTTTAATTCACAAGAATTACGTAAGGAAAGCCATCGCTAAATTTTAACGTTAATACTCCCGTTATTTGAAGACTTTGTAAATTTTGGAGAACATTTAAATTATATTATCAAATCGTGAAATATTTTCGTCTATTATGGCATTTTTTTAATCGACTGGAGACATTAATCGACGCTTAGTTTTCAGAAAATCCAAGGTTTTTCCATCACCTCGATCTTTATTACTCGCCAAATCGAAATTTTTTAATTACGTCTCTGTCTTCTCTTAATGTCGGTAAACATATTTTGATCGAAAAACAATAGGGGAAATCAAAGCGTGCGCTATTACGCCTTCGGCGAAACGCTTCTCCCAATTGGCTGCGCATGCCCTGAAGCGGAGGATTGTACGTATTAACGAATTATCCGTTAAAAGCAGACCTAAGATCGTGCATAAACGTATGAGGAGGAAAGTTTCGAGATGAGGTATCTTCGAAACCTTACAAAGCGACGCTAACGCGGGCGTTAATTTAACATCGTCTCGCGGTCTTGTCTGTATGAGAATATTTTTTATAACGCCCTTAGCCCTTTCATACGCCATCGCCCTTCCTCCTACACAAACACAAAGACGCGCGTACAATTGAGTTCTGGAGAAGGCGTTTTCGATATAGTCCCGCGGTAAAACAGCTACTGTCGTTGCGTGACTACCTCCATCGTTCTCCAAGGATCTTGCGGTCTGGAGGAGGAATCTCTTTCTCTCTCTGTAAATGAGACCTTGAGAAGCTGTTAGAACTTCTCGGTCCCTCTCCTTGCAAACCTATTTTTTCCACAGAGGAAGCGTTTCTCACTTTCTGCAAGGTTTTTTTTTTATTACCCGCTGTTCGTCCTTGCTCCCTCCGTGTACAGATGCCGCCACCGGCGCCGATCTTCTCTAACGGATGCGGTGGTCGTGCGTTAGAAGCTAAAGAGAGAGAGAGCGAGAGAGAGAGAGAGAGAAAGAAAGCGCACGTGGCATGCGTGAGAGGCACTGCAGTGCGGAAGCCTCATCGCGTGTGCATGCGCGCGGGATAGTAGAGATGGATAAGACTCGAACCGCCGTGAGTTGGTTCCCGAATCGCTCACCTCGGCCGCGTGCGGCGCTGCAGGAGGGAAATTTTTCATCCCGCTCCTCTTCCTTTCTCTCATTTCTTCCTCTTTTTTCGTCCCTGTCCGCCAATCCCTTCCCTCCTGTGGTACTTCTCCTCTCCTCCGCAACGAAGGGTAAGAAAATGAGGAATGGCAAGTTTACGTCCGCACATATCAACGATTTGCAAATCCGAAAAAAAAACATCATCGCGTATGCGATGCATAGATTACGGCCCGTAATGTTTTTATTTTTATTTTTTTTTTGGTCGTGCTAAGTCATCTTCTCTTCTCTGTCACGATAGGAATTCATTATGAGGGTCGACGAGAGATAATTCTACGCATTCCTCGTGCACGGTTTTGCGACGTCGGCGGATCGTCGGTGTTTAATAACCGAAGAACTGCGTGGATTATGGGCGCGGGCTCCTCTTTGAGTTTCAGCCCGCAGGTCCGACGTATTTTTATTTATTTTTTATATATTCCGAATTCATGCGGGGATTACCGTCCTTTTCCTGAACCCGTACCTCGAGAGAATTGGCAAACGGCGAACGTATTTGTATTGCGAAATCGCCTCAGTTAGCGAGAGGATGTAAAATATTTAACGTTTTGGAAGGTGTCGAATTATAATGTTGATATCGACGTCTACGAAGGTCTTAATAATATTACTATATGTCGTCTCGGTTTTAAAAATATTGGGAATTTCGCTGGCGCTCATCAATTTAAAAAAATTATTCAAATTTTTCTTGGTTTGATGATTTATTTTTACGTTTCTGAGGTTATTGGCTCACAGATTTTCCTCACAGAATGGCTAAAGTTATGTTTTATAGGACCTGGTATTTGAGTCAATATTATTAGCGTACGTTTTTATCCCGCGGATTGGTAAATATTGTTTACTTTCCACGGATTATTTTTCAATAGCAAACACGTCAATTTCTCTGCCAGCTTCCTGCTTATGCGCCGAAAGAATTGGAAAGCGTAATCGTTCGGAATGATGTAACGTGGAGTCGGAAATGTGAAAGCAGCCGAATGATGTTGCGTCGTTTGTTGTAACCTCGCAGCGTTTCAGTTCTGGGATGCTGCAAGGTTCTTCTGTAGCTCATTTATAGCATTCAGATTCCGGTTACGGCATAGGTTAGAGCTTAGGGCGTTTTGCTTTCACTTTCCAATTTTTTGTTTTGAGTATCCGGTATACTTAGAAGACGTTCTTTTTTTTTTACTGGTGATAGAATGCGCTCTAATTACAGCCTCCGGTACGGAAGCATTTAATCAATGGAAAAAAAGATAATGGATAGGTTTCTGAGCAGCATTTCGGAAGGAAGCCGTAGAAGCGAGGTCGGATAACAAATATTACCGGCCATAGGCAAATATGTACGTATATACTAGTGTAATTCCCGTTGAAATATCAACGGAAGAATTATAGGTAGATTGATTATTAATATTTGCACTTAAAACAATTAATAGCACACTATTACATATGAAATATTTCGTAATAGATTACATTTCTAGTGAATATTCTGTTGCCGTTTAGTAAATGCCTTTGTTTTTATTTTCGGCTATAAAATTCTGATATCCTTCTCCCACCTTGTTCTCGTCAATACTACATATAATTGTCGGTGTGCAAAGACAGGGAAATAATTATATGTATACATATATAACTTAAGGAAAATAATTAAATTTCGTGCACTTAACCTTATGATTGTTTTAAAATTGTACTCTGTACTTACGAAGAAAGAAAGGTTACTCGAATCCTCAGTAATGTTCTCCGTCGTTATGTAAATAAAACTCTTTAAAAGATTTAAATTAAAAACTAACTAATTAATCAATCAGCGGAATAATTTCTTTGAATACAATCTGAACAAAAACAAATCACCAATTTATTTCAATATTGTAAACTGTTCTCTTGACGATTGAATGGATCATTGTATTGGAGATCCTTATTGACAAAAAATAAACTGTTTATCGTAAAAACCGTTACATAAACATAAGTGTTTATTATATATTCTCGTCGATTTTGCGTAAAGAATGAGAACTACATTTCGCTGTCGGCCATCTGGCGTTCCTTACAGAACAACGTTTTTATTATAGAGAATGACCTCCCTATTCCCAATAAGCCGAAAGGAAAAAAATCTGCTATGGCCAACACATGACTTTCTCCATATTTGGGGTATAGATATTTAAATTATTATGAATAGCTTTATAAGGTAAAATTATTATTTCGTATCGTAAAAGAATACAATCGTCCTTATTGCCGTAAATTATATTTTGAATATGTTTACAGAATTCACCGCTAGTTGGTGGCGCTGTATACTGGAAATTTACGAATAAGTTAAATATCTCCGAAATGGATGGCTCTACGAAAATTTGTTTCAAACAAAACTTGGAAGAAATATTATTCTCTACAACTTTGATCCTCACGAAGATTACCAATAACGGCGTTTTTAAGGAGATATTTGACGGAAACAGAAAAAATCGATTATTTATAAATAATTCCTAAACAATAACTGCTACGGAAAATTGTTTCAAATGAAAGTTGTAGGAAATTACATTCTCTATAACTTTTATAAAGAATTGTATATACAATAATGATGTTTTAACGGAGAAATATCGCAAAAACCTAATCAGGTTTCGAATAAACCTCGACTTCCGGTTAATCGTTATTGTCCAAAAACTAAGCAGTTCTTTGTGCCCATACCAAAGTGTTATATATGAAATTTGGTAACGATATGTTAAGTATTTTTTGAGTTAGAGCGCCCACAATCACATACACACACGCACGCACGCACGCGCACACAGACATCATTCCTAAAATAGTCTAAACGTGTTCCAGGGACCTCAAAACGTGTATTTCCATTGAAATCTCGAAGTCGATTTTTTTCGTCATCGCAATACTTTCCCTATACTATGTATGGAGAAAGTAAAAAGAAAACTTAATGGAATATAATAATCTTCTAGCACACCTGATACCTGGTTCGTTCAGGTTGAAGAGAAAAATTCCATAGTATTGTAATTGAATGCACTTTTCAAATTGATCATAAATCTACCCTTAGTCAGAGCAAGGATATACGCTTGAATTCGTTATTAACTTTAGCGGAAGATAAATAGGGAAAAATTTAGGATAGTTTCGGAGAAATCCAAAACGATATTAGTATAACATTTTTAAATTAAAGTATTACCGGGTCAAGAATGGAAGATGGAGGGATGCCATACCTATTTCTAATTACCTATTTCGAGAACGTTGCTGAAGTTTCTTGTTTTACATTTCTTATCTCGTCAGGGAAGAAAGATAAATTATATCTCACGATTTCGGATCTAATTTCGCAAAAAATTCTAGTTATTAAAAACAGATACGTTCACTATAATGTCGGCAAAGTGGTTGTATCACTTCATCAGGTATACATTCTCGAAATTTTGATTTTAACTTGCGCATGTCTACTTTACAGTGTTTTCCGACGAAGTTTGTTATCGACTCCACGCTGTGGCAAAGAAATTACTTCTATGATCACGTCGTATTTTATATATAAACTTTGAAGAATCCGATGGTATTTAAGCGCAACATTTCCGTGTGTATATTAATTCTTTTTCTTTCCTATTTTGCTGAACGTTTTATCTTTACATCTCTTTTCTCTTGTTCATTTCCTATCTCTTGAGAACCAATCAAGAATTTCTTTTTTTTCTCGGTTTTTTCACGGTGGGCCTGGCTCAATGCCAACTTCTCTTGCAATTATGTCATAGACCTTTGTCAGGGCTCTGACCTTTTCATGTATAGACAACTTGTCAAGTTTCATATGTATGTGTTTATGCGTGTGTATGTATATTTTATTTATATTTATACTTATATAAACGTACAATTATGCAAGATTTAGTTCGTCAAATTCTCTTAAGTACCGTTAAGATAACCTGTTTCATTTGGCAGGATACAGAAGCACTTAATGTTTTGAAAACATTCCCAACTCTTACATGCACCGTAAGTCTCATCGCAGACGCCATTTGCGATTATGGGAATGAGTCAGCCGTTTCCCCTCCCCCCCCCTTCCCCCCCCCCCCAAAAGTAACACCTCACCCTGGGAAAGAAAGGAAAGGGAGAAAGAACACGCGGGATATTCCGGAGAAAACCGTCGCACCGTGTAAATAACGCCCGGCGAAGACCCTACGGAAGTTTTATTTTCGAGGTCGACGCGAAAGGAATCCGCGGGGAGGAGGGGAGAGAACTCTCTCGATTAGCGTCTCGCGTAAAGACGAGGTTCGCGGATGACATGGGCTCCGCATGAAACCATCTTCTTCTTCTTTGAGTGGAAAAGAATCGAGCAAGCGAGCGGCGGCTGGGTCTCCTCACGCCATGTTGCATACT
Organism: Uropetala carovei; assembly: GCA_036926305.1. NCBI lineage: Eukaryota > Metazoa > Arthropoda > Insecta > Odonata > Petaluridae > Uropetala > Uropetala carovei. The sequence goes on from JAXCHB010000076.1 coordinate 3,279,361, forward strand.
ACATCGTCCAACTCCTCGTCCCTTTCTCGCGTGGGAGTCGGAAGAAGACGAACGTACGTGTCCCTGCACTCCTTCGAGGTACTATAGCCACGGGAACATCCGCCGTGCCGCTCGGTTCCCTTGTTCGGAGGCGGACGGACGAGGAGGAGGGCCACTCGGGAGAGGAGGCGGAGGTGGGACGGTGGTCGGCCGGTGGCGAAGGGGGAGAAGGGCGGTCGGTGTCGGGAGTCTTCTTCCTCTACACCCGCTCCTCCTTTTCCCCTTAGCTAACCGGCCGCCTCCACAGTGGATGAGAGAGGTTTGCCCCTTGTAGCCTCCTCACCTCTCTGGAATTCCATTCCCTACCTAACCCTCTCGTCCCTTCTCATGACTCTTCTCTACCGTCTCTCCTACCACACTCTCACGTCCGTGTGCCGACCCCTCTTTACCTCTCCCTACCATTTACCTCTTCCTACCTTTTACCTCTCTTTACCTTTCCCTCGCGTACTATCCTCTATAGTCTTCTCCTCTTCCACTCCCATCCGTCTCCTCTCTCTCACTCTATAAAGTCGTTTGTCTGTCTGTCTGTCCCTCCATTTTCTCACCCTTTACGTCTCCCTCCTCCTCTTCCTCTTGGCTCCTTTCTCATCGTTTGCGACCTTTCGCTAATTCTTCGCCTATTTAAAAAGTCTCCCTCGCTTCCTCACTTTTTTATCGCTTTCTCCTTGGTCCGTTTCGCATCGTCTCCTTTCCTTTTCATCCCGCCCGACCCTTCCTTCTCTTCTCCCTTTTATCCGATACTTACGAGTTTTATTCCCCCCTGTCCGAGAGCGTGCATTCCTGTGTCCCGACCTCGGTTCGTTCGGGCCCTGCTTTTTCTTTTGTTTTTTTTCTCTCTCTCTCTCGCCCCCTACCGAAATGTCTCCTCGTCGTTCGCTTCTTCCTGTTCCTCTTATGTCCCTCTTCTGCCTTGGTTGGTTCGTGTTCTTTTTTATGTGTTTACCTTTCGACCCTTTTCTACTCCGCTGCATCCTTTCGTCTTTTTTTCTTCCTTATTTCGCTGTCCTTGTTTGACCCCACTTCCCATTTTCTCGTCCTTCTCTCCATATCCCCTCTCTTTCCCCCGTTAGTTCGTCTTCTATTCTACTGTTTTTTTTTCTAATTTCCCTCTCCTCGGTCTTTTTCGGTTACTATTCGTTTTATTTCCTCTTTCCTATTCTTTCCTTCTCTATTCCCTTCGTATTCGGTCACCTTTTCCTTATTCCACGCCTTATCCTTGTCTCCCTTCTCCGTTTTTTATCTCTACTACTAATTCTTTCCTTAGGAATTCTCTTTCTTTCCAGTTTGTCCTCGCTCCACTTTATTCTCCTTCCTCTCTTGCCGATTCTTCTTCACTACACTCTCCTCTCTTCTCCGTTTTCTCTTTTTAGCCTATCTCCCTCCCTCTACTCTTCACTTTCTCTCCTCCATTCTCCCTCTCCGATGCTTTTATCTTCCCCTTCTTCATTATCTCCTTCCTCTTACCGTCTATTTAGGGTTAAATGGAAGAGGGGACCTTATGGTCTCAATTTCGCCCTGAAAATAAATATCTATCTATCTATCTATCTTCCTCTTCTGCAATCTCTATCCATTCCTTTTCTCTTTCTCTATTCATTCGCTCTTCCGTCATTCCAACGCCGTTCGTCTCTTCTCCGCTTCCATCTCTCTCTTCGCATCTTGCGAGTCTCTTTCCTCCTATTCTTCCGGTTCATATTAACGTACTTTCCTCCATTCTCCCTCTCTTGCGCTTTTATCATTCCTTTCTTCAGTATCTCCCTTCTTCAGTATCTCCCTCCTCTTCTTTCTCTTCACCAATCACGCCATCCGTTCCTTTCCTCTTACTTTCCTCTCATCGATTCATTTGCTCTCCCATCCCCCCAAACGCCGTTCGTCTTTCCTTTACTTTCTTTACTCTTCCTTTCTCTCTCCCCGCGGGCGATTCCTCGACGCCTCCCTCGGCGCAACGAGAGGACGTTGCTCGAGGGAATGGCGACGAAGCATACGTAAAGATACTCTTCGCGTTATCCTGTTGCTTTCAATGCCGTCATTTATTACCTCACGCTCTGCCGTTAATCCTTTTTCAAGTTTTTTTTGAGAGAAGTTGCGAAATTCCTCTTCGTTTGATAGGGCCTTCCATAGCGTGCACGCATTCCGTAACGTCGTTGCTTCCATTTGATCGTACGCGTAAAGGCATAGAATTTCGTCGTATATATATATCGAAAAATTTAATAAAAAATAATGGCGTCCGTGGTAAATTTAAGGAATCGTTCGTCCGTAACGAATCGAGAATAACTATGATTGTATCAAGGTAATCGGTCGAAACGTAGTAGTAGTAATTAGGTTTTTAGGTGCGTCAACAGCTAAAGTTATTTTGCACAGTCAAATTCTCTTAGAGAAAATCAACATACATCACAACATCCATGCCCGAAGCGGGATTACGAACCCGCGACCTTTAGGTTAGAAGGCAGTCCACTGCCTACCAGTCTAACCCGGCCGGCATTGGTCGAAACGTTGTGGGCTTTTATTCATTTGTCATCTCTAAAATTAAAAACACATACGCCTTTTATCATCGACGTAATTTATAAATATATGTACGTTTGCTGCTGAAATAACAGCGGAAAAATTATATAAGATTCACCTGTCTGAGAATGTGACAAGTTCGAATGATCTTTTTGAGAATAGTAATGGGAACTGAGGGCTTAAAGAAGGTCATATCGCTCCATGAATGCAATAATGGCACAACTCAAATATTGCGCATTTTGAGTTAATACAACTGTTGATCTCAGAAATGTGCCACCTATTATCCTACAATAAGGGTACAATGTTAGCTAAGACTTCAGCCTCTAAGTGACGTAAGTGCCGCTGTTGCATACTTCAGATTTGTTATGATGTGGTTCGTCAACAGTGGCATATCTCCAATGTGCCTTTGACTGTGAAGGTGGTAGAACGTAGTCCCCACGTGCAATACTGGCACTTTTTGATTTATGCCAGTGTTGACTTGTCGTTCTGTCTAGCATTCCGAATTGTGCCATCAGTTTGTCACCATGGAAAAGAAGATGGTGGTGACTAGCCGAGGAGAATTTATTCTGTCGCACATTAAAATTCGGTAAGTAAGGTCTTGTTGCAAATTCGTTCGTTTTTAGTTAAGTAATAATGCTTTAGGAATTTCGGGTTTGGCTTAAGGTCTAACCTCATCATAATTTCTGTTCAATTCCAAGTTCATAATCTATTTTTTCTCAAAAATTTTGTACATACAAGACAAACAAACTAGCCGTACTACCTTTCTTTTACTTCTACATCAATGGGTTTTAAGAAATCTGATAATAATTACTGAATGGAGGCGCTCTGCTTTGATTAATTATGAGAGTCTGTTTCAGCAACAGTGGCACAACTCAAAGCAGGGGTTGAATTTGGTAAATGGTACCTAACCCCCAAGCAGGGGTTGGAGAAGATGATAAAATCATGAAAATAATTGAATGTGAGAAGATATTTAACAACATAAAACACTCTCACAATATTGCCTAATATTCTGAATCGGGTGAAGAATTAAGGTTAAATATTCTTCTGCGATTTTCTCAAAACTTCGTTTTCTGAGTTATGCCACTATTGCATTCATGGAGCGATATGTTACATTAAAAAAAATGTAACTTGAGGATTAACTACAACAGACAGCAACGACAATAAAATCCAGCAACCGCTTCGCGGAACTCCGTATTAAAACAACGCTAGACATTATCCCTAGGAATGAATCTTCTTTAATTAATAAATTGAAATTCGTGTCGTGAACCGCTGAGTTTGTCTAGACTTCAACGTACGAAATGGTAAATTAGGGGCAATTTTTAAAAAACGTTGTTAGATTTATTGATTGGGTTTATTATTAAGAGAGTATGGAATCTGGGGCCGAAGTAGTTGTCAGAAAATCTATGGACGTTGAGGATCATTATTTATTTTCGCGTCACATTGCACCCAAGACGGTCTCTCTCGAACGTCAAGAACGCCTTCACGCCTAGAACGGGATCCGAAAAGACGAGGATATGGGCGGTGCTATACCTTAAACGGGGATCGCAATACAGGAAAGACCTCGTACTCTTAACGACACGTTCCCTCACGCCCAAGTACTTCGGATCGTAAATTTCAGCGAAGCGACGTGACTTTCACTCCACTTGTCTCTTAAAAAGAATCGAAGCTCATCACCCCCTACGGTGCGAAACGTAAGAAATCCCCGCGAATAACTATTCCAGGCCGTAATATATTATTTTTATCTGCACTGTCCGAAGCAATAAAGCGGCGGTCGTTTGGAAGGGTTTGAAATGCGTTTCCTTCGAACATTGATGGCGGTGATTTATCTAAAACTTGTCCTTTTCACCTCTTACTCATCGCTTCTTCGCTCGGTGTCGTTTCCTGCGTTCGTCTTCCTGTCTCACGGATATGCCGTGGAAATGGTGACCCTCTCTTGACCTTCGTTTTTACAGCTGACCATTGGCGGTCGAGGAAGTTTGCCCTTTCTTTCCTCTCCCTTTCATTTGTTCTTTTAGTTTCGGAAGAGGAAGTCTTCGAAGAATATTTTTTGATCAGTCTTTTAAAAAAGCGACTAAACAATGAAGAATTCTGAAAAAAGTAGATTTTTGTCAGGATTATTCTCGTTGAGCATATGCCTATCTGAAATAAAACAATGACGAATTTTCGGTCAGGGTGCCCATCTCCGTTGCACGCCATCCGAGGGGCTAAACTTTCTTAGATGGGGACGGAAACGAGATTTTCCAGTTTCGGAATAATTTTGAGCTCATCCTTGAAGAAACTATTTAGCTGGCTTTATTTCCTCCCGACGCCGCTTAAGGTCAAGGCTCTCATCTTTCTTTCGTGCCTTTGCTGGTTAGGTTATTCTCTTTTTTAAATTTTATTGCTTCATCGCGCGCGCTCTCCCAACCCTTTCCCGCGACACCCCTGCCACCTAGCGGCGGACCACCGATTTTCTTGGTGAAGTCTTTTCTCGAACGATTTCGCTCACAAAAAACATTTCAAGTGCTGCCTCGATGTGGCGATGGGCAAAACTCTTGAGAGCTTGGAGGTTCCTTACGGCGGTTTTGCGACTGTTTGAATTCAAAAAGAAAAATTATGGTAAAGCATTTCTCGCTTCAAAAGAGGGATGTTCATATCCAATGGGTGAAACTTGATGCCAATATTGAACAGAGATATTCTTTGAAAGAATAGTTGTGTAATCTTTTGCATATACTTCCATTTTCACGGTTATCTCGGAGGCGTATCCGTATTCTAGTAATTTTCTACCTTTTGTTGATAACCTCTCTGTCGCGTACATAATTTATAAGACATTATATGCTGCGTATCTATGAAACTGATTTATTTTTATTTTGAAATAACGTTTTATTTAGTTTGATGCAGCCTTAAAAATATATTCACTCAGTACACATTTATTACGTTGATATAAAAGGAGTTCAAAATTATTACAATAAGCAGGCTATTCTGATAGTCAACGTACAAGTATGCGAGTATAAACAGTTGTTCTTATGGAGATAAGTTGATAAGTTTCATTAACTGAGATTAACAGCCTGCGGTCGCTGATTCCTTTTATTCTTCTACCTGATGGTAGAATGAATGCGAACAAAAGTTTATCCAAAGCCAGCTTTTTCGGTAACTTATTACCTTTTCTAGATTGATAGTTTTTTAAAATATTAGCAACTAATTGGGTGTTTGTTTGAAATTTTAGATATTGTTTTTTGTCAGGATAGATGAGTCTCTTAGATCCTTTTTCTCGTAGAACTGTTGTAGTATCGGATTCAAATGGTTTCTTATGGCAATATTTGTATTTACCACGTGCTGTAAATAAAGGGTGCCACCAGAGTAACACTATACATTGAGCAACGTAGGAGAAATTAGCAAAAAGCGATTGCTGGACGAAGTTAATGATTTTTTTTAGATTATCATGATGCTTAGGTACATATCTTTGTAAATTTAAAGCCCATCTACATAGATTAGACTGATAGTTATTAAAGGAAATAAGTTAATACCAACATAAAATCCTTTGTAGTTTAAGTAATACAGAATTTTCAACAGAATAGAAGAACTCATGATTGCCCGCTCGAATTATCAAACAAATATAATTCTGAGAATGAAATCTCGTTTTTCAATAATAAAAGTAACGACGGAAGAGTTTTAATTTTCTAAATTTCTAATAATTTTTGACTGGAATATATTTACCCTTATTCCTACATCAGCCTTGGTAGAACGGTGATTAGAGTATCTTCCGGCGGATAATAAGGTCGCGGGGTTGAATCCAGCCTAAGACATGGATGTTTGTGTTTGTCATACTAGGTTAGACGTAAGAATTAACTATATGGTCTAAATCTCGCTCTTAAATAAAGTCGGATTATTATTATGATACTGATGTGAATATACGCAGGGTCGGCAAAAAGGAGGATGCGAGGCATCCGGGTCCCCGAACAATGGGCCCCCCAGAAGTTCTCAAATTATTCAAGTATCGAGTGTAGATTTTGCAAAACTTTTACTAAAAATCACTTGCAAACTGATTTCCAATAAAGAAAAACTCCCTAAAAGTTATAATACTAAACTGATTCTCCTTAAATCATTCGTTATTACTATAAATAATAATATCATGGGGCCCCCATCGATATTCGCATCCGGATCCCCTTCAGTTCTTGACCGATTCTGAATGTACGTTAAGGAAGATTCTATTATCCCTTTTATTTTCAAGAGAAAACGATTTTGAGAATGCTTAAATATAACAACATATCGACTAAAACTCTTGGAAGTCCAACAAAGGACGAGCAATCGAAAACGTAAAAGTGAAACTTGGCGAGGGAACGAAGCGAGAAAATGAAGTTACCGAGTGATTTCATAGTTGAGACGGTGAATATCATTGCATTCCATATGAGGAAACAGGATAAATTCATGAGCAAGTATCCGAGAGACGCGGAAGAAGAGAAATTCCGCCTGCGATGGCAAATAGGAGGAAATAAGGACGAGGATATTAAATGCAGTATCAGGCGTATTCCCGGAAAAAGCATCCTGCGCAATGGAGTGGCAGAATGCCACGAGATGACGCTTTTACTCTTGGACGTCACGAAAAGAATCCGCGGAGGAAATCACGAATATCCTTGCAAATACATCCACGTGTTGCATAAAAACTAAAGGCGTGCCTTAAAGCATGTTAATGCCAAAATATTTTTCTTTTGACAAGGGATGGCAAGAAGAGGGGAGCGAGGCAAGTACGGAATAGTTTTATTTCTCATTCTATCTCTCCATCTTTAAAACGTTTTCTCGAAGATGGTGGAAATTCTTCCCTTAAGAAAAGTCTTGCCTTGGAAGAACTCCGGCGAGGAAACGTGATTCGTCATGGGATTCAGCGAAGTGTATCGCGTACAAATGGTTGGAGTCATCACAATGTTTTCCCGACGTTTGAATTTTATTCTGTCGAGTGTTCCATGGTTATATTCTATTCTTTTGAGTGGCCCATGGTTATATCCTATTATGACGGGTGGACCGTTTATGGAAAAACGTCTAGAATCCATCTTCCGGATGAATAGTATCAGCTGAGGCCTGTGGGGAAATTTTAGGAAACACTTTGGTTATGTAGGATATACTTGTTTCTGCGTTTTAATAAAGAATAAAAGCGTTTTTATCACATATAAATTAAAGTTTGAGTATTAAAATAAATTACTTATTTATGGGAAAATGCGCTTTTCGCACTATTTGAGGGAACGTTTGGCGCCTTTTGCAAGCGGTGCCTGTGGCAAATGGCACCTTCGCCATAGCCTAGTTACGGCACTGAGTATCAGCATGGGAAAGGAGGAAGGATAGAGATGTTATACAGTTATAAAATACAAGCCAAACGTTATAAATTTATTAATTTTTTATATAAAGGGTCTTTTTACTGGTATTTTTATATTTTTAAAATGAAAAGTAGTGTTGAAAAGTGCAAATATAATACAGGGTGATTTTTTTAAATTAAGAGCCATGAAAAATAACTATAACTCAAGATATAAATCAGATAGAAACTTTAAAATGTGTGTGATAAAAGCTTGATTATAATCAAAACAATTTTCATTAAAAAATCTAAAATAAAATGCTGAAAGTGACCACCACCATTTTGGATACGTTTTCTGACACGAGCTGTGGAAATCCTTGTAAGATACTCGATTATATTCCTGATCCTTACCATTAGTTCATCAAGAGTTTGGGAATATGTAATGTTTACTTTTTAATGTATTACCAATTGCAATAATCAGGGAATGCCACATCTGGGGATAGAGGTGGATATAATGGCTTGGAAACAGTACTATTCCCATGAATAGGAAAAGTTCCTTCATTCTGCAATGTGTTGTGTGCTTCGTGACTCCATCTTGATGGAACCAACCTCAGTGAATTTATTCCTCTGTTAGGTACAGGATTATTTATTTTCATGATAACAATGTGGCGATTCCATGGATGTTACATTTAAGGCAGAGGAAGAAGGAAGATGGGGGATGGGAGCTGAGTGAAAAGGAGGTAGAGAGGGTGAGGTAGGGAGGGAGAGGGAAGTGTCGTGAACTAAAGGCAAGAATCGGTGATGTCATTGAGAACCTACTCCAAGTTCAGTCTTTGTTGCGGAGAGCACGTTTATGTATCCAGAATGATGGTGGTCACTTTCAGCATTTTATCTATATATTTTTTAAATAAACATTTTTGAGTATCATCAAACTTCTATCAGAGAAATTTCCAAGTTTCTATCTGTTTTGTATTTTGAGATATAACTTTTTTAATGGCTCTCGAATAAAAATATCACCCTGTACTTACAGTCGTGAAATAAATGCTATTGTTATAGATCATTTGGACAATTTTGAAAGATGAAGGTCAGTTAAAGGTAACGGTTCAGATGTCGTAACTCCTATTCTATGCTATGAAAAAGTTGGTATATTGTCTGTATCGGAGAATATACAAGGGATGTCACCGTGCTATGATTCACCTGGTGTACCGCGGACTTCGAAATGGTTAGAGGCCCATAAGTAGAATGGGATCGGAAATGTCGCCATCTGGCTCTTCCTTTTACCCCTACAAATCCTTCAGTAAAAAACGTTCACATTTAAACTATGAAATAACCATAATATGAAGAAAATAAATAATGTCCGAACTGTCTTATTGGATTGTATCCCATGGATCAGGGGCTTTAAGAATATAGAATGGACGCGGTACTTTTACAATTGGCATGAAATAAAGATAATAACCTAGCCAAAATCAGCCAACCTAACTTGTCTAACAATAAGTTAAGATTATTCCTTATTGAATTTCATCGGAAACTTGAGCGTCATTTCGATGGATATGGTAAAAAAAATCTGAAAATAATCGCTATACTATATCTACCTTTCATAATAATAATCTTTGAAGATCGTTTAAAAGATCTGTATATTCAACGTGACATTACGTAGGCATTCTCGTGTTGCGTTTCAGTAAACTTTCAACGAAACAAATGTTACATTATTTTCGCTTATTAGGGATCGTAGAAAACCGTTGGGATGGATGCCCAAAGACGTACCTCCAGGTATACTAATTTGGTCGAGACTCGGGGGAAGGGAATATAATCCGTGGTAACGAGGGTCTAGAGAGGGTCTCATGGGAGAGCAGGTATTCGAGGAAATTGTGGCCAATCTAAATAGACAGGATCCCAAAAACCTTTATTCTCATGCAGAAGACAGTTGAAGAGGAATATTTCTGGGTTTCAAAATATATTTCACAAATTTACCTGGACGGAGGAAAAAAAACTTCTGTGAAGAATATTGGTGATATATTTAAATTCTGTACGTACTCGTTGAATCGTTGATTAATCCAAGATGCAACAGTAGAAGCCATCTTCGGTGGCGATTCACCGTTAATGGTGTGAAATGCGCAATTGATGTAGCCGACCCCTTGTTGGCCACAGAACCTTTAAAATACTGTTATATTTTATGCATATTTTTTGTGTATTCATTAGAATAAAGTATATTGTAAAATATTTTGATTTAACACCTTGGACGGCTGTAATGCACGGGATTGTTTTACTCAACAGTGGCCACAGAAACGCATTACATAACGTTCAATAAAGTTAAATCATTATCAAGGATAAAGATAAGTTTTCCATAACTTTCCCAGGCCTAAATTAAAACATTTAGTGTGCTCGATGGAAATTAAAATCAAACCCGTTCGCTATTAATCGAATATTTTTATATTCCACTTAGGCAAAATTGTATGATAACTTACTCGGTACCTGCTATTAAAGGAGTAGAAAGGAGAATGACGATTCAACGGAGAGGATTAAAAAAAAAAAGAAACATCGCGCGATTCGTGTAATAATAGAATTAAGCAATCCATTATATCAAATTAATCGTCCTGTTCCCGTAAATAATTGAATCTGTAACATGGAGTGATAAAAATACCGTCATTCAGTTTTCGCAGATTAAAAAGGCCGTCGAGTCACAAGAAAGGATTTTAACCGGAGCAGAGATTATTCCAGATACGAGACAAGGGTGACGTAATTGAATGAAGTGGCTGAGGTGACAATTTACCGTACTCACCGTGAGAAGGGTCCTAAGAGGTAGGATGCGAGTAAAAGGAAGATCAAACGGTGCAAGGAAACAAGGGAGTTGAAATGCGCGCGGTGGGTGGGAGAGGAAGATATTAAGTTCAACCTGAAGATTTACGGTGGGTTGGAATCGAAGAGAAAGTACCGTTAAGCGATTACGATGAAAATGCTGGGAAAACGTGTATCGCAACGTGATATTTTTAATGTAGGAAATTTCGGTAACAAAAAAAATAATGTTTCTTTGGAAGTAACATGGGTTGCTGGCTTGAGTATACGGCGAAAACGACTGTGACCCATGGGGATAATACTTTTGGTTTGACTGATGTGTGAAAGAAAAAGGTGGAAGGTGAAGAATCAAACTCCAATGCCAGAGGTAGCGAAAGCGCGTTACGTTAAACCTTTTTAATTATACGGCACACTTTGGAGCACAGTCGAACTTCGCGGCACACCGAACAAAATGTGTGACTGCGTAGCCGACAAAAATGGGAGAAAATAATCGTTTATGCCACGCAGCCGAAGAAAGTTATCGATAAACTGTATATTCTAAAATTAAAAATATATTTATTCTGAATTTCGAAATGATTCGATGATAAATATTGTCGATTCTTTACTTACGAAGCAACTTGGTTAAGATTTCAAAGAACTGAAACGGCTTAAGAAATCCTAGCATAAAGTATCGCTCATTATGAGAAATTCGTTTCTTTGGTATCAACTGAAGAATAATAAAATAGTGTTTTTCAATTCCCTATAAATACGCCCAATGTACCGCGGCATACCAAGTTCTTTTGTCGTGGCGCAGCAGTGTGCCGTGGCACACAGGTTGCGGAGCACTGCGTTAGACGACTCTGCAGTTGCGGTGCTTCCCAGGTTTATAGCCGTCGCTTATACCTGGAATTCGAATATATACTACAGGTCTTCATTCCTCGGTCTAGATCAGGGGTGGGCAAACGTTTTTCTTGGCGGGCCGCGTAAAAATGCTTCGACGGGCCGCAGTGTATTTTATTTACGTAGGAAGTTACCTGAGAGACTACGAGGAATCCTATTGGTGAAAGTCAACAATAGATGTATTTATTAGCGTCGTGACTCCACTGTAAATGGTTTCCCGGTCGTGAAATCATAAGCATGAAATTATTTATATTTAATTTCACCGCTCGCTTTCATAATGACTTCGTTGGCCCCATAAATCATGCGGGTCACCCTGGCATTCCCGGTTTAATCGGAGAGCACTGCGTAACAAAACCTGTTAATTTTTCTTGGATTTCAAATAAATTATCAATCGTACGCAGCGGAAAAGTTGCAGCTCGGCAACATTTTTCTTGGCATATTATTTTTACTTTTGAGAAAGGTGCTAATAATTTTAGTATTGCTTACTCATTCCGAATGGATGTAAAATAGTATAAAGTATAAAGCAGCTGTCATTTAGATTACAAGGGAAACATCGCTCCAAGGTTATGATATAAGGAAATTAATTTAATTTGTTTAGTATCATTCGTCATACTGGTAAAACTTCGCTCTTAATAAGTTTTTTCAGTCATTAAGATTGGTTTCCATCTTGTCCTATCCTGTATAGCAGTCTTCAAATTCCTTTAGTTGAAAACATTCGTGTCTTATATTATTCGTTTTATGTACTCCAACATAAGTCTTTTTGACTATAATTTTCTTCCACTTATCAGTTTTAGAATGCCACCATGTCTTAACATTTCTTATCCATCTTGCTCTTGTTTTCTTTGTTACATTCACTATGATTCTTCTCTCTTCGACTCTCTTTCTAAAATTTCTAAGTTGGATGTCCATTTAACTTTTAATCAAAGTTTTTCAAAAGCACCTCATTTCGAAAGCCTATATTTCCTTTCCATCGACCGCTCCAATTGTCCAAACAAAACTTTTGATTAAATCCTTTTTCTTACATGCACTTATGTTGTTATTTGGCAACAGCGATTATTTCTTAATAAAGGCTTGCCAATTTATTCTACATTTTATTATAAAATCTTTGATATGCGTTCGTCCGATATTTATTTATTTATATATACATATATATTTTGGGGTAGACCATTTTTTGTTCCCTCATATCTCTTGAACGAATGATCAGATCGTAAAGAATGTTACATTGTTTGAAAGCTTATGGCTTGCAGATGGTTTTTAGTCCGTAAACAATTTCTTATCTCATCTAGATTCTAAACTGTGAATGTTCAAACTTTCCAAAAGTCTATCTCGTTGCGGTGGCTCTGCACGCGAGACTGGGGCGTTTTAATAGCAAGAAATTGAACTACTACATAGGCACAGCATTCTTTGCCCCAAAGTTAGAAATGATATATAGGGAAATACGGATTTCAGTGTGAGTTGTCATTTTGACCAATATATGGCGAGAGAAAGCTTAATTGTACGAAAATTTTATCTTATTTCTATTATGGCATTTTATACCTCAAATAATGTTCACTGTTGGTTTAAAAGCTTTGAACTTTTTCATAAAACAATTAACAACTCGTAATCAGTAGATGGTTCATTTGGGAATGTATTTTTATTCCTCATGATGCGGTAGATGGCTTCTGTGTAGAAAAGTATCTACGAAATTTCAAAACTTGCGAAATGTGGTGCCGTGGCGTAGTGGCGAGCGCGTTTGCCTGCTACGCTGAGTATACCCGTTGAAAATCTGCGAAAGTTGTATTTTTTCAATAGATCTTTCGGCCCCCTATTTGCGTGTTTAGAGGAGAGCACGCAAATCAACGCTTCATCCTTCGGAAGGGACATAAAGGCGTTGGTCCTCCTCGGTGCTTTTCGAAAAGAGTAGGCTAATGCCGGTACCGGGTTCCTCTTCTCATTAGTTTTGTGATTTACTAGCGCTCGAGTCGTATGAAGTCACAAAGTTCCACAAATCACGAACTTTTACATCAATCATTGTAAGAAAGCGATTGAGGTACATTATTTACGCTCGTTATTTTTCATTGAATGTTATTCATTTTTGCACTTAAAAGATGAAAACAAGTAAGAATTAAAAAAAAATTCAAAAATAAAATCTTTTTGCTTTATAAAATAGGCGGCCTTAAAAGAATAAAACAAGAAAATTTTCAGATTATTTGTTTATTATAAAAGATTTTGGTGTTTTGTACTTTTCATTACTATAACTTATCATTTACGTAATAATCTCATTCCATAAGCCTGAGTAAATTGATTTTGAATATAAAGTTAATAGCAAAACACATTTAAAAAAATGAAGCTCAACCTTGAAAACCTCCTATCAAAGCGAAATTATTACGTAAATGATATGTAAAGCAAGAGTAATGAAAAGAATATGACACTAAAATCTTTTATAACGAACAAATAATCTGAAAATTTTCTTGTTTTATTCTTTTTAGGCCGCCTATTTTATAAAGCAGAAAGATTTTATTTTTGATTTTTTTTAAATTCTTACTTGTATCATTTGAACTCCTTCCATCAGTCTATATATCATTGATTTATTTTTATTTTATTAGTGTTTATTTTATAACTAGCATAAGTGCCCGTTGAATTTCAACGGGTTTAATGAGTATAAATTTTCGTCAAATGCAACATGTAAAAATCGCAAGAATAAAATTGTGCACTGTTTTAACCATCGAATATTTCTATATTATAAGTCTGTTTTAATTAATTAACTAAAATCTCACAGAAATTCCTTGTTAATAAAATAGTACCTTTCTTTCTACTAAAATAGCCATTGTTATTAGTTTTAAATTGATTATAGCATTAGGATTTCAATTTCATTAAATAAGCAGAATTCCAGTTCCAAAAAATTGGTTCAATCTTCAATTGCTTCTGATAATACTTTAAATAGATTTTGGAATATAATGTACCTCAATATCGTTTATCGTCTGCTCAGCACTCTTGCCTTCTCATTTTCCGAAACAACCACTTTCACCAGTTTTAAATGGATTTCAAACTTAGAAGAGAACTTGATTCAATTCAGTTAAAATAACCACATAACAGACATCTTATTCCAAAGAAAATCCTTTTATAATATGCAATGTTAACCTAGAATTCATTCATTCTGAAAAGTGAATAAAAGTACCATGTAGGTACATATATTTCTTTCAACTAAAATAGCCACTCTTAACAGATTTTAATGGATTAATGCATTAGCATTTCAATTTCATGAAATAAGCAGAATTCCGGTAACAAAAAAAATTGTTCAATCTTCAATTGCCTCTGATAATGCTTTTAATAGATTTTGGAATAAAAAGTACCTTAATATCGTTTAGCGTCCGCTCACCGCTCTGGACTTCTCAGTTTCCGAAACAACAACTTTCAATAGTTTTAAATTGATTTTTGCTTTGAAATATACTTGAGTCAATTCAGTACAACATCCACTTTACATATTGTAAATTCCAAAGTAACTCCTTTTATAATAGGCAATGCTAGCCTAAAATTAATTCATTCTGTAAAGTGAATAAATAAAGTTCTTTCTTTAAACTATAATAGCCACTGTTATTAGATTTAAATGGATTATAAACTTACTCTGTATTAAATAAGCACCAAAATTCCTTAAAACAAATCAATTCATTAAAAGATCCACTGTTGTTTCTTCGAAAATTGCCTGTTAACAGTTTTAAATGTCCTTTTAATTTTAATTGAATTTTAATTTATATTCGTTTCCAAACTTCGGCCATTGTTACGAAATTAATTCGAGGAATAACAATATAAATTCGTAAGCACGTATGGTTTACAAAGAATTTAATTTAAGAATGCTTTTTATTTCCAATCTTTCTAAAATGACACTGTTTATACTTAAAATTTTTTATATTTACGTTAATATACTTATTTTCTACAAAACACGCCAATCTCTCCCCTTCCTTCCTCTCTCTCTCGTATTGAAGCACTCAAGGCATGCTTATTCCCAGAAGGATGTATACAATAATAGTAATTTGAGGTGTAACAGTGATAATGGTCGACATAGCAACCCTACCCTACCAAATTCGAGTTTCTATCATTATTATTTCTCGAGTTATTATCGTTTGCATAGCGTGACCAGCCAACCAACCAACAGACGACGGCTAATATTATATTAAATATCTGGACCGTATTCTTTGCTGGCGACATAAGTAAGTAACATATAAGGATACGGAGTTACAAGAAAACCCTCATTGTGTACATGGAAATTATTTACTCAATTGAAAAAAAATCTCTTTTGGATCTTGTACTGTCAAAGATTCGAGATGCCAGTCCAAAATATCACAAATAGTTTGGTGGTGGATTACATGAATTACTCTAGCATAGAGGATATGCATGCTAATCCATAAGCGCCTGGGATCCTTTTAGCAATTAAAACGATTTCAAGATTACAGAATGAATGCTATGGAAGATTTATTTCCCATTGTTAAAAATCAGAAGAATTTCCATCTTTTAAAGCGCGTTTCACCTCCAGTGTGAGCGCCTATTGTCGTCCGACTCCGTCCGTCTGTCTGTCCCTCTGTCCGTCCGCCCGCCCGCCCGCATTTTCGTTCTCGGCTTGTACCTAACGGATTTTCATGAAATTTGATATTAAGGACTTACAATCAAAGATAATAATAAAATCTCAAAAATGAATCACGTAATCCAATCAGGGGTACCACTTTACTGGTGACAAAAAATGAATTTTCCGTCATTTCTCGTAAAGTATTAGTCATATCAAAATATTTTTCAAATAAAAGTTGTAGAAATAGTAAAGAAGAGTATTTCGTTCCCTATACATTTTTATCGTAGGAGTTGCTGTTATCTAGAAAATCGAACAAGGATGTCTTAAATCGAATTGAACTTAGAAATTTTCTTGCATGGTTACTTCTTCATTGTTGCTAACATAAACAATCTCACAAACAAACGTTTAATTTACTTACGTGTGCATGCACTATTTTTAAATAGGAAGAAAATGGATTATTTATGATGAAGAAAAGAATTTTAAAACTCTATCTCCCTTACGTATAGGTGTATCATTTCTTTCTAATACTCCATTGCACGAAACGCGCCCATTTGTGATACGCTGTAAACTTACCTAACTTGTTTGGTTTAAAAGCAAATTTTTCGCCTTCGTTTGACACGGATTTGAATTCTGTTTTTTTTAAATATAAACCTCATTATTTCGGCTGTAGAATTGTTCATGTCTCGAGCTCCTGTCTTAATCCGAACTAATTTAAAAATGCTAATTTATAATGCCCTGCACCGGTGTCATGCTTTTCTTAATTGGGTAAAAATGAAAGAAAGGGGTTTGAAAAATAACTCGATTACTCCTAAGCAGCTGATTCTATACCCCCCAAATTTGTACCATGTCTAGCCCTCATGTAGACCGCCCTTTTGTAAAAACTGGCTTATCCAAGTTGCAGGATTACGGAGATATTGCTCGAACAGATGGACGGATGTACAAACTGAATACGTTTAACAAAGCGCTAAAAAGAATCGGGTTAAATTATGCCAAATAATTTGAAACTTTCAAAATGAAATGTCGGATTCACCTAATGGCTAGATTCTATTTAATGATGAAGATAACTTCAACAGACGCATAAAGTTTGGGAAAACCCGGATTTCGGCTACAAGGTAGCCGTCTCAGCGGTCCTATACTATAATAAGGATCAACTATCGATTGATCACAGTTGAGGACAGCTGCCTTGCAACAGATATCCGCATAGATTTTGTTCTAACTATTTTATAGCGTTGGTCATCTCTATAATTAAAAGGCACTTAAGTTAAAATTTATATTTTGGTATAATTAATGTAATTAAATTAGCAGTGAGTTTAAGATTATGAGTCAATTTGAACTTATAATGAAATAATTTGTTTTGTATTGCTTCAACTTATTCAACAGAGAATTATCGAGCTCGTCTTATGGCTGAAAAAATTAAAAAACAAGCACTTAAAAAATAAATTACAACTAAATACAGCTGCTTTGTAGCCTAAATGCGCATCTTAGTTTATATAATCTTGTTTTAGCTATTGGAGATACCCGAGGCAATATTTTTAAGTGCTTGTTCTTGAATTACTTACACTGATCATTTAAGAAACAGATAATGTAATTTAACATAAAATTACACTGTCGACATGTTAAAAATCACACTTATAATTTTACTAAGCTATATAAACACTTAAACACTATCTTTTTAGTCTTTGGGTTTCATCGAAGGAAATATAGCCATTAAATAGACCTGCGTTGTATAAGTTGAATACTGATTATGGAAATTGAATCAAAGTATGGGCTGTTCAAAGTTTTCCTCTGTAACTGTGAAAAAAACTCAGCGCAGATTTAACTCCTTTGAATGTAATGTATTTTATGACTTTCATGGTATTCCTTGTAATTATGGTGGTATTTTTAAAAGTTTATAATTAAGATTAATCCCAAAGTCTCCATACCAGTGCAAGTTTAATTTATATTTTTTCTGAATTGTATTACGAAGTAGAAATATATATATATATCTCGGTCATTGAACATTAATAATTTTATATCCATTATTTTCATCAGCTTTTTTAGAACGCGAAGAAAAATCGATTGTTTTATACTAGTGGTGCCCAAACTACGGGCCACGTCTGGATGCAACGAAAGAACACAATGTAACATAAAAGGAAAATAGAAAATTATAAAGAGGAATATATATTGTGTTTACCTCTCTACTCCTATATTAAGCAAATATGTACATTTAAAACAAATCAGATAATTTATACTCAAACTAAATCCTTAATTTCCTCAAGTTATTCTTGAATTCTATTTTCGACTGGGTGTGCCCCACGAACAGGGCGAAATTGAACTATGTGGACCGCGATGAGTGCAGCAATGGGTCGTTGTTTGTTATACATAGTCTAGAATGGAAGTACAAATGTAATATGATGTATAAATGTGATTTTAGAAATCACAGAAAAATATGATTATTGGATGATTAGGTCAATAACATTGTTATTAGCTAATGACGACAATGCACTGAAATTATAATTCAAAGCTACGATAGTGAAATATTGGCAATAACTCGTTTTTTCACACAAGGGGGCAATCTTAATTTACCAAATGGTGATTATCTCTACTAATGCTTTGATAAAATGAATTTATGAATTGCTGATAATAATGAATTATTAGCTTATACATCACATTTACAGGCGTCATGTTTCGATAGAAAATTATTCAATAATAAAAGATCTGCTAATAAAAAAGAAGACCCTATACTATACGCTATAATACCTATAGTTGTAGAACGACTCTAATTTAATTAGTACACATTAAAATATGTTCAACTATCGTTCTTAATTGAAAATTTCAAGCCCATAGATTGAATTATGTAAGAATAACATGATAATAAGAAACAAATGATACAATTTTTCTTAACATGGCGATATTACTTTATTACAAATTAACGCAGTGTTATCATTAGACTCATAAATCAACTAAAACAATTTATTACCTGTTTTTCTGCATTTTTAACATGATGCAGTTAAGTTAGAATGATTTGAAAATTATAGATTTTATATCATGTAGTACTATATGGTCTTCAATTT
This sequence comes from Uropetala carovei, assembly GCA_036926305.1. Classification (NCBI taxonomy): domain Eukaryota; kingdom Metazoa; phylum Arthropoda; class Insecta; order Odonata; family Petaluridae; genus Uropetala; species Uropetala carovei. Next base: position 3,298,427 of record JAXCHB010000076.1, read on the forward strand.
TATTGGTAGACTCTATAATTTTTCATAAATTTTAAAACAAATCGTTATGTCTACGAAAGAAAATTGGTCACGTTTAATAATGGATTGATATCTTACGTGCATCCCTTGCATTTTTGTAAAGGTTTTAATTTCTGCCCGAATGAATTCAGTTCCCATACTATAATTATATTTAGGTTGCAATTTTTTATATGCAGTGTCAAGTAGGAATTTATCCTCGTGCTCGTCGAACTAAACATTCAAGTGCTTACATTTTGCTTCAATTTGAGCGTAATAGCTCTACTCCGTAATAATCTCAATTGGACTTCTTTTTTACTTTAAACAAATCATTATTGTACATTTTTTTCATGCGGCAGCAATATTTATTATTGCCACTTAACAGAAAAATTTAATCCATTAACTTTCCAATAATAGAAATATGTATAACTGATAGTTATCTCCACAAGCTGTAATGTAACAACAATCACCACAGCACTGCCATCGAATACAATTACGGTAAAGGAAACGTTTTTTTCTTTTTTATATATTCCGAGTTAATTCTAGCCGGCTGCACAAGGGATTTATTTATGCCTTTTTCCCATCACGACCAATAATTTATAAAACTCTTATATATAAAAAAAAAAAAAATATATATATGTGTGTATATATATATATATATATATATATATATATATATATGTATAGGTATATCTCGATACAGTCGAAAATGACCGAAAAAACACACACGCACACACACACAAACGACCGAATGATAAAAAATACAACGTATAGGGACGTTCACGTGACCAATTACATATTTTTGCCTCTCATTTTTCCTCCCGTTATTTTGTTTCGAATTCATTAATCTGGATCCGTATTTTGTAATTACTTGCGCGCGGGACTCATGAAATTTTTACTTTGAAGCCCGCACCACCTCCCTCCCTCCCTCCTCCACTCCCCATCCCTCCCCCCCCCACCCCCCGTATCCCTCTCCCCGCGTTTTTTTTCCGCGTATCAATTTGGCGAAAAAATCCAATTCGCGGGAAAAATATCATTAAAGGACGAAAAAAAAAGAGGGAGGAGAAAAAAAAAAGATGCAGCGAAGCGGTGAGGGAAGGAGGGCGGTAGGGGGAAAGGGGGGGAGGGAGAGGGAGGGGAGGGGAGGGGGTGGAAGGTTCGACGCCGTTGGAATCGATAAGTAATCAACCTCTTTTTTTCCTCCCCCCCCACCCTCCCTTCGCTTTCTCTTCCTTCTTTTTTTTTATTTTCGCTATTCATCGGAGTCTGTGCATGTGAGGCTACGCGGACGGGTTTTATTTTATTTTTTTGAGACTGAAGGGAAATACGCGAGGGATTTTGGATGTCGAGACATTTCCTTATCAGCGTAGGAGGTTGGGGGTAGGGGGTCGATTGGGTTCGGGATGGGTGAAGGGAAATGGATGGGAAAGAGTGAGCAGGGAGGGGTTCATCAATTCCAACTTAAGTGCGTCCTCGCGATGGTTCCGTATCATCCCGTAAAGGGTTTTGATACGGCAGACGAAAGATTAGACGGGCAGAGAAGGGATTCTGGAAAGTCGCATTAATGCGTTAACCTCCTCTCTTCGGCTGCTACCCTTATTATGGCCTCTTGTTCCTCGGCTGCCGCGGGAAAATATCTTCCGCGCACCCCGACGAAAAGGGAGGGGAGGGAGGAGGGGAGGGGAGGAAGAGGGGAGGGGGGGCGCGAGAGTGGCTTATTCTGGCGAGACCGGTCTCCTTTGTCCTCTCTCTTCGTCCCTCCCTATTTTCTCCCTTCTTTCTTTATCCCTCCCTCTTTCTCTCCTTTCCACTCCCTTTCTCCATTCCTCTTTTTTGATTTCTCCGTTGTTTCTCGTTTATTTTTCTCTCTCCATCCCTCTCTTCGTTATTTTTCATTTATTATTTCGTTCCTCGCTTTCTCGCTCTTCCGCCTATCCTTATTCCGTCTTCTTCTCTTCTCGCTTCTCTTCCACTTTCATTTCCCTCCTTCCTTCCCTCATTCCTACTCTTTCTCCCATTTTCATTCTTTGTTCCTTATGACTCTTTTTCCTTTCTGTCTCCGATTGTCATTATTGTGGCAGTCCATTCTCCCGTTCGATGCTCTTCTCTTTCTCATAGGTTCTCTCTTTTTCTATCTTCTCTTTCCTCGCCTATTCCCCACTTGTCTCTCCTGAACTTCATCCTCCTTCACTTGTCCCCCCCTGCCCCTCCCCCCTGCCTCCCCCTCTGTCCCCCCTCTGTCCCCCCCTCTGCCTCCCCCTCTGCCTCCCCCTCTGCCTCCCCCTCTGCCTCCCCCTCTGCCTCCCCCTCTGCCTCCCCCTCTGCCTCCCCCTCTGCCTCCCCCTCTGCCTCCCCCTCTGCCTCCCCCTCTGCCTCCCCCCTGCCTCCCCCCCTGCATCCCCCCTGCCTCCCCCCCTGCCTCCCCCCCTGCCTCCCCCCCTGCCTCCCCCTCTGCCTCCTCCTCTGCCTCCATCGTACACTCTAATCACTATTTCCTTCTATCCATTCTTCTACATCAATATTCGTAATTTCTTTGCTTTTCAAATTTTGTTCATTAACATTTTTTCTATACCTTCTTTCTTAAATCTCCTCTTTTCTTCCTTTTCATATCCCTTATCCTTCCTTCCATTTCTTTAACTTTTCCTTCTTCTTCCCTCTCGGCCCCTCTCCTCTGAATCCTCTCTCCCTCCCGGCACAGATCCCAATCCCTCCGGCGTGTGATCGCCGATTGTCTCACGGGAAGGAGTGGTAAGCAGCGTGGAGTGGGAGGGAGTTACGGAAGGAGAGAGAGAGAGGGAGAGGAAGTTTTATTCCCGGAGAACCCGGGGCGTGCAAGTAGGATGCGCGCGGGCAATTATTAACGGAGCAAGAAAATAAAAACGATGTCCATTAACGCACCGCTCCTCACACCGCCCTCCTTCCATCAACAACCCATTTTTTCGTCCGCGAAGCGCCCCGCGGAATGAGGGAGTGGACTGTTTTAATTTACACTACTCACTGTCTTTCTGTCTCCCTCCCATTCCTCCCTCTCTCTCTCTCTGTATTTTTTAATTTCTTGTTTTCTCGTTTTCCCTCTCCTCTGTCACTTTCCTCCTCCCTTTTCCTCTCTCTGCTCCTCCCCTCTCCTCCTTCACCACTCCCACCTCTCCTCCTACCTCTCACGCATAATCCCCCCTACCCTCCCTACCTACGTCACTACTCGCTACTACTGTTACTACATACCGTTTCCGATATTTTGTATTCCCTCATCATCAAAACGCGAGGTCCTCCCACCGAAAACCTCACGCGCACTCTGCGATTCCTCTCTCTCTCTCTCACTCACTCACTCACTCTCTCCCGCTGTCCAGTTCTCCCTAACCCTTCCCCTATCTCTCTCTCTCCCCCTCTCCTTTCCGTCTCACTCCCTCCCTCTTTATCTCTCTTCACCCGCCACCCTCTTTAAAAAAGAAACGCCATCCCCACCATCGGATTAGAGACCGCCTCCCGGTTCAAACCCCGCCCAAAGTCCTCCCCACCACTACTACACGTAACGGCGTACACACACTCGGGGGGCGTAAAATAAAAAAGAAGAAAGGGTTACGCGGACGCGAAAAAGGAAAATAATAAACACCTGGTTATCTCTCTCTCTCTTTTTCCCGCTCTCTTTCGCGAGAGGGTGGAGACTCCCTCGCGGCGGGAGGTGGAGGGGGAAAAGGAGGCGGAGCGGATGAGCGTAAAAAAATCAAAACTTTTCTCGACTAGAGGTGGCGTCGACCAATCGTAGCTCCCTTCCGCCGGGGATGGGCGGGGCTTGTGGACGAGACGGCTCCACCCAGTCCGTTCTGCAGGCCACGCCCACCCCCTTTACCCCTTTCGTCTCTCTCCCTCTGTCGCCTCAATCTCTCTCTCTCTCTGTCTCACTACTTGCTCCCTCTTTCCCCTCTCCGTCCCTTCTTTATCCGTCCCGGCAACCCGATCCGTCGCCCCGCCCACTTCCATTCACGGCCAGTTCGGCACCCGCCAAGTAGCGCTACCCCGCGGCGAGTGCGAGAAAAAGATTCCCATCCGCTCATTCCCGATGCATATACGAGTCCACGGCGTAGTGAAGAGTGGGAGTTATCCCTCCCGTCCAGTCTCCCTACCCATACCACTGTCCCTTTTGCGGAGCCATCGCTACTCCACCCTCTCTCTACCGCTCGTTCTCTCTCTCTCTCTCCTCGCGGTACACGTGTTGCCAGTACATGTGCCCGGTCCTCTCCATCTTTCTCTCTCGCTCTGCCCGTACACACACGCATACACACACACGCACGCTCGAGTCTTCTCTTCCTTTTTCTATTTTTTCTCCGAAATTTTTTTTATTTCTCCCCACTCTTCCCTTTCCCCCACCCTTCGTATTTTTCTTAGTCCCTCCCTATATCTTTTATTTATTGCGCTCAAATTACATCGGGCAATGGCGGACGCTTTTCCACCATTCGTGTAAAACGGGGGAACGCCCTCGCGTAATGACGGCATCCCCTCCCTCCACGCCTCCTCCTCCTCCTCCTCCCACTACGTCTCGTGCCTCACTCCCCTTTCCACTCCTCCCCTCTCCGAGTATCTCTCTCGCCACTCTACGGCTCCGATCCTCTCTCTCCCTATCACTCAGTCTCGCTACCTCCTCTCCGCACCTCTCTCTCTCGTCCCGTCTCTATATCCTCTCTCTCTCTCTGTCTGCCCTCCCATGCTTTCTACTCACTCTCTCCGTTGTCTCTATCTCCTCCACCTTCTCCCCATTTATTCCCTCCCGATTTCCTCCCTCTATTCCGCCCAACTCCCTCTGATGGGACATTGCTTTCCTTCAGTTGAATCAAACTCTCCCTCCCTCCCTGCCCCCCTCATTCACTGTTCATTCACCCATTCCCTCCTCGATTCCTCATTCCTCCCTCAATCCCTCCTTCTTTCCTTCCGTCCTCCCTCCCTCCATCCATCCTCCTTCCCTCCATCCATCCTCCTTCCCTCCAACCTCCCTCCCTCCATCCTCCCTCCCTCCAACCTCCCTCCCTCCGACCTCCCTCCCTCCGACCTCCCTCCCTTCATCCTCCCCCTCTCCACCGTCCCCCCTCTATCAGTCCTCAATTTCTCCGTCCTCCTCTCCCTTATTCCCTTCGTCCTCCCTCCTCTCTCTCTCCCTCTGTTCTTCCTCTCTCCATCCTCCCTCCGTCCTTATCCCTCCCTCCCACCTACCCACCTCCCTCTCTCCTGCCGTCCTCCTTCCCTTCGCCCTCCATACTATCTTTCCTCTTCTCTCCTTCCCCTCCCTTCATTCCTCACTTTCTCTTATTACCACACTTTCCGGCGCACCGCCTCTCTCCCCTCCTCTTTTTCTCTCACTCCTCACTCTTCTTCACAATGCATTCTCGAGAAATCTGGTACTGAAAACACACTTTATGCATATATAGCCATACACATATTATGTCTACCTCCACATGCATACGTACACCTATAGGAAAATTCAGGAATAACTAGGGAAATTTTTGACATATTTTAGACTGCTTGAAGGGCTTACCTTGTCGGGAATTGGTTTAGAAGGGATGTTAATGAGATGGAACGGGGGTCAGATTCGCACGTTTTAAGACCGAATTCTCGCACGCACTTAAGTGATCCCATGGCGATTTGGGATTCGTCGTTTATGAGGAATGCTCGTTATATCCAAAACACACGATTATAAGGCGTCGGTCTTTTTTCTCTCCCCTCATTTTGGTCGAGTACCTTTTGTAGCGAATGAAGGAACTATTATAAGGGTATTAGGTCGTCCTCATGTATGTTTGGCTACATAAACATTTGTATACCTGTATGTGCTTACACGCGAATAGATGGATCGAAATGTCTGTTTCTATGTATTATTATACAAATAAAATTATATATGCATACACACGTATGCGTGTGTGTTTGTAATTTATGTGAGTAAATACAGATTCCAAAATATTTGGACAAATATCGATATTTGGCCGAAACCGGGATGGGTTGAATTTCTGTATTTTTTATTTTTGTCAGATGGACCTTCATAAAAATAATCGAATCAGAATGATTAAATTAATGCGGAGTAGAATGAATAATATATGAATGGAGGGCTCACTATTTATTTAACGAAATTTGATGCTTTTTTATATTTATGCATGTAATTGGTATCCACCTCGGGTTGCTCATGCAAGGGGAATCCATCCACGTCTCCATATATATTATTATTTTACGGCCTCAAATCTTTTATTTACATTTTTAATTGGAAAGTTTGATTGATTAATTATCGATGAATAAAGGCCCGTAAAAATTAACCGAACCTATCGAATTAATATGGTATAGGTAAAGCACAAAATTAGGATTTGATAATGTTCGTTTTTCGTCGTCTCTTATTATTTTACTTCTGTTTATTGTTAAGAATAATTTCCGTCGAATTAAGCATTTGAAAATTTTAATCCAATATTTTTTGTCGATTCAAAAAGTCAAATAAGGTATTCAAATGATGGAGACTTTTTAATTTTCCCAAATTGGAAGATCAAGAAAACATTTTAATATAAATAATTGAAATTTTGCTTATTTTCATATTTTCACTGAAAAGATGGCAGGACAATAGTGAAATTTACATTACCTTTATTCTTTCTTTGAAATTGGACGCCACGACTCCAAACATGCACACTTTTATTTTTAGACCATACGTATATATAGTCTATGATAACATCTTTAAAAAAATATCTTGATCATTGGCTACCACACTTTTCGTAAGCGCGGCACCCTTTCAAGGCTGAACAGAATTTCGCGGCAACCCAACTTTTGTAAACTTATATTTTTATATTTTTACACACGAATATTACAACCTTTGGGCGCATCCATATGTAGGTACTACGTCGTAACCAATATATTGGGGGGAAATATATTGCCTTGATTATCCATCAACATATCCAAATCATCGATTTATTTACTAAATAAGGTTTTTTACCAATCTAGACGATAAAGGAGGAGCGGATCCAGAAACTTCCCAACTTCCCAGGGGGGGGGGGGGGGGGGGAGGGAGGGGGAGGGAGGGAGGGGGAAGGAGGGAGAGAGATGAGATCGCCCCCTTTACCCTTCACGAATCTGCCACTGTCGACGACCTTTTATTTTGAAAATCCCTAACCGTCAGAATCTTTCTTTCCCTTGCCCTACGGACCTAATCTTTAGCCCGGAATCAAGGAATTTTGCACGGAATGGGATGCATCCAGGGTGGAGGGCGGGGGAGGGGGAAATTATCCACCAACTCTTTGAGGAAAATTTCGAAAGCTCTAAAAAAAAAAAAAAAACGGCTTTTTTCATCTTTTACAAGAGCGTATTTCATAATCGGCAGTCTATGGAGGAATTTCACGGGGGAAAATAGTGAATTTCCGCTCGCAGCGAGACACGTTTAAAACTATGGACGGTATGGATTAGGTCCTTCTCTTGATCAGTAAGTGCTGTTACTCCGTCAGAATATGTCAATTAATGCCGCCACCGATCATCAGGATCCATTAACGGCACCCGTATATCACCCATGTCTCGGGCGCGATAAAAGGTTTTTCCTTATTTTTTTATTTATCAGTCATCTCTTGACTTTCTTTTTTGTAATGTATGGGCATTCCATACTTCTGCTCTTTATAAGTTATAAGTTATAAGTTTTTACCCAGTAGATCAAAGTAATCGAATATTTAGCATAAGTCAGGGAAAAATAATATATTTTTTCGAGAATGGCTAAGATTCTAGCTAATATAAACATATAACGGAAACTTTGAGAACGCTGAATGATTTATTGTATGGTGTGTATAAATGTTATATATCCCATAAGACAAGTTAAAACGGATTAATACTGAAGATAAAGAAAAGAACGCTTAATTAAAAGAATGAAAAACTTTTAGTGGAAGATACAAAATTTTTCATTCTTTTAATTATGAGTTAATTCCACAAAGTCGAGCCTAGTTTCATTAATGTGAAAATAACGCTTCTTTTTTAAAATAACTTTTTTAAAAAAATTTAGATAGGTGTTTTGGAATTCTTCAATAGTTTTAGCAATGATGAATCCATATGAATTTTAATATTAACTTCGATTTATTATTATTTCTTTATTAATTAATTAAAGTTATTTATAAAATTTGTTTATAATCATTACTTGTATTACATGCTTTCATGTAGTCCAAAAACCGAACGTGTAATACTTCAGAGGTTATTTTTAAAACGCAGTGCCTTGACACAAAATTAATTTCCAATGACCATAAAAAGGTTAGGAAAATCAGATCCGCATTTAGGCTACAAAGCAGCTTTCATCAGGGGCGATTCTCCTATAGTAGATACTAATAAAATTTCTGTATTAACGAAGTCTATTGGAGTTAAATTTTGTGTCAATTTGATTTTAGCCATAAGATGAGCTCATTTTCTAACGTATTGACTTTTTTTTAAGCGCACACATGCATGATTTTTCGTTTTTGATTTTCATATGCAATTATTATGATATATATATATATATATGTGTGTGTGTGTGTGTGTGTGTGTATACTTATGGCTCGAATGTTGCACCTCTCCGCAACAGATGAGAGAAAACGGGCAGAAAAAGTTTTCAGTGCGTTATGTGCATATCGGTACGCATAAATTAAGATGGACTAATCACCAAAGACTTTGATAAAGCAAGACATTCCTTTAGTCCCATATCTTTTTTACGTTAATTTAAAACTCAAAACTTTTCATCGTTATTGGCGGAGCGGACCAAAAGTTTCCGTAGTCCGTCACCGTTACGTCCGTCTCTCGATTTTTCCCAAACTCTTCATAATTCCGCACCCCCGAGTCCTTCCTATATAAAAATGACTACAAAACCTTCGCCTCCCTTTCTCCCCTGTCACTCTTCCTCCACCTCCTTCTCCATTTTTGGCACTCCCGCCGCTGCATTCCTGGCGTGTGATCCACCTTCCGTACATTCTCTCTCTCTCTCTCTCTTTTCCCCCGACCAATTAATTTTTATTCCGTGCTCCCGATCCGAAATATTGCGGCCGGCCGCCATGTTCGAACGAGACCCATCGCCGTAAATCAGGCATTGTCCGACGGGACCCCTAAGTTTTTGGCAATCGCCTGTAATGGCCCCTGGCCGACTCACTCTCTACTCTTTTCCCTATTGCGTCTCCTCTTCTCGACGTGTGTGCGTATGTATGTATGTATGTGTGTGTGAAAACGCCAGAGAGAGAGAGGAACCCCGACGTTTTCACGAGCTCCCGGACGAGGTGGGAGAGACAGAGACAGAGAGAGAGAGAGAGAGAAAAAAAGGAAAGGCGTTAATAAAATATGTCCCGGGAGCTATAAACTCATAATTCGCGGGTCGAGCGTCGTTGCCGGTAGCGGCGGGTGAGCAAAAGGGGACGCGACGACGACGGCGATATACTTGGGTCATTATTGGCGCGGCTTTAGAATAACAAAGCGGCGGCGAAACAATCGTACAACGTGCATTTCTCCTCGTTCGTGTTTTTTTTTTAATTTTCTCTTTTCCTCCTCCGCGGACGTCGTCGGCGGTTGTAGAGCATGCGCGTTTTCGGAGGTTCGTTGTAGAGGAGGAGTTGGAAGGATTGCGTTGTTTTTTTTTCTCTCTCTCTCTCTCTCTCCCGACAAGAAATCTCCTTCTCTTCCACGTATATACTTCGGATGACCGGAGGGTTCCCGGTAAAAAGGGTCGCGGAGAAGAGCCGTCGGTACGATGAGAACCGCCGCTCCTTAACGCGCACCTTTTACTCTAAAGAGGATAAGGGAGACTGGGGGGAGAGGGGGGGGGGGGGGGAAACGCGCGCACACGCATCCCTCGCGCGCGCACACCTTTTGTAACCCTCTTTTTAAAACCCCCTAAGCAACCCTTTCTGGAGTAAGAAGGGTTCTTTTTGTTTTGTTGATGGAATCTCTCAGATGCCTTCTTATGTTCTATGTATGTGTGTGGTTGTTTTTGTACGTGTACATATACGTACGGGGTGGTTCATAAGTTACAATCGGTTGCGACAGAGCAAGAATTAAAAAATAATAAAATAAATGTAAACATTTGAAATGATTTTAAAATATTTATCGAGATGCTTGCATTTTGCGGTTTGAATAATCGGTCAACATCTCTGAACTTATTAAAAAAAAATGACGTTGCCTTTATTTTGTTTCATTTTTACGTCATTTAACCAATTGGGACTTATGGACCACCCGTACGTAAACGGTAGAGCGCCGATTAACCGAACGTCGATTATGCGAACGCCGATTATCCGGATGTCCATTCACCCGGATCTAATTTTAAATTTCTGGATGTTTCTTAATTTCGGCAATCAGTATTATCCTCGTCAAAGGATGACATATTGCCTGGCTACTGTCGCTCTGATGACGAAGTCTACCGTGCAAATTTTTTCGTTCAAATGATACCGTTTATTCTAACGGCGACAAATACTCGTTCGGATGCATCAGAAAATGTTGCCGATGCGACTTGTCGCGAAATTGTGTTGTTTAACCGTCGCCACTCCAATGTTGCCCGTCTTGACGCGTGAGAAGTCGCGTTGACAGAATCGCTCAGAAAATCTAGCCGTGGGCAACTTTAGTCTGTATTGAGTACGACGCTACCTTGAAAGTTATAATCACTTGGTTTTGTTTTTTTAAAACTCAGAGTTGCTCTTAATTGGAGTGAAAATATCAACGAAACAAATTCGACATTGTGAACAATTAAAATAAAGTCGAATATAATAAAACTTTAACAGAGAAATATGTGTTGCAACTTCGACAATGAGACAAAAAATTTACAATTTTCATATACAATTTTTAGTGCTTAAAAAATCGCTTATGTGTTCGGTTTATCTGTCCGTTCGTCCTTCTGTTCGGGAAGTATTTCTTGCAACATGGATAAACCAGTTGTTATGATAGAGCTTTCTACATGGAGGATAGACATGGTACGAATTTAGTGTGTCTAGGATCAGCTGCTTAGTGGTAAACCAATTTTTTTTCGACTCCTTTGTTTCATTTTTACCCCACATAAGAAAAGCATAAAATCGGTGCAGGGCTTTATAAGTTTGCATTTTGAAATTAGCTAAAATTAAGATAGGATCTCGGGCCATTAAGTTCAATAGCTGAAAGAATGAAGTTTATATTTTTTGAAAATAGAATTCAAATCTTGCCAAACAAGAGCGAACAATTGCTTTTAAACCAAACGAAAATTTTCCGATTTTTAACAATGGGAAATAATACTACCATAGCAACGAGTACAGTGCTTTTAAACAGAAAACATATTATTGCATAGCATTGATATAATGCGTTTAGATGAAATTTACGTACTATGAGGCCGTCGATCTTAACCAAACATGTAATCTTATTATGACGTCATAATCCTAAAGCAAGTAAAAAAGCGCCTTATGTAATTTTCTCCGAAATTCTTCCTCCAATTGTTATTTGACCTATGATTCGGACCACCCCCGGCCCCATTTACTCCGGATAATCGGAGTACTGCTGCATACACATAAACATACATATACATAAAACGCGTAAATACTAAGGCAGGGGTGCCCATTACGTCGCCCTTTAGGAAGAATGGGGTCGCTCTCGAAGGCAGCGAGGTGCTAGAAGAATTAAAAAATCGGTACAACATACATTGTACAAACTTTCTCATATAATAATGCGTCGTTTAGTTATCTTTAGAAAATGAAAATCGTATGAGCCTGTTTTTAGAAAATCCAATTTTTGTTCAAGTTGCCCAAGAATAAACTAGCCTTATATTCAATCATTGAGAAAAATTAAATACTTAGTATTATTGTAGATGTATACACAAGTAACTGTACGAAATTTGATCAAAATCGTTAAAGCCGTTATTGAGAAAATCCAATTATTGTTAAAGTTGACTAGAATAAACTAGCCTTATATTCATTTTTTGAGAAATATGAACTATACGGTATTATTGAAGACGTAGACTCAAGTAACTGTACGAAATTTGATCAAAATCGTTAGAGCCGTTTTCGAGAAAATCGGATTGTTGTTAAAAATGCGTAGAATAAAGTACTCTTAATTATTGATCAATGTCAACCATTTCTATGTATACTCTGCTCAGTATGATAAAATGCCTAAGTACGAGATTTCATTCATTTTTGTTCTAGCGTCTAGGCTCCAGAGCCAGTAATAGACAGACAGACAGACGGCATTGCGAAAACCACTTTTTCGGATTCAGCGACACCTAAAACGTATTTCCGTAAAAATCTCGAGGTCGAATTTTTCGCGAAAACAATACTTCTCGATACTTCGTTTTACATTTATTTTTTCAACTTATTTACGAAAGTAGCCATTGGCAGGAAAATGTTTGGGCACCTCTGTACTAAGGTGTCTCGTAGACTTGTCTCATGAAGCCCTTCCTCGCTTCTTACTCGGATAGTCCCAGACGGATAGTTAAACCCCGTGGGATGGTCTTTTCCTGTTCTAGGATATTCCGGAGGTGGGACCTTAGAAAACTTCTGAAAAGGGTCTTCCGTCATGGCTGAGCGAACCGTTCTCGAATATCACTTTGCCTTAGCTGTGCCCTCCTTACCTTTCTTTCCTAGTGCCACTAAACATTTCCTTCCTAGTCTCCCGGCCTTCCCAAATCTCAGGCAGCTCAACCGTTCTATTATGTTAGGCTCCCCCGCCTCCTTGCTCAACCATTTCCTCCAGCTAGGTCCTATCATGTTCTATCTCCGAAGGCTTCAAAGAAAATCTTTTGAGAGGCTTCGGAAGATCCGCAGATAATGTTTTCTTCCAATATCTTTAGACACTTGATCTTGTCTAACCCATTCACTCGAAATTAGGTAGGCTAAGTTTTTATTTTGTAGTTAATAATATTAAATTATGTTCTTAATGAAAATAGATTGTTAGTGGAACGAAGGAATGATCGTGTAACTGAAGGTTAAAAACATTGCGTTTGATGTAAAGTCTTTCTACAGTACAAATCAATATTGCAATAATTTTTACCCGCTTGTTATATATACATTTCTTTTGTTTCGCCTTTTCACTTACTGCGGATTTGTGTGCCAACCTTGTAGTTTTTAGTACGGGTAGATAAAAATAAACGTTCAATCATTTCAACTTTTCTGGGTCCAAGTCTCGCGGAAAATTAAAACTTATATAGACATAAAATAACAAAGAATTACTTTTGAAACACATCTTACTATACAGAAAAACTTGCCGTTCCGTATTATAGCACATACAGTAAATCCACTTCCATTAATCCTATAGAGTGAAGAGTTCGAAGAATTATTACTTTTTAAATAAACGCCATTTCTTTATGATCTACGACACGATAAAAACACTAAACCGTTCGCTCCCTGCTTGTTGGACAAACATCCTTCTTCAGCCGCAGAAAGCGCACGCTTCCTCCACCTTTCCCATCTTTCCTTTTTTACCTCGCCGCGAGAAAAATCACCAGCGATTTCCTCGACAGATGTTTCTTTTTTTTTTAGCCCCGAGGAAGGATTTCGTACGCGTGGTTCCGCGTGCGCGCCTTGGCGGGAATTCGGGAGGGAAAGAGGAGCGGAGGAATCTTTTTTTTATTTGTATTCGCGTTAGAGAGAAAGAGAAGAAAAGACGGCTTTGGAGGTTTTTAAAGAAGGGGCTGAAAGTGCCGAGAGGGGCATGCAAAGGAGAGGCTGTTGGGAGACCTTCTTCTTCTTATGCCACCGTGACCTGACCCTTGAAGGGGGATCGCGTTTCCATATGGGCAGCCCAGGCGAAAACCCTTTCCCTCGACCATCCTCTACTTCCATGGGAAAATCAACCAGAGAGAGAGAGAGAAAGATGGCTAGTCAGTTGGACGTGGGATGTAGAGGACTAGGCGCTCCTTCCGATTTTCTTCTCATGATGCCCTTCCATCCCTTCTCCTCATCCTACTCTGCATCCTCTCACTCTTTTTACCCGCCGCCCCCGCGACCCGACACAAAAAAAAACGGATTGAAGAGCCAATGAAGCGACTGGTACCATCCGTTCTCTCCCTAAGCTGCAGTAAATCCGTCTAAGCGATTGAAAGAGAGATGAAAATTCCTTTAACCCGATCGGATTTTTTATATGTATGTATGTATGTATATATATATATATATATATATATATA